>OZ005743.1:195309707-195956921 GCA_963930735.1 Dioctria linearis | reverse complement strand
AGGACGATAAGTTGAATATG
Organism: Dioctria linearis; assembly: GCA_963930735.1. Taxonomy (NCBI): domain Eukaryota; kingdom Metazoa; phylum Arthropoda; class Insecta; order Diptera; family Asilidae; genus Dioctria; species Dioctria linearis. Next base: position 195,956,901 of record OZ005743.1, on the reverse strand, counting down.
GGTTCCAAATTTTCGCTATTTATGAAAGTTTTAATACAATTATTCCACCACTAAATACTCCATTATAGCTTATATTATTTTATCTTTCAAGTTAATTTTCTGTTAAAATATTGCGTAGTCAGGAAATCTATGTAATACCAAAGAACATATAACTGTTAGATGTTCTTTGGTAATACACAGAAGACAAAGTCTAATTTCCTCAAATGCGAGCGATAGCTATACATGTAATCTGTAACCATGTCACTAAATTTGCAAAAATTAATATTATTTTACCATATTCAACTATCTAGAATCACGCATTTTGTTCTTTCATAACCCAAGCATGAAAATTTCATTAGCATCCAGATATTCATCGGAGTTCTTTTATTAATATAATAATTAACTTTTTGATCCATAGGCCATAAGCATAGTAAAATTTGCTGCCACAAAAATGAGAAAATCGGTCTTTTGTAGCCCCGGACCCGGAATATACAAGCCATGAAACACGACTTGAATGCGAGGTTACCGGCCGGTTAGCGGTCTTGCTTTCTCTTGCTGGTGATTTTCATATAAAAGTAACTGGATTTCATTCAAAACCTGTAATTTCCATAAATTTGTTGTAAGCGGTATTTTTTTTTAATACTATTAGAAAGAAAACATATTGGGCCTGGGCTGCAATTTGATGCAAATTAAAGGAAATTATTTAATTTAAATTTTTTTCCATTTATATTCCCTTTCAAATCGACACTTTCTTAGAGAAATTTTCGAGGAGTGCTAATTTGGTAGGGTTAATATTTGTATAACTCTAAATCTGATATTAATTACCGTCTATGAAGATTTTCCCAACATACTACTTTTCATCAAATACCCCGGTTTTTGTGAGCTTTCAGTCACAAAAACATGCAAACATTTTTCTTGTACTGAAAATTCCTTAATGATATATTTTTAAATTCTTTGAGATTTATTTAAGGCTAAAAAAATATATACTTGATAAATATAAAAAAAGAAAAAAACTTTAAAAAATACTGTCAAAAATACTTTGCTTCAAAATTCGCACTAAAAAAATATAAAATAATTTTCACTTCTTTAGATGAATACCTACATACATCTCTAGAGTTTCCCTTCATTTTGCATTTAATTAAATATGAAATTTGTTCATAAATTTTAAAATTTCAAAGTACACGTAGAAAGGAAAGTCTGGGAATTAAACTGTAATTTTGCAAGAATTTTGATAAACATTAGGAGCTCCAAATTTCAATCTTAGGAAATTATTATTTACTATAGTGTTAAATTTGAACTACATAATTCTTGCTTTCTTTGTATACCTTGAAAATTAAAAAATTTAATTAAATGCAAATTTAAGGGAAACTGTATAGAACTTTTGTGAAGGGAAAAATTATTTTCTACTTTTTAATGCGGATTTTGAAGCAGTATTTTTTAAAAAGTTTTTTTTTTAATATTCTTAGCTTAATTTAATTAGAGCGAATAATTTTAGAGTATAAGTTTTGATTTTATTAGAGCTCTAGAGTGGCGATCGAGGCGATCGCCCCCGTTGTATCCGCCCTTGGCGTTACCGAAGAAGCAGTTGTATATGAAATTATTTTGGACGCTCCTGTTTCGGAAGTGGAATGTTCCAGTCCTGATGCGTCACCCACCACTTGCAACAGTAATATTTCACCCCCACGATATGGACAGAAAAGAAAAGCTGCTACAAAACTAGAGCAAAATATTATGAATTTCATTACTCTGGCCACGCAACAAATATTGAAAACAGCACAACCTTGGAGCCGAATGAAGATTTAGAGTTTTTCAAATCGGTTTTACCAATGGTAAAAAATTTGCCTATGTAGCGAAAGCTTAAACTTCAAATGGACGTAATGAATGACCTACAAGTTGCCGTGCAACCTAAACCATATGCCACTAACTATCCAGAACTCGTCACCTTTTATACAAAAATGCCAGTTTACTCTTCAGATCAAATTTCTCACACTCTCTATTAATATACTCCTTCGAATCTAGAATGACTTTCATCTTCTTCTACAGAATAAAACCATTTAAGGGATATATGTATATAATTAGACTCATATTTATTTTAAGGTTTCAATTGGTGCTTTGGAATATACATCGCCTAATAATAATCTAATTATTTTTTATTATTTTTTATTATTTTTTAAAATAAATGAAGTTACATTTAATACAAAAAAATATACTTCTAATTTGATTATGTATTTACCCGTAAAATTAAGGCTAGCTTTTCTTCAGGTGGTATCACTGGTCTCCTGTTCGTATCCTCTTGGAAAATTCCAGTATTCACCTTATACAACAATTCTTAAAATGATACTTTTTTGACATACAATAATACTTGACAAATTTTTACTCGAAATTCCTTCAATTTTGGATGTTTCAAATAGAAATGCCCGGTAAAATATCTTTCTCTCTTAAGTGGATGTATCCAAAACTTTCTTTCCTGTTTGTGCTTTTATTTATTTATTTATTTATTTAGAACTTCATCAAAGATCTGATTACTAAATTTACAAAAGAAAAGAACAAAAAGTATACATAACAATTGTAATGAAAAGAAAAATAACTATAACTAAGCTGATGTCTTATTTGACTTTTTGAAAGATGAAAGTCAATGCAATCAAATTGGTTGTTAAAGAGACGAGACATTGATGAAATCGGCTCGTGCAAGCTATAGTTTGTACTATGCTGAGTATCAACGAAAAGGTCGTGGTTCCTCAAGGAGCGCATAGGAATAGATATATTGAAAGCATTAAGAGCTCAGGAGAATTTATCGCTCCTTTTTATACACTGAAACGCAAAAATAAAAAGTTTTTCGCCTATTTTCAAGAGAATTCAATGGACAGAGTTTAAGCCTATCAACATATGGAAGTAGAATAATAGGATTATTCCAATAAAGTCCACACAGAGTAAAACGAACGAATATCTGCTGCACAGCCTCAATACGATTTATGTATATAGCATAAAAAGCAGACCAGACCGGACTGGCATACTCCCAAAATAGGTCTAACGAATGTGCAGTAAAGGACCTCCGTTATGAATGGATCATTAAACTCCATTGACCATCTCATTACAAACCCCAGAGTAGCATTAGCCCTGGCAACGATTGTATTAATATGATCCTCGAAGGAAATGCAAGTATTAAGGAAGACACCCAAATCTTTGGTTTTGTCAAGTTTAGTTAATAAGCATCCATCTAAAGTATAACTGAAGTTCAATGGCCTCCTTTTACCAGAAAAGGACATATCAGTACATTTGTTGATGTTGAGAGGAAGACAGCTAATAGCACACAATTTATGAAAGGTGTCTTAGTCCAAATTTAGAATTCCACACTCATTAGAAACAAAGCGGCAGATTTTGGCAGCGTCAACATAGAAAAGTATTCTTGAATTAGTCAAAATCAGAGATACATCATTAATGAAAATAATAAAAAAGAGTGGTCCGAGATGGGTGCCCTGAAGAACACCAGAAGTGTTATCTATTACGTCAGAAAGAGCTTCGCGAAATATGACTCGCTGCGTACGATCTGATAAATAAGAATGAAGCCAATTGACAAAGATAGAAGGAAAACCGAGAAGAGTCAACTTATGCATAAAGATTTTATGATTGATTCGGCCAAAAGCTTTACTAAAATCCGTGAAAATGCAATCAACTTGTTTTCCGCTTTCAATTGCAGAAATGCAGAAATTAGTAAACTCTAACAAATTAGTCATAGTAGACTTACGTTTCATAAAGCTATGCTGAAAAGACCGTTTTCAATTCTCTGAGGCATGCTTTGAGGCGAACTGTGAGGCAGCCTGAGAGAGGCCAGGCCTGAGGTAAGCTTGGATGTGTTTCTGCCTTTACTTTATGCAGATGTTCCGTTGCTGGAATTCTCTAGCGCTTAATATTCAGTGCGCCGGATCTCAGCAAGCATTTAAAAGGTTTCTGGTATAGTTAGTTATCTATGTCTCTTCCATATCAAATAAATTTCTCCTACCAATTAAACACGTACAATTACAAGATTTGTAATCTTGTTTACTAATTAACCAGTAAATAAATAAATAAAATAAATTAAAAATTATACGAAGAAGACTTTTACCAAGAAACATTTATGAAGATTCATTTACGAAGAAAAGATTTATGAAGAAAAGTTTTGCGAAGAAAAGTCTTCCAAAGAAAAGTTTCACGCGGAACAATTTTTTTACGAAGAAAGGTTTTACGAGGAAATATTTTCTGATGAAAAATTAAAAACTTTTACGAATTTTTCTTTTACGTCTAATAGAGGGTATCCTATCCAAATGATATAATATTTTACAGGGTGATAGCATACATAAATGCGAGCAAAATGTTTTTGAAGATGAGTAGTCTCCTCCTTCATACAACAGATATAAAATGGTTTTTGGATATAACCTCCAAAATGGGAAGACTCCTGCTTATTCGAAAATGTAGTGTCTATCAAATAAAAAAGCTGTACTAACATAGCTTGTGTATTTCGGGAATTATAGGTAGATAAGCCAGTCCCTTCCCTTTTTGGCGGTTAAATAAAAAAAACGATTATATCTCTGTATTGTGAGGGGGGAGACCCTTCATCATGAACAATCTTTTGCTTGGATTGATGCACACATTATCACCCTGTGAGAGATAATATCATAACCGTGGGACACGCTATTAGGCAGGTACCAAAACCAATTGTGAAGGGTAACACGAAAAAAATTAATAACAGGCAAGGACCAGACGAAAAATTTAGTTAAGGTTCTAATTAAGATAAAAATGAAAAATTAAACACAACATAAGGTTAAATTGCGAAATGGAGAGGGTGTTAAGGGGTTCTTGAAAGTGGTTTTTTGCGATTTTCGACGAAATGTGACTTCCTAGCGGAAAATCTTCTTCGCGAAAGTTATAGATAATAAAAGTGTTTAAAACTTTCATATAAGGCAGTTTTCAACATAACCTCCAATTTTTCGATGAAATGGCGGAAAACCGATTTATCAGTTTTTTATTTTTTTCTCTCGTATTAATAATTCAAATTACATGAAATTTTGTGAAAGTATATCTTTTCTTACATTGAATAAGCACATTTTTTTTGGAATCTGAAAAACATGTAGTTTCCGATATATTTATAATTTTCGAAAAAAAAACCAAAATCTTCCACGGAAAACTTTGTTTGTATTTTTTTCGATTTAAATAATCTATCCGGGCTCATTTTAACTGTTGAAATATCTACTTTCAAATGGTATATATATGTTAATGATTTATTTTTATTATGAAAAAATTATGCGAAGTTATGAAATTCTAATGAATTTTACATCTTTGGCATTATGATTGTTGTTCTTAATCAATGAAATTTTCAAATTCCGAAGAATCTTCGAGATTATCGACATCTTCGAGCTTTACAATTTCATTTGCTGGTTCTTCATCAATAATCTCGTCTGAATCAGTTACGTCTTCAAATATTTCTTTATTTCTATTTTAAAGTTCTTATGACAATTATTGCATAAATTGGTACATTTTAAGTAGTGTTTTCAGCAGCAACATCTGTGTTTACTACAACCACTTGCACAGGTGCAGGTAATACTTCTTAATAATTTTTCGGGAATTAAGTCTGAACTCTCTGGGTTAAATTTGCTCACGAGTCTACCTAGACGTTCGTTCCAGCCCCACTACATAACTTTTTTTTATCGGGCCCGTTCTCCAAATAACCAAGCCAAGTTTGCAATTGGTAATAAACTCTATAGCAGGATTGTGCAGCTGCTTCTTCAGTTTGGGGTAGTTTTTCCAATTTGAAAGTAGATTTGATAGTTGGCAGTTGTTGATTTAATAACATGTCCATTTTTTTAATTTTGTAAATACCCGAGTACCAGCTAATAGTTGAGATCCATTTTTTGCAATGGTTATTTGGTCTGTATCTCTTTTTAAAAAAATACTAGCTGGGCTTGATATATTTTAGTTGATCAATAGTTATTTTTTTCCTTTTCAAACATAACCGGAAGATGTATCGCAACACGAAAAAGAGTGAAGAAATGCTATTATATTTGTGTACGTTTCGTGTTTGAAACAATTAGATGTATAAAATGAATGCTTTTCATTGCCTAAGCCTGGTTTGTGAAAAAAATACTGAGACCATATGAATTTAGTTGATGCAGAAGTACTAGTAAATGAATATCTTGATCCACAACGATGACACTTTTATCATCGTGTTTTTCTAGTTCAACATTTATCATTAATGCCTTCGGGATCTAATAACGAATAGGTACTGCTTTAAAATAATTTAATTGTCATGCTATTTTATTACTACAGCTGATTCTTATTGATAAGCGGTTCTTCTGTTTTTTTTTTAATTAAAATACTCAATCCCCAACGTGGTGTTCTAAAAGACGCTATCCCAAACGCTTCCAAACAACTAGATGTAATACTCCAAAATTAGCCCGGCTGCTCTCTTGTCCCAGACCTTCTCAATCCTCATCTCCCCAAGTTTGACACCTTTAGGCGGGCTTGATCCTTTTATAAGTACCTTTCTAATATGAATTTCCTGATTCACAATTTTTGTGTAAATATTTCTATCACGTTTACATGCATAACTTAAAAGATTTTTTATTAATTTCTTATTCATTTAAAGGTTTCAGCATGATTTCCGCCACTTTCTTTAATTAATTGGTTCAACTTTAGTAATATTACATTAAAGTAAATTCTGTCATTGAAATTTAGTCATTTATATAAATAATAAAAGCATTGAAAATAATAAAAAAAATTGAAAAATTCGAGATCCGATAAGTATTTTTTTTTGTTTTTCTCAATTTTAAGCGATTTCTTCAAAAATAAACCATTAACATATATAGACCATTTTAAAGTAGATATTTCAACAGTTAAAATGAGCCCGGATAGAACATTTAAATCAAAAAAAATACCAATAAAGTTTTCCGTGGAAGATTTTGGTTTTTTTTTTCGAAACTACTGTTTTCCAGATTCCAAAAAAATGTGCTTATTCAATGCAAGAAAAGATATACTTTTACAAAATTTCATGCAATTTGAATTATTAATACGAGAGAAAAAAATGAAAAACTGAAAAATGTGGTTTCCGCCATTTTATCGAAAAATTGGAGGTTATGTTGAAAACTGCCTTATATGAAAGTCTTAGATATTTTCCGCTAAGCAGTCACATTTCGGCGAATATCGCAAAATATCATCATATTAATTAAAACCTTAACTACATTTTCCGTCTGGTCCTTGTCTGGTATTAATTTTTTCTTTTCAAAAAAGTATATTTGCAAAAGTCTATTTATCTGACGTTTTAGTCCTAAATTATTCATTTTTGTAAATATTGATGATATCCTTGATAGTAGAACTTTTCTACATAAAATTTTTATTCGTAAAAAATGTAGGGCAGGAGACCACAATTCTAGAGAATTGTTTTTTTCTTCTTAGATTAATGTCTACTACCACTCTGTGAAATATTATATAATATAGGCGGGACACCCTGTATCAGACGTTTTTCGTCGTAAAATTTGTTTTCCACTCTTGAGCTTGGCTTAATAATATAAAAATAAAATAAAATGTTTCAATGAAATTAACATTTTTGACTAAATACAAGCAACTAGTGAATTTTAACAAAATACGTCTTTCAAATATTCAAAACTTCGCTCCAAATTGGTATCACACTAGATACACTTGGGTCATATACATATTAAATTGGTGACCCTTATTACTGGCAGGTGCCTCTTTTTGAAATATACATAAAATTTGTTAACACCTATAAATCCATCTGAGCGAAATTCGTCGTGGGAGTTATTTATTCCGTTCCGGTCATTTACTGACTCCATTAATAGGGATAAAGATTTCTCGGCGGTAACCTGCTTTGAATTTCTTCTCTGCTTTTTTCTTACAGTGAAACTGTGATTTATTTCGATTTAAAGTAGGCAGCGCAGCCTGTACAGTATAGCAATCCGGTCCAGTCCAGCGAACTTGAGACTGTAAGAATGAATTATTGTTATGTATAAAGTCATGGGTTTCACTTAATCATTTTTTTTTTTTTTTAAACATTTTACAAATAAATTTCACAGTATGAAACTTATTAGAAGAAATTTATATTAGTAACTATTATAAGAAATATACGAGTTGAAATGTAACGAGACCCTCGAGCAATTGTAATTACAGAGGAGAAGGAGTCGTTTTGTGAAAACATCTTAATTAGAAACTTTTATGTACGGTGATTGGATGCCGGTATGAATGTTATTTAATTTCCTATAGTAGATTTTTTATACCTAAACCAAAATAAGGATAACGTACGTATTGAGATCATAGTCGTAATGAAATATACAATATAAAAAAAAGAAAAAAAACTTTCTTCCTGCCTGAGTTGTTATGAACTTCCTTTCAGTTATAATATGTCCAGCATCTCTCTAAATCAGGACCCCCGGGCAGATTGCATCACACCGGTGCAACCAATAAATAAATGCAAGTCGCGTACAACTGAACACGGCATATCGCGCCATGTATCTCATTTGGGCATCAATGTTGGAACAAATGTGAGAGCTAACTTCCACGTGGAGCTCATTCACTGTGATTTCTTCTGTGTACCCTGCGATATACATATATAGGTATAGGTACGTTGGTGTCACAGGGGAGTCCAATGAGGCTCCTTGGTCACCTTTATGCAAATCCCGGCGGCAATGAATGCACTTCAGCTGCTTCTTGACATGTTTTCACATGATTCTCCCACTCAGTTGATGTCGACTGTTTACCCTATGGGAAAATAAAAGCAGCGAAATGCACGACATAAGTGAGCCTACACTTTGCCAATTAAACACGGTTCGGTGTAAATTGATTGCCATGTTCAGTGCTTCTGGTGCGTTTATTTAACACCTGAATTCGAATTAAAAATGAGCTGATCCCCTACTGCAGTAGTGCAGATCCCCGTAAAGCAAAACAGACGCAAGATTATGTCTTGCATTTCACCCGGGGCAGGAAAGAAACTCTTTGGAATAAATTGGGCTACTACTGTATACGCTCCCCGGTAAACTGTTGTGCGGTTTTAGTTTCTTGGGTCTTCTTAGGATTTTGTATGAAAATCTTGTTGATGGTTTTCTTGTTTTTTTGAAATGTTACTTATATATTCGCACAAGAAGTTAAGACAAAAGTGAAAATTTTTAATTACCGCACACATTCACAATATTAAATTTCAGGCTTGTTGTTGTTGTTGTTGCTGTTGTTACTGCTGCTGTTCTTGTTATTGTTGCTGCTGCTGTTTTGCATAGATTTGTTGCATAGCATCGGATGATCTCAATTTACATTTACATTTCGATTTTTGCATAGAATTGCATCTATACGTATTTCACTGGAGGATTGCGGCTTTTTATGATTTAATGTTTCTGTGAAAACTGTCTTACCATTTATTTGCATAGCTCTTAAACATGTAACGGTTTGGAAGGAAAATTTATGCCAATAATTTTAGTTTTAATCTCTTGTCATGTTCTCATGTTCTAAGTTTAATACTAACCATGTTTCACTATCTAAAGTCTTACTGCTGTTTGCTGACCATTTTCTCTTGATTTATTGCTGATTGCATTCAAATCGATTCACTCTCATAGCTAAGCTCGATTAACTTCGATTAACTCTTTGAAATGTATGTAAATTTTTAATTTTTCACTTTTATCAAATTTTAAATAATAGAGATTGATTTATTTTGTAAAATTAAGACATTTGTTATGATTTATTTAAGCGGTGCCCTGACTGTTGGTAATTGACTTCTTGATTTCGTTTTTTGAAGTTCTTTGCATTAATGACACAGACCAGAGTATCTTTACCAGAACTTAATGAGAATCCTGTCATCAAATGATAGATTGTTTTTAATTTTTCGCCATTTTGGTCGCTGTTATTGTAGATTCAAGCCGATAGTCGTGAATTGCAGTATTTCCAAAACTCGAACAGTTTTGCAATGGTATTATAAAATTATCTATAGGAACTCCAAGAGAAGTTCACCGATTCAAAATTCTGGCAGAGCTTCCAGATAGGTAGGATCACAATTAATCCATTTCAATAGTATAGAACTCAAATCGTCTTCATTTTGTGTCAGGCCCAGGAGAGTGTGCATTTCTTGCTCCTATTATTTGTTCAGCCCTAATATTCTTATTGATGGATCAAACTCGAATCCCCCAAAAATGTGTCACAGCGGGAAGACTAAAATCTAAGAGATAGAAAGATTCATGGATTTTGGTCATTTTCCGATATGAGAGCGGAATGCCCATTTTAGGCCAGACACCTGTAGACATGAGAGATGTCGTAAACGATGGATTATGATACTATGAACATATTTTATTAGCAATGATTATTTCAATTAAGCGGAAGTAGCCTTGCAGGGGACGGGGGTGTCAAATTGTGATCTTGTGCACTTGTAGTACAGAATTGAATTTCTTAGGTCGTGAGAAGAAATTTGAGTATACCTACACGTCTTTACTCGAAGGCTTAAATAGCTATTTATGGTATTTCACTCTTATTCGAACTGAAGTACTAGATTTTTCGCACCTTAGAGCGGCTCTAACTCGATAGGCTTATGTCTGATCGAAAGACGGGTCTCACTGTTCGCTTCAGCTCATTACCAGCTACAATTCGTAGAAGAAAATTGTGTCTGCATACTTTTAGGATGAGATGGTTGAACCCCCGGTGGAGGGTGGGGAGGGGGTTTCCAATACCGGATGTTGCATATCAACTTAAAGGTCTTGCTGAGTACTATTGTGTGGTGTACGTTTTTTCCGATTCAGAAAACTTTATCGGAACGGTTTTGCCACCGGAAAATCCATTTTCATGCACTTGGGATACATACGCCCCAGCTCTACTACATTTCGTAGATATATATTTTTGCAGTTGTTTCTTTCATTGTGTTATAATTCCTTATTTAAGACATCTCTTATGGCTGAAGGTGTCGAGCTTAAAGTAGTATGAAATGTGGGCATTCCCTATTGTGCCGTTGTCACTGTATTAGTTGTCTGAGAAAGTAGATGAAAGGCTAAGCATATAAGATCTCCCAGCTTCATGTATATCACTCTTGTACTAAAACTCTTTATAATGAGAACTCTTCATCCTCGATGCAGATATGAATGTACATCTATGTATTCTATTGGAGCTATGCGATTAAGAATTTAACGATTATAATATGAACTTTTGGGATGTTTGTACATTTATCAACGGTGAAAATATATCCTGATTGATTCGGCAATGACTACACAAATTGCCTACGGAATATTAACTAGCTTAGACATCATAAATTCTTAAAAAATAATAAAATCCATTCTCAGACTTGGATATTTATTTATTGTGGTTTTTCTGGTAGTAGGGATCTGGAAAATTAATGGGGAACGTGGTTGGAAGTAAACATTAATGCAAGATTTACTTCCTTTAATAGTTGGATAAGCATACAAAATGGGTACAAATCGCACATTTAGTAAAATAATGCCCAAGCGCCTATCACTAATCGCCACAACCAAATTAGATTCTGGATTTTTTTGCTTTCCATATTTAAGAAAATTGCAAAATTTTAACTAAAAATGGACTCAAAAGATATTGTTTCGTACATCAGAAGTGTTTTAAAAATGATAAAGTATTTATTGAGGTAAAAATTTCATTGAAATTGCATTAAAATTGCAAGTAGGGAAAATGTACGGCATACTAGCAGGAAGATTAGTAGGAAGTTAATGCAAATCGACGATAAAATGCGAGTGCACAGTGAAATTTAAACTTACTAAGTACAATAAATTCAGTTTGTGGAATGCAAAAATTGCAGTGCGTAATGTACTTCAGTACAGCTAAAGCGGTTTCGGCTTCCATGTCTGAATAGTCGTAAAATTTGAAAATAAATATCAGGATTCAAATTACGAACAAAAAGTTTGTTGTATTGTTATAATGCAAGATATTGAAAACATGAATGTATTTATCCCCCTTCCTCCCGCATTAATTCTGAAGAAATATGGTGGATTTAAATTCTAAGAAAGAAAGAAATTGGCCTATATTGAAAAAACAGTTTTGGTTCGTACCCAAGATTTATTTAGCCAAGATCAGTGAGTTATTGAGGTTTGCTATGAGCTCTTTCACACATCACTTTCTTAGCACTACAGTCGATATCTGTATATTTCTTGTCTGTGGAATTAGTCTTTCTATAAAAAGTTATGGTTTTACATTTGGAAATATTCAACGGTAAAAAATTATACTTTCCCCAGTTCTCTACAGGAAGAATATCATTTTGTAGTAATTTTCAAAATAAAAAAATAATAATAAATAATAAATATGTGTAATGAAATGGTAGCTCCGAAAGTTATATTTTCGCAGCGATAAATATACTGCCTTCCACTGGTGGAAGTAGAACTTCTTTTTTATATATTAGAAAAAATTTATAGAATATACGAAGTTAGACCTTCCTATTACAACACATATACTACATATACAGGCATTCAACACGAAACCAATCGCCTTGGGTCCCGACCATCTCTGATTTGGATGAAACTTTCACAGTTTGTAGGGAATACCAGAATAGCTCACCCAAATTTTTTTGTTTCCCATTTTACCACCCTCTATTCCCGGCTATGGGTGTTAGAAATTTCTTTTAGCACTATTCACTAGAAAGGACTTCTAGTACTTTTTTTTGTATTTTTATATTGAAGCTAGCAGCCATATCTATTTATGTACAAAAAATTGCGACGGTGTTCGGTTTCGTTTTTGAGATACAATTTCATAAATTCACCGTATATCCAAAGTAATGCACTATGGAAGCACTGCACTGAGAGGAATGTGTTATTTTTTTCATGTGGGGACCACTAGCACTTTTTTTTGTATTTGATTTTGAGACTATAAGCCTTATCTATCTAGGTGCACAAAATTCGAGAGTTTTTCTTTCGATTGCTGAATAATATATTCAGTGTCTTTGTCTGCTTCGATTTCTTCAGTTACATTCTAAGGAGCTTCGAATATCCTCTCCTTTATTTTATTACATACATCACTACTTTTTGATGCAGCATAGCATCCTTTCTTAAGTCTCTCTCTAGCCACTGGAAAGCTTCCCACTGAAACTAAGGTTTTGTTGAGCGATTTTAAATCAGGCTGAATAAATTTCTCGGAATTTCCAGTGGACGTACTTGTAGATTAACTAAATTAGCGTTAACAACCCGAAATGTAACACCACTTTTTTTATCGCTCGCAAACACTACATCTCCATTTCATTGTACTTTCTCTTCAATACAATACATATACTATTTTTGTCAGTACTTTTTTCTTAAGAACTCACGTTAGATTGTTATTTTTTTTTTTTTAGAAAATGAGATAAACTACGAGTATAATCTAAATTGGTTCGAATAAAGAATTTCGATCACTTTACTTATTTATGTATTTCACACTTTAAATTGATCTTACTCGTTCGGGTAAAACATGCAAACTGCGTATTACTGAATTGCTAAATTACTCAATACGAAAATGTGCACTGTCGCAACCTGGAAATCTCAGGTATTATACCTATAGGCTAGGTACATTCTGCAGAAATTACAACTTGATCGGCCAATGATATTATTACATTAACATCCAAGGGAGATATTTAGGGAAATGTATTCTCTTCTGATCGATAAAAAACAACTCAATCCCAAAATAATGTTTAAAACAATGCACACAAATGTAGTTTCTGGAAGATGTAGGAAAGCATAAATAACTTACAGCTAGGTAAGAAGAGTTATAGATAAAATACACAGATAAGTCAATAAAATTTCTGAAACACAAATATGAATATACGGTGAAGTTTTTATAATTCATAACTCAACTAAACACCAAAAAAAATTCGTTTGCACATTAGGTATTTAAAGCTTCTTGCTGCAATATAAAAAAAAAGAAAAAAAAGCGCTCGAGGTCCTCAATAGAAGAAAAACAAATAAAAAAGCTAGAATTGGTCTAAGACTAATTCTTATGATACCCTAGATGAATGCTCGTATGAAATTTCGTATTGTCACCCTTCTATACAAGTTTCATTTTTGAATTGGTTTTTCACATATATTTCTAGCACGGTTTGTCAGATAGAAAAAATGATTATAACAAATTTTATAGGATTTCATATCCTAAACAAGTTTTTAGTACAATAAAAATGTCTAGAACTGATTGTTTTCACAGTATACGTAAAAAACCTAAATTTTCATATGGCCACACCAGGAAGAAGTTGACTGATTTCGTCCATTTTTGAGATTTTATTTGCTAGTACAATGAAAACACCATGTACCAAATTTCAACTCTATATTGATGCGTTCTCAGACAGTGTCCAAGTATATAGTGGAAAACGACATTTTTGTATGGCAACCCTACGAAGGAGGCACCCGATTTGTCTCATTTTCGAACTTAATTTTCCTTCCGTGTACAAAATTTCAGCTCTCTAAGTATACGCGTTCTCGAGTTATCGTGCGCACAGACGGACGAACGGACGGACGGACGGACAGACGGACGGGCATGCAAAAATCAAAATAACTTTTAATATTATGCGTGGGTGTCCAATCCATTTTGCTCTACCATCATTATTTCGAGGTGTTACAAACGAATGACAAACTTAGTATACCCTATAGATTTCATTTAGGGTATAAAAATACAATACACTCCTCTCAGGGCAGTGCTTCCATAGTATGTTACTTTGCTTATACGGTGATTTTAAAAACTCGTATCTCAAAAACGAAACCGAAATCCTTCGCAATTTTTGTACACAGATAGATATGGTTCCTAGCTTCAATACAAAAATCCAAAAAAAAAGGTACTAGAAGTCCTCTCGAGTGAATAATACTTTTTTTTTATAGGGTTATTTTGATATTCCCTAAAAATTGTGAAAATTTCATCCAAATCGGAAATGGACGGGTCCAAAACAAGCACTTTTTGATCGTTTTCGTGTAGAGTGGCTGTATATACATACATACATAGCTACAAACATATTTAGCTATGTACTTTTATTTTCATGCAGTGCTCTGCAGAACAAATGAAATTGCGAATTGAATTGACTTGTACTGCATAGAAGTAGAATTTTTTTTTAAAGCATAGAAAAAATAATCTAGGTGCCATGACTTTAATTCTTACGAAATGTTTAACCTGCCAAATTTTGCCCCGAAGTTTATAAAGATCTACATATTTTGACATTTTGCAAGTCCTAGAAATTTCATAATTTTCTAATACTTTCAAAACCTTTTCTACTTCTATGCACCCTACAAATCAACTCAATTCGCAGTCTCCTGAAGTGTTCTGCAGTGTATTACACGGCACCAAAACGACACAAACTGCAAAGTGCGTGTTCGTTCGTCTGTCTGCTCTGTAACTTAAGAACACGTTAACTGAGTTGAAATTATGATTTTATAAAAATTTTTAGATTTAAGCTCGAAAATGGCAAAAATCGCGCAATTCCTTAGCAGGGTTGCCATAGAAAATTTCTTTTTTTACTATATATATTTGGTGGACACCGATTGAGAATGCGGCGAGATAGTATGATGAAATTTTGTGCACGACGTACATATACGAAGAAAACAAGCAATTTAAGGACTTCGTAATGCATTGAAGAAATCTTCAAAATAAAAACCCTATGAAAATCGGTTATATCCATTTTTACTGTCTGACGAAGTAATCTGCATTTTCAAAACAAAGTTGTGGTTATATTTACTTGAATTTATCTGGGATGTCGCCAGTCACCAGTCTTAGAAAAATATTAAAACATTTTCTTTTTTCTTAACTTTTTTTTATTATTATTTATCCTTGGGTTGAATAGACTTTCTGTTCTGTAAATGCTAACTGAAGAAAGCAGAAGGGTAGCTTTAAATTAGAGGTTAGAGTTCTAGGACAACAGGATATGTATAAAAAGTTATGTAAAGTGATTATGGACTTCGTAACTTAGGTAGAGCTCTCTTTTTTCTTTTGCTTTTAATAGTGCCTTGGATGTCACTATATTAAGATGCTGCTCTATATTTAAGGTTGCTACTAAAGTAAGGATGAAAATATAAAAACAAGGACAGAGCCCTGCATTCTGCGATTTTTTTGTTTTTTTTTACAAAAAAATTACCTATACAAAAGGCAGCTGATAAAAATTATCATTCTTAGTTACAAGAGTATCGCAAATAGATCTCTCACAGATCTTTTATTGTTGGTGTTACCATTTTGGTATAAGGAATAAGAACAATATTCCACTTTGATCAAAAAGCTTCAGGAGTTGAGTTGAGTTTTTGTTTTTTTTTGTGATTGCCACATAGTTCTTGACATTCCCTCCAAAGGTCAACGTCATAGTTTCGATTTTTATAATTTTAAAAATGGAATACATTTTTCATCATTAACGTGTTTGCATTAAATTTTGTGTTAAAAACGGATTCGACACCTTGAAATGTTAGAGAAGTGTTTCGGCAACGTTATTCTATCGCTATCAAAGCTTTATGTGTGGCACAAATGCTTTCGAAGTGATCGTGAGTACTTCAAGGATGACGATCGCAGTGACAGACCGTAAATAACTTGAACATCGCTTATGGTTCGGTTTAAGAAATTTTTGGTTAATGATTTTGGCTAGAGACGTGTCGCTGCAAAACTGGTGGCGGTGCCAAAAGTCCTGAATTTTAAACAAAAAAGGGACGGCATTGACATCGCGAAAAACATGATTTTTTGCGGGTGCATCCCACTCAACATTCATCAAAAGCATCATTACTGGAGACGAGATGAGGGTTTATCAAGCAAGTGAATGGCGTGCACCTTATAAGCCACCAAAAAAACCATTTCATTTTCAGTCAATAATGAATGTAATACTCACGGTTTTCATGGATTGCAACGGTGTTGGACATTACGAGTTCTGAAGGTCAGACAATCACCGAGGAGTATTACTTGGGAGTTATGAGACATTTGCGTGAAGCAATTCGCCGAAAAAGAGCAGATTTATGAGCAAACATCTCGTGAATTTTTCACCACGATAACGCATCGTCGTACAATGCCATTATTATCCGTTATTTTTTGGCCAAAAACAGAACGATTACATTTCAGCAGCCACCGAATTCTTCTGATTTGGCTTCTTGCGACTTCTTCCTTTTCGGCCAACTCAAGGAACCGCTTCGGAGGATATAATGAAAAAATCGAAGTATAAAATTGGATCAAGCGCTGGCACAAGTGATTTGCAGTTGATGGAGAGTAATTTGAAAGGGACAAAATCAATGTTGATGAATAGACTTGTATTTTTAATTTTCTAAATAAATTACTGAAACCTTTTGATCAATGTAGTAGAGGCTTACTAATATTATTAAAAAAAACTGAAATCATTTAGGCGTGATGAAGAAACCGAAGACTTATTAGGAGACTTAAATAAATAAGGATCTTCTATTATACGTGTCTGTAAAATATGAAAGTCCGATCATATTGTTACCGAAACATTGAAAAGATATACATACGTCTTATGAGTCTTTTATCATGGCCAATGAGTAACATCTTAAAAAATAATAATATTTCGATTAGTAATAAAAAAAAAATGTTTTGTGACTCTTATTATGAGTCTTAAAAGTTGATTAGCAATTCAATTATTAACTTATTAACTAAGTATTTGCCCTTCTTAAGTATACCAATCAATCTTGATGGGACTTTTTTTTTAGATGTAATACCAAAAATAAAAATTATTTTTAGTGCCTGTGTAAATTGCATGAAAAAGCAACCCTCTTATAAGGAATTTCAAGATATTATGAATCTTCGTCGAGAACTTGTGTATAAAGCAATTAGTAGACAGACTACAATATTTGTTGAGAGTTTCTGAATGCAAGACTTTTTGGCATCGATCCTCTTTTATACTTCTGCATCTTCCGCTTCAATCCATAGTGTCCTTTTTATACCCTAGATAAAATCTAAAGGTTATACTTAGTTTGTCATTCACTTTGTAACACCTAGAAATAATGATGGTAGAGCAAAATGGATTGGACATGGACACCCATGTATAAAATTAAATGTCCGCCTGTGCGCACGATAGCTCGAGAACATGTTGACTTAGAAAGCATTTAAAAAAAAAAAATTAAATTAAGTTCTAAAATGAGACAAATCGGGCACCTCCTTCGTGGGGTTGCCATTCAAAAATTTCGTTTTCCACTATATATTTGGATTCTGCTTCAGAACGCGACAACATAGAGAGCTGGAATTTGCTACATGGTGTTTTTATAGTAATAGCAAAAAAAAATCAAAAATGGACTATATCGGGCAACCCCTTATTGGTGTTGCCATATAAAAATTTAGGTTTTTACGTGTACTTTGAAAACGATCAGTTCTAGACATTTTTATTATACTAAAAACTTGTTTAGAATATGAAATCCTATAATTTTTGCAGGGATCGAACCAGTTATGACTTTTCACAAAAAAAGCCAACTTTACCTGTTATTCCTAACCGATAATAATTTGAAGCTAAAAAAACCAAGCTGGAAAGGCTTTTTATTTTATCTGGCATATATAAAAAGCCAGCTTGGCTTTTTAATTTATCTGGCAAAAATATAAAGCCAACTAGGCTTTCAATTTTTTCGAGCTGGAAGTAACAGGCTTTGAAGCTGGTTAATTTTTTGAGGAAGTATAAAAAGCCAAGCTGGTTTCTTACTTTTCTTAGTCGAGCATTAAAAAAAATTCATAACTGGTCCGGACCCTGAAAATAAGAAACTAGCTTGGCTTTTTATAGTTTCGGCTGCGAAACCTGTTACTTCCAGCTCGAAAAATTAAAAAGTCAAGCTGGCTTTTTATTTTTGCCAGAAAAAATAAAAAGCCAAGCTGGTTTTATAGTTTTGCCCGATAAAATAAAAAGCCTTTCCAGCTTGGTTTTTTTAGCTTTTTTTAATAAAAGGTTTTGTTTTCAAAAGCTTTGAAGGAAGCGAAACGGCTTTCACGAGACATCTTTTGGTATATTCCACAAAATTCCACGATCGTGATTTATCCCAGGTTTTTCTGTTTAGAGTTTTCAAAATACCTGTTATTTTCGGTTGCTGAATTTTTGGTATTCAACGAACCGTTCTAGAGATATATTTGAAAACCACTTCAAAAATCAAATTTTCGGAGATAGGTGACCATACGAAATTTCAAACGAGCATTAATCTGGGGTATTATATAGGATATCATAAGAATTGGTGTTTTAGACCAATTCTAGATTTTTTACTTGTTCTCTTCTAGAATACCATAACGCCCTACTCAGATCATTCCTTTAAACAAAAAAACAAAAATGTTTGATGACATTAAATTTGTGTACGGTGGTGTTGCATGAAGAAACATTAAATTTATTCGAATGAAAAGTGAAAAGACTTCAGTTAAATAAAATATTTTTTTAATTTACTGAAATATCCACAACTTCCAGGAGTCCAGCCAGATATCAAACGGGATAGCAAATACCGCATCCGCTGCAAATAGCATCCGCTGCATATTTTTCTTTAGCTATTCTCACCCATCAAATGTTCTCGCCATTCAAAATATAGAAGAAAAAAAAGCTCGGCTTTATTTCGCGATTTTTAATTCCTGAATAGGCTATCTATCCCAAAATGAAAAAAAAAAACAAATTATAAATTATCCAGAACCGTAATAAATTTAGCCGCATTTTATCCCAAAATTCCATTGTATATCAAAATTTATCCAAATTTCACCTTCCTTTTCCTTCTTAGAGCTGAAAATTGAATCAAAAAATGATGACTCGTAGATTTTACGTTGTTTATTTAGGTGGACTAAATCATCCCCGATAATATTTGACAAAAAACAATAAATAAATAAAACTGTAAAATAATAAGAGGAAATACAAACGGGTCACATCGCTTCGAGTAAAAATCTTTTCTCAATGAATGAATGAAAGGCATCCCTTGGATGGATGAATCGTGGATGGATAGTGCATGCGTCATTTTAACATTCTCAAAATTTACTTGCCTGCGTTATTTGTTGTTTTTTTGTCATTCTCACCTTTCCGATTCACATTTTGTTTTTATTTTTTTTCAAATTCAACCTGACAGGTTCGATGTGTTGTTTTTTTTCACGTAGGTACATCGAATTTCGGTATGCGAACGAGAAATATTATGCGCTGTATATTAAGACTGGACTGACCTGCGCAGATGAATGATGGGCAAGAGCTGTTATATACAATGTGTTTATCCAACTCAATAACAGAAATCCATTAGGCAAAGCATATATCATCACCATGTCAGAGTTGATTCTCATGAAAAAAAAAATACATGTCAGCGCAATGCAGGTATTTCGAATCGAACGGCGAACGAACTTTTGGTTTGAGAATTTCGGATTGAGACTTTATTTTTGTTGGCACTTTTGATTGATTCAATGCGGGTGAAACTGAGATTATGGAAAGAATCTTTGTAGGAAATTTTTGCATGAAACTGTTTTTGGTTTGGGGACACATATTTTGATTATTAATAGGATTTATGTTTTTTTTTTAATTTATTGAAATACGATTATCTGCTTTAATCCTTCCGATTGATTTTTCTCTCCAAAATTTACATGTATTATTTTTCAACATTATTTTTGGGAACATTGACACTTCACAAAAGTTTTAATTTAGTCCGAATAACTCTAAGAAGGGTAAAAAGTAAAGACCATTGGTATCCGATTAAAATAATGAACGAATCAATGAAGTATTGATCAGCATTTTTCTGGATGGATGGCTTTCTATTGTAAGGGGCATGATAATTTCTGTTCATATAAAACGATTGAAAATTTTCAGGAATCTTTTTTCGGTTGACGAAGACCTGAGATCCACTGAATCAAAAGCTTGATATCGAGATCATGGATAAAGCCCGTGGTAGTTTGAAAGTTCGTCAACTTCTTGATGTATATTTCTTCCACGCAAGAGTGAATATATTAAATGTCCCTATAAGTGTGCATTAAATTCGCTCCCCAATATCACTTTTAATAGTATCTTTCAAAATACGCGACTTCGAATTCGCATGAGTAACCATCCCTTTCCAAGATTGGAAGATAGTTTGACTATAATTCCATTTTACCACCCAATTAGAAAGATTTGATTAAGTTGATGTTGTTATATGGAAACTACAGGTACAGCGGGAAGCTGCTATTTTTATCCATAGAAATGTCAAAATAAACGTAATTAACTATATACCAGGAAGAAGCATAGTATGGATGCAAAGGCGTATCATACGATTTGGATGGCTTTTTAAATGTAGAAAAAAGCTTTGAGTTCCAAGTAAATTAAAAAAAAGTTGTTTAATCTCTTAAGACTTTTCCGATCCTGTATATATTTTTCGTGAATTTATATCAAATTTTAGAACGACGACTTGGGCTTATTTTATGTGGTCAGCGGTATTTTCTCGCTTTAACAAAAATTCTTGGGTTATGAATTAAACTCAATATTGCATCTGATGAAGGGGAATATCTACCAGAAGTCTCAAAAGCTGCTGACCTGATGAAGAACAATAATTTGTTGAGGTGCAGGAAGGCAATAGTTCAGAAATTATATGGAAGTAACTAAAATCGGCAACAGGAAGATCGTTCAAAATCTCCCAAATGATAACAAACATCAATTTGGAAGTGCTTAATGGAAATCACTTTTCAGACATTTTTCGACCACTTCATTAGTGCGGGTGCGCATAAATCTAATAATGAGGTAATCGTGGAGCTTTAGAGGTCAGAGTTATTCGCTATAATCTGCGCAATCATACTGAGTAATATATTCAAGTTGAAGCTTCAATAACACCAAAACCAAGAAGAAAATCGTCACCAGGAGGTCAACGCATTTCCAATCACTCAGTCGATTCCGTTCAAACCAACGAAGTACGTACAAAAAAATGTCCTGTGTACTTTCGATGCCTCGATCGTTTACCCATTTGCAAGGAAAGTTACTGCCAAGGCGGTAAGATAGCGAAAGTTAGACAAAAGTTGACGAATGAACTGTCATTATAGGATAACCAAAAGAAATATCATCATGGAGAACTTTTTGACTCGTTTGGATTTGGTCGACAAGCTAATTTCGTGAAATATGTGCTGGCTGGCACCACGCTATGAGCTCTGATTTTACATCACAGTGAAAACCAATTTCTTTCATAATCAAGAACAATTTTATTGTATAATATGCAAAAATATTACAACCAAATTATTATTATTATTATTATTCAAAGGTAGCAAAGGTTTCTGGTCCCTGGTCGAAATCATCAGGAACAACTTCACCAGTTCCTCTATACCTTCACTACTTAATAATGGTGAACTGATTGTTGACTCCCTGGATAAAGCTAATAATTCAGCTGCTAGATTCGCTTCAAATTCTCGTCTTCCACCCACTTCACAAACACCTGTTTTGCATCGCCCGTGTGTATGTGTACAAGAGCCAATACACGTTCGTACGAGAGATGTGTTCAGGGTCCTTAAGGAGATCAACGTCTCCAAAGCCGCAGGTCCTGATGGTTTTCGCCCCTGTTAATTAAAAGCTGTGCCTCATTCTTGGCTAAACCTCTGTGCAAACTATTCTACTTGTCTTATTCGACACGTTCAACCTATTCCCAAGAAAGGAGAGGGTAGCGATCCCTCAAATTATCGACCAATTGCGATCACTTCGATTCGTTCAAAGGTTTTTGAATCTATCATTAACTCAAAACTAATGAAGTATCTAGGAACTAATCATCTCATCAACAATCGCCAATATGGCTTCCGAGCTGGGAGCTCATCTGGAGACTAACTGACCTTTCTTAGGGAACGTTGGAACCGTAGTCTTCACAATTTTGGTGAGTCTAAAATCGTTGCCCTAGATATATGAAAGGCTTTTGATAGAGTCTGGCATCCAGTCCTTTTAGCCAAACTTAAAGCACTTGGTCGCTCTCCTCGTCTTCTATTATGGATTGAAAGTTTCCTATCTAGTCGCCAAATACGTGTTGTATTAGATGGCGTTACATCTGAACCGAATCCCATAAATGCCAGTGTGCCGCAAGGCACTGCGATTTCTCCAACTCTCTTTTTGATTTTCATTAATGATCTGCTTTCCCTTACTTTCAATCGCATCCATAGTTTCGCAGATGACAATACTCTTGATTTCGCTTACTCCTTTGACACTCTTGCGGACTCCAGGGGGAATGCTGCATGTCTTAAACGATATTGCATGATTAGATCATTGAATAACGATCTGAACAATATCCTCGTTTGGAGCAAAGCGAATCGCTTTGAATTCAATGCTACTAAAACTCAAAGCTGTCTCATCTCATTAAAACAAGATCATAACTTAACCACACGCGTTTATTTTGATGGAGCATTAATTTCCGATTCACCGTCACTAAGCATTCTTGGCATTAATATTTCCAGTAAGTTAAACTGGACAGATCACATCTTCTCTGTTGCCAAAGAAGCATCAAAATGTCTTGGATTTCTGAAAAGGTGTAAGAAATATTTCAGCCCATCAAATCTAGCGCTCCTCTACAAGTCCTACATTAGAATGGAATACAACTCCCATATATGGGCCGGGGCTGGTCGCACAGCCTTAGCTTCATTGGATATTGTCCAAAAGAGAGCCTTCAAGCTCATTGGCGATTTGGCAATAACTTGCCATATCGACTCACTCGAGCACCGCCGCAATGGTGGATGCCTTTCGCTCCTTTATCGCTATATGCATGGTCAATGTTCTGATGAAATATCTAGTCTAATCCCTTGTAGAATGATTCCTGCACGCAATACTTGCGCTGCAAACCGCGCACGTCCTTTAACCCTTCAAATTACTTTCGCCCGTACAGTAAAATTAAGTTATGCTTTTTTATCCCGAACAGTGCGAATGTGGAACAGCTTACCATCTTCTGTTTTTCCTCCGGCATACAATCTTCGGAAGTTTAAGGGCGACATACATCGGCACCTCCGCCACTCTCCTCGTATCCCCTAATCCTTCCTTATCTCCTTCCTGCCATGCTGTGCTTTGCATCATAGGGTATCCCCTGAGCTTGGCTTAATAATCTAAAAAAAAAAACTATTTTCATAAAAATGCCGTGCAAAATTACATCTCTCTACGTTGGCGCATTCTCAGGCAGTGTCCAAATATTTAGTGAAAATCAAAATGTTTGCATGACAACCTTATACGAAAGAGTTACCTGACCGTGTTGCAAAATTTCAGTTCTCTAGGTAGACGCGTTCTCGAGTTATGGTGAGGATTGACGAACGGGTAGACCAAGAGACGCATTTGAATAATCAAAATAACTTTTCATATTATGCGTGGGTGTCCAATTCATTTTGCGCTAAATTATTTCTATACACTACAAACGGAATGACAAACTTAGTATACCTGGGCAGGGACTGTCTTACTGTCTTTTTGCAACTGAGGAGTTTAAACCTATTTTTTTAAACCCAAAAGGTCACCTTTCGACAGAAATCACGCTTTAGAAGGACAGAATTAAATTGGCACACTTTGAAGATACCCAGGGTCTGAGAAAAGCGAAGAAGTTCAATACGTATTTACAACACCGGACAAAAGAATTCGTCGCCCCAAGAAGGAATTAAGGCCATAACGTCCTATTTACCGGGCATTGCCCACTCAGATATCATTTTAAAAAGATGGCTAAGGCCGCTATACACATTGGTATAAATTGGCATGCATAAGTCAAGTCATATGATTTGCATGAACTTGTGTAGCGAAGGTTCGGAGCTTGAATGAAACTGAGGTCTGACATGAATAAAATCGGCCGAAAAAATTGCGTACCAGAAACCTGAAGACTTTGCTCTAAAATTCAATAATAGTTTGCATAAAAACCGTTGCGTATGCAGTCAAAAATTAACATCCGATTTCGTCTAGTCAATTCTATAGCAAAATCGCAAGATTTGCTTTTGCGCAATAGTTTCGACCGAATTCATGCATGCCAGACTTCAGTCTCCCGACTATCGATACAAACGCTAATGCAAATCGCACAACTGGACTATACAAAAGTCATACGATTTGCTTGAGCGTTTGTAGCGGCCCAAGGTCGATAGTGAGACCATTCTTTTCTTCATGGAATACCATGATATTGCCGAACATGTTCTCTGTGACTGTGCAGCTCTGGAGCGTATAAGATTAAGACATCTAGAAAAGGCATTCTCGTCGCGAGAGGATGTTGCAAAAATGCTAGTAATAAAGTACGGGAACTATTTTATCCACTAAATATGTCATCTGCAAACGCTACAATACGCTCCTCTCTCGAATGTTTGAATAATTTAACACACTCTTTCATATAGATTAGAAACAGAATTGGACCCAAAACCGTTCCCTGTGGGACCCAACACTTAATCCGGACGGATCATTTACAATTTTTTCTACCTCAAAATTAAATATGGACATGGCCGCATTTACCATAAGGTGCATTCGGCACAAGCTGGAGCCGCATTCTCCTAGGGGCCCCTTTTTCAAACCTCACTCTTCACAAACAACAAAATAAAAAAACAGTATCGTTGTTGTTGCAAGATAAAGGAATCTTAAATGCTGAGATCATGAAAATGAAACACGTTTCATGTTTAAAAATTTATGTAAAATAAACAACGCTTCTGGTGACGATAATTCTAACGCCTATTTATAGGTCAAAATGTTTACTTTTAGGGAAAAAACATAATTGTAATTCTTTGAACAAAATTACGAAGTGCTTCTGCATTTTCCTAAACCCTACCCAATTCGCAGTGAAATGAGAGTAAAACTTTCGCTCAAGACAAACGTTCTTTTTTAAATTTGAAGTCTCTTTCCCCTGAAAATCACGAATATGATTTTCTATTGAATGAAAAATTTAAATACATAATAATTAAACGTATGATTTTAATATAATAAATAAATTTCTTTCAAATGCATCACATTTGTTTGTTGGACTTCACAAAACCATAATTTGCACTTTTTTGACCTAATATATGGCATTCTGTAATTTTGAAAAGTTGTTTAGAAGCGAAAATGGAAAGAAAAATAAAGCTTTCGCTGCAATTCCAGGAGTATGTACTCTGTTTTATTTTTCAAAATTAGAGAATGTCAATTTGATGGTCAAAAACTTAAAATGAATGTTTTTATAAAGTCTAACAAACAAATGAAATGTATTATTAATTATTATTTAATTATTACGTTTAATTGATAAGTTTAATTATTATGCATTTGATGTTGCCATTCATTAGAAAACTATATTCAGGGGAAATAGACTTCAAGTTTAAAAAACTAACTTTCGTCTTAAGCGAAAGTTTTACTCTCATTTCACAGCGAATTGGGTAGAGTTTAGGAAAATGCAGAAACACTTCGTAATTTTGTTCAAATAATTCCAATTACGTTTTTTTCCCTAAAAGTAAACATTTTGACCTATAAATAGGCGTTAAAATTATCGTCACCACAAGCGTTGTTTATTTTACATAAATTTTTAAACATGAAACGTGTTTGTTTTTCCATAATGCGCAATGCTAAAAGCTTTCAAACAGCAAGTTTCTCATACATGTGCATTTTATATCGCCGCGGCCTGTAATAAAGAAGGCAATGTGTTAATCGATATCTGTGTTGGCTGATTAATGTTCCGAAAAATTGTTTTAAACAAAACTCGAGCCCTTGGTGCTAATAGTGACTATCCGATGGGATGATCCTATTTGTACAATATTACCACGATTCATTTTATTTGATGGTGTGCGGAGCAATGTTCTTGGATCAGTAGGTAATAAGTCCGTAGTATGTCTATTACAAATTTTGAACAGCTCTCTCAATGCTTCTGAAGATATATCATTTTGCAAAGCCCACACCTTCAGAGCAATTCTAAATGTTTCCTTTTTCATCTGAATCATATTCGTCATCATACTGTTCATCATCATTAGGATCAATTTTTGGAGCATCATCTATTATAGTAGTGGATTTTTCGAATTGAACAACTAAAATTTATGAGTTGTGTTATAAAATTAGATAAAGGTCTACCGATTATAAATTAACAATATTTATGCATACCTGGTAGCATAGTAGTAAGCAGCACTTAAGGTGAAGCAATGCTGGGGCCAATAATAGTTGGTGGAAGTATTGATATCTTGCAACATTTTTTCTTACTTTTCTATGATATGTACCGGATTTTTTTATTTTTTTCCACTCATCCATTAAATTCGTTATTGTAATTCTAATTTAACTGATCTTAACCAACTGCTCATGCAAATGAGGGTAGTATATTAAACTTTTCCTTGGCTTTGTACTACCCGCGTGCTGCAACATGACCCTTTAGCATCTTCTATGAGCTTTAGTATAGGAAAACAATTTCCAAGTGATCCCATTGATCCTATATAAAACTTCACAAAATACTGATTGCTTATAGGAGCGATGATATCGAACATGAATTCTTACTGAAATTACTTATTCCCCGCAGTTTTATATAAGGATTTATTGGAGATTGATTTTTGATATGAAGCTTGATATATGAACATACTTCCCAAGAGCTGTACTCCCATATTTAAATTCTCCAATACTGATATAGGAATATTATATAGGATTACAATTCTCTGGGATTTATAGTTCCATATACTAGCACTTATATTCAAGTAGTAAATTCTTTATATAGGACTTATACTCCTTAGACTCATATAAAACAACAAATGTAGATATAACACTCTAGTTATTTCTTTAAGAATTACAAGATCTATGTAAGAACGTAAATGTTGATTGAGATTTATATTGGAGCCATATAGGAAACATTCCACATTTTTAGCACTTCAAGTGTTAACGATGTTCCTTGGGACAGTATCCTTGTATATTTTTGATATTTTTAAATAAAGAAAATTATACATATTTTTGAATGTATATACTTTTAGATAATCAAAACCCCAATCTGAAATTTTAAATAGTCTTCCTTGAAAAAATGCACAAAAATTACCGTTTATCTTCCCTTAAACGACACTGATAAATTTGAATTTGAATTATGCCAACCGACCCCTGCAAGCCAACTATATCAAACAGAATACAATTCCAACATCATCCACTCACCAATTCGTACCCCAAATAGACACAAAAAATGATTGGAAAATGATAAAAGAATTAATAACACAAATTTTCTTTATAATTAAAGTTATCACATTTTATTTTACAATATAGTACATTTATAGTATTGGCTTAACCTACGAGTTACTCAAATATACTATTATTTATAAATACGACGAATTATATTAAACATAATAATTTACAGAGAACTTTCAACCACATAATTTAAATTTTACAATTTCATATAGCTTTCTTCTCATATACACATCGATATACATAAGTAATATTAACTAAGATTTTTTTATTTTTATAAATAAGAAAACAAAAACAAACAAAAATGTTACTAAAATTCACTTGGTGAATTCAATTTCGAAGGAATGCGTTGTTCGTAAATTTTGACTTTTCGAAAGTATAATTTTGAAAATTATTGATTTTTTTTATTTTTCCAAAAATTTCGTTTTAATAAATTAATTAAAATTAGAAAATAAGCAAAAATTAGGTGTTTTTTTTTGTTTTTTTTTTAATGCGCAACCAAAGTAATCCACCACTACTTTGTAGTACTACTGGTAAAATTGGCCCTACCCCAAATCGTGTTATGTAAGAATTCTTTTAAATCCTCTTTCAATTATATAAGAATAAGGAAAAACAATCAAAATTCTTTTAAATTTAACAAAAAAAAAAAAAATCGCTTTTCAGTGCTTTACATTATTATGCCAGCTTTCAGCTATTTATAGGGCGCTTAGCACACCATCGAGCTACTCCTCAATAAGTATGTATGTATGTCCATCCTGGGGCACGTTTTCCAAAATTTCTCTCAATAAATATTATAAATAAATTATATATTGTTAATACTGTGACAGCAATAATAACCGCGTTCTATACTTTGAGCTCTATTAATCGGTCCAAATCTCTTGTCCATTTTATTTTTTTATCTTTCAGTTTTTTTCATTTCGTGTCGTAAACTAATTAATTTCTGACTAGGAATTGACAGGATTCTTTTTTCATTTTTCTTTTTTTCTTTTTTTTTGCCCATTTACACTTCACTCTGCATACAATGAATGCTGGAGTCCTGTGATAGCTCATCCATGGAAGATTCTGAAAAGAAGATGCCTTCATCAATCATTGAAGGTTTCCAGGGTTCTGCATAAGGCCTTAAATTACCATGCGAAGGAAATAGGGATGTCTTGTTGCTTGTCAGTTGCATTGGATTTTGTGAATTATTTTGAAATGAATACGTCAATTGAAGATTTATATGTCTAGCGAAGGAATTCCCCTCTGATTCGCGGACAACTGTATGAAAAAATGATAAGAAACAAATAAAATATATTTTTTTTTATATTTTGTATTTTAATATTAACAGTAGCAATAATAATAATATTAATATAAGGAGAAGAAGAAGAAAAAAACAAACAGGAAAATTTCAAATTTAATTCTCATACTTTTATTTTTTCCAGCGTGAATATGCTTTTTTTGTCGAGCTCGAGAATTTTGGAACCAAACTTGTGTCACTCTTTTACTTAATCCTGTTACAGATGCTATCCTTTCCAAATCTTGTCCATCTGGATTGCTATCTATTTGGAAATTTGCCTGTAAAACTTGTAATTGTTCTTCGGTAAATGTTGTTCGAACACGTTTCGTTTTACTTTTATGATATCCATCACCGTCACATCCATCTGCAATAGAAGCCAACAAATTGGGTAATTTTTACCACCTACACTATACCGCATGCTTTCATATTCACATGGTCAATTCTTGTTCAAATTACCGTCACTTGATGTAGTCCCACCCTCGATTGTCTCCAAATAATGCGCCTTACACAGTACCCTGTCATCCATTAATGCAAATTGTTCACCTGTTGATAGCTGTCGTCCGCATGAATCGCAAGCAAAACATGCCAAATGAAAAACAAGTTCTCGAGCTCTTCGTACCCAATCGGATGCTGAAATACCTCGACAACATTTTGAACATTTTGCACCGAAATTTCTGGAATTAGGAATTTTATTTTGTATGGATAATTTATTTATTTTTTAATTAAATTGTGAAAAAATAATTGATATAAATAATTATATTAAAAGTAATTATTGGTCTAAAAGTCCAACTGAGTTAGTCCAACTGAAAACTAAGTTAAATAAAGTTTTTAAAAAAATTTGGTCGAACTTTGAATTTAAATGTAGGTGTAAACCGGGTCAAAATGCATCACGTTTTTTTTGTGTCGCTCTTGCACCAAATTTTAGAAATCTGAATAGTTTGACGTAATTACTGGATATTTTACGCCATATATTCGGCCGTTTGGACTTTAAAAATGTGCGCTTGTGTTAGGCGTGTTTTAGGTCGACTCCTGCGCTTTTCAAGCCTTTTTGGTTTCTTATATTACTAGGTTATGCTCTGATTATGGAAAATTTTTAAATTGTTGGTAATCGAATCCGTTAGCGGAATTTCATGTTACTTAGTGACTGCTACGAGCTACGGCATCTTTTTGGAATTATTTTGCACTTTTAACCTTCCTCGGAAGCTCTGTATTTCTTCAAAAAATGTTGTATTCTACATGGTGATTTTTATGAATTTGTGAAATAACTTCTACGTTTTTTTTTTGTTAATGATAAAATCTCAAGCGGTACAGAAGAGACAATTTCTTAGGGAAAACCACGAACTCAATCAGTTTCTGGTGATTTTATATCGAAGGGTGCAGATTTTAAACAGTGCTGAGCTAAAACAACAATCTCTGAACAGTTCGAGGTGATACTGGTTTATGAAATAAATGTGCAAAATTTTGGCCAACTAGAGAAGAAGATAGTTGCAAAAATTGAAGATTTCAATAGTAGTTAAAATAATCTTTTGACTGAGTATGAATTCTTACTAAAAAAATTTCACATGGACAGTAACTGAGGTATAAATCAAAATTAATTAATTTTGTTTTCCATCGGATATGTAACAATTCAAGTATAAATTTACTAGACATTTATGTGAACTTAACAGCTGTAAGCTCTCAATTACACCATTTGTAGATAGGTTTCGAATAAAATAAAATTCTTCAGCAAGAAATCGTCCAATTGTAGTACACTTTTCTGGACATTATGCCTTCCGATGATGGATGGAAATAGAGTTGTCTCAACTTGAACTACATTTGTATATGTGAATGAGAGTTCCTCGTCTTTACAATAAAACAGGGCGGCGCGTGGACATAACAAGTTAAAGAAAATCCCATAGAAATGGGACTACTGCCTACTATTCTTTTTTCTATGTAGGTATATTACGTCAACAGTTTTAGATCATTGATAGAAGGAATCAAACCCAACTGACATTTAATCATTGTCTTTGATATTTTATAATCAATCCGAATGGAACACACCACAGGTGACCTATATATTTGTGATAAAAGGCAGTTCTCCTCTGGTCAACTCTGTTGATTTCTAGCAATCTTTTATGTGCACTACAAAATATGTACTTTATTAATATTTACAAATTGCTTCTAGTTGCCAATTCCACTAAGCCCCTTTGACTCAGTATGTCAAAACTTGTAGCGCTACATATGCGCATCGATATTTGCTTCGCAAGCAATTTCGTTAAGACATACTTTGAACTCTCTGCCTTTTTAAAAATATATTCAAAATTCAAGCAACTTGCAAACATAAGATTTAGTGTAAATCTAAGAAAACTATTGTCTGAGACTTTTGCAATACTTCACCAGGTTTACAGTGATGAAACTATTAGTTAGTCGAACTCCGTGTTATGACTGGTATTCGCGTTTTAAAAATGGTCGATTGTTATTTAAAGACGACGAGAAGCTGGAAGGTCCCTGTAATAGCATAAGCTGATGAAAATGTCTCTAAAATTAAATTATTTGTGAAAATCAACGATTAACAATCAGAGAAATTTCAAACAGAGTTGGTTTATATTTGGAATGGTTCAACAATTTTTGCAAACAATTTAAATATGCATCGCATTGTGGTCAAATTTGTCGCATCGGGCGCTCATCGAATCAACATCAAACAAGATCTTTGCCAACAGACTAATGACGACCCAACTCTCATTTCAAGATGAGACTAATAGCCTAGGCAGACGGCCAAAATCAATGATCATTCGTTTGAAATTGAAGTTTTCAACAATCGCTTTACCTTTGAATTTGAACTTTAATTAAGTGCTGTCAATTACATATAAAAATTGACAGGACTTTCATTTTAATTCAGAAAATCTTGGGCAAGTTGATTTTTGAAAAAATCAATTACGAATCAATGATCATTGATTTTGTCCGTCTGCCTAGAGCAGGGGTGGGCAACCTGCGGCTCTTTGGATGTGAAGCTGCAGCACTGTAGTTCCATACGCAAATATCATATGTTTTATAAAAAAAAAAACATTTAAAAATCGTTCTGAATCGATTAACGAGGATTAGGGACCGATTCTATCTCGCATCCACTTGTACTCAGTGATGCCACTTGTATAAATTTGGATACATTTTACTTGGAATTCTTGAAATGGATACTATGATACCTTTTTTTAGAGATGGATACATTTTTTGTTTTAAAATAATTTTTAAGCATATTATTATATTCTCAATTCAATATTTATTAAATGTTCATTTAAGTTGAGTTTTGAATCCTGAAACACTTTGCGTACAGCAAAAAAAGATTCTTCCTTTAATTGATACTTTTGAAAACATTACTACAAATCGGAAAGCAATGCTTTCTTTTCAAAAATATTTAAATTTTAACGACGATATTTAAGTTTTTTGCCAAATTTAAGCATTCAGAACTTGAATCAGAATTTTTGCTCAACTGGAAAAGACTTTTTTGTTTTTTTATTAGTTATCTGTTAGTACCCAGAAAAAGGTTATGTTTATTTATTTTGCATTTTAAAAACTTATAATGATTATAAAATTCGATACCGTAACCCAAATAGCTGAATCTAAAACTGCAAGGAAAGGGAAACCCAGCCTATATTTCGGTAGAAGAATTGGTTTGTTTTGAAGAAAAATGAATTCTTTTTGCAGAAGATATTCAGAGCGGTAAGTTACTTCATTTTCAATTTCTAAATTTCAATATCGCGATAAAACCAGTGCAACTGTTGACACGAATTACTTCAGTACAGTTATAAAAAAAATTAAAGATGAATTTGCTGACAGATTTGAGCAATTCAAAAACCAACAAAACCGCTCTAGCATTCATAGTAAATCCTCTCAACACAAATAGTAACGAAATCCACATTGAGCCATTTGGAATTGATACTGGATCTGTAGAAATGCAATTGATCCATTTAAAAAGTAAAGCTTTTGGAATGGAAAATTTACGGAGGTTAAAAGCAAGTTGGAAAAGTTGGAGTTCCAAAAATGTATGTACGTAACGCAACAAAAGTGGACAGCTTTAAAAGAAATGCCGCGATTCCAGATTGTTACAGTGAGGTGAAGAAGTTGGTATTTGGAGTGCTGACTATCTTCGGATCGACATATTCGTGCGAGCAAGCGTTCTCTTGCATGAATATAATTAAAATTAAAGTAAGAAGCCAACTAACAAATGAAAATTTAGAGTCGTGCTTGAAACTTAAAACAACAAGTTATGTGCCAAATTTATCCAATCTTTCTAAAACCATGCAAAGCAACGCTCCCATTGAATTTGTTTGCTCAATTGTTTATTATTCACATACAAGTTAGTGTTGTAAGTAAATGTTTAATTGTTTTAATTTTAAATAATAAGTAATTATCTAATAATGCCATATATACTATATTATCTAATTTGTTGTGAAAAACACTACTTATATATGAATAAATAGATTTTTTTCTTATGAATAAATAGATTAGTTTTTTTTTTTATCAAAAAACTTTATTTATGCGAGTACTATTTATTGTTGGCAAGAAACAATTTTGCAGCTCTTTCAAAACTTTGAAATTATGTAAATTTTTTACTCTTCCGACTCAAAACGTTGCCTAGGGTATTAGCTTTATGAATATGACCTTGAAGTAAAGCAATAGTCACCGGAATGGAAAAGTCCAAACTTAATTACCACGCCCCAAAAAGGAAAAACAATTCAGAAGTGCAATAAAGTGAATATTGATTGTTTTCTTTCATATATTTATGGATAACACTCATTTCTATTCTGACTTCTGAGATATTTGAGAGAGTACATGTTTGTCAAAAAAAGTCAGAATCGTGTCGCAATTATATAGCTGGCTTATCCATCATCCCTGTCATAAAACTCGTAGATTTGTAACATCGAACGCCACTATTGCCGTGCTACATCTTCCCTACTTACTGATCTTAGCTCCTTGTGATTATTCCCAAAAATCAGGTTAAAGATCAAAGGGAGACGTTTTGAGATTGTTGAAGAAATTGAAAAATTGAATCGTAAGCGGTCTTTCACCATTTTGAAAACGAAGATCTTGTGGAGGTCATAAAAGAAATGCTGATTTGCTGCATTTCACTATTCGTAGGCAATGTCAAAACTCTAACTACTTAATGACAAAGATGCTTTTAAAGATCAGTTCGATCATTTATTGATCACACCCCGTACGTAGTAGTGTTGATCTAGATCATTTTCGCATAGGTGATGTTCTTGTTACCATTTCAATACCTGACATCATGGTATAGCTAATATGAATCTGCTAAAGCGATTGAAGGATCGTGCAAAATGTCTTCAACAAGAAGTTTAGTGTCAATGGTGACTTGAATAATCTGCAGAAGTTACAATTGCCATCTAACATAGAAATACAAGATGACATGCGCGTGAAGATATAAACACACACCTAAAAGGGTTATTGGGGATATTGAAAGGAAGCGATCACTGAGTTAAATCTGCCCACTGCTATTGCATGATCCAATTTAATGAGAAACCTATTAGGGTGTTCGAAAAGTCGTATAGGATTTGATAACTAAGAGGTCAAGATATGCAAAAAATTATATTATGAAGAGACAGAAGAGTAGAGGGCGACGGTTCAGATGACGTGTCGTTTGGTTGATACAGGAGGTTTTTGTATTATTAGTTACATTTTTTCCATTAATAAGTGATTGAAGATCTGCCGATAAATCAGAAGGTGAAAAAATGTGCACACTTTTATTTAGTTTTTCTAAGGAAATAATCAAGTGCAGTACTTCTAATAATTGTTAGTCAGCGCAAAAAAAAACCTTACCCTAGAAGTGCGTAGTGTTATATTTCCAGAAAATTTAGTTATTATAGATTCTAAAAAATCTAACTGAAAGCAGAAGCGATGCCATAATCACGTGGTAGGTGTGAAAATACGGAGTCTCCAAAGCAGTCCTACTATTGGCCCTAGGGGCAATTCAAACAGTTCTATACAAAATAAGGTTTCAAATGTCGAATATAAAATTGAAATTTGTATAGTATTTGAAATAAACTTGAATTCAATTATTTGACAAGGTGGCCGGAATGTTTAGCAGAGTAATACTTTCTGCTACTTTTAAGTTTAGAATTGTAAAATGTTGTTTTCAATAATAAAAATTTGTTTCTTGCTTTTAATTTCGGTCGCCAATAAAATATAAAAAATACTACAATAGATTAAATTAGAAAATTACAAATATTGCCATCCATTTCTATTCTATATTCATTTGGAGAATTCACTGAACTATGTTGGATTCCGTACAGAGCTTATTATTTGAAGTTCAACGAAATAAAATACTTAAATCAAAAGAGACAATAATTGAAAGAGATACCATGTATTTGTGGTGCGCCTTATTACTTGGATTACTTTTTCAGGCACCCCCTCAATACTTTTAAAGCATTTCCCACGAAGTGGTTTCTTCAGTTTTTGAAAGTCGAAATCTATTGAGCTGGTGTTAGGACTGTACGATGGTTGGAGTAGTATTTTCCATTCATACTTTTCCAAAATTTCTGAAACATGAGGTCATGCATTATGGTACAAAATTAGAACACCAGCTGCCAAAATGTCAGATCTTTTTGGGCGAATCTCTAGTCGCAAAACATCTTGCAGAAAACATTTGTATGTAATATACTTCAGTGACTATGGACCTCGAAGGTACTTTATCTATGCTATCACTCCATTCTTATCATAACCCATTATCATTATGACCTTAACTTTCGATTGCTTGCGGCGACTTTTTTTCGGTCGAGGAGAAGTTGGATGCTTCTACTGAGAGCAGTGAGATTTCAGTTCTGGTTCAAATTATCGTATCCAGATTTCAGCTATGATAACAATTCTGCTCAAAAACTGCTTACCTTCTATCTCGTACCGATGCAAGATTTTTTTCAGCGCGTTAAGTCAGTATTCCAAAAACAGAGACGATTGCCATATTAATCACGTACGTAATTTCTTCACATGTTTTGGGTCGATCTTCTTCCAATGGGCTACTGACGATGCGCGCAGATGTGACATCTGCTGCTGATACTGGCCACCCGCTTTTTGGGTCATCTTTGATGCTTATCCGACCTTTACGGAAACGAGATGACCACCATGAGACTGTGATATGATCCATTCAATTATCCCCACAAAAATTCAACTAAAGTATTATATATTTCAGTAGGATCTTTTTCTCACAAACTTTTAATATTAATGTACGATCGGTATTCACTGCATCTCAATAAAATTTTGACATACAACTGGGGCAAAGATCAAAACGATTACATCATCTTATTGGCTGTGCAAAACTTTTGTAATGACCCTCTTAATATCCAAAACACATACCGATGTTCAATTAGAACAATT
Source organism: Dioctria linearis (assembly GCA_963930735.1). Taxonomy (NCBI): domain Eukaryota; kingdom Metazoa; phylum Arthropoda; class Insecta; order Diptera; family Asilidae; genus Dioctria; species Dioctria linearis. The sequence continues at coordinate 195,920,359 of OZ005743.1, read as the reverse complement.
CTAATTCCATCTAAATTTTATCTCATCTAGAAAATAATATCCAAACTGTCCTAAATCTTAGATAAGATTCTAGTTTCGGCAATAATGTTCTCTCTCCGTAGCTAAATCGTTATGTGCACACGAAAGTAGCATAACTTTCGATTGAAGCACTTTTATTTTATTCAATCATAATCGTGCCACACAACCTTGCCATAACCTACTTACTCGTATTTTACATATATTTTTCTTGAAGTTATTTCAACTGAAAGGGCCTTCGAACAAAATATATGATATGAAAAAACATACACCTACTGTAGAGATCTTTTTATATGACCAAACCGAAGTCAGCTGAGATCTAGACATTATGGAAACTTCAAGGTGAGTAAATTATAAAATTATTTTAATTGCATTTAGTTGGCAACCATGAAAAGGATATCTAACGAAAAGGATATGCACCAAATTAGTGCTGTTTAAATGTCTTCAAGATTTACGGACCTTGAAAAGTGCTCATAACAGCCACAAAAGTATGACAAATATATACAATACTTGAACAAAAACGGCGTCATTTTTTTCTTAGCGTTCCACAACAAATGATTGCAAAAACAGAAGCACTTGAAAGCATCTTCTAATACAAAGCTTACAACCCACACATCTCTTTCAATATTTCACCTTCATTCTAGATTCAAAAGTTCCCCCATACCCAAATCTGCAAATAATAATAAAAAAAAAAACTATTCCAAAAAAAATTCATCCGATTTTTCATCTTCATCCCACTACTGCCACAGAAAATATGATCGATGCTTCCGGTGATAAATTTTCTAGTTTTAATTATGAAATAAAAACTGAAATCGAAATATTTTCCGGCCACTCGGAAAAGAAGAGATCATTAGCTGAGCTGCGCCGCCGCGTGCAGTTCAACCAAAACTTGAACATCTATGATCTGAACGTGAAAATCGAAACTATACCTAGGTAGGTATCACGATCGCACCACAACAACACGACGACAACTCTGTGATCTTAAACTGTGCGGCACGAAGGGAACTCCTCTCTTTGAGAAATGATCCGATGACACATCAATAAAATCTTCTTTTGAAATGTTTCTTATAAAATGAATCAATATACGCGCCTTACAAGAAGACCGTTGAGATTTGGATTTGCCTTGAGAGTTTGATGATGGAGAATGATCAGAGTTTTGTGTCCGTTATTGTTGTTATTATTCTTGCGCGGTCGATGAGATCCGGGGAGTTACTTTAACCTAAATAAATAGTGGTATCACTTGAAGATTAAAGTTTTGTTAACTTTTCGTCAGGGTCACGTGAGCACAATACGCTTAGTGTGAAAATAAATATTATCGAGTCGCGGTCTGGCTTATTGTTATTGTCATTGCTGGAACTGTGAAAGAGGAGTGACTGTGATTTTTTAAATGTCTCCACAACATTCGGATGATGGCATTCCGCTGGCCATACACAAGAGGTGATGATATATATACTATATGTTAGGCATTATAATAAATATAGAGTTGAATAAAAAGATAAAATCGCTCGTAATGATGGTTAATTTGAGATCAGGCAGGATACGATGGTAGCTGTTGGAGGATAGTCCTTGAAAATGGTCGCATTTCATTCGGAAAAGATTTTAGAAAAGTGCTTAGTCATTTTGTCTGGTCAGATGGCTTTGACAAATCAATTTTAGATAGGTATGTTGGTAGGTACGTGTATATATGACATTAAGATGAATATGAATAGAAAGAGTGTACAGTAATTAGCTGGTTTTGTAATACCTTCGAACTTTAGGCTAAGTAGCACTTAAAGGAATTTGTTTTTTGCTATTAATTCTTCTGTAGATTTGCGTGGATTGGTGAAATATCCATTGAAATTGTCACAAGAGACTACTAAATTACCCGAGGATTTGCAAGGTTATGAGAAAATGTCTAAACTCTACCGAAAGTCATGTACAGTAAAAAAAGGTATGACAAACAAAATATTCATATGCGATCTAAGCTTTTGGCTTTTTGGCTTACAGGCTTTACATTCACCTTATAATCAATCGCCTTACCAGCACACAACATAGTCCTTGAATTTTCCACTTATCTAAATTTAAGCTGATCAATACTTTCGGTATTTTATTAGTTTTACTTATGATCAATTGCTCGAAATTTTTGAATGATTCTGGTGACACTTGTGGTATATGGGGCAAGGGAATTATTGCCTACATGAGATTGGAAGAGAACGAAAGAACTTCTTAATGCGAGCCGAGTCGACACCAGGAGTCAAGTAGAGGTACCACAACCGGGCATACTAGTAAACTCGGCATAAGAATGAAAGATTACTGTTGGAGCTGCAAGAATCTAAAGGAAATCGAATCAGTCCAACAGGAACTATTCGAGTACCCCGCTCTGATAAAAAAGAGGGGTGTGGTACTTAGTAGCTACTTGTTCTCAGATCTGTGTGAATTACAAAGTACAGAGCCTATGTGTAAACCTGAAATTGCTAAGAGAAGCAGAGTGAATCTGGTTACCTCCAGCCAGCATACATCTTACCTATTCCTACCTACCATAAGCAAAATCAGCATCTTCGTAGAAAAATTTTCGTTTTTTTTTTATTTTAAATACTGTTGGGCACACTAGACTTTTCTTTTACTTTTTTAAGTCAGGGAGACGAGAGATCCCAAGCACGGAGGCCAAGACGAGCAATTGTGCTATCTTGCTAGGAAGCCCATCACCAAACCCTTCCAGTCCTCTTAATGAAGCGCATCAGATATTGATGAGGAAAGTGTTCGGTTATTTCAGGCTCTCCTTCTAGGTAGGCCAGACACTCAAGAATGTCAACAACTCCCATCCTTGTTAGATGAGCGTAAAGCGAGCATGTGGCCGGTGATATTGCCAACCACAGTTCTACATCGTTTCCTTCCAAGCTCCATGAGAAAATCAGATATATTGTTATTGGGCCCATCAAGAAGGAGTTTTGTGCACTTGCAAAACGCTCATGTTCTCCCATCTCTGCTGATGCTTTCTATGAACCTTCGCTATGATAAGAGATCCGATACTCGAGGTGGCAACGGCTATGGCGGATTCCGGTCCGAAGAACGGAGAATCTGATTCAGCCCTAGCTAAAAGGTCAGCCATATTATTCCCCATGATCCTCATGTGATCAGGAACACACCACAGTGACACCTTGTTGTGGATGCACAACTTATCTACAGATGACCTACAGGCCCCCAGTAACTTAGATGTTATCTAAGACCTACTCAGAGCCATCAAGGCTGACTAACTATCAGAGAGGATGTTTTTACCCTTCATTTGCATATTAAGGGCTATCTTTGCTGATTATGCGATGCCGAAGACTTCTGCCTGGAAGGCAGTGGTGTCTCTTCCAAGTGAGTACCCCATCCCAATGTCAGCCTCAGGAAAGTAAACGCCCGCCATGGCTCCCTCATTAGTGAGAAATCCATCGGTATCAATTTCTAGAGCGGACCGGGAAGACTCGATAAGTCATTTCCTTCAGTCCACGATTCCCTTACAGGAAAACTCGCAGTGAGTCGATGCTCAAAACAAAGCTCTGGTATCATCGCACACTTGACTTATATTGGGCTGAAATTCTACAGGTTGCGGAAGAGGCGAACACATTTCCAGCAAGCCATAAAGCCAGTATATGACAGGTATATGACAAATTGCTGGATATCTGAATATTTTTGACATTGTTTTGCAATATTTAACAAACAGGCATGTCTCATGGGCTCATAAGTTTTAGTCAAGTATAAAATTTAGATCGAAACACTCGTATTGATATTTGCAAATTTGTAATGGATCAAATTTAGCAAAACATACAACTCTTTGACGAGCAGCTCGCTGTATATTTCGAGTTAACCAGCGCATCAAAGTCTTTTGAGTTTGGGATTCCAAAAATTTATTGTGTACATTCATTTTAGCAAAGGAATAATGTGTTCTGTATACTCTAAGTTAGCGGTGGACAAAATACAATATTTAACAAGAAACAGATCGGAATCAACAGCAGATTAGCTCACTTTCACTGGCAAAAACGGGACGTATTATGAATGTGACAGCGAAAACAATCGGAAAAAATAAACGCTCCATTCCGCATCAGCTACAATCATCCTTGAAGCGAGAGGTTTTATTATCAGTTCTTTTTCCTTTTGTCTAGAAGCCACTCTTAATCAGTTAAACCACAAATAATCTCCGAAATCCGCGAAAAATCAAATTTCAAAAAATAAAAATTCAATTTTAATCCCGAAAAAATACCGGGTAAAAGGGTTGCTGCCAATTTCAATTAAATTCAAAAATTTTGTTTTATAACGTTTCTTTAACGTGGCTAAGATAAAAATAAAAAGGAAATCAAAAAAAGATGACGAAAAATGTTGTTCACAAAATGGCCCGGTATTTTCAGTGACGGATCCAGAGGGGATGGTCCTGGTGGTCATGTATGGGGGGGGGATATTTAATTAATTGGGTTATTTGAAAAAATACATTTTTTTATTTATATAATTCAACTTCGAAGAATTATACAAAACATTTTTACACAAATAAATTCAATGAAAATTATTGTATGCATGTGCATGTATTGGTTGTTCTCAGAATTTGAGTTTGGGACCCCCAACTTTGTGTGATTCAAAACCCTCGAGAAACACTTCGCAAGCCACGAAACAGTCCTAATTCCTAGCATTATAAAATATTTGCAGCGCTCTTATGTAAAACCACTGACATGTATAATATGGACTGACTACGTCCATAGAAATCCACTCCAGAAAGTGGGCTCACTTCTCTTTCGGTCTAAGCACCAAGTAACAACTGAGCGAGAACTGTAAACATCAAATAAATAAGTGGGTTCGTCGAAATAAATATTTTTAAATTAAATTTTTGGGTTAATTAATGATAAAAAGTGTTTTACCAAAGGCGATATATTCATAGATACTCAACAGAAATTCGAAACTTCCTGCCAATGTTTTTTTCAATGTTGGCACCGACTTAAAAACTGTTTTTGACACAAAAAATTGTAACCACAGGAAATAGCATATTATGCAGCAGTCCATATTATATATGCCTGTGTGAGAAAAGTTTGGTTTGAATGAATCCTGCAGTTTGCACCCTAATCTTCTATTAGAAAAGTGACTTTTTGTAAAAAAGTATACAATGACACATCCTACACACCGCTTAATTGCGGATATCTTCCTAGTAATGTAGTACTGTGGTGGATACACTAAGCGACTTACGGCGCTGGATGTTTCTTTTTGCTCAATCTAATTTGTAAAAGTAGCCCCCCCCCCCCATTTCAAGGCTACTTCCGCGCCTGGTTTTTTCATGGGAATTGGAAGTCAAACTGACTGTAACTATACCGGGTGTCTCAGATCAAGGTGCACGTGATTCATTGATATGAGCTGGTAAAACTATTGCCCCCCCCTGCATTCAGGAGTCCACCATTAGAAGTTAGTTACAGCTAATTAAAGATTTTGCAAATATTTGTAAACCCTGGTGGGAATAACAGATAAAGATAACATTATTGGTGGCTTTAATAATGGGCAAAAAGGTTAGGTCAGATAGAAACGAATATTATTGGGATAACCAACGATAATTAAGAAATTTGCACCTATGTAAAGAAAGCCAAAATTTTAAAATATTTGTTCATAACTATAAGGGATGCCTGAATAAAATATAATTAGTAATACCTTTAACTGAACACGAAATAACTTTCTCTTTCCGTTGTGTTGATGCAAGAGAGGTATTAAGGGCTATCCATGCGATACGATCAACGACCTTCTCAACTTTTCCGCGCTTATGGAGGACTGCCACGGTGCTGGCACTTCCAAGAAAGATATCTCCGAAGGAGATAGCCGATTAGCATTTCGTGTTTTAGAAAATTTGATGGCCGCGCAGATACAGGATGGAGGATACGAACTTTCTCTCTGAGTGGCAGTCCGGTTGCCGCTCTCACCATAGCTGTGAATCAGCTCTACTAAAAGTGACCAATGATCTACGATGTTCACTTAATAAGGATCACATTAGCGTTCTTGTGCTCTTGGATTTTTCTAAGGCATTCGACAGTATTAGTCATCATATGCTTTTGGTTAAGTTGTCTTCAAATGTTGGCATTTGTTCTTCTGCTGTTCAGCTAATCCGGAATTACCTAACTGATAGGTGGCAGCAAGTTAAAGTGGAAAATACTTTATGTGGTCTTCTACCGCTCTATTGCGGAGTTCCTCAGGGATCAGTACTTGGACCTCTTTTGTTCAGTATATTAATTAACGACCTACCGGAAGTTATAAAGGATGCAAAAATTCATATGTATGCTGACGATGTTCAGATATACCTAGACAGGCCTATGGGGCTAATAGAGGATTGCTTTGCTCGCTTAAATAACGAAATCAAAAATATACACAAATGGTCAGTAAACAATCAGCTTAAGTTGAATCCATCCAAATCGCAATATATGGTAATCCATAATAATAGTCTTCATACTGATGAACTTCCAGCAGCTGTGCTCAACGGAAATAATCATATATTAGTGCATAGAGTTAGAAATCTAGGCATAATTATCAACTCCAATATGAAGTGCTGTGATCATGTTAATGCTTCTATACGTAAGATTTATTATGGACTTCGGCAGCTTTGGCTGTCCGCCGATATATTAAGCAAAGAAATGCAAAATGCTTAGTGTTTCCTAAGCTTGATAGCACATATAGACGTAAGCTTGAAGTTTCATTCAACGACTGCATCAGATATGTCTTTGACCTACGCAGATTCGACCATGTGTCGCCCTATAAATTACAGCTTCTTGCCCAGTGACCTAAGCTCCCTGAACACTGGCAACAATTTCGATGTTTGGATCTTTCATTCTTTTATTGTTTCTTTAAAAACTTAACAATTATTTTTATTATTATTATTTTATTTATTATTATTTTTAACTTGTTTTTAATTACTGTTTTTCTTTTCTTTGCATTTATTCTATTGTGTCTTTTTTTTCTTTAATCTTATTTCCTGTATAACATAGCTTGTTTACTCATTTATAGTTTAACATTAGTTTTCGTATGTTTTCTTTTGTTCTACCTTAAGTTAGTATTTTATTTATTTATTAATATATCTTTAATTTTTGTTTTTAGTATTTTATTATTCTTTTATTAGATATTTTTTTTAATTTGCTGTTGTTTTTGATTTTTGATTTTCTTAGTTCATTTACCAAATAACAATGTACTAAAAAAGATTGTAATATCTTGTATAGGTACGTCTTTGCATTAATAAATTCTAATTCTAATTCTAATTTGGAAAGGTACTTCAGTAAGCTATTAAAAAAGACCCCAAGAACAGCAAAACTCCATAGGGTGACTAGAAAGTTACACTCATTTATTCCCACCAGCGTTCACGAGTATTGGCGAAATCTTTAAATAGCTATAACTCCTAAGGTTGCTCCTAAGGGGATATACAGAAAGCTACCTTGATCTGAAATTCCCTGTATAAGTAGTGGCCTCGGTAGCTCAGTTGGTTAGCACACTGACCAGGGGTCATGGTTTCGAATCTCACGTCGACAAGGTCCCGCGCTTTTCCTCCTACTTAGTTTAATTTATTTTTATTTCGTTTTCCTTTCATTTATTAGGAAACATTTATCATGCAAGATTTCAAATCTTTTTATATGTATAAGAGATTCAGCATAAACAAATTGAATACTAAATAGCAAAAAGATATGTAATAGAAAAATGGTTAAAAAAATAGATAATAATAAAAAAACGGAAACCGAATAATAAACTATACTAAACTAATCTAATAAACCAAATATGGAAAATAAAGCTAAAGACAACACGCAAGAGAATAATAATAAAACAAGGTTGAAACTGGACCAAATTGACCACTTGTGCAAATATGAACACAAATCTTAATAAACTCTCCTAGTAACTGAATTTATGTGCTTATCCTAGGTAAATCTTTTATTAATTAATATTATACCCAAACTTTTAACTGAATCAACAAAGGGAATAGTCTCATTACGAATAAATACTCCAGGAAATCCATTGATATCAAAACTCGTTCGGTTCATCAACAAAAATTTGGACTTACGAGGATTGAGACAAAGTCTACCAGCAGGCGATACGCTGCTAAGTCGTTATTTGCGTTACATACTCAGTCCTCAATCAAACCCACTGGACTAGCCAAATACAATTGTATGTTATGAACATAAACTTATTATTGTCTTAATCTAACAGTAGGAAATATATCATTTATATACATAGCAAACAATAAGGGACCGATAATTGATCCTTGAGGAACACCCGAACATACTGGCAGGAACGCTAAAAGCTTCCCATTAGATAATATTTAAATATCAACTTCACAGCATCGGGGGTGAAATGAAAGTTATTAGTAAGCTTTTCAAAAAGAAATCGATAGTTTGCCGTATCGAAAGCTTTAGAGAACTCTAAGAATACCAAAATTGTCAGTTTACCTCTGTCCATTGCTCGCAAAATATCATCGCTTATTTTCAGTAACGCAGCTTTACAGCTATGACCAGGCCTATAGTCTGACTGATAACAGTGTAGAGAATAACTTCCTGTCGACTTTTATAGCTTCTCCAATTCCATATTACCTAAAACCTTACAATTAAAAATTCCCTCATCCCTTTATTTAAGCAGAAGCGTTTATTTTCTAGTAGACGTATTTTAGCTACAAAAGTTGGATCTACTAGTTAATCTACTACCCGTCTTCGATTTTTAGTCATCCAAACTTAGTAATAAGTTTTGGCGCTAAGCCTGATTAAATCGGGAGGTTAGTGAATGGAGAAGAGTTTTAGGCATTCCAATATACTCCAAAAGATAGACTGTAGTGATAGCAGAGACGAAACGGACTATCAAATGGAAAAAAACTCTTAACAAACGAAAAATCTTTGAAAAAGGAATTTATTTTTGCAAAAGATGACGTTTCGTATTAGCAGGAACCGTATACTCATCATTCGGCTTGGTTCCTGCCTGGCGTATACTCCAAAGTAAAAGCCAATTTGGCCTAATATTTGCACTTAATATAATTTTTATAATTTTATTTACTTGAATGCCTTGCAAAATTAGCCATATGTGGGACTATCATTTAATCGGGAGTTTTGCCATGAAATAAATCCATAGCGAATTTAGTCAATATGTTTTCAATCAATTCTCGAGCTGTGGATTTAGCAGCAAACTCGGTAAATTTTCATATTAACTAAATTCGCTATGGCAAAACTCTCTAGACTATCAAATATCTTACCTAACTTTTGATGGAGGTATCAATGCAATAATGCCACTCCTGGTGGGATGCGGAGAGATGGTGTTAACATCCGATATTTCTATCTTTAGGGATGGATCCAAGACGAGTGCGGGCATAAAGCCTGGATATTACTCCAGCGACTACTAGTTGAACGAGTCTTATAGACTGCCAGACAAATCCAGTATCTTTCAGATAAGACAGACAGTCTTGCACCGATTTACCAGGCGGCATTATTGATATCTATGTGCAGAGAGTCCGTACGGAACATCTGTATATACACTGATACCCAGGCAACCATTAAGGCACTTGACAGTGTGCTGGTAAATCAATCAAAATAGATGCACTTATGCAAGACCAGCTACATAGCACAAGGTGATCCTATGCTGGATACCTGACCACAAGGATATTTGAAGCAACGAGATGACTGATTAGTTGGCCAAAAAGGGCTCTGAAATGGATAGTTCCGCAACGATAGATTATGTGAGGATCTCGATCGGAGTTTTAAAAAATGATGTTATCAGGGGTGTCTATGAAAAGGCAAGCCTCCGTTGGATTAACACGGAAACTTGCCATATTGACAATAGAACAAATAGCAGGAATATAGTGGGGGGTCATTACGGGTCAGTTGATTATAGGAGACCATTGTGGAAGACTATGAATGATCTCTCGAGGGGCTTTAAGGATTTGGAGGAAATCAAATCCGTCCAACATGTACTTTGCGAGTTCAGATGTATCCTTAGATTCCTAAGAGAAGCAGGGTGGACGTAAGGCGGTTATGCCATGAGGTCAAGGGGCACACTGGAGGACTAAGTAAAGCAGGCTAGGTACTTTTAGCAGCACCCCTCTTACTTAATCTAACTTTACCTAGTAATGCTACCTTATTAAGGCCGCTACACATACTCAAGCAAAGCGTCATTAAATGCCCCAAGATATGTCGAAGATAATTTTTTGGCACTAAAAACTGTATTTACGAAAATTGCAAAATCTCATACCACATAAAAAGAATTGAGGCATAAAGCTGATCAACAAAACCAGAATAAACCTAAATATTATACGAAAATGTTGTTTTTCAAAACCTTAACACTAATTTGCATCATACCTATAAATTTAATATTAAAAATTATGATTATCATTTAGTTCTGTATTAAATTGTTAAATATTTACCATACCAAGCTAAACAGAGATTAATTCATCATCTACATATACATACACAAGCATGGTATAGGTATACGATTATTTAAATTATTGTTCAATTGGTTATTAAAGCCATCAGTAGCCGATCAACACACATACATATATACATAGCATTAGCACGGCTATTTAAGTATACCAATCTACAAAAACAACGTCACAAACAGATTGCGCAGTGTCAGAGAACTGAAAGAGATTTGCGTTTCAAGTAGTTACTCACTTTGCATAATCGGTTTTACAGTAAACCTGTCGCTCCCTGAGAAAGCACGACTGCTGTCGATCTAGTGGTGATAAGCATACGCAACATCTTAAGCATGAGCCATGCCAAGAACAGCCGCCCACTTCCAAAAAATACCGGTCCGATATTGTTTCACCACACGCTGCGCATGAACGCAGCTCTGTCTGAAATGATTAAAAGAAAGAAAAAAAATAAGAGTAAAACAAAAGCTGAGACAAGGTGAGAATTCCCTAAAGGAAGAAAAAAAAATAAAAAGAAGTTGATTTGTGTTCAAAACATTTTTTTTTTGTTTTTTGATGCTGGGGCGCATGTTAACATTTATTTATGAGAGTAATCATTTTTCTTGCTCGGTTGTGCCTTACCCTCTTTTTTGTGAGTTGTGAAGAAAAAATATTACGAGGAGGATCATAATATAAGTTTCAGATATTAAAAGAGAAAAAAAAATGATATAACAAATTGCAGTCTTGTTGTTGTTTGAAGAATCATTTTTTGGGAGTTATTAATTTCTTTCCTTTATTAAGAATCTATCTAAAATGTGTATGAGTTAGATACTTTGGACTACGGTCTATAGAATGTAAGGTATGCGTACTATAAACCATTATTTACAAACATGCTAAAGTTGAAGCAACATTTTCCTGACCAGCATTACCTACTTTCCACAATAGGTGGAGTTCCACAGGGATCAATTATAGGTCCATTATCATTCACAACATAAATTACCGATTTTCCTAACGTATTAGTTGCTCATACCGATATCCACCAGTGCACTCCATAAAATCGCATTAACTCAGATTGAAAGCAAATAGTTATATTCGAGTGGTAAGCAGACAAAAAACTTTCATTGAATCACGACAAATCCTCATGCAGGAACACATAGCACAAACAAAATTAATGTATCTAATTTACGCCCACCAAAATTAGGTGATGATCCCATTCCCTTTGCCGGAAAAGTTAAAGTTCTGGGAATCATGTTAAATATTTCTGTTGCCTGCTGTGACAAGATCAAGGCGGCCGATCAATAGCAAGATTTATGATGCACTTTGCCGTTTCTGGCTCTCTTGCATAACTGTTGTATTGCGTCAAGTCTAGTCACGTCAAGTGCTTTTGCGCTTTCAAATTTCTTCCTTGTGTTCTTTCTTTGGATTTTGTTAGATGATTTTTCACATCCTTCAGATTGTCTTCTTTAGGGCTTATCTTTGGCCCTCAGTTCGATTAGATGTTTTGCTTTTTTCTTCTTGTTGATCCTTGGTTTGGTTTTTAACACCTCTCGTGTTGTTGTTAGTTCGTTTCCTTACAGCTGCTGCGCCACATCAGCTGTAGTTAATGATTTTCTCGCAAGAGTTTGTTGTTAAATTTGGGAGGGACAGGGAGGGAGTGAGGATTGGATATGTTTTGGGATCTTTAGAAAGTTAAGGACTGGAAAGTTCCTATACTGGCAGGTTTCATCAGAGACATTTCGGGGCTCTTGAGGTTATTTGGAATTACCCCCTGTAGTAATCACCTTTGGTGTCATAGAAACTTATTCTACCTTCGAGGAGGTAGATGTTTCTAGCATCAGATTTAGTCAAGAGCAAGGGTGACAGGTATTTGAAATTTGCCGGTATTAGAAGATCCGGCAAGTTGTTTATGAGTGGATTTGAATGGATAGGGACTTTCTCGACTTGTTTTCCGGTTTGACCGAACAGATATTCCTTGATAGGAGTTATATTGGCTGCCTCGTACAATACTTCGTTGCGGTAGTATTTTCCGTTGGCTCTTCTATGGAGTCCTGTGTAAGCTCTAAGAATCTTTCTTTCGAGCTTGCTAAGGCGGATCATATAAGTGAGGGAGATTGTGTGCCATATGGGAAAGCAATAAGTGATGACAGGCCTTATTAGTTGCTTGTACATGAGTAGTTTTGTCTGGGTTCTGAGTCCGTCCCTGATATATTGCGATGCAATTATAGCCTATATATAATAGGAGGAGGGGTTTGTAAGGGGTCATTGGGCCATGGGAAAACATGCTAGGAAACTGGGCCAGAGAACAGGTCTAGGCCCGAAAATGAACAGACATGAAAGATGTCTTAAACGATACATAATGATATTCTGAACATATGCTTATTTCAATTAAGCGGGGAATGGTTTGGGGTCAAAGTTTGATCTAGTACATTTCGAAAAATCTAGTACAGAACCTAATTTCTTTGGTCCTGGGAAGTATCTACACCTCCTATACTCGGAGGCTTAACTAGCCATCCCCATACTCACTTTGTTAGTATTCCCTCATTTTTATTCGAACTGAGGTAAGGCAGTACTAGATTTTTCGCACCTTAGATCGGCTCTAACTCGGTAGTGTTATGTTCGATCGGAAAACGGGTTTCACTGCTCACCTCAGCTCATCACCAACTACAATACGCGGAAGAAAATTTTAGATAGGGTGAAGGAATCCCCGGGTGGGTGGAAGGGGCGGTACGAATATGGCATGTTGCATAGCAAATTTAAGGTCTCGCCGAGTACTACCGGGTTGTGTACTTTTTTCCCGATTCAGAAAACTTTCTCGGCACGATTTGCCACCGGAAAACACATTTTCATATACTTGGGGTACATACACCTCAGATACTACTTTCGCATATATTTTTGCAGTCCTTTCTTCCAGGATCATTGGTGCTCTGTTGTGAACATTTTTTTCATAGAAAGTCATTTTCCACGATGCACCAATTCCTCACAATTACGAGAAGTAAAAAGTTCACTTTTTCACCCAAGAGAGTTGCACAAGGTACGTTCGATCGCCAAAGCTTTCCCGCACTTAATTGAAATACACATTCAGGTATAGTATACTCGTCTGTTACCCAGCTTTCCATTCGATGATCGATATATGAATTTTCACTAGTTCCTCCTGTAATCTGACAGAAATATACGTTCTATTGCATACCTATTTACCTATATACCACAGATTTATCTACCTTGATTTCCATACATAGAGAGAGGGGATAGTTAAAATACAATGAAAAAAATAATTTTTTAATTTGACTATCAGAACCATCTTACACTCGCTCACGGTAGTGACAGGCTTAAATAAATAAACGGTCAACAATACATGCTTTTCTTACTGGGTACTCTCGTCTCAGATGTCACGTACACAGGTTAGGAGAGGAACCCGAGACGGTCACTCACGGTTTTTGTCCTGTCCGGTTCTCTCGGGAAAGCCTTACAGAGCTCGATACCTTCCTCCGGGATGAGCTACATGAAGCCGGCAAGGTGGGCTGGGAGCCAACACTTAAACTCGTAAGAGCTTTTGGTTGGGACCTATAAGTAATTGATTATAAGTCTGGAGGGTGAACAATGGTCTACGTTCCATAACCCTCATAGGGGCCCCAATCTCATTCTTCAGTCAGTTAATCACATAGTCGGTGTTATTATTTTAATGTTAAACTAAACATGAAACGGAAGTAGTCTTCTCAAATTGTGCCTTCTATCACGCAAAGAGATTTTGTTAAGTAACACCGGAGAATCAACATTCACGTTTATAGTTGATGCAGAAAAGTTAGATCGGCAACCATGCAACGTTTCTCAAGCGAGTGCATATTTAAAAACTTCGAGCGATCCACATAGGGTGAAAGAATCCAAATGAATTACTCCACGGTAAATACCTGAGAGCTAAGCATAGGTAGTTCCGTTGAACAGACTCTATATCCGTTCAATGTGTGCACCGTAAAAGGGAGACCAGACCTGGCGAGCGCATTCAAGAAGTGGTGGGTTTCGAAAAATCTCGGGACCAACATTTTATAAAACCCAGCATAGAACTACTCTTTGACGTCATGAACTTTATGTGGGAGATATAATTCAATATTTGGTCAGATTTGACACCCAAGTCACATACAGAGCCCACACGACGAATCGAGGACTCCGAAAGCCCATAATCATAAGTGATCGGTTTCTGATTCCTATGGAAAGTCATAACTTCACATTTGTCGATATTGAGTATTAAATAATTGCTCTGGCACCTCTGGACCTGTTCCCAATTGTTAACAGATTTAATCTGGACGAAAGCATAAATCAAGACCTTACAGCATCTCTCCACAGAGATAATGTCATCGATAGAATAACGAGCCTAAGTGACTTCCTTGAGGTACACCGGACGAAGCTTTCAAGATTCTACGGATTAAATAACGGAATAATATTTGGTATGTTCTGTTATCTAAATAAGACTCCGTCTATTTGAGAAATAAAGGGCCCATACTTTTCCATTTTCAACAGTATCACGGAGTGAGATAATTTGTCGAAGGCTTTACTAAAGTCTGTATAAATATAATCTATCTGGTAGCCTTTAGGAAACCCGCCAATGGTATCTGAGACAAATTCCAACAAGTTAGTGGCTGTAGATCTCACCCAAATAAATCCATGTTGGTTTGAAGAGAGCAAAATCTTACAGGAAATTGATAGTTGAGATTAAATGATAGATTCGAATTATTTAGAAACTTCATTTTTACTACATATTTTGTGGATAGGTATGATAAAGTAATTTTTCCATAGCTGCGTGGAACAACCACTATCGAGAGATTTTTGGAAAATAATTCTCAGCGGAGCTGCCAGAATAAGCCAACAAGACTTAAAAAAGGCTGGAGGGATCCCATCTGGGCCCATTGTAAAGTCATTAGGAAGCTCATAAATATGATCAACTATATCCTTTCGTGCAATTGAAGGGATAGTGAATCCAATGTTATGGGAGTCGTTCATCTGACTGAAGTTGTTATTTTGGGGTTGGAAATTTTACGAGTCAAATGCATTGTCTAAAAATCGGTTAAGTGCGAGTGGGACTTGCGCACGAAGGGTTTCATAACATCGTACAAAATTTTACACTATGTATACGGCAAAAACCACGTTTCTTGTGTGGGTCCCCTTTTAATTTTTAATATTATTTTATTTTTATTATTTGTTGTTATATCGCCAATAGAAATACCCAGTCTCTGAAAGTTTCAACTGTCTACCTATTACGATTCATGAGAGCCCGGTGACCAGGGCCGGATCTATGGTGGGCACGCGGGGCACTTGCACCGAGCGCTAGTTTTAAGGGGGCGGCAATACGACGGATTTCTGAACCTATAACTAAACGAGAAAAAATCTAATTACAAGAATTGGAACATTTTTTCAGACCATACTTAACACTTCAGTCTTCTTTCCGGATTCTAAAAGCTCCTTTGCTGATATCATACCTTCAATTGTGCTTATACTTTTACAGTCAATCAGTTTTTTTTTTTTTTTTTTTTTTTTTTTTGAAAATAGAGGGAACCGGAGATACCAACCCAAGCACGGAGGCCACAGAGGCCCATTGTGCTATCCTGAATCTCATGCACCAAAACCTTCCTGTCCTCTTAATGAAGCCGAACAAGTCTTGGTGAGAAAGGTTTTTCAGCTCATTCACAGATAGAAGGGGAGACCCTAGAGTATCCAGTCGGCTCCCGGCGAAGGCCGGACACTCACATAAAAAGTGTTCGGCTGTCTCAGGCTCTCCCTCCATGCAGGAGAGACACTCAACAACTCCCATCCTTGTTAGATGAGCGTGAAGTGAGCTGTGGCCGGTGATGATGCCAACCACGGTTCTACAATGTTTCCTTCCGAGTCCCATGAGAAATTCGGAGATATTCCTATTGGGCCCATCAAGAAACAGTTTTGTACACCTACAAGAACTCAGGTTCTCCCATCTCTGCTGATGTTTCCTATGAACATTCGCTTTGATGACAGACCCGATATTCGAGATGGCAACGCCTACGGCGGGCTCCGGTCCGAGGAACGGAGAATCGGAGCCAGTCCTAGCTAAAAGGTCAGCCCTTTCATTCCCCATGATCCCCATGTGACCAGGAACCCACAGGAGGGATACATTGTTGTGAAAACACAACTTATCCACTGACGACCTGCAGTCCCCCAGTAACTTAGACGTTATCCGAGGGCCATTCAGAGCCATCAACGCTGCCTGACTATCCGAAAGGATAGCGATATCTCTCCCCTTGATTTGCATATCAAGGGCTAACTTCGCCGCCATTGAGATGGCGAAGACTTCAGCCTGGAAGACAGTGGTGTGTTTTCCAAGTGAGTACTCCATTCCAAAATCAGGCTCAGGAAAGTAGACACCTGCCCCAGCTCCCTCATTAGTGAGAGAGCCGTCAGTGAAGATTTTTAGAGCAGACCGGGGAAGGCACGATGAGGCACCTTCCTCAGTCCCAGCAGCCCTTTTGGCCTCTGCCTGAGTGACAAGATCCAGGGGTGGCAGATTGAGTAAGACCTCAAGAGCCGCAGTAGCCGTAGATCGGAAGGAACCCGTAATACCCAAGCAGGCAAGCCTTTGCAGGTCCGTCAGCTTCCAGATCGCAGTCCCCACAAGCATCCTCGGCCACCATACACAGGAGGCATATGTGTGCATGGGTCTGATGATCCATGTGTACATCCAATGCACAACCCTCGGTCTCATGGTCAATCAGTTTACTGTCTATTAAATTTAAATCTGTAAGCCTCTGCAAGCTAATTAAACTAAAAATTCCGCTAAATTCTCAAATTGTACCCTTGTATTATATGAAATGAATTCAAAAATTGTTCAAATGTGGCTGGCAACCCTATCCTATCCTACCTCGAATGTAAATAGAATAGAAAATAGTAGGCACAAGCAGAGAGTTACCAGAAAATTATTTTTATGCCAGCTAAATTAAGCCATTTTAGCCGGAGTTAAGGCCTTTGAGTGCGAGTAAAAAATCAGATAAATCCTTTCAACCTGAAGGTCAGTTTACCAAAATTCCACCCAAGAGTTTTGTTGAAACCGTTTCAAATTTAATTAGTTTTAGCTGAGAAGATTCATATTGAAAAGCGGCAAAAATAAAAAAACTTATCTCTAGCATAATTAAATTTTTAATTTATTATCCTTGTGTTAATAATACCGGAGACAGATTTGCATTTTGCGCTCAACCGCAAGTCTGTCTCTACTCTCTATATACTGAGAAACAGCTCGATATACGCTCCGTGTACACTCAGTATGTAGTACATTGGAGCTCAATATTGAAATTGCGAAAAATGTACGCGGTATACCAGCTTATTGCAACATGACCCTAGTTATAAACCATTATCATTTAATACACAAACCTTTTAGAACCGAATTTAATACTGCAATGTTGGCTACCACTTTTTCTGACATTTAATATTTGACACTTGAAGTCAAGTTGAAGTGTCTATTTCGTTTTTATTTTTCACATAGACAAGTAATTTCACAATATTTGCTCACGTTTTGTACGTGTGCGGAACTTTCTTAAGTAAAATGACAAATTAAATGACAAATAAAGTGATAAATCAAATGTAAGTTCTGTAATTAAATTCTTAGTATTGTAAACCGCAAGTGTGGCTCTGAAATTTTATATTGCAATTACCATAATTGCATTATCAATATATAAATATTGAAATTGCACGTCTGTCTCTGGTATAAAATAAACCGTATTTGTAATGATATGATTTTTTACTTTCATTTTATTTTAAAACATTTATTTCAAATTCAAATTGCTTTTAACAATTCTGAAACTAATTCAAGGTATGCAGTATATATAGGTCATCTATAATATATATATGATGCCTAGTATACCGTGGAAAGGTAATAAAATTTTCCCCACGTAAAGAACGTTGTTAGACGGGTGGCGGTAACTAACGCCGTTTTTACTCTTTGGGTACGAAACGCTAAAATTTAAGCAAACATATTACAAATTTCAGATAAATCATCACTAGCAGAACCTTTGTAGTTCATGGTATTCGGGTAGTTGTCTGCTTTTTTTTCTTCTTCATATTAATAAATTAAAAAAAAGTACATGGATAATTAAATAGTTTCGCATGCATGCTTGGAATATACTCATCAGGATGTGAGGAAGTTGTTGTGACTTGTCATTGTCTCTAATTTAACTTTTCCACAATTTATTTTTTCTATTTTTATCATATTAAGTTGCATTTCAAATTGCTAATTCTCAGTGGATAGTTTTTTGTAAACTATTTACTCAGTCGATATAACACGGTTAATTTTGATAAAGTTTTTGACAAAATTAACATAAAAACTAAAAAATTTAAAATTCATTTCAAATACAAAAAAAAAATCTCTCTTAGCCTTTCCAGAGCAATCTATGTATATATAATGCAACTGCGTCTTATAATCAATTCCTGCCAACCGCAAAAACCCAATTCCCAATTCCTCATATATTATGTACAAATTCGTTTAATTCATAAATGTAAATTAGTTCGTATTTGGGTGAAAATATAAATAAATATCTGACAGACACCATTAAGTAGAAAAGTCAATTTCAAAAATCTAAAAACTACAAGGGAGAAGAAGGAGAAGAAGAAGAAGACAGGTATAATAAATTAAAGACCAATACTAGAGCATGCTACATTTATTTATTTTTTTCCTTCCATTGAATGTAAACCCGTCAACTGTCTGTTTTTATTACATTAACACCTTGGGCAATAAACAAAACCGCTGAAACTATGATGCTGAATTATAACCACCATAAATTCATAATTCCTCAACACTTGACTTGAATATCGATCGCTGAAGAAGTATAATAAGAAGCTGTGGTCTTCTGAAGGTAGGTAGATATATAATTGTCCTTAAGACGATTTTATTATCCTAACACATAACGGTAAGTGTATTAAAAAATCTAAAAAAAAAAAGTGTAATAATTCCGAAATTCCTTAGAATTTTACAGATTCTAATGAGACCGGAGAGGGGAACAAGTCATATAAATTCACCAGCCGGCGGCTGCGTATAACAACAAAAATCACCTGAAACGCATACAAATGCAACTCAATTCGTCAAAAGTCCGTAATTCACCTTAATGGCGTTCGAATTGCCTTCTTGCTGTCATATTCCAGTTCAATCGCTTTGTAATAGAGAAAAATCCAACAAAAAATGTTTTTTTTTATTATTTTTTTTAAGTTTGAAAAATTGGATATCAACGCGACTATCCGCTGCGCCAGCCGTTGACAAATTATTCCAGGGGACCCTGTAGGCGCTTTTGAGTAGTCGCTCGCATTAGGCACCTCTATGTAAATGTTATCGGCCTGTTTTGGACTTTTGGTGGACAAGCGCTCTTAGCGGGATTTGCATAAGAAACCGATAAAATCGGAATCTGTAAAAGGTGTTTAACATATTAATATGCGACTGTGCTCGATTTATCTTTTTTAATTTTTTAATTTTTAACATTTCGTCGAAGAGTATGGTTTGTAGCGCTGCGCTGACCACAGTGTTCTTGATGAGAACCTATAGGGGTACCTTACTAGAAAATCTAATTCCCACTTGAAATTCCAAAAATCGTGTATTCCGTAGATAGAGGGATTTTATTGTATTTTCTTCGTTCGATATAATTTTTTGTTTTTTTTTTGTTTTTGATCTTTTGTGGCGGTGATCTTCATCTTCATCTAAACGGAGGTTATCCGCCTATATAAGAATCGAATGATTTTTTGGCCACTTTTTAATTTTACGATCGTAGGAAGCTGCGCTGTACCTACTACATGTGAACTATAAAAGTTAAATGAATATCGAAATAGCTCTGAATAAAGGTTGGAGTTGCAAATTTCGCGCACGATTTTTATGGCTATCTAATAGCAGTCAAAATAAATATTTCTGATAAAATTGATTGTGTCCTCAGATGAAAGAATATCTCATCTCGCTACTGAATTTGGTGGTTAATAAAAATAGGATTAATATATGTTTTGATGTAATCGGAAATGTTTTTTTTGTTGTTTTTTTTTTAAAGGTCACTTATGAATGTTGTTTATAGAGACAAATTTGATTTTGGATTAAAGTCGAATTTTTTGCTTAATGATGACGTGATCGATTTGATTGAAAAATGCTAATACTGAATAAGTGTTGATTATTTCGTATTCAGTATTACCAAATATGGAAGACATTTTCAATTAGGTGAAAATATTAATGCTAAATTAAAAATTGCTTTCTGCATACATATGTAGACATACAGTAAAAAATAATTCCCTTCTCACAGAGTGGCAACTATTTGTACCACCAATATTACTTTAGAGAATGAAAGAATTCCATATTTTAGATGTAAATCCATTTACACTATTTTAAGGGAATAATATTTTTCAGTGTCTAAAGGGAACTGAGAATAACATCAAAAATGGGTAAATTTATATCGAACGTATTTAATTTTATATAGGTACTCTCGAATAGGTGAAATGTACATAGAATATGGAGATTATTCTATAGTCAATGGCGTAGGCCAATGAAACCAATGCAGACTCGTGGGGTCCCTGATTCTGTTGGCTCCTGTATGCCGTGCTCCGAGGGAAGTGTACACAGTCTTTCGGAAAAGGATTTTGAAACAAAAATACAACACTTCGATTTTTATTGAACTTCTCTGGTATTTATTTAAAATTTAATTTCACTCCACGGGTTGAAAAGAGGAACTCCCGATCTTTTCTCTAAACGGTTTCAAAAATAACTCCTCGAGGGTCGGCGATATTGCACCCAGGTACACGTACGTAAAGTTAGCACCGCAACTTCGTCTGATATAGTTCGGAGCTATCTCATAATTTGTCGTTAATTTGTCGTGAAAACCATAAATTTGTCATGTCCTTTTTCCTAAAGGAAACTGGATGTCGTGCAAGTTGACGTCAAGTTAGCACCGCAACTCACTGGAACTCGGCCAAACCTTATCGGATTGGAAAATTTCACATCTTGAAATTTGTCGTTAATTTGTCGTGAAAACCATAAATTTGTCGTGTCCTTTTTTTTAAAGGGAACTAGAAGAAAAATAAAGACAAATAAATAACAAATTCCAAGATGTATTATTTTGTAATCCAATTTTCAGCGAGTTCTGGTGATAACTTGACGTCAACTTAGCACCACATCCTGTTTCCTTTAGAAAAAAGGACATGACAAATTTATGGTTTTCACGACAAATTAACGACAAATTTCAAGATGTATAATTTTCAATCAGATAAGTTTGGGCCGAGTTCCAGTGAGTTGCGGTGCTAACTTGACGTTAACTTAGCACCACATCCAGTTTCTTTTAGGAAAAAGGACACGACAACTTAACGACAAATTATGAGATAGCTCGGAACTATATCAGACGATAATAATAATAGTTGTATTACCCGTATAGGCCAAGTACAATTCTACAATTCTTTTAGTCGTTGCAAATAAGATCTAGGCCCAAACGGTGTAACCAGTCCCGCTACAAAAAGGATATCTTGCATGAAGATAGCCACTGGGAGTATCATGGTTTGTTGATCGTACTTTACGAAAGCCATTCCAAATGGGTAGCCCGATATTGGCTAACTTGGTACCACGAGGTTGATGAGCCCCGAATATTGCAATATTCACCTCAACTTGTGATGGCCCCTTTATGGGAGCATCGTGGTGGCTGTGGTGAAGGGTGCCGTGACCCTACATCGACAGAGATTGGATAAGTCTCGCTGCGACCAGTAAGTTGATGTCATGTCCTGCTCTATTGACACACTGGTACTCATTGTTGCGACATGAGGCCCTTGACTGTCGATAACATTCCGAGCTTGGAAGGTGCTCTCGTAAAACCACAAGGACTTTCTGTCTGTAGTAAGAATGTAAGAGACTATTACCATAATAGAACATAATGCGCCTTTGAATAAAGTTACATATATTATATTGACATGGGATCCGATGCATTTAATGGATGTATTCGTACTGCAAAAACCTCCTACGAAGTTGTACAATATGACCTTTAACTTATTCAATCGAACCAAGTATCACCTTATACTCAAGGAATTATTCTCTGCATAGGTGTACATTTTATTGGAATTTCAGTGATTTATTTGAATGCCAGAAAAGAAAGGCAAACTTACACTATCCGGTATAAATGCATCTTCCTGAAATATTTACCTAAAAAGAAAAATCGAATACCTTACTTTTAACGAGTCATGTTTTAAAGATGTATTTATTTAATAAACGTAATTTTTAATAAAAAACATTTTGAACATTAGAATAAATTAAATACTTTTTGGCATCTATTAAACAATGATACTAAATACAGGGCGTTTCCGCTATGGAGGTTTTACATTTATTAAAAAAAGGGGTCAAGGTAAAAAAAAAAGGTGAAGAAATCCGGAACTTTTAGTTTAAACCGCCATAACTCCGGAGAGGAGAGAAGTATAGAGCTGGTTGAGCAGTCGTTAGAAAGACTACATATGAGGCTCTTCATACAATTAGTTCACGGTTATCGTAGTACACCCTGCACTTATTTAGATAGAGGATGCTTCGTGAAAAATTAACATATTTTATTAATCACCCTGTAACTCCGAAACGGTGGAGAGGCCCCTCACCCTTGCCATACAACTTTTTGTATGGTGTTGACTGTCAAGGCCGCGAAATTTTTAAGGGCCCTTTTTAATTAAGTACATATACATTTAGAAATGGAAGTCACAATTTGTAACTCCTCAGGTATAGAGAGTAGAAGAAATTTAAGAACTTTTATTTTTTACGATTCCAAATCAAATCATAAATACAAGAGGAAAAAACAATCGCCTCGTCCGGGGTTTGATGTTGGGACCTTCCGCTTTCCGGGCGACTGCTTTTCATGCCAGCTGAAAGCAGCGTGTTTTAATAGGCTAGATACAAATTAAGAAATACAAGTGGGAAAATCATCTGCCTCGTTAGCTCAGCGGCTGTTTTTTCCTCTTGTATTTATAATTTGATTTAAAATCGTTAAAAATAAATTCTTCTATTCTCCATCTTTGACCGATTCTAACAAGTGTGGGTTCGATTCCCGTCCGGGAAAAAACTAAATCCTCAGCTATGATCGATAGTGTACTTTATAGATCGCAATTCATAATTCAAGTAAAAAGATGTGGAACCTATACGTATTTCCAGTTAAGTATTCACATATACATGTCTTAATACATATATAAATCCTCTCGGGTGAAAAAATATGTAAGATGTAAAATTTGGTATTTATTTTAATAATATCCAGAAAAATTAAACAGATCTGGAGATATCTTGTACAGCAGTTTGAAAAACGTAGATTCGAGAGAAAACATCTACTTCCTGCCGCACTCACTTATAATTTCTATAACTTCGGAGATAGTTTGAATTTTGAGAAATGGTTACACTCTTAAAATATTCCTAAAATTATGAACAATTTATCTAGCAAAAGAGAATTTATGTGTGAAGTGGTGTTATTCATGTCTGAGAAGGGGTCGGACGTTCCTGCTAATAACTACCAGGAATCAATTTTCTGATACAATCCAGGCATAGTCTTGCGACATTTTTATATTTTATATTATTTTTGGTGAAATGTTGGAATTCTTTGAAAATATTAATTACCAGTTTGGGGCCCGAAATTTCGGGGCCTCCGCCTGACGAGGTCTGCGGGTACCTTATATACGCCACTGCTGGGTGTATACTAGCACCTCCCACATGTCCAACCTTTACTCATCACAAACCAACTTCTAATGACTCGAGTTTGAATATGAATAATCATAAACCAATAAATACTTCCACAAACCATTCCAAAAAACATACTACATTTATATATCCTTTTATAAAGGTTTCAGGATGTGACACTATTTCGAAGCCTGTATAAAAGGGAAAACACATTTTATCGTATACAAAATTCCTTTTGCGGAGGCATGTGCTAGACTTTGTGAAGCAGGCTTCCGAGGAATATTCCATTGAATGAAATGTAAATACTTAGTTAAATTTTCTTAAGATAATTTTATATATAGAAGTAAATTTCCTTACCGTAGATGTAAGTCTCTACCAAATTAAGTAAAATTTACTTCATCTGAAAGTGTTTCTTCCCAACGGGTGCTCATTTACATGAGAAATTTTTTATAGTGTCACTATTTTAGGGCTCATTGAAAAATTCGTGTCGGAAACGAAGGGAATTCTGCACCATTTTTTACTGTGTAGATATAAGGCAGATAATGAAAGTTTTCAATAATAATCCTATTCGCAATTATTAAATTAGCTTCAAAAGGTTAGTTGTGTCTCTATAAGCATAGGAAGTAAATATTCAAAATACTTTTTAACGCTTAATTAAAAAAAAAATTGAATATTTATTTCCTGTGCTTATATGCATCAATAAAATTTAAATTCACCCATAGATTCAAAATTGGTCTGACCTTAGTTCAAGTATGACTAAAAGATCAGTTTCTATCCATAGATCATGTTCGACTAAAGCCTGAATGTGTGAATCTACAATGATGAAATGCAGGAAGGTAGATATTGTGTCGATGTATTCGTATCTCAAGCTTCTAAATGACTGGGTACAAATTATCGACATTAGGTTAAAGATTAGTTTCCAAAGGTTCCATTGAGGTTCTATCAATTCCGGGAGAAATCCTACTAGAAAGAATTTAAATTATGGAGATTATATATTTTTTGAATGTCCAGTTGTTATTATGCGCAAGGAGTGCAGATGTGTTCATGCAGTTGTGCTAATGTTAGAGGGAAAGCAATCCCTCAAATTATAGACCATTTATTTGTCCTTACTTCGATTTCTTCGAAGGTTTTCGAAATACTCATCAACACCCAATTGATGAAATATATTGAAACTTATCACTTTATTTGCGGTCGCCAATACGACTTTCATGCTGTCTGCTTTAGTGGAGATTCACTAACATTCCTTATCAATTGTTGGAATCAATATCTCCATAATTTTGGTGAATCTGAAATTATTGCAGTAGATATCTCGAAGACCTTCGACAGAGTCTGGCATCCTGCTCTTTTGGCTAAACTTCAGGCATTTTCAATACAAGATATATTCTACGGAGTTACTTCGGACCATTTCATAATCCATGCCGGGGTACCGCAAGGTTCTGTGCTCTCTCCTCCTCATGTTAGCACTCAATTTCAATCCTATTCATAGTTTTGCAGGTGACAGCACCCTTGATTTCGTGTACTCGTTCGACTCTATATCTGATTCCCGTGGGAATGCTACAGTTGACTGGGAATGTTACAGTTGACTGGGAATGCTACAGTTGACAAACGAAGCTACATGTTCAGTTCACTAAACCATTACCTTACAACAATACTTGCATATTGTCTGTTACCACTCAAACGAACTGCAGCACCCACTCAACCCATTTCCGTCGATGGAGAATATATCTCTAACTTGCCATATCTTAACATCTTAGGTATTTAAATATCCAACAATCTTAGTCTGTTTGATCACATTTTTGGTATAGACTAAAATGCGATAAAATGTCTGGGCATCTTGAAAAGATGCAAGAAATATTTTACTCCATCAGACTTGGCGCAAACCTACAATCAGGCCTAGATTAGAATAAAATTCCCATATTTGGGCAGGGCAGGACGAACTGCATTGTCCGCGTTAGACAAGATCCAAAAGAAGGCCTTCTGACTGATTGGCGATGATATATGAGTAGCAACTATTGATTCCATAGAGCATCGTCGTAATATATGTCTATCTCTCTTTTATCGCTATTTCAATGCCTATTGCTCTGACGAAATTTCTAGCTTGATTCCTTGTAGAATTCTTCCTATGCGCGAGTTGTAATCCAAGCTCACCCTTGCACCCTGAAAGCCAAATTTGGCCGTACCGTGAAATTCCGCGAATCCTTCATAAGCAGAACAGTACGAATGCGGAAGAGTTTTCCATCATTTGTTTTCCCCCTTAGCTATGGGCCGCAAAATCTCAAGCGCAATGTACACCGTCACCTCCTTGACTCAACCCAATAGTCCTCAATTCCATAATCGCCTGTTCCTTTCCTGACAAGGCTGTGCTACGGCATCATAGGGTATCCCCTGAGCTTGGGCATCATCATAAAAAAAAAGAAACGGTACATCATAGCCTTGTATGTCAGCAGAAGTGTTTGTATGTTATGTGTAAAAAACTTGTTCATTGAGATCTTTGCATAAATGACATAATTAACATGTAAACAACTGTAACAATAATAATGAAATTGTTATCTGTCATTTTTCACGTTCCTTATCATTTATGAAATCATGATCGTGCGCACGATCTAAATGGTCTAAACACAATCACAACTGCAATGACTGCTGTCTGCGAAATTATACTCTTGAAAAATAAGAGAATTAATAGTAAATCGCACAATTATAACTTATGCGGCACAATCGCACTATATGATGATAACAATTAAATTAATCTTAAGTTGTTGTCGGAATGATGTAATCACAACTACTTTAAGAAGAAAAATTACTTGTAAATCTTATTCAGCATCAGAATTAGTGCAGCTAACACATATCGTAGCAGCAGTAATCCATTATAGAATCAATTATAGTAGGTCACAAAAATTAGATGGCACCATTACGAACTGAGCCCAAAAAAATCACTGACTTGTATTTCGTTAATTTGTATATCGCATAGAAGTAAGATAAAAAAATCAAACTTGAAATACTTGCAAGCTACTGTCCGAGTTTGAAAGTCAACGAGATATTGATACCGAAAGCAAGTTGAGATTTGATGAATTGCATCGAGTAGTTTTTTTTTGTTTTTTACAGTAGATTTGTTACTATTTAATGGGTACTCTTTTTCGAATATATATGAGCAAAAGCAAGCTTATAAATTTATTAATAGATCAGAGGACACACATCAGAGTATTCTCGTATCCTACAGCTACAGCTATCAAAAGTATGTACAGCGCTACACCTCGCGAAAAAAATGAAAAAGTTCATTCTCGAGCGATATAGTACGAGGTGTCTCGTCACATCGCGCGCTACTACAACATTGTTATAAACACTCTCATAGTACAGCGTGCAATCATTTTATTTCTTTAACTCTTGATACAGGCTCGTCTCGCTGCCCCTGCCCCACCTCGCCATGTTGTGCACGTACCCTAAGACGTCCAACGTATGCTTGCAGCGGGAATTGAACATTATTGAATGCAATAACTGTGCTTAAGGACAACCACAGGAAATCCAAGGGATGTACCACAGACATCCGAACCCCGGACATTCGTCACTCCCAGGGATGTCCTAAGTTGTTAATTGGGTCCGGACAGAGTTTCCGATGGGCAATTCATATATCGTAATAGGATTGCCCATTAAGATACGTTAGACACATTTGTGCTGTGCGGGTAAAATCGCAGACAAAACTGGTATATCGGAAATGTGTTGAGATCTAAAAACTCAATAAAATTGATTTTGATTTTCGAGATTTTTTTATATGAAATTTAGTTTTCCGGGATTATATTTTGTAAGAAATTTTTAAATCCTGGATTTTTAAATGGGCACTTTTAAAGCCAAAAACCCGTACCGAAACTGAACTGATTTTGTGCTCTGGAGTTCTATTCCGGAAATTTGTCTTAAGGGTTTTTTTTCCTGGGCTAATGTATTTTGGATTTTGTCTTCGACAATTTTGTGCTCAAATCTTAATTCTCATTTTTACTAAATTCTATTTGGAATAATGGTTTTTGTGTCCTTCTCCAGAGTACCAAGGTTTCATCAAAAGCTTGGGATGCAAAATCCTGGTACTCAAAACCTCGATAAATATGTTCAGAAATACCACATGCTGGAATTTTACGCTTTACTGAGAAATTAAGTTAATGAGTAATTTCAAGATTTCTTTGCGAATTTTGTTTTTATAGAATCATGTGCTTTAGAACTATAAAATTTGGAATTTCATCATTTATAAAAATTCCCACATTTTTTTTTTTCTGTAAGATGATTTTTAAATCCAGGATTAAGTATTTCGGGATCTCCATACCCAATTTCTTTCAAACAAAGCACAAAATACTTTCCGGGACTCTATTGTCTCCGAGGCTGTATCGGAATATCCTGAAAACCTCACAAAATTAAATTCTGGAATTAAAATCTCGATTCGCCTTTTTTTCAAATTGCTGGAACTCTTAAGCCTGGAGTAAAAGATCAAGCAAAATATTGGAATCATGTAGAAAATGCGCTGCGTTCTAAAAGGGTGAATAAAGAAATGCAGAGATTTTATTGTCTACTAGAGCTTAATTTTCCGGATAATGTTTTCCAGAATTTTGTAATCGACATTTTTAAATAAATGCTAAATTTCGTACCCAAGCAAATTTTGTTTTCTGGAAAATTGTGTTTTCTAGAAATTTTTCATCCGGGACTTTTGCTATCTTGAATTATAAATTAAAGATTTTATCTTCCGAAATTTTTTGCTTGATCGATGCACACTTACCGGCACAGCACGAACTGGAACAGAAAGGCATCGACCGGCACCGGCAGTTTTCGTGCACATATAACGACATAAAACGGGAAGGAAACTTTCAATTCAGGCAGGTATCGAGAGAAAACTATAGAAAAGTGATCCCATGCTGATATCACAACTAGACCAGCAACCGACACAGATAGCAACCGGCAATGAAGTTTCCGTTACATGCCGGTATCTGCCGGTGTTGGTTAATGTGAATTAGCTAACTTATTTTCATATAAAAATAAAATGCCTATTTGTGCCGGTTCGTGCTGTGCCGGTACGTGTGCATCGATCTAATTGCCGCTCCGCGAAGCCACTTCTTATCAATCTCGTAAATGAGTATATTTTAAAACTTGAGCCAGAACTTTATAATTTGGTAAATCTCAATGCGTTCGGTCATTAAAAGTATTAAAACGAAACAAATCATCAAAAGCAAGGGCAAGTTGATGACAAAAGTTTATAGAAAGTGAAAACATTTCTATTTGGTAGTTTACCATCCTCAATAGGACCTCAACAACTAAGACAAATCATATAAATGGTTTATTTTTTAGAACTAAAATAATAAAAGAAATTTCAAACGTTGTTGTAACGGTCAACTTTTGTTAATATTTTGGAATCATAATTACAAGTGCTGATTTCTTTCCACGGAAAATTGAATTTTAAAATTAATTTGTTACGAACCTTTTGTTTACCGAAATTAGTGCAGATTGCACCGGACGTGTTAAATGAATAGTTCTAAAAAAATTTGGATAATCTGAACTAGCCAGCCCTAAGCTTTTTAAACCAAAATTTCAAAAATTCTAAAATCGATAGTATCTGGGTTAGAACAACGACTAAAAACAACTAAAACCTATTAAACCAAGTATATTTCTACAGTTATACTAAATTTATGTAGTTTTCGTAAATACTAAATAGCTTTTTCCTCATTCCCTCACCTTATTTCCATCCCTGCAAAAGTTTTGAAATATTATCATTTGGTATTTCCTGATGCTTTAAAAAATACTAATTTATGTCTTTTTAAGTAATCAATTAAAAAATCTTAAATTTTCGATTTCGTTGTCCTGTCATTCCCCTTTTTTTTTTTTTTGGGCCCACTCAAGCGCCAAAATAACCGGTTGTCATTTTTTTCTTTCTTCTCTAAATCAGCAGGATTGTGTTGGAAGTAATTTCTATTTTCTATTTTTCTATTCGTGTCTGCATTAAGATTAATTCAGTTGTAATTAATTAAAAAAGTTTTCAAATTTAATTGATTTAATCTATATTTGGATACTAAATTTTCTTGACAGATAACAAACACAACATGTTTTATTTATTTTTTTATTTTTATTTTTATTTTTTTTTATTGAAATGCAAATTTATGGGAGTAATGAACACTCTTTTTCGGATGTTTTTATATCTTCTAAGTGTAAACGTATTTGGATTTTTTATTTTACGGAGCGCCACTTAATTGCTGATTTTATGTAGTGACTTGCAAGAATTGAATTGGTGTGTATTTATTGCGTGCCCAAAAATTTCCATTTTATTAACCAATTCTAGATTTGATCATTTAAGTAATATTTACATATCCCGAAATATAAATAGTTTTCAGATTTTAGCCGCATGCAAACAAACGTACAAACCTAAATAATGTCTAGAGTTAGAATTAATGCCTAGATCCATGTAGTTTGTCTGATAAAACCGGATATTATGCCTAAAGCTATCTTCGCATGGAGTATATATATTTTTATTTCTTGAAATTCCTTAGAGCCCCTAGAGCGATACTTATTAGTACGTCAGTATGTTTATTGCAGATTAGAATGTATTATTTTTCCGGAAAATGTTTGTAACTAAAGTATAGTTTTATTACGATTGAGTCAACTTCTTTTTTCTTCAGGTGGATGAACTTACTGACGATATTATCTCTCCGGAAATTACAAGTAATCCTTATATTGTGAAATGTGGATCAGGTCGCAGACTATTAAAACCCTACCACTTTTTTAAAGAAAATATTTGACTTATACTAGTCTTCTAACGTTTCTGTGACCACTCTAGTCAACTAGTGATAGCTCCAAAATTAAAATTTTTCATTATACCTAGCCATAGCATAATGATATGACCAAAAATTAAGTTAAAACACCGGAGATATTACTATCGTACCATAGTCATTATAGCTTTCTATTGAACACAGTGTAAGTCAAAACAATTGGAATAAATCCTGCAGAAATATGGTCGATTTCGATTTTAAGAAATAAATCAATTCTTGCCTACATTGAACACAAATTTATACCGGCCTAAAACAACGCTCAAAAAAATTTTTAGCTAACAAGCTGAAGAAACCAAATCAATCTAACTTCCAGGAAGACGAGACTACCCAAACAAGACTTATTCGAATCGTCTTCAGCCACCAATAATGCACACACGAATTCTGAAGAAATATTCTCAATTTAAATTATAAGAAAAAAATTCAATTTTTGCCTATATTAAAAAAATTGTTTGGTTCGTACCCATGATATATTTAGCCGAGATCAGTGAGTAGTACTAGCGTCGATATTTATTTATTTATTTATTCAAAAATTTACAGCGATTGGTTACAGACTGGTCACAATTAAAAGCTACCGGGATCTTAATACAAAAGTAATATGCATAAGAGTTACAGAAGAAGATTTAACACAATAGCAAATTTTAATTAACAAAGCTAGATGCTATATAGATAAGTATTATGGGATTCAATATAAAGTTATTATTAACAACTATTGAAAATTAGATGAATTACTATCAAAAATTCAAGATAACAGGGAATAATTAAAGGTAAAAAAATTAAAATTAAATAATGAAAGCTTAAGGAAATTTGATGAATCAACAAAAGGGGAAATATACAATGATTCTTGGTATTGAGTTATTATTATATAATGGTTACTCAGATTGCGGAGTCTCAATTTCATTTCTGATAACAGTTTTAAATGAGTAGAGGGTAAGACTGAGGATGTCAACATCGTTTAGTAGGTCATTATGATTTTTCTGAATCCTATAAGTAGGAGATTTATAACGCAGATTGGTTCTGGCAGTAGGGATCTGGAAAGTTAAAAGTGAACGGGTAACTCTAGTTGGATTAACAAAATTAATGCTGCTTAATAATTCAGGGCAACGAATATGGTTATGTATTATCTTAAACAAGAAGATTTCATCTAGGAAAAGGAGCCGCTTTTCGAGGGTAGAGATACCAAATTTGTCAAGTCGAGAAAAATAATTTAGATAACTTCCATCCATTTTGCATTGTAGAATTCCAGTAAATTTCCTCTGCACAGGCCACAGATTCAATCTGTTGTATATACACACCATAAAAAGGATTCCAGATAGTGCACGCGTATTCGAGGTGACTTCTTATTAAGGAATTGTAAAGGGTAATAAAAGAGGATGAAGATTTAAAAGATTTACAAACTCGCAATAAGAACCCAAGTAATCTAAAAGCTTTTGAAGTAATCCAGTAGATGTGTGACTGAAATAATAGTTTCTGGTCGAATATAACACCCAGGTCTTTCAATTCAGTAACACGGTTAAGACAGATATCAGCGATTTTGTAATGGTAATGTATGGCGGGGTGGACTGATAATCATTTAAAACTACTATCTGGAGTCGTTCACGGAGATATGACGTAAACCATCCTATTAGATTTGCATGAAAACCTTAGCAAGACATTTTTAGTAATATACGAGAGTGCATGATCTTATCAAAAGCATGAGAAAAGTCAGTTTGAATAGAATCAACTTGTTTCCCCTCATCAAGTGCAACGGCAATTTTGTTATAGTATATATCGCTAAGTTAGTTAGAGTGGACTTACCCGGAAGGAATCCATGTTGTTGAGAGTTGAAAATGCAGATTGTTTGGGCAAGAAGTTGATTGTAAATTATTTTTTCAAACACAAGAGCAAGACTATTGGAGATGGATATAGGTCTGTAATTTGTTATGGATTTAGGATCACCGCATTTAAAGATAGGACAATAACAAAAGATTTCTTTAGCGTGGATGGATAAACTTTGTGATGTAATGACAAATTGAATAATACGCTTATTGGCGTACTTAAGACTGTAGAGCAATTCTTCAAGAAGATATTTGATACAGCATCGGGTCCTGCTTTCTTACTTATATCTAAACCTAGAAGAATTGTTTGTATATCTTGCGGAGTGATTGGAAGCACAGAAATAGAAGTAGAAGTGGACGAAGATAGAGGAGATGAGAGGGGTGCTGAGGCAACTGTGGATGTGGACAAGTCATTATCACTAGTGTTGTCAGAATATATACTGTTTTGAAATAACGAGCAAGACTATCACAAATATCTTGAGGTGTATTGAAAAGTGTATTATCATAATACATTTCACTAGGAAAGATGTTTGATGAATTCAGTGTTTTTGTATAAGCCCAGAATGCTTTAAAGTTTCTTTTTAAAGCTCTCTCGGTTTCTTCTAAATATTTCTTATAACACTCCTTGATTAATCTTTTGGACAATCGACGATATAGGGAAAGCCTTTCATAAATTTCGGGGTGTTTTAAGCGTTTGTATTTACGGCGATACTTTTCTTTTTCTTTTAAAGCTTAGGTTAATTCGCGATTGTACCAATTTGGATATTTTTGGTTTTTTAGTTGAAATGATGGGACCAAGGTCGTAATACAATTATCTAGAATAAAAAAAAAATTATTAAATGATTGATTTATATTTGTGGAAAACTTAGAAGAGAAGTCAACTTGAGTCAGATATTCATTGATAATAGTGTAATCGGCCCTGTGAAATAAAAGTTTATTTGGAGAGCTCACTGTTAATGAGTTATGTCGTTTAAATGAGATATCAACATCGAGCGGTGGATGATGTTGATCAATACGGAAAGTACTTCCAGAGAAACCGATACCCTTATATCATTTTCGGACAAATTGAACCAGATTAAATCTAGTATTCTATTATTATTATTTGAAGCGAAAATGAAGCAGAATTAATAAAACCAGACATACTTATGCACATCTCCTCATTATTATAAGTCCAAATTATATTAGGTAGGTTAAAATTACCAGTGACAATAACTTTAGACATTTCAGGAAGTTGCAAACATTTGTCACTAATATTAGAAAAGATTGAATCATATACATCAAATGAAGTAGAAGGAGGAATATAAATACAAGATATGTATAACCGAAAATAATCATGCTTGACGACAACCCAAAGATCCTCGTTTTCAGACTCCATTTCAGGAGCGTGATGTGATATTAATGATTTATTAATGGCTATTAGACATTCTCCACCATCCTTATTGGAAGTAAGACTAGGTTTCTGTCCTTTCTATACACCAGGTAGCGATGATCGAAGAGTTCACTACTTAATACGAAGTCTTGCAAAAAGGTTTCAGTTAAACATATAATGTCGTAATTGCTCGTATTTCTTGTCTGTGCTACTAGCGATAACTAAAAATGTGGTAATTATTCGTGAATGTTATGAAAGTAAACAGCAAAGTTAAATAAAAGAAAAAACTTTTGAATTATATCTGAAATATTGTATTTTAAATAACGAACAAACGCCACGCACGTAATAATATTTTTCATTCAAAAATATTTTCCCTAAAGGCTTTTTATTCGTTTTTCGCTGTAAACTATCAAAGGTAGCAATTATAAAATCATCTCCATCTAAACAAAGCGAACAAAAATATATCAATCGAACAATATGCAACGAAATGTATATCATTCGAACATGTCTAAGCTGTGTCTAGGATATCACGACGCTACTGCCTGGAGGATGTGGATTTGTTTTTTGCTTCCATCAACAATCGAATATCATCCGTCGCACAAAAACTTGTGGTTGACGTCAACTTATCACTATGTGTATTTGCGAAGATTGAACAACTCATAATTACAATTCCTCCCAGAATAATACACAAAAGAATTTTTAAGTTGATACCAATTTGAGACGTGTATGTGCTGGTTGATAGATTGATCAACTATAACTGATCAATTTGAGGTTGGTCAACTAATTGTAGCTTAACACGTTGACGGTCACTTTGAAATCGGTGATGGACGACAAAAACGACTTTTTGTTTTTTTTGTTAATTAGTTGGTTCTTGGGGAGTTCGATCAAGATATTATACTTACAGAATAAAATTAATATATTTTCCACCAAATATTCCTAAAAAATTATGGACGTCTATACCCGTCATTTGTTTTTAATAGCTTCGATTTCACTGATACACAAAAGACGTCTATAGACGATAATTGTTGAGAATAATTTAGTAAAAATGAAATAAACATATTTTTATAAACATAAAAAAATCCGGCACCTAGAACTGTTGGGCAGGCCCGACGCCTTCTAGGTATGGCGGGATGGTATCGACGATTCATTCCGAACTATGCTGATCTAACAGCCTCCATTACAGACACTCTGAAAAATCCTAGTCAGTTCCAATGGATACCTGAAGCCCAGACGTCTCTGGAACAGAAACTTACCTCTGCTCCGTTGTTAGTGAGCCCAGATTTCACCAAAACGTTCGTTATCTAGTGTCATGCGAGCCAACAAGGTATTGGTGGAGTGCTGTTACAACTAGATGACGATGGCTACGAGAAGCCGATAGCCTACGGCTCCAAAAAGTTGAATTCAGCACAGTCACAGAGCAGGAATGCTTAGCAGCGATCTTAAGTGTACAGAAGTTCCGGCCCTTCATAGAGCTTATGCCGTTTAAAATAGTGACTGATCATGCGAGCTTGAAATGGCTGAGTTTGAAGCTTCAAGGTTTCGGCTTCACCATCGAACACAGAAGAGGAAGCTTGACCGTCGTCCCGGATGCTCAGTCACGAATCCATTGTGACAGCTTCTCACCATCTGAAGATTCTGGTCCGGAAGTTGAACTTAGCTCCCCATATTTCAACTCGTTGGTATGTGAGGAGTTGAGGCAGAAAGTTAAATCAACTTCTGATAAACTGCCAGATCTTTGTGTCAGGGATGACTTCATCTATATTCCGAGAACAGGCGATCCGATTCAGGAAGAAAAAGCTTGGAAGCTTTGGACTCCACGAGGGCTTGTCTCCGACGTTATTTCAAGAGCGCATGATCTGACACTAGCTTCTCACGGGGGTATAGGGAAAACACTGGAACGATAAAGAGACACTTATACTGGCCACGAATTACAGTAGATGTTAGAAACTGCGTAGGCTCCTGTAACGTGTGTAAAGAAACCAAGGCCCTCAATACCACTCTTAGACCACCTATGGGAGTTCTTTCTAAGTTCATATCCCAGGTCAGCGAAAGGAAATGCCTGCATACTAATAATTCTTGACCACTTTTCTAAATTCCCGATTCTCAAACCGATGAGAAAGGCATCTATTCTTAATGTATATCAATTCATCGAGACAGAAATATTTCATGTGTTCGGAGTTCCGGAGACTATAGTCTCTGACAATGGAGTCCAGTTTTGCTCGGCTCAGTTCGCCAAATTACTGGATAAGTATGTGGTCAAACACTTGCGAACAGCAGTCTACTCGCCGCAAGCAAATGTCTCAGAGCGAGTGAACAGGTCTCTATTGTCAGGGATTAGGGCATACATCCAGATGGATCACACTAAGTGGGATGAGAAGCTAAGCCAAATAGCTAGCTCCCTCAGGAGCAGATGATTGATCATGCGAGTACCTATCACATCCTTAGGAACATTGGAACTCTTAATGAACCTCTAAGAGAAGATGCTGAATACAAACGAAGATTTATCCGTGCGAGAGTGCAAGAAAATATGAACTGTGCGTTTGAACAAAAGTGGGTCAAGAAGTGTACAGACGGAATTTTGCACAAAGCAATATCCAGCAGTAAGCCAGTGCTAAATTAGGACATAAATTTGAGAAGTGCCGGGTTAAGTCAAAGAAAGGAAACTCCTTATATGAGCTTGAAGATCTGTAGGTAAGAATTTTAGGAGTCTATCACGCAAAGGACATCAGGCCTTGATATCCATATTTCTGGGACGTTGTAGGTCTAGTGCAAATTTCAATCCTGGTAGCCCTTAAAGGGCATCCATCCAGACACATTTTACCCCAATCCCTCGCCTGACAATGCGTCAGAACCCCTCCTACTTGGTACCCTA
The DNA here is from genome assembly GCA_963930735.1 of Dioctria linearis. Lineage (NCBI taxonomy): Eukaryota > Metazoa > Arthropoda > Insecta > Diptera > Asilidae > Dioctria > Dioctria linearis. The sequence continues at coordinate 195,883,496 of OZ005743.1, read as the reverse complement.
CGGCAGATAGGTTGTCGTAGGAATTCAACTTCCATAAAGCCTTTGCAAATTTAAGGAAGAAAATCTGGCACGTCGCTACCTCAACGACGCCTTGGATACACACCCTTGAACAAGCGTCGGTCGGAGATCAGAGTGAGATGTTAGGGCTGGCGAAGCCTTGCGATCAGTTGGTTAGGTTACTGCCGCCGGGTTCCCTCGGCTCATGTCGGTGAAAGAAGGCAGATGGGTACTGGCCGACTGAATTTTTTAGGTTACCAGGTTGTCGGTACACCTTTGACTTCCGGCACGGAAAATCATGTCGAGGTCTGATCAAACACTGACGGGACTTCAGGGATATGTATCCGATTCGTCACACTTCAAGTAGATCAAATCGGCCTGGACAATCCTGCTCATTCGCCTGGCATTATTGATAGGAAATGCTTTCATGGGTCGTGGGTCGAGTCACACATTGGGCACCCGCAGCGATGAGGCCTATGTTTTAAGACCGGCTAGCTAGAATCCAGTGGCATAGTGGAACCTCTCAGAGGCGCCTCGGCGACGGATCCTCATCAACAAAATTCATGTAAGTTGCTTCCAAATGTTTGCTTGATTATCTAATAACCCTTTTGCAATCTTTTTCTTATTCTGAGAATAACTGAAAAAGACGACTATATTAATTATTAAGAAATATTTCATGATTCATTCTTAGAACAAGATTTAAGAAATATGAAACAAATGGATTTAACAGTGATATACAGTTTAATCATTAATTTAGAATGCTAAGAATATAGGACGGCTATAGCAGTCATTTGCATCTGTAAGCACTAGCGTTGGACAGCTATAGACGTCAGTTACGTCAACGTGTTAAGGGACCTACAAACTACCGGTAGCATGTATTGAACTTAATTTCATTCATATGAAAAGCTTTTCTTGTGGTAGATTAACGATGTATTTGTTTCAACTGGAGGTTGTTTTATTTGTGCTTCCATCAATTTCATGTCGCATTTTGAAAATCTCTTGAAATTTCATGTACAGATCTCAAATGCCATTATTACCAGACAACTCATCAAGTGCGTTCGAATAGTCTTGAGTGTTTCTCTGAAAACCATTTATCATTGCCTTCGTTTTCGAGAAAGCGGAAAATTTCAAGTATGTTTAAAGCTTTGATTGAAGCAAAGTTTTGTATAATATTTAAGTAGGTACATTGCGACCTAACTATGATCATTTCTTTAATTCCTTTGAGTTTTATTTGAAAGTAAGAGGCCACAACACTGCTATTCATGCCTACTCTCACGTCCTCGATCGTTGGTGCTTAAGCTTAAGGTTAAGAGTAGGGGAGACTAGGCCATTAATACTATGTGGACACCGCGACCAGAGTTGATCCATTGTGACCTCCCCTAGAGTGGTTACACTAAATCTATCTATTTTACTGGCTTGATTATTGCCTTTGGATTTAGATTGCAAACCTTACTTGGAAAGATGTTTCTCCAGTGACTTTCAACCTTAAAGTTGCAACCGCGGGACACTCACATATGATACGCTTCGAGATTTCATTTTCCTTTTCGCACAGTCGCCGCAGTATTGCAGTTTCCGATTTTCTTCAAAAAATAACTCCTGGGGTGCTTAGAAGCAGTTATAGTGAGTGTTATACAAAATTTATTAGGGCCGCGCAATAATATTTCCACGTATGCTTATTTACCGCTTTTATAAAATTATAAACTGATTGCTTCCCCGCGCACCAAGTCCACGCCACAGGCTACACCACTGATTAAGTTGCCCAAGTTTATATGCAAGTAAATTGACCAGATCTCTTTATTATTTCTCTCCCTTTGGTGCATAATCATCGTATTGCTCAATTATTTGGAGTTCTTTCTATAAAAGTTGAACTTTCGGAAAATTAATAGATTCTACCAAACGAAGTTCGTTCATGTTGAAGAGTAGATTCTACACATAAACGTTCAAATCCTGAGAAATGTGTTAAGAATTGCCCACCATTTTGTATCCAAATGAAAATTTAAGTAGCCAACTTATACCTGCATTAACCGATATGGTTACCTTTCTTATGATGCGCAATATACTTTTGTCTTCCTCACTACCGCTATGTAACCATATCAACATAAAACATCTTAACATTTTTTTTTCCTAAGCTCAGTTTCTGTTCACACATTGTTCTATCTCACCCAAAAATTAGTTGACAACTTGTTAGAAAAAACCGTCTCTCCCTTTTGTATTGGACCATAACAGGATTCAATTGATTTTTCGTTTATCAAAAAATCGGAAGCAATTTGATCGAAACGTCCGTCTACTCGTAACGTAACCTTCCGTACATACCTTCCAAAAAAAAAAAAAAAACAATCAAGGGTCACAGGAAAATATATTAAGAGCCATTCGCAACATTTTTAACACATCCCTACTACTCTAATTGCAATATGTTCACCATTTAGTATACCCAAGAGGGGTGAGTGAAATCATCATCTACCAGCAACAGCAACACAACTGGCATTTTATTGGGCGCGAGATGGATGTCACGGTTCTATGGCCATATGAAATATGCTTTAGATCTTCTCTCAAGCTGCATTTTGATAGTGCGCTGCTGTATCTTCTAAAGTCAGCCTGTCAAACAGATACCGAACTAAACAACAAATCTCTGTGTGGTGAATGCATCCATCCATAACCAGAAGGGCGTTCGTTGGGCTGATTCTATAGAGTTAGTTGGACCTTTTGACGTCCCCTTTAACAATATTATCCGCCGTGTATACATACATATATACAAGGATCGCATAATAAAAACATTATAAATGATCCTCGCACGGAAAATCGTCTGTATAGTCTCTCATGACGACAATAATGGTTGGTTTTGAGGTTCCCCTTTTTTAGCAGCAACGTAACACCAAATTGGGAAGGATGGGTGCAAATAAGAAAGAGAGTGTGTTCAGAATATACCCACTCTTGGATGACGGAGAGACATATTTTAAATTTCTTGACATAAGAAGGTAAGTTTATGTGATTTGATTCGAGTTTTTTTTAAAAGATAAATAAATATCAAAACACGCATATTTGTTGCAAAAAAAAACTTATTTTATTCATGGAAAAATTATCCTTTGCGTTTCCCACGCATTGCGTTATTGTTGTACACAAGAGCTCAAAATTTTGCTTTGTATGTTGTTCCCTTCTTGGATGGATGAAGAAGGTGGAAAAAAAAGGTGAAAATAAATTACCTGGTGAATATGAATTAAGATTCAGAAGAGGAGCAAACCACCTTTAATTTATTTATACACAGCACGATGGATGAAAAAAAAAATTTGCTTTTGCTGAAATAATTATTTTCGTACCTGATAATAAATTTTAATGAAATTTATTACTTTTATAACTTGCTGCTCCAGTAAGCGTTTTTCTAATTATTATTATTTTTTTTTTATTTTTTTGGAATGATAAATGAGTGAGCATTTCTTAGTTAGGTTAACTCGCATACATATATTATTAGTTAATTTATATGTTAATTAATTTTCAGTACTAAATAGCTTGTCAGAGAAGTCATTTCAAGTGAAATATTATATAAAATCATGTGAAAATGTTGATCTTTTTTATTACTAAGTAATTAGAGTTTAATGCATGGAGGTTGGTTTTCTTGGAATATGCAGTTCTTGTGTATAAACATGAAAAAAAATTAAAATCATACCCTAGATAGACGGGAAAAATAATGATCATTATTTTATTACCCATAATTGTTTGTTTTTAATTAAAATTAATTTTATGTCGGCAATTTTCATATGTAGTTGATAGCAAATTACTTATTCAAATCAAATTAAAATTCAAAGTGACGTTTGAAAAAAAAACATAAAGCTTGATAATGAACTCCATACTTTCTACGGGTATATAAGATTGACAATTTTATATTTAACTTTAGCCGAATTTATACGATATTTATATAATTTTAAAGTTTGCAACTAAAGTGCAATACCAGAAGTCAAAAAACCCTGGGCAAATGTAAGAACTTGAAGATTTAATGTACTGTAATTTCCCCACAACAATAGTCCTGCCCCAAAATTATAGTCCAAATGTTCGAACCAAATCGTTTCGAATATATTTTTGTTTTTACCGATTACTTTTAAAGGGAAAACATCCTGAAAACAAAGCATCAAATTTTTAGGAAAATTTAATCTAATTTGATTGTGCTTAATCAAAAAACAGGTACACAACCTAACAAAGCCATGTATTTGTCATCTACATAGCACATTTCACAAATACAATACAACAATATAGCCTCATTGAGCAGATCAAATTAAAATTCTTATCATATGATTGAAGCAATTAGATTCGTGGTAAAAACAATTGCTGTAGAAAGCAAAACAAATTCAATCTAATTACAAATCTTCCTAAAAATAGGTACAACATCTAACCAAAGCATGTGTTGTCATGTAGCATACAATGCATGGCACAAATACAATCAGATAAGCAGATGAATTTGCAACTCTATCATCATTATATGTAAGTACTATCGAACAGAAATTTCTTCTCTACGTGATAGAGATAAAATTTTTTGCAAATATACAGAATTCAATTTAACACAGCAGCATGGGTTGCTTTAAAGTTTTTGTTACTATGCATTTTTGTTCGTTTCTATGCATATTTTATCTCTAGTACCGTAAAATTACAGAATCACGGCCAATTCTTGCGATCATGCGCCTCTGCTACTGCAGCATTGGTGTCGTGTGCAAGCAAGGGCTATATAAACAGCAGTTTGACTTGATTCGATCTCTTTTTCAGTTTGGCAGTGCAGTGAGTGACTTGATAAATTTTTAGTGGTATTTCCTAGTGTTGCGAATTTTTATTAATAGTCTAACACTTTGTTTGGTTGGCAATTGAAATAAATTTTTCTTATTCTGGGTTGCGACTAGACTAGGAGATTTATTTGGATAGCGACTAGATAAGGATTCTTATTACGGGTAACGACTGTAATAAGAAATTTTACTAACACTAAACACTTTATTGTAGGTAACGACTACAATAATGATTCTTATTACGAGAAACGACTGTAATAAGAAATTTTACTAATACTACACACTTTATTGTAGGTAACGACTACAATAAAGATTTTTATTACGGGTAACGACTGTAATAAGAAAATTACTAACAAAACACTTTGTTGTGGGTAACGACTGCAATAAAGATTCTGGGGGTTTCGACTGCAGTAAGTACTACTCACCTCACTTTATTCTGGGTATCGACCAGATTAAAGAATATCCCATTCCCAACCTCAATTAAAATTAATGAAATCAAGTCAATCAACTGCCAAACATAGATCAGGTGAGTACAAAGTTTATTGCAACAGAATTATTAGATTTATTATATACCTTATATTTTCCATTTATTGAATTTGATAAAGTGAGCTATTAGTATTTTAAATTGATCGAGCATTAAAGCTCTAGTCTAACAGTGAAGTGTAGAATTTGTGGACAAACAAACAAAACCACTAACTTTATACCAGTGGCGTCAATTTTCACCACATTATTCATTTTTTGCATGTACTACGGGCAGTACACCAAATGACCGTCAGCACGAAAGTATCGGTATTTAAAATCTGAGCAACATTTTGTGAAAACTCCTACTAATTCCAGTTAATTCATACGAACCACACCATGACTGCTAGTACCCCTTTTAACATTATCTAGTTTTCAGATATCAAAGTACCTTTGAGAGTGATTTTTGCAACAGATTGAAACTTTTTCGGCTGCACGTAATCAGATCCAGAATATTTATTTCGCTGGTGGTCTATTCATTCGACAGGTTAAATGGTTGTCTAATGAGTTAATATTATATGTGCATACATTTTTAAGTGTTTTATTATTAATGACTAAATTTGTTAGAAACTGTACTTGGATTCCAACTATGGTTCAGGAATTTACGCGGACCATAGCTGTATTCCCACATATTGTGTATTTACACGCAAAAATATATTTTTCTAAGGTCTAATGGTGCCGTCTAATAAAATTCTTCATATGGTGAGATATCTGATGAGTTGTCTGTCCTCGCTTTGTTTGATTTCAGTTAACAATTCCACCATCTATTAATAAAGCTCCAAACATGCTTCAATTTTTCCTTTTCAGGAATTAATCTCTTCAAAAGTTTTCTTTCTAGGAGACAGCAAGTGGATAAGGTGCAAAACTTATTATCCATATTCTTAAATATGAGTTGTGGTGTACCGCACGGCACGATTCTCGGACCTTTTTTGATCAGTCTGCACATTAATGATCTCCCCACTTTTGTTACGAATTCATTCATCAAGTTTAAAGATATTGCTATCCTTTCGGATAGCCATCCAACCTTGGCGGCTCTGTGTGGTCCTCGGATAACATCTAAGTTACTGGGGGATTGCAAGTCATCAATGGATAAGCTGTGTATCCACAACAAGGTGTCACTGCAGTGGGTTCCTGGTCACATGGCGATCATGGGGAATAAAAGGGCTGACTTTTTACCTAGGGCTGGATCTAATTCTCCGTTCTTCGAACCGGAACCCGTCGTAGCCGTTTCCATCTCAAGTATCGGGTCTCTCATTAAAGCAGGTGTTCATAGGAAGCATCAGCAGAGATGGGCGTACCTGAGTACTTGTAGGTGCACAACACTTGTTCCTGATGGGCGCAGTAGGAATATCTCTGATCAGGGGCGCACCGAGAGGGGGCCGAACGGGACCGGTCCCCTTCCAGAATGTCAGATTTCTGAACATAATTTACAAATTATGTATAAAATGTGGTCTGTATATTATTCCAAAGTCCGATAAAATAAAATACAATAGCAGTCCTTAAGTGCTCAGATGGGTGCAGGACATGACTTTAGTACCCTATGTTTCCGACTCGTTAGGACTTGGGACACCTATGGTCCCACCCAACGCCATATCCTGGGTGCGTTACTGTCTCTGATTTTCTCATGGGGCTCAGAAGGAAACAATGCAGAACTGTAGTGGGCATCGACACCGCCCACAGCTCACTTTACGCTCATCTAACAAGGATGGAAGTTTTTGGCAGCCCTGAGTATCTAACCTGCCTGGAAGGTGAGCCTGAGACAGCCGAACACTTTTTGTGTGCTTGTCCGGCCTTCGCGCAGAGCAGGATCTGCCTTCCTATCTGTAGATGAACTGAAAAATCTTCCTCATCAAGACCTGATGCGCTTCATTAAGAGGTCTGCAAGGTTTTGATGGTGGGGTTTCTAGCTTTAGCCTCCGTGCATGGGATCTCTCGTTCCCTGCCTTTAAAACAAAACAACAACAACAACAATAACCGACCTTAAAGCACTCCCAAGCCATCCAGCTCGACAACTACCGATCTAATAAATTACTGTTAATACTAATAATAATTTAATCAAAAAGAAAATAACAATTAAAAAAATTATATTTTTAAAAATATAAAAGTTCGTCGCTTAAGTCTTTCGTTTTGTTTAAGTCGTTCTCTACTTAACTTGTGTAGGTTAAAGTAAATTAAAATCTCAACTCTAATCAAAATTAAAAGTAGTTTAAATAATTTTTATATAATAGCTGCTATTTAATTAAGATATAATATCAAGTCGCACGCAATCATTACGCGGTATAAATTAGAAAGCGTATAAATATCTAAATACTACTCGTGATTGGATGGAATTCGAAAATGACACCTTCTTGCTCTAAAGTGTGTATAAATAAATTTTAAAAAATCACAAATTAATAGGTAAATCACTTTATATGGAAAATACTAAAACATTCTCAATCAACAATTCATTCGTAATTTATGTTCCAACAAAAATGTCATGCTAGCTTCTTCAAAAATGCGTTTTGTTTACAAATATTCATAAAAAAAAAGAAAAAAAATGGAAAGACATTCACAATAAGACATCGAAAGAAATCACACCATTCACCTATTTCCCATGATAACCTTGACACTTTATTGCCATTTCGAAGTCAGATGTTAAAAAAAAATAAACACAAATTAGAACTCTAGAATGACCTATAACAATTACTACCAACATCAGGAAAAATATATTGTATGTATGCACTGTATATATAACCGATCTCGATACGACAATATTCCGTAAGATATTAGCCGCCTGCTGTTTTCTAAATCTCTTCAAGATCAACGAAAATCGAATCATTCCTATGCACAAAGCGGACAGCCGCTGTGTCATTCTTCGATTATTTTGTTTATAGAATCGAGAACAAGGGAGTCCGCATGGTATCTTTTTCTCAACATGAAAAGGACCGAACATGAGAAATATTTAAAAATATTCAAATAAAATTCGTGTGTACATCTTATCTGGAGCCAGCTCTCTATAGGTTCATCTATTTAAAAGATTCTACCAAACTGCATATGTATATACATATGTATGTGTGTTGGTATGCACATATGGATATATCTATGACTTTTCTTTTTCAATATTTTTTTTTTCTAGTAGGTAGTTTTTTCATGAATAAATTATGTCATGACTCTCTGATATATATTCGTGTTTGAGTATCTCGAAGACATTAAATAAAGAAGTCGAGCTCATCTGCATTTTCAAGAAATTACTCGGCTATTTAAAAACACGATCGGTAGCTGCGGTGATGTTTCTTGAATTTATTTTTGTATTTTTGTATTTTAAATAACATTTTCCCTTTTTTGGGGTAATTTATTTATATTTTGAGAGAATTTATTTCGCGCAAGGTGCCTTGATCTGACATCGAATGGTCACAGTGTTACCGTATAGGTGATGGTGGTGGTTAGATATCAGTAAAACAAAAAACAGTTATTAATTTTTTATATCTATACTTATACATATTATGTAGATATATACAAGAGATTTATAACCTTCTGTCTGGTGATGGTCGATGATATGTTACGGTATTTATCTTGTTTCTTGTTTACATAATCAGATAATATCGTTTAATATTAAAATGCCAGTGATAACGTATGTTAGCTTAATAATTTAGATGGATAGATAAGAAATTATTGTCGAATTGAAAATATTTTCAGGAGACGAATATGGAGAAAATTTTGTTAAGATTCGGAATCATGACAGAAATTCAAGGGCAAAGTGTACTTTGCAACAAATTGAATACTTTGAATTGAAATGTTTGAATAAAGGGTGAAAGGATTAGTAGTTAAAGCAGTATAGTATGACTTCAGATTTTTGCAATCTTTTTCGTTAATGCAACTCTTTAGTTAATGTAACTTCTTAGTTAATGTAACTTTTTAGTTACTGCAACGTTCTTAATGATAGTCGCGTGCGGGTAATTTTTTCTGGTAAAATGTAATGGAAAATTAGTAATGTTCATCGTAAAAGAAAAAAATCGATATTCAATTAAAAAAAACTTCAAAAAGGTAAAAATATCAAAGCTATTTTTGTGGTACATACATAACATAAATGTGAAATCAAGAAAGACCAAAACAAGATAATAAAATTTTTGTTTTTTATTTTAAACGCGAGGGCTGGTCCAAGAAAACGAAAATTTGTAAATTTTCACAAATGGAAAAGGCTTTATATAAACGTTTTTTTTCCTCTTTTACAACAGAGACAGCGACAAAATCTGTAGAACTTTATAGTAACAGATAGTCGCCAGCTACAAAAAAACTAAAACTGTCAAATAAGCAGGAGAGGAGTACACATATATCTCAGTTAAAATCACAAAAAAGAAGAGCTATATCTTAACGGAATCCAAATTGATAGCGCAGATGAGTCTATGGTGGTAGACATTCGTATGCGGCGCATCTGAAATTGTATCATAAATTTTGCTGCCCACTGTAGAAAATTTCTAAGAAAACCTTTTTCTCCTTATTTTTGGAATAGCTAATATCCGATAGTAAAACTGCTGGTACTATTTTGAAAAAAAAAAACGCGAAAAATGTGAATGGAGCTAAGTATGAGCTGCGACATTCGTATAAGCGCATGCGTATCGAGGATTAATTGAGCTTTAATCGCGTAATTTAAAGTTTTTTGGATTTTTGTTGTTGTTTTAAATAACATTAAAAAAAGTGTCATTGTTTGTGCACAATATATTTTACAATAGTATTTAGTATCCCAAGTAACAATTTAATTGCTATTTAGTTTTACTCAGGTCTTATAATAATTTTGTTAAGGTTTTGAAGTTACTAAATAATTTTATGGTGATTGTAGGTCATGCCAATTGGTCTTCTAGAACAAATGATTTTATTGTGATGTTTTAAAAAGCTCCTGGAGAGTAGTAATAAATTTTAATATTTAGCATTTAAATCCATTTGTAGTTTTAGAAGTTTTATGGCTGTCATCAATTCAACTAGCATAAAACCATTAAGCACCTAAATAGGAATTAAATACTACTTGATTTTATTAAGGTTTAATAGCATGCGTCAAGACTATTGTATAATGAGCTTTGATAAAACTTAAAAATAAGACTCATGAAGGTTATATTAGGAAGCACGGACGGCTACTTTAAGTCAAATTTAAGGGACAATTTGGTCTAGAAGCTACTGGGCTATGTAGGAATCTATCATAAAACTATTATACAAAGAGGTTTTAATAATGCATTTCAAAATTGTTTCACAAAATCATTTTAAGATTAAGAGACTTAGTCAAATACCGTATAAACTTAGTATATATTTCCAAGTGTCTTCATCATGTGACATACAAGAATATTGTATTCCATTCTAGGTCTGATATAAGAGCTGTAGGGCTAGATTGGACGGGGCGAAATATTTCTTACAGCTTTTAAGAAATCCACAACAGAAAAGATATTATCTGTCCAGCTTAACTTACTGGAATTATTAATCCCAAAAATGCTTAGTGACGGTGAATTAGAAATATATGCTCAACTAAAAGAAACGGAAATGGTTAAGTGATGATCTTGCTTTAAGAGTTGAGACAGCTTTGGGATGATAGATTATAAATGGTTAGACGTCAAGAAGAAATCGACAAGTCGAAATAAGTTTCATCGCGGATACAGAGAAAACTAAATAGATTTATGCAAGAGCAAGTAACATTATTTGAGTCTCAATAGACCTAGAACGGTTTTAACTGAGATCAAATAGATTTGAAAAAGAGCGAACAGTTTTATTACCAACTAAATTAAAGTCAAATAAATTTATTTTGCCTTTATAAATTAAAAATTTTAAAATTCTCCGAAATGTATGAATTCAAATTAGTAAAAAATGCTTCGTACGAACAATGCATATAGGTACTATTAGCCTTGTAAATAGTATAAAAGCATGGTAAAGGTCAGAAGCAAGATTTATGTTCGATTGCAAATACATATGCAAACATACAAGTGTCATAAGAACGCTACGTTTTATAACGCGTTTATACAAAACTAAATCGTTTTATTTAAATATCAAATGGAATTATATCAGTCTAAGAGCACTCAGAAAGGTTTTACTTAAAGCCGAATGGATTTACAATAGAATGAATTGTTTTAATCGCAACCATGTTAAGATCAAACGGTTTTATTACGGCTGTACAAGTAGCAAATAGGTTTTAATGTGAAATCGCAATTTTATGCTTAAAATGCATTATTTTTAAATTAATTATTTTCATGAATTGAAGCCTTTTCAGAACTAGGGGATATAATTTTAAAACTTTTTTTTCTATTCCGAGCGTACTTAAAATAACATCAAAATTAAATAAAGTGTAAATTAAAAACAAAATTTCTAAACTTTTCCTAATTCTAATTATTTCTGAGGCGCGTTATTATTTTTCGAGCTGTCCTATGTTATATAATCAGTAAATTTTCAATCGCCGTAAGATTTGCTGCATTAAACTGTTAAAACTGCACTTAAAATAAAATTGAATTACATTTCAACATATTAAATTATTATAAAGTGGAACATATAAGTCTATTTGGCTCTATTACTATTAATATGGATTTAAAGATCTCTTTTATTTGAAGTTTGCTGGAATAGTATTTCCAACGCCTTTTTATCTTAAAAAAGGATTGAGGAGTAGATTTATGATGGTTTTGATAACGTTATGCGGATAGGTTGATGAGTTCAAATTACGCTTTTAGTTTTATGAAAGGTTTTATAGAGCACTGCAAATCATCTCAAAGAGTAATCCAGATAAGACCAATAAGGCTTAATATAGTTTTAAAAATAGGCCCTCACAGCTTATTGTAGCGGGGGCCCTTTTAGTGTTATAAGAGGTTTTTTATGGTCTTGTTGTTGTTTACTTGACTATATAACTTTATTACAAGTTTTATGAAATAGTATAGAAAACGTCATGTTCGCGATATTCAAACTAAAATTGTTAATTGGGATGAGCATTGGTTTTGCAGTAATGCTTTCTATGAAGCGCTTAAATGAAGCGGAGCAGCTTACTATCAATTTATTGAAAAAAGAAGGCTACTCCAAAGCAAGTAAAATTGTAAATTGCTAGTAAAATTAATCGTTCTGAATGTGCAATCAGGAATTTCTTAAAAACAGGCAATGGCTATGGCGTTAAGGCTCCAAGAAAAGGCAATACAAAATTATCCTTGCGTGACAAAGGCAAAATTCGACACGAGGCAACAACAAATCGGGCTATTTGCAAAATAAATTAAATATAACTTAGAGCGTGTTTTAAGGACTTTGCCAAATATAGTATGGACGAAACTTAAAGGAAAACCCCGATTATTTGCCATCCGCCGAGAGAAGAGACTATAATTCGAAAAAGTACTAGTCTTCGACATCCGAATGGGGGAAAGTAATTTTTTCTGATGAAAAAACAATTTAAATTGGATGGCCCAGATTGCTACAATTGTTACTGGCATAATTTGAAAAACCACGACGTGGTCTCTTCTTTGGTGGCAGCGTTATGATTTGGGATGCATTATACAGTTAATAAAAGCTTCCAATATGTTTCATACAACTACTCGAATGAACTCTTGGAAGACGTTTTGATCAATCATCTGTCTAATTGCGACGAGGAAGAAGTAGTTTTCAGCAGAATAATGCATCCATTCATGTTTTGAGGCAAACCAAGGATTGGCTTTCCCACAAAAATATTCGCACACTTGGCGGCCCGCTTATAGTCCTGAATATAATCCTATTAAAACCTTTGGGGGACTCTCTCTAGCAGTTATACGGCAACACCAAGAAAGGGTTACCCGATTTATGTAATTTACATATATTGTTTTTTTACTATTTTTGGTGAGAACGCAGGGTGCGAAACTTCAACGTCAGCACTCTAAGTGAAAGCATCCTCGAGTTATCGTTGTATGACGTTAGTTATACACATTTTTCCGCGTCTTTGTTGCCGTCTGCCACCACTTTTCCACCAACCTATGTGCCTGCCATTTCTACCATTGATCAAGAAATATAATTCTCTGCTGCTACACCAAAAATCAGCTTTTACGAAATCACGTAAGCAAACCGAATTTTTAGGCTATCACGGCCATCCCGCAGAGCCCTCCACCACTGGAAGCCAGACAGACTTCCGAATAAGTTATCAAAGATGTTAAGAGAATATAATAAGATGGAAAATTTTGTTTATGAAATGACGTAAGTATTTTTGTCGCCAGATCAATAATCCTGAGCCTGTTCCAGTTAATATGCAATTTTCAGACTCCTTGCCTGAATCTGAGTCCGGTTTGGTGTATATCTCGATTCATTTCAACATCCTTTGCTAAGCCGGTGTCTTATTCCACCAACTCTATCATATGGTTAATCTTTGAAATCATCCAAGCAATTCTCGTCTCCCTGTATTGAGTAACATTTCTCTCTCCTCAGGCGCTTTAATGCCTTAGACACACAGCACTCTTAATGAAGAAATAACTAATGACTCATTAGTCTATAATGATTCATTATAAACTGCGGACACACAGCCATTTCTTAAATTAAGTTGTGCTGTCAAACTGGTTTTGATGAACTTATCACCTTAAAGAAGCAATATGGATCGAATTAACGCGATAAACTTTGTTTTTATTTATTTTATTTTCAATTTAACAATTTATAAATGAGAAAAACTTTATATTAAAAGGAATATTGACAATATATAATTTGTTATTTGCATTTCTTTACATTTCTTCTTCTTATTTTTCAAATCGGCAGATGCACAGCGGAGCTCCAGATTTACATTATATGCCAAATCTAGCACATTTTTCCTCATTATAGCTATAATGAAGGAGGAAAACACTTCATTAATGTACTTCATTATCATCTGATTTTCGAGCTATAATGACATATACTATTTGACACACGGCATTTTAATGAATAGTTAGTACAAATGATTCATTAGTTCGTGCTGTGTGTCTAGGGTATAAAGCTCTCTTGTTAGAGTACGAAAAAGTCATTAATAACCTCACCTTATCCATACACCAGTGTCATTGACACCAGGCAATGACGATCGCCTTAAGTCATGGAGGCCTTCCTTGAATATTTCTTTTGAGCTAGAGGAGTCAAATATTCCTATCAAAACGAGGAATTGAAGAGAATGGAGAACTTTCGAGCCAGGTAATAATAGTAAATGGACAAAATCGCTAAAGTAAAAAAATTCCGTTTTGGTTATATATACTTCTATGACTTCTATAATACTGGAAAAGCTGGAAACATTCTGCGAGGTAAAACTGTCCAATTCTATTGTCAAGTTGATATGGCTGCGAAGAATCTAAAGGCACTAGAACTATTATACATCAGTTGTAAGTCTTTGTCAATTAGCATCTCTGCTGAATTGTACATATATATTTGCCTAAGTGAACGTGTATTAAATTAAAGGATTTATTAAAATTCGCTGAATAACTCCTAATGAACATACGAATACATGATTTCAAACGCTTAACAAATATAATTAAACCTTGAACAAATGATTTTAAACCCTTAACAAATATATTTAAACCCTTAACGAATGAGTTTCAACTGTTAACAAAAAGACTTAAACCTTTAGCAAATAAGCAAATAAATTTAAACCTGGAACAAATTATTTTAAACCATTAAGAAATAAAATTAAACCTTGAACAAATGATTTTAAACGCTTAACAAATATAATTAAACCATGAACAAATGATTTTAAGCCCTTAACAAATATATTTAAACCATTAACGAATGAGTTTCAACTGTTAACAAAAAGACTTAAACCTTTAGCAAATAAGCAAATAAATTTTAACCTTGAACAAATTATTTTCAACGATTAAGAAATAAATTTAAACCTTGAGAAAATGATTTTAAACCCTTAACAAAAAGACTTAAACCATTAGCAAATATATTTAAACTCTTAACAAATTTATATTTAAACATTTTAAGTATTTCAACTTAAAAGGAGTCAGTACCAAGATTTGCAAGTTTCATACATTTTTCAATGCAAATTTCTGGCAAACTATTTGTAGCAGAACAATGATTTATACCTTAAATGAAAGATAACGAAGAAGTCTAGTGAAAAACGTCGGAAAACATAATAAAAAATGTATTGACATGGAGATAATTGGCTTGTAAAAAATGGTAAAAATTTAAGTTTTTTAAATCAAATATTTCTCTTAATAGGTATTCTCATTTCTTTAGACTGTGACTATTTTAGAAAAATAAAGTCTAGATCTAGCACATAACGTCGAGGTTTTTCATTTTTAGTGATGCTTATTTAACTCTAATAGTACTTGTTTTTTCTCCCCATATTTCACCGACGATAAATTGCAATATTTCGTTGAAACTTGTTGAAATACATAGCAAAATAATATGTTTAACAATTATGTGGAAAAAATTTTTAGGAGAGTTAATTTTCTTTAAAAATTTGCAATTTATTTGAACTGCAAATATTCATTTTTCGTCTTAAATTGTCGCATGTTGGGTTTCTGTCTTTTGCGGTAGATGTCTCTAATGTGCTCTGTGTTCTAATTCTAGGCTAATTTTATATGAATTTCCTCACTTTCAGGACATTCACCTATGTATAGTAAATTTTATTGCCTACAGGCTCGCTGGTAAGTAAGCATTTCATACAACTTTTTTTTCGAATTTTGGGTGCATATACAGGGTGTTCCGTAAATGTCTTTAATCCTTTAAGAGGCTGAAAGTAGAGGTCATTTGGGTCAAAAAAGTCTAGATACTATAATATCGAACTCCGCTTGGTTTTCGAGTAAATCGATAATATCGATTTTCGAGATTTTGCATACCTCTTCAGAGTAATTTCGTTATAAGTTCTATTGTAATTAATGGATTGTGACGTTCAAACCTTTATTTAAAAGAACACATATTGGCCTTTCTAAGAATGCATAATTAGTTATAATTGTGCCTTCAATTATTTTAAACAAAAACAGTTTTCTCTAGAATTTTTTATTTCACCAAAATTTTTGTCGCGCTTCAGTGTACATTTATTCTAAATATCACCATTGCATGAACTTGGCAAAACTATGAAAAAATTTGCGCATTATGTCCCCTTTCCAAAATGACCTCCATAAGTGTTATCAACAATAACAATAAAAAGTTATAAGCAAACATTTGGAAGATGTGCTCCTCGAGGTAATCTTCAGTTTTTTCGTAGGATTCTATCTCCTCCTACAGTTTTTAACCTACGACAACCATTTATATGTCATTGTACGGGAATCTGAACTGGCTATTAGATAGGGTACTTTTCGATTTCAAATTTCGAAAATGGAGGGGGTAATTTCGGAAAAACACTTTTTTATCAAATTTGATATTTACGTAGATTTCGTTATTCCGCATCATCATTTTGCAGGAGGGGCAAGCTCTGGGAGGGGTGGAACTTCAAAGTTTCAACTTTAAGCGGCTATATTTTCTCAACCAAGCATTGCTCTAGCAAGTAAGTCCTAAATTCATAAATGGAAAAGACATTTTTGGTGGTTTTTATTCAAATATAGCCGCTTAAAGTTGAAACTGTGAAGTTCCGCCCCTCCCAGAGCTTGCCCCTCCTGCAAAATGAAGTTGCGGAATAACGAAATCTACGTAAATATCAAATTTGATAAAAAAGTGTTTTTTCGAAATTACCCCCTCCATTTTCGAAATTTGAAATAGAAAAGTACCCTATCTAATAGCCAGTTCAGATTCCCGTACAATGACATATAAATGGTTGTCGTAGGTTAAAAACTGTAGGAGGAGATAGAATCCTACGAAAAAACTGAAGATTACCTCGAGGAGCACATCTTCCAAATGTTTGCTTATAACTTTTTATTGTTATTGTTGATAACACTTATGGAGGTCATTTTGGAAAGGGGACATAATGCGCAAATTTTTTCATAGTTTTGCCAAGTTCATGCAATGGTGATATTTAGAATAAATGTACACTGAAGCGCGACAAAAATTTTGGTGAAATAAAAAATTCTAGAGAAAACTGTTTTTGTTTAAAATAATTGAAGGCACAATTATAACTAATTATGCATGCTTAGAAAGGCCAATATGTGTTCTTTTAAATAAAGGTTTGAACGTCACAATCCATTAATTACAATAGAACTTATAACGAAATTACTCTGAAGAGGTATGCAAAATCTCGAAAATCGATATTATCGATTTACTCGAAAACCAAGCGGAGTTCAATATAAAAGTATTTAGACTGTTTTGACCCAATTCACCTCTACTTTCATCCCCTTAAAGGATTAAAGACATTTACCGAACACCCTGTATAATCTGCAACACTTCTGTCTTTTCAGTGCACCGGCTGTGTGGTTGTTTTGCAGGCTTTCTTCGATCACTGAAAGAAGATTATGCTCTCTACTCATGTCACATAAAACTGAACGTGCATATGCTTTCATTTTAGAAAGCGATTTTTCGATAGGATTTAATATAGCCAAGTAAGTAGGCAAAAATGTTAGTATCAAATTTGTTTGAGATAACAAATCGCTAACTTGTATTTTGTTTATCAGAAAAGTACAGTTAGAATGTACTAGTTGAAATTTTCAGTACTGAGTTATGGTAGTTTTGCATTGAGGGTGCGATTTCTCCTTTTCTGGTTATTATTAGTTGAACAAAACGTTAAATTGGTTTTATTGTTCATTTTAAAATTACGAGTGAAAACAGATTAAGGCATTTTGAGAAATCTTTTGCATTTAATGTTCAATGCTCATTTGATGCAGTTGCACAGCGATAGAATGAACTAAGTCCAGGAAAAAAAAATTTATCAGCGAACCAACGCTTCCGGACAAATAATCGAATATCATCGTAAAGTTTTATAGATCTTCGGCATCAACTCTAATCACTGAAATAAAAGTTTCTATAATAATATGAGTAGCTGTAGAGATTTTAGCGGAGGCAGCTCAAGAAGAAGAACCTGCAGATTATGGACTTTCACGGGAAACTAGAGGTATGATAGGTGTAAGTCATAAACAAACAAAAAACACCGAAAATGTGCGTACTGTGTCTCGGAAGCATACACATAAGTAAACCATTTTAAGTTTTAAGTTGATAAAAATTATAATATTATACATGCCTTAAGGGGTAACGCCACTGTAACGGCTGAAAAAAAAAGGTTTTTTCACTAATTTTTTTCTCACGAAATCAAAGGTGTTTGAAAAAAACCGTTCACGGGTATTATCGGGCATACATTGAACTTTATTGATAAATTTTTTGACAGCGAAAATAAACAAAATGGCCCCACAGCCATCTTCCCGGGACAAGTTTTGCTTGCAAGGCTCCGCGGCACGCACCACCACTGGTGTACATTTGAATCTAGACCAAAAAAACAAAAAACCATTAATCTATTTAAAAATATTAATTTTTTATTAAAAATTAAATTTTGTTTGATTTTTGACGAAAAAAACGGTAGGTTTTTGTTAATAAAAAATCAACAAATAAAGTTATTGAAAATCCCGTACGGTATTCTCTAGATAATATTAATGTTCACATCTGGTCAAGTCGAAAATATGAAAATTGTTGGAGTTATGCTGCGTGCCATTTTGAAAAACCGTGTTTCGAGAAAAACGTTTTGAGAATAGTTTTTTATTGGAAAAAATAAAAAAAATGAACGTAAAAAATAAAAGTTTTCCGATAAACAAGTTAAAGTTGCAAATGTCAAAAAGGTCAGTTGTGTTTAATTCGGCTTTTTCTGTCAGCTTTAGAAGAAAGCTGGCGATAAAGGTGGCTGAAAAGCTCCAATTGTGTTTCAGGCTTCAGGTAATCGTTTCGGAGCAAGTTTGACGCGCTTGGTGGCGACCTCCATTTTCAAAGGAAAAAAAATTTTTCTCGCTCGGGGCCTTTTTTCATATTCTAGAGGATTTAAACTATTTTTTAAACCAATAAAAAAAACGATTTTTCAAAAAATTTACAGTGGCGTTATCCCGACGAAAGTATAAAAAATATGCTAACAAATTTTCAGCCAACACTACCGCGCATGATGAAGAGCGTGATGTTTATCATGAACAGCATAATGACCAACAACAAGAACAACAGCATCGGCGGGATTTAATAGGGAAATATTGTCGCGCGAATACAAAGGAGCTTTTGGTAAAGTACTATCACAGTGACTGAATCTGCCCGCAGGACTAAAATCAGCATAAATACTGCCATCATTCGAGCTTATAAAAAAGATGAGAAAGTGCCCAAAGATCGTCGTAGTGGAAAAAAAACACGAAAGTTAACATAAATTTTCCATTTTATTTTAATGTCGAATTTCAACACTTACAAAACAGATGTCATGTGTACAGGTATATATCATTCTTCAATAATGGTGAAAAATCTGCTTCCATTGCACTTTCAACTTTCACTTTCTTAAAAAAGGCAGACAGTGCAACGCCATTCTATGTTTCTCCAAGACTTTTACTTAAGAATTATGGTCTCAAACGTTTGCAAGTTGAAGTAATTTATACTGATCGCCAGGTCTTGAAATCGAATAGACCTTAATCCTATAAAAGATCAAGGAAATCATCTGATATGCAAATGTATCCAATCTAGTCATAAATGAGGTTAAGGCTTCTGCGAGTTGAATAAACATATCATTGGAAAGCCTTAAAATCACCCGCTAGAGCTTTGTGTATTTAAAAATAAATCAGAAGGGTCGCTTCGGAAAGAAATCTTAAATTTGCAAAAAGTATCGAGTCACCCATAAGATATTTAGGGCCTTCGCTTCCCATCAAAGTTTGTCTGAGATTATTTGAAATTATTCAAAGGCACAAAGGCATTGATATTACGTAATGAGAGTTTACAGATCATTTTGCAAAGAACACTGTGACAAATTCTGTCGTTTGTACAGATTGAAAAGTAATCTTTGTTTTATTCTAGATACATATGTATAGGAAGCAAGATAGATAGAAAGAGAAAAAATATATTAGGACTACAAATAGGTTGCCCTAAAAGAAATTATCATGACATTAGAACGCACTCAAAACCGCCTACTGTAAGGTTTGAAACAATACTACAAAGCTTAATAACAAAAACAACCTCAAACATAGCTAGCTCATCATAGGGGACCAACTGTTCGACAGAACAAAAAAAAAATAACTTTTCTCACTTAATCTCTCCACACACAGGGTTTTTCCCATTCCAACATAAAACAGAACAACGTTTTACGTCAATCTTCAGTTAAAATCTGCATAAAAATTACTCACTCGCTTATAACTCTAGAAAACACTTGTTTTCGCGGATCAAATTCAAAGCGAACGAAACAAAAAAGAACTTCTTCGTAGACATTTGTCACGTAATTAACAAATAAACATCCTGGGGATTCTAAAGAGTTCGGTATTGTACAATAGACAACCGTGCGGCTACTGACATTCGACACCTTTCTCAACAGAAGCGCTGCACGTTATACCTTTTGGGGGGATACCTTATGTAACCAACATTATGGATGTACATATATACTAGAATGTATAGACAACCCGTGCTAATTATATATTCAAGACGCGTTTTGTTTACATCTTTTGCGGTCAATTCTTGAAGAGGAAGTTCTCATTGTATCAACAGTCAACAGATAAAAAGTTTCATCTTGTAGAGATATCTCTTCGGATATACCGCCTCCTGTCACAACAGCTTACATTCTACCCCTCTACACTACATATACTATCGTTCGGTGAAGCGCCTTTTCGAAGAGACGCATCTGCTTGACACATTCTTAAAAGTTTTAAGTTGAATATCGTATAGGGATTAAAATGCGGTTAATACCCTAAACCAGTTCTTGAGCGCATTTGATCTGATCCTGAGTCGACTAGCTATGTATCATCTCTCGATGCATACTGACAAATCTTGTGATCTTTTAGCGATTATGATATCATTTTGGGGACAGTGTGACAGGAAGGAATTAAGACTTCTGGCCACTTTAGATATGTACGAGATAATCTTAATCTAATCGCTTGCAATGAGTCAATTCGAGTTAATATTGACGGGATCAGAAATTGTCATCCGGATAATTTTTGGAGTGCAAAGAAATCAGAAACAGAAGAAGAAGAATATTTTTTGGATATTTGTGAGAAATTTAGTAATTAAAATAATACTATAGTACTATTGAAAGAATTTTTTTAGTAGAGTGCTGGATTATTCAAAGCATTGAAGATGATTTTTCAACAATTGGATGCATCGATAATAAAAAAAATAATTTTTTAGACCTTTATATGGACTAATACGAGGATATTCATCAAATCAAATCAATAATTTAAATAACTAAGTAAACCTAAAATTTTCAATGCGCTTGGGCAGGTGGAGGGGTCAGTTT
The DNA here is from genome assembly GCA_963930735.1 of Dioctria linearis. Taxonomy (NCBI): domain Eukaryota; kingdom Metazoa; phylum Arthropoda; class Insecta; order Diptera; family Asilidae; genus Dioctria; species Dioctria linearis. The sequence continues at coordinate 195,861,992 of OZ005743.1, read as the reverse complement.
TCATGTGTTAATTAGATAATAGTTATAAGTTGTGCAGAATTTTTAGAAGTTCTAGCGTAAAATAATCAAATGTCGATAGTCACAGGTAGATGGAGTCAGTTGAACCGGTCCGGGGAAGTTATGACCGAACGGCCTCATGAATTATGTATATGTACACTTCGCGAAAAAAGTATAGCCGCACTTGAATATAATCGGTTTTACATGCGATTTTAGAAAACCACAATTATAATATTCTCTGCTATTGAGACTTTTATTGCTTTTTAAGTTCGTAAATTTCAATAGCCGCAGTAAAAATAACTGGACTTAGAATGAACCCTCCATCAGTTTGAGTTCAATTGTGGAAGCGATTAGTTCGAGTAAGCTTTAAAAACGTAATGGTAAATTTATAAATCGTGTAATTCCGCTCTAGTTCTGTGAAATTCAAAGTCAAAGTGTATTTATTTTATGAATCCCTGCTTAAAGCAGCGTATAACGCTGGGTTCCACGAGATTACAGAGTATGACAAATAGCTTACATAAAATATAACAAAATAAACAATATATCAATTAAATAAGATTTAGTTAGCCTAAATTAACAGCTTATACAGATATAAATTAACAGCTAATATGGTTATGGAAATATATAGATTACAAATTCCATAACATTGAGTCATTAATCCTTAGTTAATAATTAAGATTTAATAAGAGTAGTAGTGAGGCTAATATCAGCATAGATACTTGCACAAACATTAATAAGGATAACAGCTCCAACATCAGATACATTCAACTTAAGCATAAATCATAAATCATTAAACCCAGCACATAAGTATGGCACCAAGATTCATATGGTTTGATCTAGGATTTGAAAACAGATATTAAAAGAATATTAAAAGATTAAGAGGATCCAGTGAAGTTAATAGGTTGAGCAAATATGTTGAAGAAAATATGTTGAGGAAATATATCCAGGCTGTTAAAGATTAAGAATTACTTAGTATGGAATCTGGAATCTTGATCTGATGATCATATGGATCAATGGTCGTATGGAAAATGGAAAATGTGACGAGATGGAGTACTAATAGAATTAAATTAAATTAAATAACTAAAATTAAATAATATAAAACTGGAACAAAAATAAAAATAAAAATAAGATAGAATAGGATAGAATAGTATAAATAAAATAGGATAGCGTACCACATCTGTATTGCTCGGGCATTACAAATGCTAAGGAACAATAAATTTAGTGCCGTACGTATTGCAGATTATGTGAGCTGTATAGTGCCACAGATAGTTAGTTCGGCAGTATGACTTCGCGTTTTCATCTGATAGCAGAGATACTGTCGAGCAGAGATACTATCAAGATATCCGTGTACCGCCCCAATAAACTAAAAAACCCTAAGCGAATCAAAAAACCTGAAGCAAAGTACCAGATGCGTCCTAATAATAATCGCTTAGGCAAATTAAACAAAAAAAGCGAGTCGGGCAGGGTCATATACCTGTCGGAACAAGATATAAGACAGATAAGTTAGGATGTAGTAAGTGGAGAGATAGTCAGATATTAGAATATTAAATTTTTGAGATATATTAGGTTCCTGAGACTAATGCGAGGATGTATATGAGATTCACCTCCCCAAGAGCTAAGAGCACATAAGGCTTTCCTTGCAAGCTCGCCAGGCCAGCCGAGCTCCCTTATTTCCTCCGACAATCCATTGCAGCTTGTGACTCCGTGTGCGAATATGCTTCTGCCACCAAACTGCGTATTTATGCTTGGGTAAATAAACCTTTTGTTATCCCTTCTACTCCAAGAGAAGCGATTCTTTATATAGCCGGGTAGAAGGCCAAGTCTGGCCTTATGTGTAAATGCCAGTGCTTTGAGTTCATACATGATTATTAGAATGCCGCGTGGAACTTCTCTCACCGAAGGCGAAAGGGAAAAAATCATTGCGTATAAGGACGAAGGCCTTAGCAACAGAGCAATTGCAACAAAAATAAATCCAAGTGAAAAGTGGTTTTCTAAAGGGTAAAGAGAATTATTGGAAAAAGAAGAAGACAGGGCAACTGAAAATTTTAACAGAAAGGGAACGACGGATTGCATCCAACTCAGCATTACCAGCCCGTGAAATTGCAAATCAATCAGGAATCAAAACAAATAATAGAAATGTCCAAAATATTATAAAAGGGTTTCCAATCCTGAAAAGAAGAAAACTGCAAAGAAAACCGCCATTAACAAAAAAGCATATCGAGGTAAGGTTAGAATTCGGGAGAAAGCACATGGTCTGGATGAATGACTAGAAGAAAATAATTTTTTCGGATGACAAAAAAATTTAACATGGATCGACCGGATCGATATGCTTATTATTAACATGACTTAAGGAAAGAACAACGTATTCTTTCCAGCCGGCAAATGTGTGGAGGATCGGTAATCATATGGGTTGCTATTAGCTATAACAAAAAGACCAGAATTCTGTTTTCAACGACGAGAGTAAGCAGCGAAATGTATACGCAGATTCTCGAAGAAGAACTGATACCATTTCTCGATGATTTGGAAGATCAGGATATGGGTTTTCAGCAGGATAACGCCGCTGTACATACAGCCAGATCAGTAACTGAGTGGTTTCGAGCCAAACATATCAATGTAATGAAATGGGCGTATATGTATATGTGGGTACTTATCACGTCAGGTTTATAAAGATTGCAGAACCTACAGCAGTATATCTGAATTAAAAATTGCAGTTAAAGAAGCCTGCGGAGGAATTACCAAAAGGACTTTCAATAATCTTTATGAAAGTATGCCAAATCGAATTTGTGAACTGTTAATGAAACAGGGAAAAAGCACTAAATATTAAAAAATTAAAATAAAAAATTAAATTTGTCATTTTAATGAGTTTTTCATAATTGCGGCTATACATTTTTCGCAACTAAAATCACCTTTTCACACTTAAAAATCAATAAAATTCTTAATAAAAACAAAAATAATTGCTTATTTTGTAATTTTCTAAAAACGCGTTTTAAGATACATATCTCAGGAGGAAATCAAAAAATTATTCCAAAAACTATCATGTAAAACCGATTATGTATATTCAAGTGTGGATATGCTTTTTTCGCGAAGGTACATACTTCTCACTGCAGATGGGCTGCGAACTAAATATACCAGATAACGAATCGAATAGGAAAATTGAAAACCAGAAGTCAGATAGGTACAATTTTCTAGTCAATTAAAAGCATTTGCAACGTCTCGCTCGAATATGAAAACGGCGATTCCTTCACCTGATATGATGTAGGAAGGCCCCAATTCTCTCTTAGAAATTTACTGGAAATTTTTCTGAGAAATTTACTGGAAATTTTTCTGAGAAATTTACTGGAAATTTTTTCTGTAAATTACTAAAAAAAACAAAATTCACGCGTCTACGCTCATAAAAATTATTGTCGGCCTCCAAAAATACATATAAATTCTAAGCAAAAATTTCCAGTCAATTTCTAAGGCAAAATTGAGGCCTTCACTGCATCAGGTCGACGCATCCGCATCGTTGATTTTATATTGGACCGAGGCGCTGCCACAGTATATTTATGCGCTGTATTGCTCTGGTAAAAGACAGAAACTTGGGTCGGGTGTGTGCTTGAACATTACGAACATTTTACCATTTCTTAGCTACAATTTTCGTCGTAGCTAACTAACCAGAAATGTTGATAACGTTTTCATTTTTTGATATGCGTTCATCATCTGTATAGTTACTTATTTGTGCTTATACCCTAGACAGACTGTGTCCATAATGACTTCTCAATCATTTCAAGGAAATGAAAAGGTGACAAACTATGGACGAGGAGGAGTTCAATAATTTAACTAAACGCTATCAAGAAAATTTGCTGTATTTACTGTAGTTGCAAAGCATTTAGTAGACGACAATTTTTGTTGTTAAAAGAGACCAAATATGATCATCTGATGACTGTCACTGCTAACTTTTTTGGAAAAATTGTCCACTTTCCAATAAATTTAGCTCATTTTAATGGCGGTAGGTGGCAGTTTTACTGCAATTTCACTAAATGAAATAATTTGGTCCATTTGAAAATAAAGCGAAATGTTGCAAATGGGTCCTTGATGGACTTAATTTGTGTAACACACTGCACGTTTGACTCCATTTAATTAAAAATAAAGTCATTATGGAGGCAGTCTGTCTAGAGTATTAATCCGTAATAGAATAATAAGCCCATATATGTATGTAAAAATTGAAATTTGTTTATACGTCCTCCTAGTACATACAGAAGAGTAGTAACAACCTTGTGTATAGAACTATCAAGTGATAGCGAAACGTAGTTTGACTTAGTACCATGTTGTATTGTAGAGACACTACTACTGCAGACGTAATCAAAGTGTGAGACATTTTCTAAGAAGAAATGAATGTTTATTACTCATTTACGCGTCTATAAGCCCATTCACACTCTCCAAGTTACTTTTACAATTAGATTGCTACATATGAGCAAGTTCATGTTCACATTCCTCAAGTACTTTTGTGGGAATTTGCCTGAAGTGGAACTACTTTTGCAGGAATTTGCCTGAAGTAGAACTAAATTGGAACATTAACTTAAAATAGCTGATTGCTGTCATTGCTTTCAAAATTACATTAACAGAAATATTTTCCGGAGATAGTCGTAAATGATTCCGATACGCTTGCCTATCTTCAAGAATTAGTTCTTTGAGTAGAGTACTAAAAGCACCTAATTCATATCTTCGGTTTAATCATTTTTGCACCCAAACACGTTTATTTTCTCTTTCGTTTAATGTGTCCACAATTTTGTCTTTCATCACTTCAAATATTTCCATAATACTTTTTTGGATCAATCTCTTTCTACTTTCTCTAATGATTTATTTATTCTTTTAATGTGGTGCATGGTTAACAACTTCTACAAATCTATATCGTCTGACAATTTACACCATCTGCCATGTTTAAAATTCACATAAAACTGAAGTTAAAAGTGTGGACTTACTATAAAAAGTAGTAAAGAGTGGAACAAGATTTCCAACTTATCGCAAGTAAGCATTTGGACCTACGAGGGGCATAGGGAAGTGAAGAGAGTCTTTACTTGTGCAAGTAACTTTCCGAGTCTGAATGAGCCTTTGGCTCAAGCACACATTGTCGGCCATCATTAATGCATAACAATTCTAAGGAAAAAAATTCCTGTAAATTTCTACGAAAAAATTGCTGCTTTCCCTACATCAGGTGGAGGCATCGTTGATTTTATATTGGGGAGCGAGGCATTACTGACTTACCCTTTAGTCACGTCATAAAGTCGGGGCATTAACGAGGCATCGTAGAGATGTTACTGGTTGTTCTACTTCCCTTTGTATGTTATTAGTTTGACTATGCTCTTACGGCTTATCGCTTAAATTGAAACCCTTGTCCATACTTCAGTTGCAGTTTTCAGAACTTTTAGCGATTGAGCGTTAGCGAAACTGTTCAAAATGCTACAAGTAGAGCCATCTGACATTTTAACAAGGAAGCATTTTCGTAATCACTATATATATATATATATATATATATAAGCAAGGGTAACAAACAATAAATTTGTGAAACTCTACACACTTCGAAAACTGAAAAATTCACTTCTAATCTGATAAACCGCTTCTTAGAGCGAGTCCGAATCCAAGTCATCGTCTTCTTCTTCGTCTTGTTACTACAGCTAGTGACGTAATATCGTATCGAGCTTTCAACTTTGCGATTTGTTATTGCTTTGGACTTCGGCGATATGACAATTTTTCTCCTTATATGAATTCAATTTTTGGACTTTCGCACGATCTTTTTTTTTTACTTAACTTGATTCAATATCGCAAGCCAATTTATTTGTATCAAAAGCTCAGTTTTTTACTGTCTCATAGGACAATGAATTTAATTATTCCAAGCTAAAGTAAAGATAGATAGCTTTATATTTCCTTTTCACTTCTGTTTTAATTTTTATTTATTTTTTCCCATTCTAAATTCATCTTTATTTTATTTCTATTTTTCCATTTTACTATTATTATTTTATTTCTCATTATTGTAGCATATGCAAATGTATATCGTGATTTATTTGTATTTTCATTATCTCCTGCGCATAGATATAAGTTTAACAAGAAACTTAATTGTGTAGATACCATTAATAAACTAATTGAATTGAATTGAATTGAATTGAATATCACAATGACAATCTTGGTTAAATTTCTTGAGGATATTTGTTGTACAAAAAAAAATAATTGAAGTGGAATGGATGTGATCTTCACTGGATCTTGGAAAAAATTTGCGACATTTTTAAGAGAAGTATTTGAATTCAAGGCGCATATTAGTATTGTAATCCTTATTAGAATTCATTTTGGTTAAGCGAACTATTTCAACTCATTAACCTGTGCACATAACATTCAACCGTCATTTTATAGTTAATATAAAAACATAGAAACATTCGACTAAAGAAATAAAAGTATCAACAAAAAAAAAGGTCTAACCAGAATTACAACTATGACTTTCAACTTCGACGGTATGTCAGTCGTAAAAAATGATCCTAAACAAAAAAATTTGCAGTCGTAGTCGCCATTCTGATATTCTGATTACTTAAAGTTACCTTCTTAAAAACAAAATAAATATATAATTTTTAAAAACCATTAAGCAAACATAATTTTGTGTTTTCTATAAAAATATTAATAATTCTCTTCGCTGACCTGCTCCTGTATATCCTCCAGCCAACCTCTTAGCATAATTCCAAAATTAATATGTAAAATAGTTTTATAAAATTCTTGTCATCGGTCTATTCATAGTTCATAAAAAATTTATGGTAAACGTTTTTATCTATGATTTCTGTTGGATTTGCATAAAATATACAGCGGCAACGCAGCACAAATTCCTTATCGCCCCAGGTAAATAAAATTATTATGTCTACATAGATATATGTATGTATGGATGTGTATGTCGTTTTTCATGTAATTTTATAGACTCGTAAAATGAATTGGATACACTTTAGCACATTGACGAACTAGTTGGGTATTTTTTTTTATTTTTTTATAACATTTTATAATGGGTAAATAAATATGAAAATATTATTGAAATCATGGGAATCGAAAAATTTTCTCATCAGTTATCAAAGTCTGGTATAAGCTTAAGGATTGCGGCACAATCTGAAGAAAGCGGCTACTGAAAAAAACAATAAAGAAGCATCTATCTACGAATAAGCATCATCATAATCCTAATGGTAGTTGAACAAATACATTGTGGGAACATATGACTCTCTTATCTGGATGCAGGATAGAAAATTACCAAACCAGAAGACTTGTCTCCTTCGGAAAACAAACTTTAACTCTAAAGGGTGAACAAAGGACGTGAAGAATAAATTTGGCTACATTTGAGACGTATAGCTTCCTATGAAAGTTTCCACCATTAAAAAAAAATGGAATTTTCAAGAAAAACACGTTGAAATTTTCGAGTATTAGGTTTACATACATAAACTGTGTACCTGCAATAAATCGGCGTCCATTAAATATTCCTTCGGCTACTTCGAATTGCTCTTCGTCAGCAGAAATTTCATTTCTATATGATTTGCTTTGCATTTGTTATACTCGATTCATTTTGAACGAATCGAATTCAGTGCTAAGCCCCCTGGTCTCATGTAGTTGGACGAATCCGTTTTTCTGAGAAAGACGGTATCGACCAAAATAATTCGAATTTCACAACCAAAATTTAACACTTTGTTTATGAAAGTCCATACTTTTGGATAATGCAAAAAAATAAAAAACAATACTCAAAAAATGATACACTAGAAGATAGTCCTTAAAGAGAACCGCAATGGGAGATGACATTAAAGAGATAATAGAAGTCTTTGCGATAAGCCCAATGGGATCCCTTGATATCTATATAAGTGCAGAGGAAACAAGAACAGTGCTCGGCATAAGCAAAATCAACATGTATAGGGTTTACTATGTACCAATAAGCACGTTTAAACTCTAAAATGAGACACAATGATACTTGAACTCGCAAAATGCGTCAAATCTTCAATGCTACATTGGATGTTCTATTTAAGGGCACAAATTGCACATGGCTTATTCTCATAGACTTAGTAACTCTGAACTACCTTACCTTTTCCTTACTGTCAAAATGACATAATTTAATTTATTGATAAATTTCGCGACCTTGGAATTCCCGGGTTCCAACTGCCTAAGGGCATGGCCTTGGTGTGCGATGATAAAATTTATCCCTTATCTCAAATAGAAATGGCCACAGTGGCACACCGCACCCTGCATCGCCCCCTGCATCAACCATTGCACTAAGCCTAGCACTGCACACAGTTGGTAAATTTTCTTCTGTGGAGTACTTTGGTAACATTCAGTAGATTTATATATGGCATTAAATATGGATCCTCTTGGTCCTGCTTTCTTGGATGCGGAAAGAGAAAAACTGCAACCTTACGCGAAAGGCAAATACTCTCAAGATGCGGATGGAGAAAAAGATATATGTTAAATCATTATCTCCTTGGCAAAAGATACGACTTCGAACTAAAGTTATGCAACTTCTCGTGGAAGAATTTCATGATCACGATATGGAGCCTAGTAAGGGTAACCACCCCTGGATCTTGTCATTCAGGTAAATGCCAAAAGGACCGTATGCAGATTGTGCTCATGTGGATGTTGGGAGAACTGCTGCACGAGATTTTCTCATTGCTCTCTGACGTATGGGTTGGACTTGGAAAACCCTCTGCCCAGTAAGCTACGTGATACGATGATACCTGAGCTTCATTTTGGGCGTCGCTTTTATATGAACTTTCCTGTAAGGGAATCATGGACTGAGGGAAGTGCCTTTTTTTTCATTGAATTTCAGTCTAATAAAGACGACAAATTTCCAGCTTATCGAGCCTTCCCCGGTCCGCTCTACAAATTTTTACCCACGATTCTTTCACTAAAAAGGGAGCTGGGGCAGATGTCTACTTTCCTGAACCTGACAATGGGATAGAGTACTCACTTGGAAAACAAACCACTGTCGTCCAGGTTGAAGCCTTCGCCATCTCAATGCCAGCGAAGATAACCCTTTATATGGAGATCAACGGAAAGGATATTGCTGAGTGGCCCTCCGATAATATCTAAGTTACTGGGGGATTGCAGATCGTCTGTAGAAAAGTTGTATATGCACAACAAAGTATCCGTTCTGTGGGTTCCTGGTCACTTGGAAATAATGGGGAATGAAAAGGCTGACGTTTTAGCGAGGACTGACTAAGATTCTCTGTTCCCCGGACTGAAGCCCGGCGCAAGCGTTGCCACCTCGAGTATCGGGTCTCTCATCTAAGCTGATTTATAGAAAACATCAGCAGAGATGGGAGAGCCTGAGTACTTGTAGGTGCACAAAACTAACAATAAAAATATCTCCGATTTTCTTTTGGGGTTCGGAGGGAAACAATACAGAACTGTGGTTGGCATCATCATCATCCATAGCTCACTTCACGCTCATCTAACAAGGAGGGGAGTTGTCGACATCCCTGAGTGTCTGTCCTGTCTAGAAGGAGAGCCTGTGAGAACCGAACACTTTTTGTGTGCTTGTCCGGCCTTCGCTCGGAGTAGGTTGGATACTTGTCTAAAATGTAATCAAATGTAGATACGTCCCTGTGCATATATTTGTAAAATCGTTATCGGTCTCTTCGGAGGTCTTTATAGAAATGATGAAATTCACCTAAATTACTTCTCTTAAAGTTAATTTCATGAATGCGGCTTGTCTTTTTAAATTTTTTTTAAGGAATTCCACTTACTAACTTCACACAAAATGTCGTCCTCTTCAGATGAACTGCAACTAGAGTGTTGAATTCTGTCTATACTCTTTATCGAAAACTGGACTGCACTTTCTCAATATCTTAACTTACTTCAGAAGTCAAATATTCGAGGTCACTTTAAGCAATGTGCAGTGCTTTACTGTGGCCATTAATTCCGCGATGTGCAAGGATCGATGTGCTAGGGAATGATTGGTTTTGTGCAGTGCTGGTTGCGGTGCTAGGTGCGGTGCGGCGTTCTAGCCATGCATTAAGGCATCAATTCGAAAAAAACGTCATCAAAGTTTTATTTCCCTATAACTTGTTTTCTAATTCATAATTTCCAGTCATACTACGCACAAATTCAGTGCTATAAATTAATTTTTCAAAGTTGTATCTGTTACTTAGCACTTCGGGATAACGTTTCCCAATTTTCGTAAGAATGCAAAGTCTGCAACCCCTGCTTATGCTTATCTGCGCTCCAGCCTTTACACCATAGACTTTCACCTAAAAAAGGGAAACGTGAGGTACCAAGCGAAATGGAGATTCCACTTCTGGATTCATCATCTCTACGCCTGTTTTGCCATCGTTCCTGGATTCACCAGTATACCAGACTTGGATTTGTTGCAGAAATTGGAGCCCTCTGTCTATTATCTGGCTTCTTTCGTTAATGGTTACCTGGTTGTTGCTACCATATAATTCACATTTGTTTTTGATAAAAAGTATTTATATGGGCAACTGGGTGACCCTATCATCGAACTTCTATAGTAGGCGATCAGAGATAACCATACTGATGGGACCTCTCTGACCGCTGGGTGCAAAAGTTCATATTTTGGTTTAACACAAATGACAAGGCCACAGCGTATTTATGGGTCTTAAAACTGGCTATTGAAGAAGGTTTAGTAACACATCCACAACCAAGAGTCGCAGTAGTGGTATTAAGACTTCGTCTTGTGGGCAGCCTCCAGTGGCTCTGATTGTTGTGGATTCGCCATTAATGGTAGCTGTTAGCAGCGTTTTTCTAGCATACTACTAATCCATTTAACAATACCAATCTTCGATACCTCTATCTTCGATTACCCTTTTGATCGAGTCAAATAGGGTGTTGTCGAAGGCGCCTTATATACCCAAGTAAAGGAAAATAACAGGACCTTCTTCTCCTGGAGTTTTCTCGATACTCTCTACTAAACTGCTTATAACTTCTCCTGTGTCTGTTTTAGAGTTGGACAATATCACTGTGAATATTTTTTTTTTCACTGTAAATTGATACAATCAAAACATGTTGGTGAAATATTTCTGCTCCAATTTTTTTTTTTTTTTTACTTAGATTAAACTCTTGCCTTTCAATTCTGGTAGTAGTATAAAATTTACTGCAATAAATAACATTTCTGTCTCTCTATGCATTCAAGGTAAATATATAATTGAACAAACAGCTCAATTAATTATATAAATAAAACATCTATAAAATTGCAATAGTAATTAAATTAGCCCCATTTTAGACATTCAGTTAAGTGCTACCGAATTACCAAACAGGATAAAATATTTTCAATAAAATCCTTAGATGTGTAATTTATCGTGGAAATTAACACCGACTTTGGCTCGATCATTTATAGACCTATTAGCTTAGCAGCTACCAATAATATTTAGTCGATTTGAAAAAGTTCTAGTGCACTTAGCCTGCTGGAATGTGAGCAGTTGAGTGCTCGACTCGCAGGTTTCAAGAAAGATACGATGACACTTTTTCAAAAGTTTTAATTTGATAGGATTTTCTTCTCATGCTTCGATGGTTTTTTTTTTGTATTTTATAATCTTAATAAACTTTTTTTTTTGTAAACTGCTTCCGTGTGTAGTTCAATCCATTCGATAGTAGTCAATTAAGTCTGTCGAAGATCTTAAAAATTGTCATTGAGAAAAAGAAGAAGATGAAACGAAAATAAGTGATAGAAAATTTCTAAAAACGAGTTTATGCAAATTAGCCACTAAGAACGTTCGATATTTTACTTCAGATTCCGGTCTGGACTGTTCTGGCTGCATTATGCTGCCGGTAACCCAACTTTGATGTGAGAACGAACAGTGAAGGCATTTTCATCTTAAATGAGAATAATCTCCGATTCAAGATCTGTGCTCGTTCGTTCAGCTGGTCATGATCACTTGTGTAAATATGTAACTAATGTATTATCAAACTGAGGCCGATAGTCTCTTTTTTTTGTCTTCTGTTTGTTTGTTTGTTTTTGTTGTCGATAATAATCTTTTGCAAAATGCTAAAATATGAGGTGCAAGTTGAATTATAATGACAAAAAATTGTTGGAAAGAAATTTATTTTGTCTATGTATGTAAGGGTGGTAGAATTGCAATTCACAAAAAAAAGAAACAAGAAACTGAGTTTAATAAGTGTAAATTAATCTAAGCGCTTCAATTGAACTCTTTAGAAAGAAATTTTAGTTAATATTTTTGTGTAGATCGCAATTTAATTCGTTTTTTTTTTACTTTGAGTACAGGTAATCCCCGTGTAACACAGCACTTCTATAGCACGGATTCACTCTAAGCCGGTTCGAGAATCGGAAACATCCCCGTATAACACGGTTCGCGAATTGGGTAAAACCCTCTTACAACAATAGAAACTATTAAAATCAAATTTTATCTAATTTGAAATTAGGGAAATCCCCGTACAGCAGCTCAATAAAGTGATAAGATACCTCATTTGACATTTTTCATTCGAGCGCGTATGTACTACGTACATTCTATGAAATTTACCTGCAGAATTTTCGTGAACTATTAATACTTAAGTAAACTTTAAGACTGTAATTGTGTCCCTCTGTAGATTATAAATTTTCGGGTAAGTAGTAGGTACTCAACCACTTTTAAAGAAATAATAATTATGTTTTTATTTTTATGAATTAATCTGTAGCCCTAAGCTATGTCTGGCGAAAATAAAAAAAATGCCTCTGTTAAAGACATTTCATATCCTTGGAAACAAAATTACAAATTTTAGATCGGCTCAAAAAGGACGAAAAGATATCATATGTCGCGAAATTGAAACGAAGCGACAATACGGACTAAACATGACATCTCATCGTAGGGCAGCAATAATTGAGCAAATAGAAAAAGCTCTTAGCTTCTGGTTTGAAAACTGTTTAAAAAAAAAAGGATTCCACTTAGCTCCAATAGATACTATGGCCAAGAGACTTTCTTTTGAAAGAGGTTACAAGGTAACCATAAATGAAAGAAGCCAGATACTTGACAGAGGACTCCAGCTTCCGCAACGTGCCCAAGTCTGGTATACTGACGGATCCCGGAAGGACGGGAAAACAGGCGCAGCGATGGTTGGTCCAAATGTGGAGCTATCCATTCCGCTTGGTGCCTCACCTTCCATTTTTTTTCAGGCGGAAGTGCATGCTATAGAGGTTGGAGCTCAGGAAAGCCTAAATAAGGGCTGCAAGAACTCCAATATCTATATTTGCTCAGACAGCCAAGGTGCGCTCCTAGCTCTTTCCTCTCAAGTTTTTGAGTCGAAATTAGTATGGAGCTGCTACTCGAAACTCCAACTACTGTCTAGGGACAAACATGTAACCTTGGTCTGGGTCCCTGGACATGAAGGAATAGATGGTAATGAAAAAGCGGACGAACTAGCTAAAACCGGAGATGAATGTCCGTATACTGGTCCCTACCCGACATTTGGCCTACCAAAAAGCCACTTTGGGGGGGGGGGGGGGGGGGGGGGGGGAACTGCTTAGGTGGAAAAACAGGCAACTGGATCTCCTTTGGCGTAGCGTGCCCGGTATGAGGCAGTTGAAGAAATTCTTCAACATCTCTCATTTCCAGACGCGCCAGCTTATTGGACTTAGTAGACAGTCGCTCAGACTATTTGCTAATGCAGTCACTGGTCATGGCTTCTTCTGTCACTTCCTGAAGAAGATAGGCAAATCCGACAGTGAACTGTGTCGATTGAGCGAAGAGGATAACGAAACCTTGATGCACGTCATATGTGAGTGCCCAGCATTTGCAGGTCTAAGGCTGCAAATCAGTGGAAGAACAATTATCTCTCCCGATAATGTCTCCAATCTAACTCCAAAAGCAATAATCGAGCTCGTTAAAAGACTCGATTTTGCCTAACCACTTTAGACCAACACTATGGTCGCGGTGTCCGCAAGGTCCTGGAGGTCTAGTCGCCCCTACTCTTAACATTAACATTAGCACCAATATTATTAAACAAAAAGCCTTGAAAATTGACGAATTCTTAAAGGAAAATGGAGAAACAGATACTAATCCAGATTTTGTAGCCAGCATAGAGATCATATGAGATAACACTTATCACAACATAACCTAAAAATAGAAGGTGAAAGTGCATTAGCCGATAAAGAAGCCGCCGAAATTTATCCAATGGAATTGAAAAGATTTATTGAAGATGGTGGATATTCAACACATCAGGTTTTTAGTGCCGGCGAGACTGTTCATTGGTGGAAAAAAATGCCCATATATTTCTAAAAACGAAACAGTTGCGCCAGCTTTCAAGGTATCAAAAGATCGTGTAACATTACTTATGTGCAGTAATGTTTCAGGCGATCACATGGTAATCTATGCTGGGTTATAAATCACTCAATCCTCATGTAATGAAATATCTAGATAAGAGTAATTTACCGGTATAAAAAAGCTTGGGTGACTCCTGTATTATTTAAGAAATGGGCGGGGGGGGGGGGGGTTTAATATTATTAACCCAAGCTCAGGGGATACTTTATGATGCAAAGCACACCATGGCAGGAAGGAGATAGGAAAGGATTAGGGGATATGAGGAAAGTGGCGGAGGTGACGATGTATGTCGCCCTTAAACTTCAGCAGATTGTATGCCGGAGGAAAAACAGAAGCTGGTAAACTGTTCCACATTCGCACTGTTCGGGATAAAAAAGCATTATGGAATTTTACTGAACGGCCGAAAGTAATTTGAAGGGTAAAAGGATGTGTTCGGTTTGCAGCGTGAGTGTTGCGTGCAAGAATCACTCTACAAGGGATTAGACTAGATATTTAATCAGAGCATTGACCTTGCATGTAGCGATAAAGGAGCGAAAGGAAACTCTTTACAATTTTGGACTGCATTAATCTAAATAAACTTATCCATCAAAGAAATAAAACCGACGACATTAAATGGTTGTTGGCAAAAATATATGGTTGGAGTCAATTGAAAGTGAAAATTTGATCGAGACAGCAGAAAACAGAATGGATGCAGTAGTAGAAGTTGCTAAAGTTCTTGGAGAGGAAGGCTTTGACGATATGACTGCACAAGATATCCAAGAAATACTGGTGGAAGTCGAAATTGATGAAGAAGGTTTGGTAGAAATGATATATGGAATCCATTATAATTCAGAGGATGATAGCATAGGTGAAAACGCAGAAGTTAAAAAGTTTACTCTACAAAGCATAAAGAAGGACCTAGACTTAGCCGAACAGTTAGAGTCATATTTTGTAAATGAAGATCCTTCAAACGAAAGGAGAACGAGCACAAAGTTTTAAAAAAACCTTCATAAGTCCTTCGCACCATATAAGGAAATTTATAAACATCTTTTATCTAAAAGCAAACAATCTAAAATAACAGATTTTTTGCAAAAAGATCTGAAGATAATGCAGAAAAATGCTCAGAGGATAAGGAAGAAAACGGTCGCGGCTAATAGTGTGCTTAGTGATAATGGAGAAAACATTATTTAATTCATATTTATATGTATGTATTACTTTTTAAGAAAATTTGAATGAAGATATTTATCTTAATTATGAAATCATAAAGTGTGCTTTTTAATTTTTGGAACCTTAAACCCTTTTCGTACTAGGACATAATTCTTATTTTGTCTTATAACACGGATTCACATAACACGGCAATTTTTTTGGAACGTAATTCCCGTGTTATCCGGCGGTTACTTGTATTATGAACCAGATATTTCTGATATTTGTTAAGAAGAAATTTCTTAGCTAATGTCTGGTATAATATTTGGACAGATTTATTGACATAATTTGATTGATTAAAGTTTTTAAAGATAAAAAAAAAATGAAAATTGTAATTTTTTATTTGATTGAATTGAATTTTGTGCCTAATGTGTTGGAAGAATAATGCCATGCTTGTATACATCTGATATTTGCAAAATGGGTTCAATAACTCAGCTTGTTTGTCATTAGCATTTTTTCACATTCTTACTCTCACTAAATCTTAGCTTTAATCAATGTTATAGACAAAGTTACCCAGAGAGATCTCATTCTTTTCCCATAGATCCCATAGCTTTCCCGGGTTAAACAGGAAGTACTCAGTAGGTACTTAGGACCTTATTTCTAGGAGTTATTAGAAATTTCCAATAAGTAATTCCCTGGGATATCCCACAACTACTCTCTATGGGAACATTTTCTGTATTTTACAGATAAATACATCCGGGATGTGCAGGATAATTTTGGGACAAACATGGGAAAGATGTTTTTCGGTATGTTCTCTGATTCTCTTGGTTAGTAAGGTTTTCTGGTGAAAGCAGTAATTTGTTGCTTGGTGTGCTTCCGTGTGTCGTTTTGAAGAACAAAAACAGAACAACAAAATTTTTATGGAAATAAACCATATGCGTGAAGCTATATTAGAATTTTATTCGCTTCTGCAATTTCTTCTTGTTTTTGCAAAATTTGTTAGTTGTACATTTATGTCATAGGAATTCAATTTTCCTGTGTTAAAAATTTTGGATTTATTTTTGTGCAAGTGTACACACTTCTGGCATATACTTTCAAGCCATTATCTTGTTTGTACAAATGCCTACCCATAAAAAAAAAATCCATCAAACCATATCCTCAGATATTGCCGGTACATCCTGCCAACAAACTAGGAGATCCGTAAAACGTCCTAGGTACGCCTGCGGCGGGAATTTCACATTATTGAATGTGTTAATTGTGCCTAAGTACAACCACAAGATATCCATGGGATCTACCAAGGCCATCCCAATCCCAGACATTCGTCACTCCCAGGGATCTCCTAAGTTGTTAACTGCGACCGGACGGGATTTCCCACGGACAATTTATATATCCTAACAGGATTTCCCAGTAACATACCACGGACACATGTATGATGTGTGGGTCATGTTAGTTATTATACTGAATTTGGTTGAATTTATCGAAAAATATATTAAAATATCCCCGCCGATTTCAATTGCATATTTCACTTATAAATAATGTGTTGAAAAACAAATTTAGTTTCTTTATAGTTAACAAGCCTACAAGATTACAAATCTTAGCGAAATCATGGGTACAAATTACACATCTAGAAAAATAACCCCTGAGCAAAATTACTCGTTGCTTTATTTTGGTTTAGTAGGTAGAAAAAACAGAAATGGACTTGAAATTATTGTTTCCCATATCAGAAATGTTTTAAATCAAATAATGTATTTATTGCGCTAAAATTTGTAAAATTTATATGTATTACATATATGTATATTAATTCATCATTCCTTTTGGATGATTTTTAAAAAATGGACCCAGCGAGCAAACCCAGAAAATGTTGCAGCAATTCAGAGTCTGCCAAGCCCAAGACCAACGAGCGTAAAGAAAATACACAGTTTCCTCGGAGTATGTGACTGGTATAAATGGTTCATCATATATTTCGCTAACATTGCTAGTTCTCTTACGGATTTGTTAAAAAAAAATATCAAATTTGAGTAGAATGAAAGCGGACCGAATCAGGATTTTACAAACTGCAACAGTATTTGATGACTGCACCAGTCAGTGCTCGCAAACCAAGATTTTTCCAAACCCTTTTTTCATCCAGTGTGACGGTAGTACTACAGGAGTTGAGAGTTTTCTATTTCAGCGTTCTTAGACGGGGATGAGTAACCCATAGCTTACATGTCACAGAAGATGAACGCTGCCCAACGAAATTACAGCATAACAGAGCTGGAGTATTTAGCCGCAGTATTGAGCATTAAAATATTTCGACCTTATGTGGATGGACTGGAGTTCACGGTAATCACCGAGCACGCTAGTCTTAAATTGCTCATGGACCAAATGAATGGAGCAAAGGAATCTATGTGGCAGGCTTGCGTGGTGGAGTCTCAAGCTATAAGCCTCCAAATTTCACATAAAATATTTCGACCTTATGTGGATGGACTGGAGTTCACGGTAATCACCGAACACGCTAGTCTTAAATTGCTCATGGACCAAATGGATGGACCGAAGGGATCTATGTGGCAGGCTAGCGTGGTGGAGTCTCAAGCTCGAAGCCTCCAAATTTCACATCGAGTATCGTAAAGGGAAAGTCATTTGCTGACGAAGTGATGGAACACAAGTTTGACGAGTTGGTTCATCCACCATAAATAAGCTGCATTGATCTGGAATCACCTGGGTTCCAGGAAAATACGTATCTTGAGAGCAGCGAATTAATTCTAGCCCAGATGCTTTCTGGAACCTATGGATCAGTATACATCTGTTTTGTCGCACCAAAGAATAATAATATCCCTGAGGAGTGAGTCAAATGGAAGATATGGGTCACTGATAGTCTCACAGCAGACATGATTAGATCAAAACACAGTCCACCAATTTCGACACATTTCGGTTTCGCACAGACATTAGGAAAACTACGTCGTCAGTATTACTGGCCAAGGATGGCTGCAGAGGTACAATCAACGTGCTTCTTGGGCCCCCTATTGGCATGATGCGTTCATTACATTAAATTTGTAATAAAGAGTGTATATTGGAATTATTGTACTGACATAAAAGAATTTTTCCATGTGTATATATTATTTAAAACACAAGTAAAAAGCTAAAATTGGTCTAAGATCCGTATGTAATTTCGTATGGTCACCCATCTGCAAGTCTTATTTGCCGGTTTGTCGGACAGAAAAAATGATTATAACTAATTTCATAGGTTTTCATATTCTGAAGAACTTCTCGCTAAAATAAAAAGGTCTAGAACTGATCGTTTTCACGTAAAAACTCTAATTTTTATATCGGAACACCAAGAAAGGGTTTTCTGAAAAGTGTGTTAACTAAATTAAAATGCCATTCCCAATATTTCCTATAGTAACTTTAATTAGTTTTAGGCTTTTAGTTTAGTAGGCTTTTACCATAAATACATGCAAGAAGACATCGTGTACAAAATGAACCACTAAACTCTTATTCGCCAGTGTGTAAAAAACAACGCGTTTTTCTAGTAGAAATTGCTCATAGTTTTACCTTGTCTCTTGCCCCAAAAGGGGCAGTTATTGTGTAAACCAATACTAATTTGACTGAAAAGCATCAAGGTGTGTGCAATTCATGAAAAAACATTTAAAAAATTAAGTTCCGATTAGCTTTCTGATGAGCATTCATTAAATCTCATCGAAGGGCTCATTGGATACCATGGAACTACTCCCTATATACTAATCCAGCAATAAATAAATGTTTATTCTTGTCATCACCGTGTCAGATGACATTTCTACTAGGAAAATTTGAATTGATTTTCGCGATTTATTTATTTAAATTTTTAAAATATTTATTTTAAATTAATTTTTTGATTTGTTTTTCCGCGGCAAGACTGTCGCTCATATGCTGAACAAGAGGTTATGCCCATATCCATACGCATCCGCATCGAATTCGGAAAAATACTTGAAATCAATCGTAGAATTAGATTCTCATTTATAAACTCATCATGACACTCATTAATATGCTCATTAATAAGCCCATCGTGACACTCATTGCTATGCTCATTAATAAAAGCTCATCGTGACACTCATTGAGATGCTCATTAATAAGCTCATCGAGACACTCTTTGATATGATCATTAATAACCTCATCGTGACACTCCTTATGTACTCATCGAAGTGCTCATCTAATATTGTAAAATGCACAAAAGAGAAACAAAGTATACATTTCTAAATAAATAAAAAGATTACTATTTTGGACTTTTTACCGGGTTAAACTTAATTTTGTTCAAGAAAGATTTTTTTGGGATTCTCCGGTATATAGCAAAACCCGGTAAAAAGTCCAAAATAGTAATCTTTTTATTTATTTTTCCTCCTGGGCTTGTATAAGAGTGTTTTCTCCTCATATAATTCACACCCAGAATTTATTCTGAGTTTATATGAGAAGAGATCAGTTTGATCTATTTTCAAGCGTCTGCAGCAGGCAGAAAACCAAGCTGCACCGATGAGTGTAAGGTTTTCTGCTGACACGAAACGCTTCTTCTTCTTCTTTTTCTTCTTTATTTTTCAGCCCACTGCGTGGCGTATACAGGTTCGATTCGCTTCGAATGAATCTGTTTCTTTAAAAAAAAAAATTTTAAATTTTTTTTAATAAAAAAAAAAAAAAAAAAAAAGTTTTTTCTATTTTTCTCAAACTTTTCATTTCTTTCTTCTTTTTCTCATTTTTTCATTTGTTTTTCAAATCACCCAATTTCGCTATTTGGGACCTGTTGATGAGTCAAACCAAGACTTGAAACTTGTCACCAAAAATTAATGGGTTGTGTGATGAAATAACAAATTAGAACATTTTTTAGCTTTTGCTATATATCGGAGAATCCCAAAAAAATCTTTCTTGAACAAAATTTCTAAATAAGTGAAAGAGATGCATTCAAACGCGAATAAATTCCACCCGTACGTTCATCTGGTTGGTCATGAGGAGCTCATTGATGAGCTCATCATGGTATGTCTACCAGGGTTAGTTATAGAAATATGTAAACATTTCCCCTTTAGAAAAAAACACGTGTAGGCATATTTCATTCTCTCACACACATTCTCAATTTCCTTAACGCTACACGCAATTCTTTCTTTGAAAATTTGAATTCATTTTTTATTTTAATTTTTCAAATGACGTAGGACGTGACCAACTCTGGTAGGTAATCTGTTTCTATTGAACAGCTGTTCAAGATATTTCTCTTGAATAGTATACGCTCGCCCATTTGTACTTTCCAAATATACATTTTTCGTGCGAAAATCGATCATATAATCTGGAAAATGTACCGAAACGTAAATAAGGCCGAAATGCAGTGCGAGCTTATACGACTTCGACTCAGCCGACGTTTAATAACTTCGGCGTAGTGAACTTTAGTTTAACATCTTTTCTTTCCTGATTTTAGTTTTTTTTTGTTTTGATTTCTTTAATCCCAGCATCTCTACATCTCGCACCAAACTAACTTTTCTTGGGAAGACACTTTCGAATTCACTTAAAACAAATCAGCTGCTTGTTGTAAACATGTCAAAAGTTACGATGGAGTAGAAACTAGATCTTCCTTAGCATTTTCTCAGCGCCATTAGACTTCACCATTAGAACTTGCTCAACTTCTTCTCATGTATTCTACAAAAACTAGCAAGTGTCGAGCTTGAGCTCGGACTGCTTCGATCCTTAATTGTTAGCTATGAGGCCTTTATGTGTGGACATCAACGTGATTTTCTTATCTTTTCTTTGATTTAACATCAAAAGCAAAGATATCTTTCGAAAAAATTGTATATCTTAATCTTGAATAGTGTTGTGTACCGAGAATGTCTGCTTTAAATGATAGATTCGGTTTTTATTCGATTCTCCTTGAATTGGACGTCCTGCCATCTATTTTATGAAAACGAAACTATATATTGAGAAAGAACAAAAAATGAGAATTTGTACCCTTTGGGGAGTATTAATTTACTAATTTACAGCAGCTCAAGGGCTCAAGAATGAAATATAACTTTACGGGAATTTTTTTTTCTTCTAAATGAATTTTGTTTATTGTTGGCTTACTACTAATTAAAATTATGCTGCAGAGCTTTGCCGATAAATATGTAACACTCAACGACAATCAGTGAAATTTTTTGGTTTCGTTTTTAAATTTACATTTTTTTACAGCATATAACATCGAAAAACTATTTTAATTCCTTATAAAAACTATTAATGACATTTTAATATTTTGTCACACAAAAACTTCATCCCAAGAGAATGGAAGAAGTTATTTCCTTGTCACAAAAAATTTAAAAAAAAAATCTTCCACTCCAGATGTCTTCTACTTTGACACGGGTGAAACTCAAAACAAATTTTTATTTAGAAAACAGCCGCCTAACACCTTGACTTAACGCCGCAGTTAAACGGATGTATAAAGCCTCCAATCTCTATTAAAAGAGGATTTGAAGTCAATCTGGCCATTGTTAGCCATTTGTAGCTAATATTCATCTCGATCTCTAGCCGTATGGCATGAATACATATATATATATTTTTTGCAGTAAAAACAGGTAATCGTGCGCCCTTGAAAATGCAACTTTAACGCAATTCTCAAAAGGCAAACAATGGGCGTGTATAACCGATGAGACCCTTGAGCCCTTCACTCTGCTTTGTTGAGAAATCTTTTTTTTTAAAGTCTATACATACAAACAAATATACGTACCTACATATACCGAACATTAAATACATTGGTATATGAATATAGGCATGAAAAGAACCAACCTAACAATGCGGAACCGTTTTACAACTATTTTAAGGGGTGCTTGAGGTTTACAACTGTCTGCCTTTCAATCAATCCAGAGAGTTTCAGTTTTGTCCTGTTGTAGGTAAGGTACTCAGGGTTAGACCCCCGTTGATTTCTAAACATCCCTTAGATTGTTTTGGACCAGAACAGGCACATATAGAGAACAACAAGCACTCGATGGCACATGGACAATAAATCTCTCTTCAACCATATATTTATAGAGTCCACACCACCGCAAAGCGATAGTAACCACTCGACAAGAAATTTGACAATTATATAGGTTCTGGTTTGATGGTATGTTAGCCAGCATGTATGAAGACGGTATATTTTTTTGTTGGTTGGAGTAGCATACATTTTTTTCTATTCATAGTTACATATTCGTTTCAAGAAATTAGCGCAATTTAGCAAAACAAAAAAAAAGGAGAAAAATTAAATTCACCTGGTGCAATCATTGATGTCTGCGTTTTTATCTTGTTGAAAATTGCTGCTGCTGCCGTATTAATTTTTTACCCAGAGATGAAATCTTTCAAACATAATTCAATCACAGTTATCCCTTTAAATGTGTAGATGCAAATTGATGATGCGACATTTATTTGATTGCTGAAGCATAAAATCCTATCGTCGAAGGGAGTTGAAGAACAGGCGCACAAATATAACCGAATTATTTGCTTCAATTGTTTTCGAATTATTTCAAAATACTCTGGTCCCAGTAAATTTAATTCTTTGTGAGGGTGGTTAAGACTCTGCTAGTGTATAGGATTTGTTTACGTTCCACGTGGAAGTATTTCAATGTTGCGAGTGTTATTTATTCCATTCTGTATTATAAATGTCTGCTCGCTACTTCCATCTAGTGAGCAACTTTTATTTTTGAGTAAAATGTCAAACATCCTAGTCCTAGAGCTAGAGGATATTAGGCTCGAATTAGAAATCTGCCTGACTTGAATTTTTTGCTTAATCGGGAATTATAGGTGTTGCGTTCAGATATGGAAATGCTGAAATGCGTTATGCTTTGACAGTAATTTATTGATTGAATTCTGATTAACTACAGGCTTCTCAGAGAGTTTTCGATGCTGATGAGTTTGCAATCATTCATTCCGAAAGCTTAATTGAGATGAGTATAGTGTAGCCCAGGGGCGGATTTCCCTATAGGCCGAGTAGGCCCGGGCCTAGGGCGGCAGATTTAGGGGGCGGCAAAATGTTTGAATGATTTTTGATTTTTTCTTGTAGTTGTGGGTATTTCATTACATTTTTATACTTTTTCGTTTTTTTTTAAATAAAATAATTCGTTGGAAAGTGTTATTTTTAATTCTACTCCATTTTTTTCAAATCTACTCCGATTTATGAGGCAGCCTACTCCGCTAATTCTAGCCTGGGGTCCCTTCACTGGATATAGATCATTCAATTTTTCGTGTTTTACAGGGAGTAGGGGGGCGGCCAAGTGATCAAATCCGCCCCTGGTGTAGCCAGATTGCATGTATACAACACTCCTCCGTCCTTAATAATGTCGTTCTAGCATGGTATTTGCAAGCGCCCTGGGTGTTGTCTTCTTCGAGCTGAGCGTCTTAAGGTCGATGCACGCTTACCGGCACAGCCGGGACAGGCAGACATCGACTGGCACCGATATTTTTCGTCTACATATACGAAATAAAACGGAAAGAAAACTTTAAGTTAAGGCAGGTATCACGAGAAAACTATAGAAAAGTGAGCCATGTTAACTTCGCAACTAGACCACCAACCGGCAAATGCCGGCCTGGTTTCTAGCCACCAATAGCGACCGGCAATGAAGTTTCCGTTTTGCCGGTGCCGGTTGATGTGAGTTAGCTAACTTGGTTTCATATAAAAATATTTTGCCTGTCTGTGCCGGTTTGTGCTGTGCCGGTTCGTGCTGTGCCGGTAAGTGTGTTACGACCTTCAATGTAAGTTGTAATACTGCGGCGGAGATGCCGGTTTATGCTTCCCTTGGTCTTGTCCAGTTAAAGTTGTTTCCGTGACCTGTTGCTGCACTATATGGTCTTTTGCTTGTAAGGATTCGTTTTCCACTTCTTCTCGACTACCTGTATGTGTGTTTGTCCCTCTTTGTTGATCACTCGATCGAGGTAACTGGATTTTCTGGATTTTGAGAAGTTTGCTCGTCAGTCAGAATTGTGCACTCAAGGTATGAGTCAAGGTAACGCAAGTCGTTTCGGCCATTACAATTTGATGGTCGTATCTCGTCTACATGATGAATCAATTTTTGTTTGTCCACAAAAATTTCATACATTTGTTCCCACTTTTTAGATAAAATTGTCCCGAACTCCCATTTGCAATTGTTATTATCATAAAACCTCACTTGCACTGTGTGTCAATTTTTCAATTCGCGAATTCATCGGAAATTTACTGTATTTGTCTTTTCAGGAGTTTCAGCACTGGTTTAACTAAGTCTATCCGGATACGGATCGGTCATTTATATATAAGCTCTGAGTTACTTACTCTAGTCGCGTTATTTCGACACCCTTCCGGTACTGCATTAGAATACAGGACAGCTTCAGAATTAGGTCTCCAGGTTCGGTTTGTATACGGCCGAATCCTTGCTTTACCATCTGTTCGAAACGTTCCGCTTATCCATTGCTAGCAGGATGATAAGGAACACTAAACTTTTGTACAATGTCATTCGTTTTCAAAAAATTTAAAAATTCATCCGATCTAAATTGAGGTCCGTTATCAGACACTTGTGTAAATGTGAGTTCTCTCAATACCTTAATGGCCTGCGTAGAGGTAGTACTACTTGTAGGACTAGCGTCTACCCATTTAGTATAGGCATCGACAACAATGAGGAAGTTTGTTTCTAGAAAGCGTCTAGCGTAGTCCAAATGGCTGGCATGGATGGTTTGGATACTCCCAAGAATGATGTGGTGCTTTAGCCGGATGGGCTCTGAATTTTGCGCAATATATTTGTCATAAAAGAACTCTGCATCAATTTCTTACCACTATACGTAGTTTATAGTAGTTCATTTTAACTATTCCGATATGATCAGTATGCATTTCTTTAAGAACTCTATCCTGTAGGAATTTAGGGATCATTACACGAATTCCTCTAAAAACACAGCCGTCCATCAAGGGCAATTCGTTTAATTCTCGGTTTGGTAAAGGTGCTGCCGTCTGTAAAGAATTTAGGTGCTTAACACAATCAGCATTCTTGGAAGTTTCTCAACGTATATCCTTTTCCATTACTGGCAGAGTTTCTATTTGTGCAATGTGAAAAAGTGTGTATCAATATCTTAACTGCCGTCATATTTCTCCTGATTCTGACTTAGTGGAAACCTGGAGCAAAAGCCTGCGTTGATGTGTTTTTTTTCTCCACTATTGTATAGCGTATATCATATTAAAATCCTGACATAAAGTTTGCTCAGTATAATAATCGTAGAGCTGAAGTTGGAGGTAAGCTTTTATCAGGATGAAAGATGCTAGTAAGCAGCTTATGGTCCGTTATTACTGTGATTTTCTTGCCGTAACAATACTGGACAAACTTTTTGAGAGCCCACACTATGGCAATTGCTTTTTTATCGATCTGTGAATAGTTCCTTTCTACCTTTGATAAGGATCTAGATGCAAAAGTGATTGGCCTTTCTTCTCCACACTTGGTGACATGACAAAGGACAGCACCCAGATCTGAAGGTGAATTGTCGGCTGCCAGTAGAATAGGTTAGTCTGGATTAAAGTTTATAAGGACTTGTGAACGAACTATTTCTTTCTTTAAATCTTGCCATACCTGATGGCATTGTATATTCCACATGAAAGGCGCATCTTTTCCCAATAAATCGTTCAGGGGCTCCAATTTCATAGCCTGATTTGGGAGAAATTTTTGGCAGTAATTCACCAACCCTAGAAATGCATGTAACTCTGGAAAGTTCTTCGGACAAGGGGCTTTGATTATGGCTTCAACTTTGTCGGGCAGGTGCTATATGCTATACCATGTTTGACGATGACGTTCCCCGATAGGTGATTGAATTGATCAGGAATTGAGTCTGAAACTTTGATTGCAAAGTTTCTGTCCAAGAGTATAGTAAGTTCGGGTAATATGGCCTAGTCGGCCTATATGGCACACCGTAGTTTTTCCTAAAAGAATCATTGCATCGGAGATCGATTTTTGCAAGTTTTAATCTTATTTTTAAGTAAGTTGTGACTCATAAATAGAAATTTTTAGTTTAGACGTAGTGTCTCACTCACAACGTAGCTAGTAATTCAACAATTTTTAATAGAATTCAATTGATATTTTATGTTTTTCGGGTATTTGTAATACAGCATGCCACAAAGCTAATATGGCCGGCCTACTAATATGTAGTCCAATACGGCTCGTTAGGCCATATTACCCCGAGATGTTTCGACAGTGTCTAATAATATTTTGCTTTAGATAATGGCGCCGAAGGTACCACAGTCCCAAAGAAAACATCAAACATGGGACAAGGAAACTACTATGAAAAACACTATTGAAGCTGTGAGAGAAAGCAAATGGGTACACTTAAAGCTTGTAAGTAATATAATGTACCGAGAACTACCTTAAGACGTTTAGCTGTAAAAATGAAGTTACAATTGATTTAGTTACCCAGTTTAAACTAGGAAGAAAATCTTTTGCCGAAAAAATTGGAGGACGAGTTTGTCGATTATGTGTTACAAATGAAAGCTAAATTTTAGTTTATCAGCTTGCAGTCAAAAATAACATCGCCCATATATTTTCCATCTAGAATTAAAACGCTGGGAAAGACTGATTACAAGGATTTTTACAGGACATCATGTGTTTTCTTTCCGCCGTCCAACAAGAATTTCATTTGCGTGAACAAAAGGATTTAATAGAGAGGGTATCAATGAGTTCTTTAATATAATCGAACATGTCTTCACAAATGCCGCAAGTTTTAAGTAGTAATGCGAAAAAGCAAATTAGTGCGCTAACATCTGCCAAAAGAGGTTCTCTAATAACATGCGTAATTTGCATGAGTGCGGGAGGAATATTTGTGTCACCTATGATCATAATTCTTCGGAAACGAGATAATCCTGTACTAATGAAAGCTGCACCTCCAGGGGCTACTATACACGAATGCAATCCATCAGGCTGGATTCAAACAAACTTGTTTATAAATTGGTTCAAGCATTTTTTTTAGAATACTTCGAGCCAAGTGCAGATTCTGCAGTTTTACTCTTATTGGACGGTCACACAAGAAACACTGAACTAATTGATCTGGGTCGCAAAAATAACACTCATCTGCTATCGCTCCAGCCAAATTCAACCTTTTGATAGATCATTTGTGGTACATCTAAAAAAATATATGTCTGATGAATTCCGATGCTGGATAAGAAACACAATACGCGACCACTGTGTCTATTATGATATTATGGCAGTATTGCAGTAATTGGTCTTGCTTATTTGCATGCCCAAACGAGTGAAATCGCAGTAAGTGGATTTTGTGCAACTGCGGTATATATCCGACGCGACGCCTAGAAATATATTCAAAGACCATAGTTTCATAAATGACAACGACGCTTCTGGCAACGAAAGCATTTCATCAACATCTCCCACTCCCGCACTGATTGAGAACTAGTAGCCAAACCAGATATCTTCTTGCACTAATGAAGGTGCGATTTTCAAGAACCTTCCGAGTCTGGGACTGCAAAACAAAAGGAAACGAACTCTATTTTTTTGCCTACAGTTTCATTTTCCACTCGATATTCTGTTCCGAAGCCATCCCCGTAAACGTTCACGATTACATAACATCGATTCAAATATCCCCAAAAGTTGGTCCAAAGAAACAAAGTAACCGTGGACGTAATTCTGGCAAATCTACTTTATTGACTGGATCTCCTTGTAAAGCTGAGCTCGAAAAATTATTATATTTGTTACTCATTATTATAATAAATATTTTAACTGCTACGATACGATACTTGACTGAATTTGAGACTGAATAGAACAATAAATATAAATATATGTCATTAACTTTGTATTTTATTACCATAAACCCTTATGGTGTGCCATAACCGCCGAACTTACTCTACGTGCATCATACTGACAGTAAAATTACAATTTCAAATTTGACAAGATTTTTGACATAATTTTGATTTATAAATTCCAACTTATACCCTAGGCAGACGGGCAAAATCAATGATCATTCGTTCGTAATTGAATTTTTCAAAAATCGATTTACCATTGAATTTTAATTTTAATCATCAAAAATGTGCTGTCAATTACATACGAAAACTGAAAAGACTTTCATTTTAATCAACAAAACCTTGGGTAACTGGATTTTTGAAAAAATCAATTACGAATGAATGATCATTGATTTTGTCCGTCTGCCTAGGGTATTAGGCAGACGGACAAAATCAATGATCATTCGTTCGTAATTGATTTTTTCAAAAATCAAGTTATCCAAGATTTTGTGAATTAAAACGAAAGTCCTGTCAATTTTTGTACGTAATTGACAGCACATTTTTAATAATTAAAATTAAAATTCAAAGGTAAAGAGATTTTTGAAAAATTCAATTACGAATGAATGATCATTAATTTTTCCCGTCTGCCTAGGGTATAAGTATCCAGAAATTGGCATTCGAGTTTTAAAAAAATTAAGTTATCCTTGTGCCTAGAAATAAGTAGAAAAAAAGGAGTATCACTCCTACAACTTTTTCGATATTGGTCCCTAGATTTCAGATACAATTAATATAAAATAGTCAATGTACTCTACACAATTATTCAGTTATTGTTTTAAGAATGAACTTGAGAACTGTATTGGAATTTCCACTAATCTTCTTCCGAAATCAATGAGGAATGATTTGGGGTTTTTAATCTTTTTGCATCTGTTGGACGAAAAAATGCCTGACCAAAGTTCCCACTTCGAGGTGCATATCCAGACCTATAGCCTGGGAGGGGGTCACAACTAAAATATTTGACGGGAAGTCAGAAGAAGTCGCTTTTAAAATTTTGTAAAATATATCCTTGCCAATGCTCATAAATTATGTTTAGCGATCCAAAGCAGCCAAGGCATCTGAATCAATATAACCCTTTGGAACCATGGTCAGTCACCAACAGTGCATGAAAAATCTAAAGAAAAATTGTCAAATCATTCTAAGAAAACTGAGTGCTTGTGCCCTTGATCCCAAAAGAGAGAATCACAACAATCAATTCACCAATTCGTTTGAACTCATTCAAATTCTTAAGAAGAACAATTTGTAAATAAATTTCTAAGGAAAATATAATTCTTCCCTACAATAGTAAAAATTTTGAGCAACTCAGGCTTGAATCAATATCGTTATGAAAAATCAACGGGTGGCTATTCGTTGATTGCATGGAACTAAGGTTCTACTGCAAGAACCCTAGAACGAAATTTGTTAAGTCAGTTTGTTTGCTCTTGTTGCAATATCCCCACCAAGTTATCCTGCCAACGATTTTATGTCGGAAAATCAGATAGGTCAAACAAATTTATTGATCGCTGACCAATTTCTTAGAAACAATAGCTGAGGGTCCGGGTCAGGATCAGAAGTAATTTCCGTATTAAAATATTTCGATATTTTTGGCAAAATACAAATTTTCAATCACATATCATTGGAATAATGAAAAATGTAGTTAAAAAAAGTTAAATTTTGAACCTAGAACCCATATGGATCAATGTTTGACATAAGAATTATTAAAAAAAAATTTTGGGTTTTGCCAAAAATATTTTAAATCATAGCGCGCAATCGAAATAATCCATATGCAAAAAAAAACACAAAAATAACACTTTTAAAGCCCTAAAATGTGTGCTTTTTCATTTATACGAGTAATCGACGCAACAAAAATATAAAAGCATCATAATAACCAGGTTGCTAAGCATTATTAGCATTACATGCACTTTTATAAACAATCAAACACTCAAATAAATATGTATTCCAAAATTACTTATCATTCCTGTGATAGGTATCAGATGACCTTTCAACACTATATAAAAACACAAGAAATTTCTAAAAAATTCGGACACGTTTCAAAGCCGAAGAGCTACGAGCGAATGACTAATACATAGGTCCAATCTACATCGAGAGCTACACACTACAACCTACAAGCTACACACAGCTCTATTTCAGCTTCATGAAGCACTATCTGCTACAATGAGCGCTACAAGCTTCACATTCGTACTGACAACTTAACATGAATAAAGTGAAGTTTTTAGTGCGTATTTCCTTGCATAAAATTAATTAAATTTTCCACTATACGTGCTCTTTTTCCGCATTAACTAATCGTAATCACAGAATGTTTTTGATATGACCCATGACTTTAAATTCATTATCATATTGGTGTTATTGCAGCTACAGCTAAAAAATTAGAAATTGGCCTAAAATCAGCTACAGCTTCATGTATTGCTAGTTACACCTTGTAGCTTGAAGCTCTCTATGTGTAGCAGTTTCTACGGTACGCCATATTGTGCAAACTGACATTTGTAGCTGCAAGCTTCAGCGTGTAGCTCTCGATG
Organism: Dioctria linearis; assembly: GCA_963930735.1. NCBI lineage: Eukaryota > Metazoa > Arthropoda > Insecta > Diptera > Asilidae > Dioctria > Dioctria linearis. Next base: position 195,831,390 of record OZ005743.1, on the reverse strand, counting down.
TAGATTGGCCCTTATACCCACTATTACTACTCATAAGCAGACAAACAAATGCCCAGCCGTCGCCGCAGATTGGCTCTGTTGACGCAGCAGCGCTAAAGTTAAAAATTGGTAAAAGTACGCTTCAGCACAAGCATTAAACACCGGCGTAAGCTACACATTGTGCCCGTGCAATACGAAAATCGTCCTGTTAAACTTTTACATCTCGCTCTGCAGTCCAGCACCACATTATGTTTCCTAATTCAATTCACCGCGTAGGTATCGCGCGTTGGGGGGTCATAACCCCCGTGACCCACCCCCTGTATACACGCCAGTCCGGGTGCCTTATAAGCCTACATCATAATTTGGAGATCTGTACATTATTGGGCCACTTTAGTTACCTAAGTCACATGGCAAAAATGTGATCTAAATTATATACTAGAAGAAAAAAAAATTACTTTCGTAAAAGAGTACCGCGGCGGCGTTATAAGTTTCATTAAAATTATACGAAAAATTTGAAAATTACGACAAACCTGCCTAATGTGAATGGAATAAATGGAAATAAACTGAAGTGCCACTCTGAAAAATCTACACCACACCACATCGTATAATTTTATTGCGTCCAATATATCGAAAATAATTACGATGCCTTCTGCGCATCTCCCAGTGTCCTTAAAAAAATTTTTTTTTTTTTTATAAGTCGCATGGACTTCTCATTAAACAGAAAGAAAGAAAAAAACTCACCTTCACACATAGGTGCAAACCGTGTAATCATGGAAATAAACTTCTTTCAAGTTGACATATAACATTCGCCGCCCGTGCTGCCAGAATTCAATTAAATTCGGTAAACTATGGTATGCTCGGGGCTGTTCGTCACATAAATTTCCCAAAAACATGCACCTTAATCGGGCGCTTAACTAAAACAATTTAGTCCATCTCGATGCGTCGTCGTCGTCGTCTTTTCGAATTACTATCTCCTCAGATTTAAGATGCTCGCAGAGATTAATAAAGAAAAAAAAATTTTACGATTTTTTTTTTTTTTTTTTAATAAAACTCATTTTGATAAAAATTTTTAAGAGGCCTATTTGTATCGATCCATTTGGACATTACCGAGGCGGGGGATTAAAATATCGACAACGTTCGACATGGAAAATATCCAAAAATCTGAAAATTTCAATATACTTTTACAAAAAAAAAAATACACAAAAAAAAAAGCAATGGAGGAGGAAGTACTCGAGAACGAGAAACCTGTTCTTCTTTGGGGTCTAAATTTGTTTTTAAAATGTTTTCCTGCTGAGCAGTTAATAGCGGCGCAGAAAGAAGAGACAACAACCTGAAGATATGGCGGTGCAGTTCACAGGAGAGGAAGACCCGTTTCACTCCGGCTTTGGGGCTCGCTCATGAATTTGATTATTACATCACCCCATCACCTGGGTAAATCTATAATCTATTGTTGGTGGCCAACGACCGACGTCTAGCGGTCGGTCAGATATCGCTATCCTATCCTACATATATAGGTACTCGAATTCGGGACGATAATCGGGGAGGTCAATTCAGTCAGATTCGTGCTCGACACTTTAGACCCCTATGGTGATCTCTCGAGCTCCACATCGTCGTCGTCGTCGTCGTCGTCGTCATGTTCTCAGTTAAATGTGAAAATGGTACGAAGGAATTCTGTGATCGCGGTGAAAAGCTTATGTGTATGCATGTATGTGTGTATGTAGGTGGAATCGACTTTCCATCAAGCTTTTAATGGCATGAGGTGTGGACAGCAAAAGAAATCATTTTTCATGGAACGCATCGCGAAGAAATGAGATATTCTTCGGTGGTAGGTAACCCATTATATCGATGCCATGTCGAAATCAGGCAGTGCTGTTTTTTTTTTGTTGTTGTTCTCTTCTTGACTCAATATGACTCCTGCTGTTCTCCGTGATAAATTTACCAATTTTAGCAGCGCTAAGAAGGTTTAGTATCATCACTAGGATTTACGCTGAAGTCATTTTTGACCTCAGAAGATTGCTTTTATTTTAATTTTTTATTTTTTTGTTTTTTTTTATTTATAAGAAATTCATGAGTTTCAAAAGCTACATAATCTTGTGAGTTATGTATAGCAGTTATTTTTTTAGTATTTATTTGGACATTTCTGAGATAAAGCTGTATGGATAGATGTGGGATAGTATAAAAATGAAGGTTCCTTCAACTTAGCAAAAGTTTCTTGACAAAAAACTTTTTTTTGTAAAGTCGCATAATAATTTGAATTGGGTAAATAAATTGCCAATTAAAGGCAACAGTAATTCAACTCAAATGTACAGCTATAATTACAGGTAGGAATCATCAAGGAGGTGAAAGATTCCAAGCACTGAGGCCAATGCGGCCCAATGTGCTAAACGGTTAAAAGAAAAGGAAAGAACTCTAATGGAGCCCATTAGGTCCAGATGAGGTAATCTTTTCAGCTCATCCACGGACAACAGGACAGACCCAAAACTATCCAGCCTATACCGGGCGAATGCCGGACAAGCGTACAGAAAGAGTTCGGTTATTGCTGTCTCTCCTTCCAAACAAAACAGACATTCAGTGCCGTCAACAACTTCCATCTTTATTAGATGAGTGTGAAACGAGCTGTGGCCAGTGATCATATAGCAGCCATAGTTCTGCATGATTATCTTCCGAGCTCCAACAGAAACTCAGTAAACTTCCTATTAGGCTCATCATACGAACTACAGCCGGACTTGGCTAGTTAGTCTGCCCTCTCATACACCATTCTCATTCCTATGTGCCCAACTATAAAGAAAGTGTCTTATCTTAATCTGCTTATCCAAAGAGCCATCAAGGCTGCCTGGCTGTCTGAGGCAGGTATAAACAGGTAATGTCCATATCAAGTACAAATAGATAGTAAGACAATATTAAAATACGCTAAACAAATCAGATCTATACAAACGGTAAAAACACAAATTAATGATTAACGATAATATAGGAAAGAAAGAATTAGACGCCTCTTCTACTATCAGGACCAAGATGCCTCAATCGTCAATCTCTTCAGCGGGCGACAAAATTGATATTGATGAAGGGAACATGAATCAGCCTAGGGAAAATATTCATTGAAGACTCAGACCTGCTCTGACAAAATATCACATGACTAATTCGAAGGATGCTCAATCAGGATTCGAAGACCACATAATCCCCACGAAGCTTCTTCAGGGTGAAAAACAGGGGCGTCAAAGTAGAATTCATTTGGTCAAGTCTCTTATGAAAGACAGATTATGGGTTTTATTTGGCTGACCTTGCTATCAAATCTATCGATATATTTTAAAAAAAAACAAAAATAACAGAAAATTCTAAAACAATCTGAGAATGAGTCCCTACAGAAATACTGTCAAGGTTATCGGGATAAAATCAAAAATTTTTTTTTCTATCAGATGAAATTTTCTGGTATGCAAACTAGAGATAAGCGGGTGCCATGACAAACCTCAAGAAATACAAGCCATGAAACAGAAGTCTATATCTGTGCGTGCTGGTCCGATTCTCTAAAATATTTATATCGGTACTTATAGAAAAGTGACTAGACATCGATTTAATATAAGCTTAGAGCCTAAAGACTACTAAGCCTATCCATAGAGGAAAATTGTCTTCCAGTAAATTTAAATATGGATCCTTATACCTTCCTGGATGCTACACTTTCTCTATACCTTACTTAACAAAATAATAAAATAATTTTGATTAAAAAGGAACCTTACCATTTAACGCTCAATAATTCTCAACTGAGTAATAGTTTCAAAGTCATCTGTAGACAGATTCATTCGAATCCTGCGGACATTTGCATACGCAATTATTACTCAGCTGAGAGTTTTTGTTTGAGGAATCGTAGTCATTTGGTTCAGATAAATTTGTTTAAATAATTTTGTTAGGAAAAGCATAAAATTTTTATTTCGGTTCGAAAGAAAAGAAAGCAAGCTTAAGATTATCATAACACCATTTTTCTGTATGAATAGTAGTTTTGGAGGTAGGAGCTATTCAAATCAAACTTTTGCCAGTTTTACATAAGAATACTGCAAATATTTTAACATGTTAGGACTATGTTAGGGAAGGATTCTGGTGTCATTGGCAAATATATGACTGACTCTCAAATTAAACTTGAGGATAAGTGTGTATGATCTTGTCAAAAAGGAGGCCATTGCACTTTATGCCTATAATGGCCAGTTTCACAGTCTGAGTTTAAACTAAATATCTAGTTTAAACTCGACGAATGAGTTTCACAGTTTGGCTTAAACCCCGGTTTAAACTCTGCCCTCTCTGGGTTTAAACTCACGATAATTTTATTTTGACAGTAGCATTGCTTTTTTTGTATCAAGAAAATAATTTCATCCTGGATTTAGATTTAGACATTTCTAGCGATGAAGAAGATTTTTTTGAGTAATTAGAAATCGGCCAAATCATTTTAATGAGTGGGACGACGTTGATTTTGTTGCTAGGTTCCGTTTATGTAAAGAACTTTGTCACTTTGTCTTCGAATCTATTCTTGTCGGTTTTCTTGCGCTCTATTATATATCTTTTTTTTATGCATTAGTGAAGGCAATAGCTCAACTTCACTTATGCTAAAATTTTCATCCTTTTTGGATGTTGGCATATTTAAAATTAGCAAATATAACTACATATTTGTTATTTTTTATTTCTGATCTGTTTACTTTTTCCGATTGACAGATTGATTGATAGCAAAATTGCTTCACAATGGTGGCGATAACTAATTTAGTTCACAATTTAATCAGTACTACCAACGTTACTAAACGAATGCACTATGAAACCCGATTTGGTTTAAACTACGTTTAAACTTGGAGGGTGGTTTAAACTAAACCTTGGTTTAAACTCGACTGAGAAACTGGGCATAAGAAAACTTTCGGTAATAGATGGGGCATCCAACCCCGCATGGTGCGTACACACAGTTATTATGTGACGTATCGTCATCTATACAATATTGGTGTGGTAGATTCACCTGAAAAGTCTTACCAAAATACAGAGAGTTATGGGTACATTTTTAGGTAATACAGAAACTCTTCGAATAACACCAACGGCATCAGTGTATATGAATTTTGCTCTGGCTTTCCTGCTGCTTGACATTTATGATAAATGTACAGCTGGAAAGAGTGCACTGAAGGCCTTGAAGAATCAGGCTGCTGGATAACCGCAGACTATTGATTACATCAGAATATTAAAGATCAGTCTCAAGAACTGCGTACAGAGGGTTACGAATTACACTGTTTCGCGGCTTAATTTTGATAACGGTTTCTCAACTAGCATTCCTAGTAAAGAGGTTATGAAAGGATAATGGCGTAGCAATTTGCAGTGTAGCTGATATATACATATTTCTTTATAGATGTTTCGAAAATGGGTATGGGAATGGGAGCTGGGGTATACTCAGCATCCCTTCAAATACAGGAATCGTACCACCTACCGGATTATTGTAGTGTCTTCTTAGTGGAGGTTTTAGCTATAGGCAACACAAAAAACTAGAGCAATCAGGATTTGGCAGTAAGCTGCGATCAATGCTCTGGATTCGAACACCATTATAGTTTGCACCCAGTCCAACGTTGTTGCAGTTACCTCGGCATATTTGATGTCAACCACACAGTTATTCTATGCAGAGTGCCTGGCCACAGGAATATATCAAGAAATGAGGCAGCAGAGGATCCTCTGGCCAGAAAGTGTTTATCTGTGAATGTATGCTTATCTAAAGTCCCCTAAAATTAGCGAAGAAGATTCTAGAATAAATAGGTCTGTAAGCTCTCTACCTGCGATTAGCCAGATAGAAAGAACTACACATATGCACGATTTCAAGCCAAGATATGTCCTAGGAAGATGGAGACTATAGGGTACACGTAGAAGTTATAGATATTTCGCGAATATTCGTAAACCCGGTAGCCCTGGTAAATGAGAACAACTTTTAAGCAATACAATGGATTTTGACAGTTCTTGGATTTTTTAATAACTTACAAAAGTATACCTTTCAAATGAGGTTATTACTCATATTATATTCTCATTCGGGCATCATCTCTTGGTTACGCACAAATATTTTCAAAATTTTGCTATTTTTACATAAAAATTTCATAATTAATTATGACAAAACATTTCGTCTATCTGACGTCTGACCTCATAGTAAAGCCAGAAACGTCCTGTTTTATCAGAAAAGATCGCATCCCAATACGTAGGTACCTGTGGTGATATTCAAGTATTTACAGCATGTAGATTTATCTTAATTTAAATTTAAATCCATAACAAAAACAATGAAATATCGAAAATTTATTTACATTTCAAATAACTGAGAAACTCTTGAGGTTTTTGGTGTAAAGACAGCGTGTAAGAATATTTTCGGTGGGAGCAAGCGCAATATTTGTACTGATAAAAACATACAAAACGAAAGAATTCCTTTGAAATACATGTCCCGAGAATATTTCATTACGATTGACATGTATTAGAATGTACAATTGTAAATTAACTTTCTTAACTAAGTTATGAATAAAACATCGAAAATAGCAAATTGCCCAACTGAAAATAGATTCGAAATACTACAATAATATGCGGGGAACGTGTGAGGGGTTTGTGTGGCACATGACTTATATGACGTATTGTAGGAACCTTATTTAATAACCTATAATAGGGCTTTTGAAATGCAAGCTTCTGTTTTTGTGGTTGTCCCTGGAAACATAGCACGATAACGCTTATATTTTTATGGCTAAAGATCTAAGCAAAGTAGGCATTGTATACAGACTGGGAATAGCGGCGACCGATTTTTGCAGAAGCTGTACTTTACGTACTTTGCGAGTGCTGACGAACAAATAAAAGAGGTAGGCTATTAGGTAGCTAGTTCTTTTCTAATCTGGAGGAGCTCCAAAATAAAGAGCTTAGATGTATCCTGAGATTTCTAAGAGAAGCAGAATAAATCTAGGGTGGTTTCAAAAAGGTTATCTTATGAGTTCAAGGGGCATAATGAATCCACTAGAGGTCTAAGTGAACCAGACTAGTTATCTCTAACAGCGCACTTAACCTAGTATTGTATACCTACATTTGATGCTTTAAACAAAAAGGACAGATGATTATGGGTTTGCTCAACTATTTGTTGGAAGTAAAATCAGTCAAAAATAAAAGTGGAGGGGTGGGAGCTAATACTTAGCTTTTTAAGTACGTCCGGTTGGGACCTATAAACGATTCCTCATGGATCCGGAGGGTGAACAATAGGCTTTTTTTTTGCCTATACGTTTAGAGGAGCCCTTGAAATCCTAACCTCTTTTCAAACTAACTAACTAACCTAACTAACCTCCGAAATAACTTAAATCCTTTCCATAAAAATATATTTAAAAACTAAAAACTTTCAATTTCACATTATTTAATAACAATTACAATTACAGATAATTTAATAAATATTAAAATTATGTAAAACATGTTGCCAGTAGTTGAAACTGACAGATTAGGGTTGTCAGTAACAATATTTTAGTTCCAGCATCCATAAAAACTTTGCACGCTTAAGAACTTTATTTGGGAATAATATTTCCCGGACACGCACACATTGACCAAACGATATCTAGAAAAATTGAAGAAGGCGTTTACTTCTCTCGTCACTAAAAAATAAATTTCCGTATATGATGTACTATCTCCCTCATAATATCTGAAAAACTGGCATGCCATCATAATGTAAGTCCTCCTTAATAAGATGGTAGTCGATCAGAAATAACCATACTGATGAGACCTCTCTGATCGCTGGGTCGAAAAGTTCGATTTCTCTGCATTCTAAATACATTTCAGAAATTCATTGAAATTATTTTCAATGAATTTCAGTCTGCTGTAGACGAGAAATAATTCACCTTAATAAGATAGGTTCGCAGTGTCAACATAACCTTACAACCCCAAATATCATACTTTCTAATTTGTTGTAAAAATAGCTTCGCTTATAACCAGATGATTGTCACAACTAAATAGTTTAGAGAAATGGTTCGCATAAATTTTTAACATCTGAAATTAGTTCTGAAACAAAACCAAGAAACTGCTAACTATTCACAGTCAAACTTGGTATCGTGAGAAGGTTCTTACAACATTTAGTTCCCGCATTACTTATGAGTTCCTACTGTATGTATGCATGCAATAAATAGCCATTAGTGCTTGTTAACCTAATCAACTGTTTAGTTATACCTATAACCGTTAGCACAAATTTTAGAAGACAGTATGATTTCATCTAAGATATAATACAGATTTCTTATAAATGACAGTAATATTCGGTGGTAAAAATATTTATTAATTAAAATTTCACAGAACCAAAAAATTTTCCTTTGTTGTTATTAAGGGATTAGTTTACTTTGCGCGCTACAAAAAAGGCTATTTTTACTAATTTGTTTTTGGTAGGTATAGGTATAAGTATTGATATAAATGTTGTTGGGCTTAATAAATACACTTTCGAAATATAGGAAAACATTCTTTAATTTTTTATCTTAAACACTTTTTATACACAAAAATGATAGACAAACGTAACGTTTCAAAAAGTAGGCAAGTGAGTTGCGTGAGTTATATCTCTGGAACGAGTTATCTTAAATAAAAAAATTCCATGGAATTAGATTAAGTATAACAGTGAGTTCTTCCTGAACTACGATCATCTCAAAACTTCAATTTTTACTTTTCTTTTATAACAAAAATCATTGTAAAAAGAGCCTAGAAGTCCGCCATTTTGTTAATTATGTATAAAAATTAATGATTGCAGTTCGGAACGAACTCACTAACTATTATACTTAATCTAATTCCATGTGATTTTTTATTTCAGATATTTCGTTCCAGAGATATAAATCACGCAACTCACTTGTCTACTTTTTGAAACGTTACGTTCATCTATCATTTTTGTGTATAAAAAGTGTTTAAAATAAAAAATAAAAATTTTTTTCCTGCATTTCGAAAGTGTGTTTATTAAGTCCAAAAACTTTTATATCAACACCTATATAAAAACTTCCAAAAAAACATTAATAAAAATAGCTTTTTTTTGTGGTGCGCAAAGTAGACTAATCCCTTAAGTTACAATAAAGTGAAAACATAATATTAAAATCAAATTAATTTATCTTGTTACCCCTTTCTATGTTGATTGACACTACACCCCTGTACTGAACTCTCAACTACATTGGCAACAACTTCTAACAGAAAAAGAATTTGACTACGTTAAATTTAGCTTATCACTTCCTATTCTCTCTTTATTCTAAGGGTTTCAACGAAAAACGTAAATTGTCTTATCAATCCAGATCATAAAATTGCATGTTAGGTACCTAATGCCCTAGACACCACTCTTAATGAAGAAATAACTAGCGACTCATTAGTCTATAATGATTCATTATAAACTGCAGACACACAGCCAATTCTTTAATTAAGTTGTTCTGTCAAACTGGTTTTGATAAACTTATGACATTAAAGAAGCGATATGGATCGAATTAACGCGATAAACTTTGTTTTTATTTATTTTATTTTTCAATTTAACAATTTACAAATGACAAAAACTTTATATTAAAAAGAATAAGTTTGTGATGTGCATTTCTTTGCATTTCTTCTTCTTATTTTTCAAATCGGCAGATGCACAGCGGAGCTCCACATTTACATATATTATATGCTAAATCTAGCACATTTTTCCTCATTATAGCTATAATGAAGGAAGAAAACACTTCATTAGTGTACGTCATTATGATCTAATTTTCGAGCCATAATGACGTATATTATATGACACACGGCATTTTAATGAATAATTAGTGCTAATTATTCATTAGATCGTGCTGTGTGTCTAGGGTATAACGCAGGAGCGTACATATGTTAGGTTCAAGCCAGGTCATAAAAAAATAGGTTCATATATGTATGTTAAACATTAAAGAGGTAAGAAAAGAAAACCAAAATGTTTATTTTTCGATAATTGTAATACTTAAAACTAATAAAACCTACAAAATTTGCTGAAAATAGTGTGCTTCCTGGTCTATATATAGGCTCAACGAAAATAGATGTATTCGTAAGAAAAATTACTTAAATAAGGCGAACGCGTCCTTTAAATTAAACAGACGTACCCAAACCTTAAGCGTCGGTAAGGATCCTTTCGTTAAGTTTAAATATGAAATTTACTGCAAGTTAAGTGCGGTAAGTGTCGCCCATTACTTACTGACGGGTCTGCTTATCCAATGATATTAATAAAATATTAATAAATTGGTAACACTCTTTTATTACTTTATTTTATTATAGAATAAAACCCGATATTGTGTTCATTTAGCGGATAAATATTTAGCAGCAATCAAACATGGACCTTTTTTACAGCTAAAATAGTTCATCGTTTTGAACTATAGGTGGCTGCTTTTGACAATCAGCTGTCGAGCATTTGTGATATTATTTCGTGTTCTTTTAGATTGCTATTGCGATTACCCAATCTCAAAAATTATATTTATACTTACTATTTTAATTTCTTTTCAAAAGAATTGTCTAAATGAAATGAAAAAAATAATAAAAATATACTGCCACTCTTGAATTCCAATTTCATTCAACTTCAAACGTCAAAAATATGATGCTAAATATATGTTTGCGGAAATTACTGCCATCTACTTATCAAAACTGACCAAACTTTTAGCTGATAAACTACAATACCACTTTCTTTAGTGATTTGACTAAATATCACCGCTAAATTTCCACACAAAATTTATCCGCGAAATGGAGCCAATACTAGGCTTAAGAAGCAGAATAATAATGTGAAAAGATGTGGTCTCTTCATATAAGAGAAAATTTTGGAAAGGAGGTAAGAAAGCGAGATATTGCTCCTGGAAGTGATGCCAATTTTCTTCAGATTATTCGTCAAATTATTCTTATACTTTTTATATAATCTTCATAAAAGGAACAAATCTTCAATTACATTAACTTCCATTTGTTACTTTTTTTTTCTTTTACCACTACTTAAAATTGAAAATATCAAATGTCAAGATAATAACTCTTACTGAATATGACGTCTATTTAGAGTAAATATGTTAATCATCTCAGTCTCAGACATATATTTGAGCTCTACGAATTAATGAATGCCGCCATCTAGCAAAATTGCTATTAATATTTCTATTATGATTACAAGCATTTTGTATCCTATTCCATAGATCTGCTCTAGAACTTATAACTAAACTATGTAAGTTTATAGTTCAGCATTTAAATAGCCCCGCTAGAGGAGTAAGATCAGGTGGTCGAGGAAGCCAAGAAATTGGTCCTCCTCCACGACTTAGGTACTATATACCTACAATTCGTTAAGGTAACTTCTGCTGCATTTTTTTTTTCGTCCTGAATTAATCCGTATAAATCAACGGAACGATGGCATAATTTAGTTCTGTGCACTTAAAGAAGGAACGAAACAGAACCATTTAAAGTGTTTCACATTTCTTTAATTTGACAAAAGCAAGTATAAATTCGTATATAAATTGTTTTTTATAAAAATCAAAGCCATTTTCCAACAAAGGCAGCTTAAACTCAACTAATACCACCTCGGGCAACTTATAAGCAACAAATTAAAAATCGTTTTGCTTGAATTCGAGAAAAACTCAGAAGCATTCAGAACTATTCGGTGTCCGAAAAAAGTGACAACAGATTGAAAGTAAATCGTTCAGCTCGAGAAAATGACTGATTTGAATGTGTAGAGGCCCCCCCCAGGAAATTATAAAAATTCCTAAAAAACATTCGCCATTCGTACAATCATAGATCTAATTGAATCCGTTCAGATCGGAATCAAAAGCGCTTTAAAAAGTTTTTTTTTTCTTTAAGAAACTGTTTTGAAATCTTTTTCTGAGACTGCTCTGATTCTACTGAATTTCGACAATGGCGTGTGATGTATTCCGCAGAGAAGAAATTATCCGGAACAATTTTGTGAAAAAAAACTCTTGCATTTGAACAATCTTTTAAAAAAAACAAATTTCTATGCAAAAACTATGCTGTGCAGTGTGGCGTATACGGCCGGCAGGAATCAAGCCGTACTGATGAGTAATGCGGTTCCTACTATTACGAAACGCCCACTTTTGTATAGAAATTTCCTTTTTTTAAAGATTTTTCGATTGTAAGAGTTTTTTGGTCGCCGCGGATTTTTGCAGCAAACTCAGTCAATTTCACAATTGACTAAATTCGTTATGAATTTGTTTCATGGCAATCTCGATAGATTTAATAATAAGTCTGATTATCTTTACATAGTAAATAATTAATCTTAAATGTGTCTCTAACTTAACGCATGCAGATGTTATAAACACTGCATAAGACATTCATATGACATTATCATATCAGTTTCGTATATAGAACGGGAGGATTCTGATTTATTTTCCTTAATTCATTTTATTTTTCCCATAAAAACTACTTCCCATGATTTAAAAAAATTAAAACCGCCTCGAATATTTGAACAGGACTATAGGGAATAGATATGAGTGTCGCTTGGGTTTTGGATTAAAGAAAATAATGCACTTTCACTCACTACAACAATTACATTGTGTACAACTCTATCTTCACAATAAAATAAATGTTGGACTAAACTGAAATTAACAAGTAGAAAATAAATCAAGTCTAATTTCGTAAATACTCGTCGCATCGGTTTTATTGCTTATCGCACAAGCGTGGAATGTTGCTGACTGAAGAGCTATCCAAAAATTGATTGAATGATGAAAGGTTATTTTATACTAACTGATTAGCGATGTACCACACACTGTACTGCGTGCTCAATAACACTCAATTATAATAAAGAATGGGAAACAATTAAAAACTGTTCGTTGTTCCTCTGGGTTCTAACATCGGAATTTCGACAAGACTGCCCTATTTTAAAAGTTTTTCTAATTAAAATCGCCCGGACTGCACACACATAACCTGCAATTGCAGTGGATTAAAAGTGCTGATCTAGTGTTTTTCCTCTTCTGGGAGCGGATTTAAGATTTCACGTAGGAAGACTAGATATTAACAAGCGAAAAAACTAGAATTGGTCTAAGACGCATTCTTATGATACCCTAGCCTCTAGATGAATGCCCGTATGTAATTTCGTATGGTCACCTCTCTGTGCAAGTTTGATTGATAAAACGGTTTTTCATATTTCATATTCTGAAAAAATTTTCAGTACCTATACAATAAAAACGACTAGGACTGATCGTTTTCACAATATACGTAAAACTCCTAAATTGTTATGGGAACACCAAGAAGGGGGTTGTCCGAATTAGTCCATTTTTGAAATTATTTACTGTCATTGCGAGAATGCTATGTAGGTACAAAATTTCAACTCTCTACGTCAGCACGCTCTCAGGCAATGTCCAAATAATATAGTGAAAAACGTAATTTTTGTATTGAAACCCCTCAAAGGAGTTATCCGCTTTGTCTCAGTTTCAAACTTATATTTACTTTTTTGTTTTTTTTTTTTATAGCCCGCGTTCAAAAAATCAGCTCACTAAATGAATACGTACTCGAGTTATCGTGAGGACATGCAAAAATTAAAATAACTTTTAATAGTTTGTGTCAGTGTCCAATCCATTTTGTCCTACTATCATCATTTCTATGCATGACAAAGTTAGTAACTATTTATTTTTCCCGGACGGGAATCGAACCCACACTTGTTAGATTCGGTCAAAGATGGGTAATAGAAGAATTTTATGAAAGAGGAAGGTCCCGGCTTGAAAGCCCAGTCGAAGCGGTTGTTTTTTCCTGTTGTATATGATTTGATTTAGAATCGTTAAAATAAAAAGTTCTTAAAATTTTTCTATTCTCCATTAGTACCTATACCACATCATTTCATCATCTACAGGGGCGCACCGAGAGGGGGGACGAACGGGACCGGTCCCCCTCCAGAATGTCAGTTTTCTGAACATAATTTACAAATTACGTATCAAATGTGGTTTGTATATTATTACAAAGTGCGATAAAATAAAATAAAACCTTTTAATCTACAATAGCAGTCCTTAAGTGCTCAGATAGGGTGCAGGACGCGACTTTAGAACCCTATTTTTCCGACTCGTTAGGACTTGGAACACCTATGGTCCCCCCCCCCCCCCCCAAAGTCAAATCCTGGGTGCGTTACTGATCATCTAGGCTCTAGGGAATAAAAACGTAGTGGTCTGCGACGTGTAAAGTGAGAATTATTTTATGAAATTTTTGTGTGCAACATTACTTAAGCGAAAATTATGTTTTAGAATTTAGATTATGTTTCTTACTGGTTCTGTAACTTTATGATTTTTTCAATCTATGCAATTTCATTGGCTCTAGATATTATATCAACATGCTATCTCGTAAGTGCTCCAGAGCAATGGATAAAAAATTACGGTCAATAGCTGGAAATACCCACTTCGCAAACAAAATTTGTGTTCAAGCTTATGTAGGTACGAAAGTTAGAGGGCCTAGCCCTCCCTAGACAAAAATACTTGTTACGCCAATGAAGATAATAGCAAATTTTACGTAAATCCACTATCTTCTAGTAGGTAAGGATCAAAATAGATTTCATAAAAAAAAAACAATTAATGAAACTCAATCAGTCTCAAAATTGGTCACAACAATATAAAAATGTCAATTCAATGAAATTCCCAATTGTATAAATAGCTCGAAAACGTAACCGTCTTTTCTAAGTAGCTATGCTAGGTAAGTAAGAAAAATTCTATTTTATCGCCTTACCTTCATTCTGTTATTTTCGCTGAATTCGCCAGCTTTTAGGTCGGTAATCCTTAATCCAATAATTGTAGAGTTAACAAACAAAAACACACACAAAAAATTTACACCAAATTCTCTCACACTTTTTTTTCCCACTATATAAAAAAAATTTCTTTTTGCCAGACCTTAAAACTTTTCAATTTGAAAAACTTCTTATCAGCTCAAGTCACTTAAAAACATTATAAAAAAAAAAGAAGAAAACATACAAAAATCGCCACCAATTTAATCGCTTAAAATTCTCTACAGCAGCAACAACAAAACGTCAACCCTCAAAACATGAAATAAGAAGAAGAATCACAGCGAACCGTCCGTCACTTCCGAGTCCGACTCTAACTAAATCCACACAGGCAACAGATCCACACACTTCAGGAACTCTCGACGAGTAACTGATCAATCGGATCCAGTTGGG
The DNA here is from genome assembly GCA_963930735.1 of Dioctria linearis. Classification (NCBI taxonomy): domain Eukaryota; kingdom Metazoa; phylum Arthropoda; class Insecta; order Diptera; family Asilidae; genus Dioctria; species Dioctria linearis. Next base: position 195,816,323 of record OZ005743.1, on the reverse strand, counting down.
CGAGAAATTTCATAGAATCCATTCATGACAAGTTTAGAGCTGCCAACAACAACAACAACAAATCCCCACTCCCTTGGATCGACGTTTTAAGAGTATAGCGAGGAGAGTATCTTTCAATCTGACGTGACTGGGTAACTGTGTATCCGCTGCTGAGGTATCGGAATGAAACTGCGCCTTATTTGGGATGAGAAATGAACTGTGTTGAGATTACCATCATTGGTTGCTAGGTGTAAACATACAAGACTCCTCCCATGATAGCACTATGGAAAGGGAAGGGAATCCCAGTCTGGTTTGATACTTGAAAAACTTGTCGCGTGCCACTTCCTCACAATGGAGGCGCTTTTATCTCCCCACATTTGGCAGAATTGTGTAAATAGAAAACAAAAACGCGAACAGTTGTCGTCTTTTTTTTTATTTTTGTTGTGTTGTTACTTCCATGAGCTAGTACCGCCCATCTGGTCCACGTTTTGCTTTCGTTCATTTTTTTTTTATTTTTATTGAATTTGACTGACTTTTGTAGTAAAGTTGTGGAGGATGTTAGCGAAAATCATGTAAGGAGAGTTTTAGGGTTGGGCATGGAAACAAACAAAATCCTGTTAAGGATGTAGGCAGGCAGAGGTTATGTGCTTTTTTAAAGAAACATTTTGACTTCTTAAGGGAACATGAACATCTCAAAGGGTGTGTGAATTGAAAGTGTTTGTTTTGCATTTTTTTCTTCACGAAAAGTGTATAGGTACCTACGGAAAGTAGTATAATCGGTGTCAGATTCAAGAAATATTATTTTTTAATTATACACAGATATTCGTATACGAAAGCATGAAACCGGCTCTTTTCAAATCCATATTTAATTCCTTTTCTCTTCTTTGTTTTTTTTTTGTAGTTGCGTGCTTTTTTGTAGTGTTTGCAATTTCATTGCAGTTAAGTTGTTGAAATTGTTCTTCAACCGAATTTTAAAAGTTTGTTCACGGGTGTAACTCACTGTAGGAAAGCAAACATAGTTATACACAGATGAATATACCTAGGTACCTATATTTTAGTTGATATTTAGTGATTCGCGCTTGTATACCCACTATTTGTTTTACTAATGATGAAATTTAATAGAATTATTTAGGTATGTTCAAGGTAAATTTTATTCAATACGATTCAGAGCGTATACAGGGAGCGACAGGGAGTTTAATTTAAAAAAACATAATCGTCTTAAACTACTAAAATAGACTATTTGTTTTCATACCTAGATAATATGCATATTTTGCTGAAAACTGATATTATGGATCACGGATAAATTAAAAAACGTCTTTAAAGGTGGCAGAACGGGTTTTGAGGTATAGTTTTATTTAAGGCTAATTTAATGGCCAACAACAATATTTAAGTCTTCCATAGGTTTCCCAGAATTCACGGTTCTGCTAGTTTTAATAAAATAGGAGGGTAAATGTACTAGTTAGTACCCGGACACTTAACGTTTTATCTCATTTATTTGCTCAACCATTTTATTACTATTAAGAATATGCAATATATTTTATTTGTTTATTATTACTTAATCTGTTTACATTTAGCAAGTAAATATCTTTAGGTCGTTTAATAATATTTTGTTATAATTGTCGGGTTTGAAAATAAAAAATTCGCTTTTAGCTAGTATGTATTCGGACACTACAGTTTCAGAGTCTGGACATATGCTTTTTGGAAGAAATTGATTACCCATCTTTTGTTAAAAATAAAAACAAATGAGCTTTTTCATAACATTATATACCTACATATTATTAATTGAAAGAATTATGAACACATTTTAATGCACTAATTTTTTTTTTAAACTAGAGGATTTATGAAGGTAATAATGAAAAATTTATTCATGTTTAAATTAATTAATAAATTTAATTTTAAAAATTTTATAAAGAAGATAACTAAAAACAAGTAACTCAAAAAAGTTATCGCATATTAATTTTGTATTTAATATTTCGAGCACACGAAATCTCTTACGATAATGAAAACATTGGAGTGCACCAAGTGCGGATCCAGCGGGAGGCGATCGGAGTCTAATATAATTTTATAATTTAAAATTATTCGCTCTAATTAAATTAAGTTAAAAATATTTAATAAAAACCTTTTAAAAAAAAAACTGGTTCAAATTCCGCACTGAAAAATAGAAAATAATTTTTCTCTTCACTTAATGAAATACATACATCACAAAAGTTCTATAGCGTTTCCCTTAAATTTGGATTTAATAAAATTTTGAAATTATATTACATTTGTGTATAAATTTTAAAAATTTTCAAGGCATATAAAGAAAGCAAGATCTAGGCAGTTCAAATTGTAACACTAATAATTTTCCCAAATTGAAATTTGGAGGTCCTAATGTTTATCAAAATTCTTGCAAAATTACAGTTTCATTTCCAGACTTTCCTCTCTTTGCGTACACTGTAAAAATATTAGGAATATTCCCTAAATTTAAGACACGTTTTTCCCTAAAAATAAATGTAATTTTCTCTGTTAGAAAGGGAAAATCAGCTTAATTTCCCTAAATCAATGGAACATTCAATGAATTTAGGTATTTAGAACCAGAAAACCTATAAAGTACGTAAAATTCCCGAAATGTTAGCTCTTTTGGATATAAGGAAGAGAACATTCAATAAATTAAGTATTATGCTGCATTTGTTATGGAAACATATTTTCGTTTATATAATTCACACATTGTTTTTTGAAAAGAAGTCATATATTGCTTTTCAATATTTTGTTTAAGCTTGCCCAGTGCACCAATATAACTTCCATCCATACTATAAAACGCAAACTGAGTTTGAGCAGCTAATTTATTTATTTACTTAAGTTAAAAAAACAACAACAATTGTTTCGGACTTATTTGACCATCTTCCGAGGATTTTAACAAGCTTGTGAATCTACTACTATGTGAACTCATTTACATAGGTCAACACACTTGTCGTAATATGGAGTCCAGAGCAAACTGTAGTTGCTCATTAAGTACCTACAATATACATTATTTTTATTTTTTGCTCTTTCTATTTCTATATTTTCTAATAAATCTAATCTTTTGCCTTTCTTCTCAACGTGCAATACTTTTACATTTTCTATGCTACAATAATGATTTTGCTCTCATAAATGTATGGCTACCGCTGAATCGTCTTTATTTTTTTTATAGGATGTCATATGTTCTCGAAATCTTATTTTAATCTCACGTCCTGTTTGACTTATTTACATGCATTCACACACGTCACATCTGATCTGGTATATACCTGAATTTCTCAACAAATCATCTTTTTCTTTGCAGTTTATTAGCTTATTTCTGAGTGTGTTCTTATTTTAAAAAGCGACATTAACATTGCAATTTTCCTTTAATATTTTTGCTATGGTATAACTAAACTTTCCTATAAATGGTAGCCTTATATAATTATTAGTATTAACGTTAGAAGGTATCAAGTTACAAAGTTTTTTCATCACTAATTTCTGTTCCTTCTGCTTTATTAATCTATCTATTACCTTTGGAGAATACACATTGTTGTTGGCTATTTTCTTAATCACCTTAACTTCTTTATTAAATGCTAATTGAGAAAGTGGTATACTAAATAGTCTATGGATTAAAGTATTGAAAGAAGACATTTTTATATTACACAAGTGATTAGAGTCTATTAGTATAATTGAATCTGTAAAAGAAGGTTTTCTAAAAATATCAAATGTAAATTTGCTGTCTAGCTTATTAATTACAAGGTCTAAAAAATTTAATGAACCATTCTTTTCTGTTTCTATAGTAAATTGAATTCTACTATTACGTTTATTGAGCCAATTAAGGAAATCGTTTAACTCTGCATCTGTACCTAGCCATAAGGCTAAAACGTCATCCACATATCTATACCAACATTTTACTTTTGATTTGAATGGACAGTTGTTGTTGAAAATCTTATTCTCGAAATTGTTCATGTATATATTACCGCTAAAAGGGATGATCAAGGGCGGATACAGCGGGGGCGATCACCCCGATCTAATAAATCAAAATTTATACTCTAATCAAATCAAATGGAAAATACTAAAAAAAATTTCAAATCTTCTAAAACCGCATTCAAAAAATAGAAAATAATTTCTCCCTTCACTTAATGAGTTTCCCTTCATTTTTCATTTAATTAAATACTAAAATTATATTACATTTTAAAATTTTCAAGGTATACAAAGAAAGCAAGATCTGGGGCCGGATTCCGCAACTATATGAGTTTGTATGCACACAACATTCACACAACATTTTGTGTACACCACCTTGTTCCGATTCCGCAAAAAAGGAAATGAGTTTTTCTGTCATAATTTTGTACACTTTAACTGATATTTTCTCCCCGCTATTTTGTTCGTGAATTTTGAAAAGGTCCTGTGAGTTTTTGTCAAGCGATATTTTCAAAATTATTTGTTATATTATTTATTTTACCTTTTTCTAAGCCGTAGTCGCCTTAATACTAGTGAATTCATGTAACTCATTTCTTATAACTGAACTTCACTTCTTCAAAAAGACTATTTTCTATATATACTTCCATACTACTTAGTAGTATGAACTATAAGAAATGAGCTATTCAGCTCCTTCTTATGGTCTTCTATCATCTTCACCTATGGTGGAGAGTGGTGCGGTGCCATCACCTATTCCCTACATTTTAGGGAATATGTCTAAATTTTAGGGAATAGTCCATACATTTTAGGGGAAAAAACAACAATTTAAAATTCCCTATATTTTATGGGATGCACCCTACATTTTAGGGAATATTCCCTAAAATGTAGGGAAAAACATAAAAAAAATATGAAAATTCCCTACATTTTAGGGAATATTCCCTAAAGTTTAGGGGGGGAAACCAAAATTCCCTACATTTGAGGGATAAAAACCTAATCATAGTTTTCCAAGGTGGAGTTTTCCCTAATCTTATCGAGAAATGCCTAAACTGTGTGGCACAAATTGTTGCCACTCACTTTAGGGAATTATTTTTTACTGTGTACCTTATACACAAATGTAATATAATCTCAAAATTTTATTAAATGCAAATTGAAGGGAAACTCTAGAGAACTTTTGTGATGTAGGTAGTTGATAGTGAAAATTATTTTCTATTTTTCAGTGCGGAATTTGATGCAACATTTTTTAAAGCTTTTGTTTTTTTTTATATTTATCAAGTAAATTCTCTTTTAGTCTTAAATAATTCTCAAAAAATTTAAAATTAAATCATTAAGGAATTTTCAGTGCAAGAAAATGTTTACATATTTTTATGATCGAAAGCTTACAAAAACCGGGGTAGGTATTTGATGAAAAGTAGTATGTTGGAAAAATCATCATAGACGGTAATTAATATCAGATTTAGTTTTTCTGCGAATATTTAATTTAAAGCAAATAGAGTTATACAAATATTAACCCTACCAAATTAGCACTCCTCGAAAATTTCTCTAACAAAGTGTCGATTTGAAAAGAAATTATTGGAAAATTTTTTTAAAACTTTGCCTTTAATTTGCAACAAATTGCACCTCAGCCCAATATGATTTCTTTGCCCTAGATACAATTAACGCCGCGCGTTTTTTACACTTGACAGTTCGAAGTATCTGAGGTGTGTTGTTTATTTCTGTGAAATTGTGAAAAGTATTTAAAAAATAATAAAAAGAATTCAGTATGATAGTTAAAGCAAGTATTCTTGCCCTAAAAGTTTATTAAAAAACAATTACCCAAAAAGTGAAATTTTTACAAAAAAAAAATAGAAACATAACATTCATCTCTAAAATCATAGATCTGGTAATGTTCTTACTTTTTACTTATAGGACGACAAGTTGAATATGAGTTCCAAATTTTCGCTATTTATGAAAGTTTTAATACAATTTTTCCTCCACTAAATACTCCATTGAAATATTTCTGACGAGGGAAGCAATATCTTTTAAGTTAATTTGTTGTTAAAGTATTGCGTAGTTAGGAAATCTATGTAATACACAGAAAACAAAGTCTAATTTCCGCAAATGGGTGAATAGCGATAGAACCTGCTATACATACATGTAATCTGTAACCATCTCAATAAAGTTTGCAAATTTCTTATTATTTTACCTTAACATAGCTCAAGCTCCTGAAGTTGGACCATCAGTTGTGGGCCGCTTTCTCTTTCCGTTTCAACATGAAAATTTCATTAGTATCCAGATATCGTAGGAGTTCTTTTATTAATATAATAAATACGTTTTTGATCCTGTAAGCATAGCAAAAGTTGGTGCCACAAAAAAAAATGGAAAACTGTTCAGTCGTAACCCCGGACCCGGAATATACAAGCCATGAAGCACTACTTGAATGCGAGGATACCGGACCGGTTAGCGGCCAACATTATTAATTCCCAGAAGTATGGAAAATAGCTAATGTTATTCCTATTGCAAAAAAAAATGTCTGCTAGTGAGCTGGCACACTACCGTCCCATCAGCACTCTCAGTTTTCTTTCTAAAGCCTTGGAAAAGCTTATGTGAGCCCAGATTGAAAATTATGTAACTTGTAATGATCTCCTGGCGAAATATCAGTCTGGCTTTCGTGCACGACACAGTTGTGAATCTGCGTTACTCAATCAAGGTCACTACAGACTTGCGATTGGTTCTAGATGAGGAAGATCTTGGTGTGATGGTTTTGTAGGACCTCTCAAAGGCATTTGATTGTGTTGTACATGAAAAACTACTGTGTAAGTTATATGCAAACTTTTTTTCTCCTCTTCTACTGTTAAAATCATAGAAAATTTTCTCTCAAATAGGTCATAAAAGGAGTTCCGGCTTCCTGAATGCATTTTACATGTGGAGCTCCTCAAGGTTCAGTCTTATGACCTCTCCTCTTTAGTCTCTACATTAATAATTTATGTGATGTCGTGCATGATGTTCAATTGCACCTGTCTGCAGATAATGTACAGTTGTACTTATGTAGACCTCGTGGACTGATTGAGGACTGTATCTGCAGTATAAACGATGATCTCTCAGAAATTTTTAGGTGGGCAATTGATAAGCAACTGCTTCTTAACCCCAATAAATCGCAATGTATAGCCCTCTCTAAATCTGATCTTAATATTGAGGATCTTTCCCCAATTATGCTTAATAAAGTGGAACTACCTTATGTAAACTGTATAACCAATCTGGGAGTGAAAATTAATAATCGTTTGAGGTGCTGTGATCTTATCAAATCTATAGTAAGCAAAATTTATGGTGGGCTTAGAAGACTCTGGCTGTCGGCAAATATACTTCCCGTCGATTTGCGTTTGAGACTAGTTAGGGCACTTTTGGTGTCTCTTTTTACTTATGGTAGTTTAATATACATGAGACTAGACTCAGTTTTCAATCGAAAGCTTGAGCTTGCTTTCAACGACTGTATACGGTTTGCTTTTGGTTTGCGTCATTCTGCTCATATCTCTCCTTATAGATATCTTTGATTTTGGTTGCACTCTAGATTCGTACCTAATGGATAAAGCACTGATTTTTCTGCATAATCTTATTCGCACAGGTGAGCCAGAGTATCTTTTTTGTAACGTCAATTTTTTGCAGTGCCTGAGAGGACGTAAACTTCTAATTCCACGTTTCAATTCATCCATCCTTGAGGGATCTTACTTTGTCCAGGTTGCACGCTTTTGGAATTCCCTACCCCCCATGCACAGAGTGTTGCTTCTATCAGTGAATTTAAGAAGCTTATAACGTAATTGTATTTCACTAATTACTAGCTGATTGTGTCGAACTCTTTTCTTCTTATCTTTCCACTATGTTTTTCTTTTCTTTTTCTTTTCTTTCCCGTACTATTCTTACTATTTTTCTAATATATTCTAAATATTCGTTTTATTTTTCTATCTCTTTTTATTTTTATTTTATTTTGTAGTTTACTAGCTAACCTAGCCGTACTTTGCATTGTACTAGAATAAGATTTCTAATCTTGTGTACAAATTAGGTAAATAAAATGATTGATTGATTATGCTTTTTATGCTTTTATGCTTTATCTTGTTGCTGGTGTTTTTCAAATAAAAGTAGTTTGGATTTCATTCAAACTCCATAATTTCCATGATTTTGTTGTACACGCTATTTTTTAAATTTATTACCTAGATAATATGAGCGCCGCACGTTTTTTACGCGCCGCAATATGAGTTTGAATCAATGGTTTTCATATATAGAGCCAATGTAAGCCGCGCCACTTTGAAGCACCGCAAAGTTTGATCAAACTTTAAACTTTGCGGCACGTGGTTTTTTTTTAAGTTTGTTCCTTGTTTCATTTTAAGAGAAGAAATTAAATTACTGACAAGTTTATGAAGAATTGTTACAGGAATGAATGAAAAGGAAAGAATGGCAGAAAAGACACTTTCGTTCAAATTCTGTTGCAATTTAACCGCGATAACTTCCGCGAAAATTTGCAAATTTGAGCATTTTCCAAAACCCCGGTCTCCCCTAAATTAACGGTTTCGTTTGGTCATCTCGAGGTCACACTTACGTCTCCTTCATTTTCTAGTCAAGTCTTACTTATGCTGTGAATTTAAACGAAATCGGTGATGATGAGCAGGGACCCTCTCCTGTAAGACCAATTGTTACGATACCCTAGTGATGAGTGCCTGTATAAAATTTCGTTTGGTCACCGATCTGTGAAAGTTTGATTTTTGAAGTGGTTTTTCGCATATATTTCTAGAACGGTTGGTCGGACAGAAAAACTTATTATAACCAATTTTATTGTATTTCGTATTCTAAAGAAGTTTTTAGTATACAATAAAAATGTCTAGGACTGCTCGTTTTCACAGTATACATAAAAAACCTAAATTTTTATATGGCAACACCAAGAATGGATTGCTCGACTTAGTCCATTTTTGAAATTTTATTTTTTATTACTATAAAAACACAATGTACCAAATTTCAGATCTCTAGTCTCATGTGATCTCAGTGTCCAAATATATAGTGGAAAACGAAATTTTTGTATGGCAACCCCACGAAGGAGTTGCCCGATTTGTCTCATTTTCATACTTAATTTTACTTCTTTTTTAAAGTGTGTGTACAAAATTCAGCCCTCTAAATGAACGCGGACAGACGAAGATGCAAAAATCAAAATAACTTGTAATATTAGGCGTGGGTGTCCAATCCATTTTGCTGTACCATTATTATTTCCAGGTGTTAGAAACAGAATGACAAATTTAGTATACTCTTTAGCATCTAGGGTATAAAAATGTTCTTTCTGAGAGCTTCACTATTTTCTAATTTTTAGCAAAACGCGTTTTTAATTTTTGCTTATCATATCCAATAACAGAAATGAATTTCTTGAATTTATTTTATTATGTATATTTATAGCATAATAAAATTAAATTAATAAAATCAAGGAAATAAATTTTACATCAAAATTTTCTCTTCATAAAAAATCTGGGTTTAATTGCATCCGCAATTTTGCAGACTTATTTGTCTGTGAAACTAAATTCGAAAAATTTTCCATGAAATAATGTAAGACACGCCATACTCTCTATAAAACAAGGAAAAGAAAATCTATAGGGGAGATCGGGGTAAGTTAATACATAGGAAGTTTATGTGTAAGTAACTCGGTTTCAGTTTTCTCTATGGAACAGCTCAAGCTTTCCATTGGTGCATTCAATCGGCAGATGGTGTCTGGTGAATGTTGCAACAATTGTGTAAAAATTTTTCAAGCAGAACAGTTCTTCTTAATTTAGTTAATAATGTAAATTTTTGCGTTTTGGTTTGAAGTTTCGTAAAGTTATAAGTGAATGAACAGTTTTGTTTCGCATCAATTCCCCCATCATTCGGACATTTACTTAACAAGAGAAAATGTTGTTTCTGTTGATTGTTTTTATGTAGGTATTCTCTTTCTGTAGGCATGTCAGCCCAAGAATATGATGGCATCGTTTGGGGCTATAGTTGATATATTTTAAATTAATTTTCTGTTGTATTTTGATTTGTTTTTTCTTCATACAGATAAGATGGTACTGTGTCATCAAGGGAAACTACTAAAGTATATGCAATCACTAAAATTATCCTATTAAGATATTGGAACAAAACATCCAAAAAGCCTAGGTATGCTTAACACAGGTAGGTAGGTAGGTAAGTAGGTACTTAGGACTTTATTTCTATGAGTTGTTAGAAATTTGCCATAATTTATTCCCTATGATATCCCACACCTGTTTTATATGGAAACATAGGCTGCCCCCAGAGATGTGGTCCATGGAGTTGACGACCCTTCGGTACAAATAAACAACCAAAGTATTGAAAATGTAGAAAACGGGCAGGCTCAAGACGGGGACTCAAGCCAAACATAATGATTTGGGTATACAAATCAGTTGTAAGACCCATGTTCACCTATTCTGCATGAGCATGGTGGAAGAAATCTACACAAAGACAACCATCAGAAAGCTAAACATATCCCAAGGATGGCCTATCTAAGTATAGCTGGTGCCAGGCGCAAAACGTCTACCAGCACTCTAGCACACACTCAGTAACGTTGTTGAAAAAGAGGCTGGACTAATGGTGTACAGAGCTCTCGGACAGATGGTTATACATATAGTGAATAGGACTCCAAAAGTCTACGCACGAACGAATAGAAGCAATTATACTACTGGACATGATATCAGTCAGAATGCTCGTTAAATACAATCTCTGTTGGCTTTTCAAAATAAAAATACTAAATAGGGACGAAATATGTATAAATCTAGAAAATACAGCCCTAATCAGGTACACTGACGCACGGTTCTAAAACCGAGAAATATTCCACGAAGAGGTATATGCCATCACCAGAATTGCATACGATAACCTCAGCCGATCCTACATCCTAATACAAGAATATATATTTATACAGACAGTCAAACGGCATTGAAAGCCATCTTATTACCTGAGATCAAAAGGAAGTTAATGTGGGAATGCACTCAAACAATATCAAAACTTGACACAAAGAACAACCTAATACTTCAATTGGTGCCAGGGTACTCAGGAGTTGATTGGAATTATAATGGAAACTTACTGGCCAAAAAGGAGCATCCATGCTCCTCATCGAACCGGAACCATTTAGCGGTATCTCTTTCTACACCGTGAAGCTTATCATGCAAATTGGATCCATAACCAAATGGACCAGGCATGAACTTCTATGAAAGGCTCCAGACAAGCTAAAAGATTCATTAAAAGACCTTCAACAAAGAAGCGCCTGGATCTTTTAAGGGTATCTAGGAATCAACTCAGAGTCATTACAGGAGTCCTAACCGGACTCTGCAAATTTAACAAACACATCCATCGGATAGACGTATCATCCACTGATATATGTAGGTTATGTTTCGAAGACAATGAAACATCGGAGCATGTCTTATGTGAATGCGAGGCCATTGCCACAGTGTAGATTCAAGGCCTTTGGCTCATACTTCCCCTGCCGACTTTAAAGAAATTTCATGCAAGAAAATACTGCTCTTCCTAGGAAAAATGGGATTACTGGATGAATGCAGTAAAGAAAGCGGTGCACAGCCTACTCGCACCGCTTAATCCTAATCTAATCAAATCTATATGGAAACATTCTCAGAAAAACTCATACGGGATGTGGAGGACCATTCTGGGAGAAATACGGGAAAGTCGTTTTTCACCGCGTGGTTCTCTAGTGAAGACGCTAATTTGTCACTTGGTGTGCTTCTGTATGTCGTTTTAGGTGCCCAAAAACAGAATAACAAAATATATATTGAAAGAAGCGAGCAGTTTGTATCTAAAAATATCTGACATTACTGGGAATTTTTTTTCTGAAGATGCCAAAGCTCAGGGGATACCCTATGATGCCGTAGCACAGCCTTGGGAGGCAAGGAAGAATGGGTAGGGAATTGGGGATTATTTGGTTGAGTCAAGGATGTGACAGTGTATATTGCGCTTGAATGTTTACCGCCCATAGATAAGGGGGAAAACAGATGATGGCAAACTGTTCCATATTCGTACTGTTTTGCTTATGAAGGATTCACGGAGTTTCACGATACGGCCAAATATGACTTCAGGGGCGTCAGTGTGAGCTCGGGTTACAACTCGTTGGATGCGCATAGAAAGAATTCTATAAGGAATCAGGCTAGAGATTTCGTCAGAGCAATAGGCATTGAAGTAGCGATAAAAGAGAGATAGACATATAATACGCCAGTGCTCTATGGAATCAATAGCTGCTATTGATATGTCATCGCCAATAAGCCAGAATGCCTTCTTTTGGATTTTGTCTAACGCGGACAATGCAGTTCGTCCAGCCCCTGCCCAAATATTGGAGTTGTATTCTAATCTAGGCCTGATATGAGACTTGTAGATATGCGTCAAGTCTGATGGAGTAAAATATGTCTTGCATCTTTCCAAGAAGCCCAGGTATTTCATCGCGTTTTTGGTTATACCAAAAATGTGATCAGACCACCTAAGATTGGTAGATATTTTAAAGCCTAAGATGTTAAAAGATGGCAAGTTCGAGATATCTTCTTCATCAACGGAAATGCCTTTTGGAAGCATTAAGCCCGATTCGCTCTGCCCCAAGCGAGTATTGTTGTGAAGTCATGGCTTAGTAAACTGCACATGTGGCTTCGGTTGTCAACTGTAGCATTTCCAGGGCAATCAGCTATAGAATCGAACGAATACACCAAATCAAGAGTGCTGTCGTCTGCAAAACTATGAACAGGATTGAAAGTGAGAGCTAGCAGATCATTAACAAATATGAGGAAGAGATTAGCAGAGAACACAGAACCTTACGGTACACCAAGGTGATTAGTTTCTAAATATTTCACCAATTGGATGCTGGTGGGTTTTTCGAAAACCTTCGAAGTAAGGGCAACTGATCTATAATTGGAAAGATCACAGGCCTCTCCTTTTGTGGGTATTGGCTGAACATGTGCGAGTTTCCATGCGGAAGGAAACACTCCTGCCGAATAGGATAGATGAAATAGTTTGGGTAGAGGTTTGATTACTAGGGTTGAAATACCATCAAGCCCAGCAGCCTTAGATGCATTGAGGCTCGCGTACACTTTGAAAACCTCCTTGTACGGAAATATCTGTTTGTCCCCACGATAACTCGAGAGTTTTGCAAACGGGCTTTTTTGAAAAAATTTAGATTGAAGTTCGAAAATGGGATAAATCAGGTAAGTCGTTCGTAGGGTTGCCATATAAACACTTCGTTGTATATTTGGAAACTTCCTGAGAGCGCGTCGACCAATTGTAATTTTTTGTTTTCCTAGAAATAGTAAATACAATTACAATTGTCATACAAAAATTTAGCTTTTTTACGTTGTGAAAAGAAAACCATCAGTCTTAGACATTTTTATTGCACTAAAAAGTTCTTCAGAATACAGAATCCTATGAAATTTGCTATAATCATTTTTATTTTGTCGAATGAACCGTTCTAGAAATAGATGCGAAACCCCACTTTAACAGTCAAACTGAAACTTCCACAGTGGCGTCCCCATAGGATATTACATCCGGGCTATTCATCTAGCTAGGGTATCTTAAGAATTAGTCTTAGACCAATTTTAGATTTTTTCCTGTGATTTTTTTACAATTTTAAAATCCGTACACAACTTAAAAATGTTTATTCAACTAAAATGCAATCAAACTTTTTTTTTTAAAAATTTTTTTTATGGAATTCTGAAAATTTGAAAATGTATAAGCATAAATGGCACAAGAACCAGATATCGCATGGTATAGAAGCTAATCTAGGGGGTAGCATGGGGAGCAATCGCTCCCCCTGGATCACATAATCAAAATGTGGCGCCTACAAAACAACAAAATGCAGATGATATGCTAGGCATAAATATACTGAATCTCTGATTTTCGTGTGAAACAGTTTATTTCTATTACTTAAGAATAACTCTAAAAACAACATATTAGTATATTTATTTCGTCATAATCGAAACAGGACCGAAACACAACGAAAGGTTGACAGTTGACTGTTTTTAGTTTTTCTCTCCCAAAGATTGCATGATCAACTTCATAGAAAGAAATCGTCATCAAGTATTTTTTTCCTGCGAATTTTCTTGCACATTTTTCTTCAGAACTTTTATTCGTTGTTGATGGCCAACAATAGCCCAAAATAGTTGGATTGACTCGGTTTTTTGGACCACTAACCATTTTAATTAGCATTGCTAATTTACTGCTAAAATGATCACTTTTCTTAAGAAGAATAATTTGTAATCTCATTTAGCGTTACCTTAATCCGTTCTCTTATCGTTTGATGACAAAAAGAACGGAATGATAAGTAAAAACAAGGGGAATACGAGCTAAAACTAAATTTCTCGTTTTCGTTCCGAAAACTTTCCAAGAGTGAGAAAATTTTATCGTTCGAGCGATTGGCATCGAATCTCCGCGCGTGGTATATTCTCAGAAAAAAAACGTGATTGAGGATTTGTCTATTTCTACTACAAGTTCAAAATATTATAAAAGAGGTCAGTAAGTTTTACTTTGTAATATTATGTTTTAGAAGTATTAGATGAACAAAACCAATATAAAAAAAAAAAAACAATATTTTCAGAGCAACTTGAGGATTTTAATAGCAGATAACGTAGCAATCCAGTTTTCATGGTTCGGATATAATATAATATAATATAAATATATTTTGATTTGACTTGCAAGAGTCTGTTAATGCACATTTCAGACATCCGATGCAGATAAAGACGGTACCTTAAAAAAATATTTTAATTACGCCAAAGACAGGTTTGCAAAACAAAATACCTAAGGATATTTTGAAATCCATAAATAAATCTGGAACAAGCAAATCACCTAATAAATGCAGATACTAAATGGATATGTCTAATCCTTATCCAGATAGATTTTAAAAGACTTACTATTAAATAAAATCCGGAGTCACTAACATTAACGATACGAAATGCATGATATTTTGGATCCAAGCTCGATAGGGAAGCAATCAAAAAACGATAAGTTTCCGAGGTTTTTATTGGCCCGTAAACTTATAATTTTCTTATCGCTTCTGCGATGCTATTTGAGGGAAAATATCGTCAACTTGTAAACCTTTTCTTACGTACACTCATTTTAAGAAAATGAAAATGTGACAGACGTATTTTAATTCATTTGGAATATCATTGGCAGTTCCTCAATGTGAGTAAAAGATCATGAGAGAGTTGAAGAATTTAATTAAATGCTATCAAGAAAATTTGCGAATAGGTAGATACTTATTAAATTGAAATTTGCAAAGCATTTAAACAGAAGAACATTTTTTTTGTTGAAAGATGCCCAAAAGAGAAGAAAACCTAGGAAAAAAACAGATTTCATAATCAGCTTAGCTGTCAATGCTGACTCTATTAGAAAACCTTTAAACTTTTCAAATTTCAGTTCATTTTAATTGCGGTAGGTGGCACTTTTACTGCAATTTCACTAATATTAAATTGAACCGAAATGTTGCTAAAGGTACCTGCTTGATTTTAAAGGTACTCATTTGTATGACACTTGCGTATTTGACTCCATTTAATTAAAAATTAAGTAATTATGGAGGCAGTTTGTCTTTTAGGGTATTAGCCGACAATTTCGAGAAATTTTTTAAACAGTAAATGGAAAAAATTTTCGTTGACGTTAATATAAGGCTTTTTTTAATATGCTCACACCCGTAAATGTTACAACCTAGATTCGCCGCTGTTACCAGAGCAGAGTATACAGAATTATGAATCCAGTGGTGCATTCCGGAATGGACCACACATGTTTCAGAGCGTGCCGAGAGTAAATGTTGCTTTAACAGCAATTTTTGTATATATTTGATCGATCTACCCTCAACACGGCAGATGCGAGAAAATATGAATCACTCGCCGTATGCATCTCTTAAAATATTGTGGTCCATTCCCAACCCAGTCATATAAAATTTGTGTACTCTGATCTGGTATTGCATGCGACATCAAGTTTTTGTACCGAATCCATGGTATTGGATAGGTAACCAACTCAGAAACTGCAGATTAATTTTGTTTTGAATTTGAACTATATTTTCTGTCTGTTCTCTCTCAGTTTTTGGTAATGAAAACAAGAGTTGGAATATTCAGCCTGCTTAAAAATATGTGAAAATTTTATGAATCAATTGTAAAATTACACCCAAATCTTGCAGCTGCTAGAATTTCCTTGAATTTTCATTGTTTATCACATAAAAATGTACCATTCCAAAAAATCGCTATATAGGTAGGTATTGCTAACAATAAATAAAAGAAGACGAGGAGGAGGAGCTTAACACCTAACTTTACTAGATCTAAAGATAGTTATGATGAAGTTATATGACTCGTTAAGTCACTAACACTAAGATCACCACAAATAAATTCCTTGTAGGTAGGTATTCATCCCTATTTTAAAATTCTTCCTTTACAAATTACCTGAAATTAAATTTTTCTGTTACTAAATTTGCTGAATTTACAGCTCCAAAAACAGTCCACCTGTTATGAAGCCCATAAATCTGCCTCTAGCACGTGTTAGTTTTTTTTTTATAAAAAAAAGAAGAAAAAAAAACAAATACAAAAAAATTTCTTGTTCAATTTGACAAATAGTAAAACTAATTAGGTCACAAGATACCATCAAGTCAGTTAGTTACCCATGTTCGGACACATGTTACCCATCAGCAGACCACAGAGCAATGCTAAGTATTCAATGCTTTTTCGGTGTGTGGTGCGGTGTAAATATTTGTTGAACCCATCAAAACGAGTGGACGTTTTGAACGTCTTCATATACTATACTACCTGCAAAAGACCCTAAAGCGAACAAATGACTTTTTCATATATTTCATTTTCGTAAATGATCGGTCCCACCTCTAACTAATCACATAAATAATAATATACCAAGCATATGAGCAGGAGTGTACAGGTAAGCAAACACCTTGATGATACCGATATTCCTATAGATACCCCAAGCGATATCAGCCGGCGGCATTGAAAAGACCAAATCAACTGAACCGACACAAAACTGACCATCCGATGCGAGATGAAGAGATGAAAGCTGGACCTATAACCATCAACAGAAAACAATTAATCTCGGCCGTGTTAGAGCATTCCAATCGCAATGGAAACTCATTGGGGCTCTCTCTCTTAAAAAAGGATTTCAAAGGTCAGCGAAAATTAATCTTTTTTAATTTTTCATTTCTGTGCTTTTTCTGTGTATGTGCTTGTGTGTACGAGTGTGTACGCCCGATTCACGCAGTTTTTTGTGGGGGGAGAATAAATTTTCCGCGTCTGATATCCTAATAAATCACGCACGAGTTTTTTAATCAAAAAGCAAAACTGTATGTGTTCACCTGCCCTGAAACCAGTTCATTCATTGCGGTTATTCCTCAATTTCCGAAGTGATCGAAGTCATAAATATTGGAGGCCGATATCGACAGAGTGCAAACATCGTGTTCAACCCTCAGGTGCTTCTTGTGCTGCTGTATCAGAAGTTGAAATTGGATTTGAGAAGAAGTTTCATCCACGTCCACCACCATCATCGGGGCTATTTGCATATCGCGTGCTATCGCATCGCCTCGAATATTGTTTAATGCGAATTTGTGTAACACGTGAAATCTTATCATTGCGCTATTAATTTTAGCAGTTAGTAAAAAAATGAAAAACAATTCTAAGGGAATAATAATTGCATTTCATTGTAATTCATAAGATTTCTTTGGAAAATAATAAGAAAAGTCAGTGAACGGTTCAGCCATGCGCACCTCACTATGTACTGCTGTCTACCTTGGTTCGCTTATACATACATATATATATATATATGTGTACCTGTCAGACCTGTGAAGATTAATTTTTCACAATAAGTTTTCTGAAAGCCTCTCTCTCCTTGGGTTGGATTTTGTTTCCCAAGTGAGAACTACAAATGATTTGTTAATTTTATACCTGCAATATTGTCTGGCAGTAGTCATTACTTATGTGGGTCATGCTACAATTGATTAAAAAATAACTTCTTTTTATACCTACTTTCAATTACGTAAACATTCGTAATTAAGATCTTGTGTCTTGGTATTGTGTTTGTAATGCAAATCTAGTACCGTGCGGGTATTTTAAGTACAATATTTGTTCCGCATCACTTCCCCTTGTATAGTTGAATACATATTAAGTACCTATATGATGCCTCATCATTTGTGGGAAGCAGAATACGCATTTATGTACTATTCCGGGCATGTTTTAAAAGCAGATTAAGGATCATATTCGCCAAGTAGATGGACTTGTGAGTGGCGTAGCTATGTGGACAAAGGCCCCGGTGCATAGAGAAAAAATCGGGCCCCACTCTGGACCCCAACCCCTCTTCCACGTACCTTAAATTTATATTAGCTCTCAAACTTGTCTTTATAATGTGTTTAATAAAAGAAAATGGCAAAAACTAAACAACGATGCAGATGACAATAAAAAATATTTATTATACAGATGAGATTACTAGACGGAAAAAGAAAGATTGTTAAAAAAATTCTTAGTGAAATTCACAATCTCTTCCGCGATTTGAGTTTTGCAAATTCGTCTATAATTTCATGCAAATCCAAGTTTGATGCCGCCTCGTTTTCTATAGCAATTAATGATAAATGTCGGAGGCGATATTGCCCCATACCATATTGTTTCTAAAATATTTTTTTATAATCTTCAGTTAACAGAAAGATCTTTCTGCTACCGCAGAAGTAACAGGAATTGTATGAAATATTATCATTGCTGAACCTATACACTTCCGTAAGGTCACATTCAAGCACGCCAAATTTCGTTATAATTTCTTTATAAAATTTGCGAATGGACCATGTCTCTGTCAATTTAGGAAGGATCAGATGATACACACATGAAACTGATAACATTTTGTGCTAAGCAAATTTGTTAGAATTAAAAGTCGAACGTTTTACAAAACTGCACTCACACCATTAAAACGCTCATCTAACTGATTGATTATTATGTCGAGTACATTGCTGAAAATGGTTATTTTCAAGACCTCTTCCTGGCTTTGAAACCGGTGATCAGAAGCCGATTCATCGAAATGCTTTTTAGTTTTTCTTCCTCGCTTTTCTTGAAAGGATCGATATCGTATTTTTTCGCGGTTTCGGTGGCCTTGCATTTAAATGACTCGAAGTAATTCTGTACTTTTTAATTTATCAGTTGTTTCGTCCAAAGCCTTACTCGCATCGTCCAAAACGATATCACGTTTTTGCACGATTTTGGAAACATAATTGATCTTGTTTAATACACTGTGCATGAATTCACAAAGAAATATATTTTTAATTTTATAATTTCTGCTTCACTACGTTCGTCTTTACTGGAATTCCTTAGTTTTTTTTCGGACAATGCTTTGACAATATCAAAAAAACGAAGTTTCACTGCAATTATTGTATTTACCCTACTGGATCATCATGTCGAATTCAATTTTTTCAAGGTAATTTCTGATTCACCGGTGAATTCCGATAAGAGGTCCCAGCGCTTAATGCTGTTTCCACTGAAGTTAAACAAGTCTTGCATTATTGCAAAGAATTTCTGAATTTCGACAGAACCTCGAACGGCATCGTTTATTACCAATTTAAGTTATGACTGGCGCAATGTAAGTACTTGGCATTTGGATGAATGTATACAGCACATGCCTCCATATGTCCTTTCGAGGAACGATGTTCCTTGACTCTATTTAATAAATGCCTCCAGTCCCGAATGCCTGTGCACCATACATTTATTTTCGAAGCAAACAACCAACAGGGTTGGCACTAGGCAGCATCCAATGTTTTTGACGTAGAAACATAATACGCTTCAGAAAAGCTCCTGTTTTTTTTGTGTGGGTCCTTCGGAAAAGGTCCTGGAGGTTTCAGTGTCGCATGTCAAGAATCAGCCGTTTTCCGTTGTCGTTCAAGTTCTTGTTTTTGAACTTTCCCAAGTCATTTGAAATTTGAAGAATTTGCGCGGAAGCGTCGACATAGTCATTTGTAGCAGTAGCCGTGGTGAATCCTGATCTTCTTGAGTCGCTTTATTAACTGATACGGCGGTGACTACGCTATCACTGGAATAACACTCCTCACACTTGTCACTTTTAACAGATATTTCTACCATGGAAGGCGTTGTTTCTCCTGTTTTCTATCCATAATTTTCAATTTTTAACTATCGAAATTTTAGAAATTCAGAATACTTACTGACATTTTCCTACATTGCTTGTCAATGTTTTGTAAAAATTACAGCAAGTCGAACAAAAACATAGGACACAATTTTTTTTTAGAAATTATCCGCACCTTTGGAGACCTACAACGGCACACATTGTATCTGAAATTAACTGTAATCGGCCACCGAAGTGAACAAATTCAGCCGAAACATTTTCTGTAAATTTCTAAGAAATGAATCCTTATCGTTATCCTCATCTACCCTCATAAAAATTGTTAGTAGCCCAAAAATTGTCAGCCTCCAAAAATGCGTATAAATTCTAAGAAAAAATTTCCAGAAAATGTTTAAGAAAAAATTATGAGCTGCCTCGAGGTTTTCTAGCTTTGGGAGCTCGCTGCTCCTCTCTTTTCAAAGCGTAGGGGGCCCTCTGAGCATGGAGGCCCTGGTGCACTACACCACCCGACCCAACGATAGCTACGGCCCTGCTTGTGACTATTATTTAGGAATTCGGTGTAATCACTGTAATCAGTTCTAAAGTTTCCTTCAGTCTAAGAAACCTCCTTTATTTTCAGGAAACTGAAAACGCTAGTATCTTTCGATTCAACCTTCCTGAACCTAGAAAATTCGCTTATATGGATTCAAAATAGTGTCTCCATTACGGAGACTGTTTAATACTCGATCCAGTCATTTGAATTCCTGCTCATTTTGGCTTTGTTACATAATTAAACAGTCGCTGCTCATTTCGATTACAACCAACTGCTTATAGTCAGGAATGTATTCAATCAGGGTGGATCGGGCTTGGACGCTTACCAGGTAACATTTGACAAAAGCCTTGTTAACGGCTTCAGAAATGTTATTGGATGCGTTATACAAGGTGTTGCAAAAGTATGGTTACATTCTCTAGATTTAGGTAGCTGGGACCGAGTTAACAAAACAATTCTTATAGAGCGTCAACGTCAGCATTGATGTACCTATGTAAAACAGACTAGTAAATTTGTAAAAATTTATTTGGTCACTTTCAATATGTTGCCCGTTTTGTACTTATAATCTACGTCTTATACTTAATGGTATATCTGTCTCTTACTTTCAAACACTAGAAGCAGAGCTAGCTTAAAATGTCATCGATGTCCGGAATAAACTTATTCTTTCAAATAACCCCTTATGAAATAATCTATCCGAGTAAAGTCCGGTAATCTTGCTGATCATATTTTTTGTCCAATTCGGCCTATCCATCTGGCAGCAAGCTGCACCGTTCGAGTAGAATGAGTCCACAGCATGTTGCTTAGAAATCGGGGATCAGTTCTATTCTTTTCTAACATTAGCCTGCAGAAGTCAACATGGCTTTGAAGGTCGCTTGACAGAAGTTCCTGTACAGCGTCAAATGTTACAGATGAAGACGTTCATTGCTCAAAGTTCGCCACACAAGGGTATGGTCTCAATTAAGTTCCACTGCCCATCTTGGCGAATCCTGTCCATAATGTTTTCGATGATCTCTTAAAGCAAAACTATATTTATAAGAAATTTTAGTTTTAAGATAAAAATTTTACTTACACAACGTCTAGGCTTACCTGAAGTTTCTCGTCGAATGACAAGAGATCCTTCCATCATTAATCTATTAAAAAGAATAAAAAAATGTCTTGAAGTAGGACGCAGTCTCACAGGAAATCTTCTAGCCTTTTCCATCCTTGCTGCACGTACATATCCACTACAATACCCGTAAAAATACCAGGGAAAGAATCAGTTATGACTTTTTACGGTAAAAGCCTACTTTACTTGTTATTCCTGACCGATAATAGTTTGAAGCTAAAATCAACTAAGCTGGAAAGGCCTATTATTTTTTCTGGTAAAAATAAAAAGCCAGCTTAGCTAAAAAAATAAAAAGCTGGGCTGCTTTTTATATTTTTACCGAAAAAAGTGTCAAAGCCCTTGCGCTTGCTTTTCTAGCTTCTAAACTATTACCGGTCAAGAATAACAAGTAAATTAAGCATTTTTCCTAAAAATTCATAACTGATTCGGTCCCTGAAAAAAGAAGCCAGCTTGGCTTTTTATACTTCAGGCTTCAAAACCTGTTACTTCCCGCTCGAAAAAATAATAAGCCTTTCCAGCTTAGTTTTTTAGCTGTTTTTTTTTCTTTTTAATTTAAGTTTTCAAAAGCTTGACAGGAATCGAAACGGGTTTCACAAGACATCTTTTGGTATATTCCACTAAATTCCACGATTAGAATTTTCCCAGCTTTTTTGGTTTAAAATTTTCAAACTATTAGATATTTTCGGTCCTTGAAAAATATACTATATGCCCTAAGTCGCGTAATTCATGCCTCTCTTCTATTAGAGCTGAAATAATATATATTTGCTGTTAATGACATTTTTCGACTATAATTGACGAAACAGTATCTAGGTATCAGGACTAGAGAAATTTCATTTTATGCAAAATTTTTAGATAAAATAGACTTCTTGTTTTGATTTTCTTGTTCCCATAATAAGTCAGAATCCCTACTTTAACGGATTACTCTCATGCATCTGCTGATACTGAATTAAGTGTCTAAGTACCAGAACATAACCTTTTGTCAACTTTCGTGTAATACCTGCATTTTGCACAAACTAAACATTATGCTGTACCCTCCTAGGCTGACGTTTCCTATTATTTTATTATCTGTGCACAAATAGGATATTCCTGGAAAGTAAATGTGAAGTTTCGTATTCTCTGATTATGTTAATGGCCGTGACTCATCAGAAAACATATTTTATATCACCAAATTTAGGGTTGTATTCACCAAGTGACTGTCATAAAAGCCAGTCAAATAAACACTACAATAAATAAATTTTGGTGGTGTCAATGGCGGATCGAGGGCGGGGGTCCTGGGGTCATGAGCAACCCCCCCCCCCAAACTTAAAGTAAAAATATAATTTTTATTTTATTTTTATTTTTTTATTTATATAATTCAACTTCAAAAAATTATACAAAATATTTTTATTACAAAACTTAAAAAAATAAAAATTTATTTCAATGAATATTATTGTATGCATGTGATGTATGTGTATAGAGTTTTCTCAGAATTTGAGTTTGGGACCCCAACTATGATGCAAAACCCTCGAGAAACTCTTCCCAAGCCACGAAACAGACTCCCTCACTATCACATTACATTAGAGCGCTAACTTAGTCCTAACTCCTAACGTTCTAAAATATTTGCAGCGTTCTTATGTAAAACAACTGACATGTATAATATGGACTAACCAGGTCCATAGAAATACACTGCAGAAAGTGGGATCACTTCTATATAGTGTTCTCTTTCGGTTGAAGCACCCAGTAAATAAGTGGGCTCGTCGAAATAAATGTTTTTAATTTTGGGTTAATTAGTGATAAAAAATGTTTTACCGAAGGCAATATATTCATAGATACTCAACAGATTTTTGAAACGTTTTATTAAAATCACTTTTCAACTTCCCGCCAATGTTTTTTTCAATTTGGCACCGACGTAAGAACTATTTTTGACACAAAAAATTGTATCCGCATGAAATAGCATATCTAGCAGTCCATATTATATATGCCAGTGTGTAAAACTGAGAAAAGTTTGATTTGAATGACTCCTACAGTTTGGACCCTAAATTATTCTATTAAAAAATTACATTTTGCAAAAAACTTATATTAAAAAGTGACACATCATCCACATCGCTTAATGCAGAAACCTTCCTATTCCTAGTACTTCACTACAGTACTGCGGTGGCTAAACGAAGCGACTTATGGGGCGCTGGACAAGTGGTGCCCCAATTTTTTTTTGTGCTAATTTAATTGCAGCAGTAAGATGAACCCCTCCCCCCTCTAATTTCAATGCTAGATTCGCCACTGGGTGGTATCAATCCCGGTTGAAAGATTGCTGGATATTATTTTATGAAACCTTCTAAATATATCATTGAGTTACATATCATTGGAAAGGGAATGTAATCGTATAAGCTACCATATAATTAAAACACAAACAAAAAATTTTATTAGAAATTTTGAATAAATCGCTCCCAAAGTAAAGCAAAAGACACAAATTCCACTTTGACATTTTGCTATTTCGATGCTGTATGAATGGGCAATATGCTTTCTTAAAGTGCGAGATATTCTAAGTTAAAAGTTAAACAAAATTTATTTCAACTTTTTAGATTAAAACTCAAAAGTCTACATTTTTCGGTACACAAAACAGTCTTGCCAGAATAACTCGGAAACAGGGCACCAAACGCTATAAGAATTTTTTCCTTAACTCGGTCCCAATAACTAAATCGAGCGTAAGTAATAAAACTTTTGCAACACCGTATATAAGTTGACAGACACAGTATAGCTAGTGAGCACCCTGAAATGAGCATATTAAACATAATCCAGTAAATTTGGACCGAATTGCAAAAATATTATGGTTTCCATTTTTAAGTTCGTAGGATTTTTATTGTGCCATGGTTTTAGTCATGGAAGGCTATTCGATCTGGTAGCACAATACTTTACTTAATAAAAACTTCTCTCAAAACTTTCCATTCACCTGGTAAGTGAAGTACGAAATTCCCCTATTTTGGGAATTTTCAAAAATACTGCCCAATCGGGACAAATTGTTTCTAACCGGTTAAATTTAGTATTATTACCTAAATTTTTGAAAAAAAATCTTGTTTATATTATTGTACTTCTTTAAATTAAAATTTTGTTTTTGTTTATTTTTCTTTTATATTTTGATTAATTAATTAAATATTTTGAATTTTTTCTACTGAAGAGTTATAGTATTAATAATTTATAGCTTTTATTAGTAATTAGGCTTTCTTAGTTTTTGTGCTAAAGCTGCGCTAGTATTTAACTCTAATTATGCTACTCCTACTGCGAAGATTCAATAATTACATTAGCCTTCATCTAATGGGTATTGTTCGATATGTTGTAACTTATTTCACTGCTCTCATTTATGAGTGCGGATAGCGATATTTATACTGATCTGGACAGGGTGCGAATACTACTTAATATTTTATGTAATCGTCTCTCTTGGCTGAATGTTTGTTCGCTGAATGCGCGAAGCATCCGCAGTAAAATGGATGAATTTAATTATATGCTTTCCAATATTAACTTGCATGCTATCATTGTAAGTGAAACTTGGCTAAACGAGGATATTCCATCATCACTCGTGTGGATCCCTGGATTTAATTTATTTCGTAACGATCGAAAGGGGCGGTTGGGGGTGGTGTAGCGATTTATATTAAGGACTAGATCAATGCCAAGCAAATAGCATTTTCAGTTGATGAAGCAATTGAATTTTTATGTGTAGAGGCTAGTATCGGCAATGAAAAGTGCGTTATTTGCTCCGAATATTGTCCCCCAAATTGCTTTAACTATAATAATGCCCGTGATTTTGAAAATAAAATCTCATACATAACACAACGCTATACGAACGTCATTACTGATGGTGATTTTAATGTCAATTTGCTAAGGCGAGACACCTTAGCAAATCAATTCACACACTTACTCCAGTGCCTTCACTTTAATTTTGTTAATTTCCATCCTACATACTACAATACATCTAATCCTTCTATTCTTGACCCGATCCTAGTGACAGATAATGGAAAGATCATTGCACACGATCAAATCAGTTCTCCTAGTACACTCGACCATGATATTATTTTTCTCAGCTATGACATTATGCTAGGCATGAATCACTCTCCTATTAAGTATTCTTTCCGGGATTATAAAAATATATATACTGATTCCTTATTTGATGAGTACATGGTTTTGCCGTGGCAGCGGATATATGATTGGATATTAGTTGATGACCAAGTCGACATCTGTACGACGTTTATCTCATATCTGTATAATAAATATGTACCTGCTCGAGTGAAATATACTGATGGGAATTGTTGCCCATGGTTTATTACAAGAGTCCGCACCCTTATCATAAAGCGTGAGTATTTATATCAACGTTATAGATGGCAAAACCTACGAAGCCAGGTCCTTGTACAAAACTGCTTGTAATAGAACCACCACAGCGATGAGACTAGCTAAACGTCAGTACTATGGTTCCAAAATTAATACTAACCTGGATTTAAAAAAGTTGTGGAGGAATCTACGGCAAATCGGAGTATATGGTAAGGACAAGAGCTACTGCAGTTTCCAACCTGATGAATTGAATGCCGTTTTTACCTCAATCAGTAACTCCTCCGATGATACGTCTGCTCCACATCAGGCTAGTATATTATCCAATTCAGTAAGTAGTATCTCGCATGGTTCTAGTGACCTATTTTCTTTCCGGTGCGTTAACATGGATGAACTTATTTCGGACCTTAATTCAATAAAATCTGATGCTACTGGCCCTGATGACCTCTCACCGCGCTTTATCAAAATATTGCTTCCAATCATCTGTACATTTATTCTTCACATAGTTAATTCATGCTTGTCTTCATCCTCCTATCCCTCCAATTGGAAAGTTGCTAATATTCTTCCAATTCCAAAAAAATCTTCTCTAGAATCTCCAGCTGATTTTCGTCCAATTAGCATACTATGCCTTCTATCTAAGGTGGTCGAAAAATTAATGTACCGACAGGTTTCTGAGCACGTAAACAAAAATAATTTACTACTCCACTGACATAAGAAGTTCTATGGATCGGGACAAATTTACCACCTTGGTACTTTTAGATTTTTCAAAAGCTTTTCATACCGTTGATCATAGCATTCTCTTACAGAAGCTCTATGCCTATTTTAAATTTAGTAGTACTGCAGTATCGATGATCGGTAGTTTTCTATCAAAGCGCAATCAGCAAGTCAAGCTCAATAATAGAATATCCACTCCTCTAGCGCTAGTGCGAGGAGTGCCTCAAGGTTCTATCATGGGCCTATTGTTGTTCAGCCTATTCATTAATGACTTGACAGTAATGGTTCGCGATGTGAGCATTCACCTCTACGCAGATGATGTACAATTGAACTTGAGGCGTCCAATTGGTCTTATTGATGATTGCATAGAACGTATTAACTCTGATTTAGACAGAATCCACATATGGTCTAGGTATAATATGTTACAACTAAACCCTAGTAAGTCGCAGTGTATAAGTTTCTACAATAATTCATTTGATTTGCTTGATGTTCCACCAGTAGTGTTAAATGGATCCGTCCTACCAATGCTTAGTAAGGTCACCAATTTAGCGATAACCTTGAATAGAAGTATGAAGTGTTGTGATAATGTCAATATGCAATTGAGGAAAATATATTCTGGTTTACGAAGGCTTTGGCTTTCTGTTAATATTTTACCTTATAGTATTCGTTTAATGCTAGTGAAATCGTTAATTTTGCCTCATTTCAATTCGGGTAGCATTGTTTTTCCCAAACTGGATAATGTGTGTGGACATAAGTTAGAGATTGCATTTAATGATTGTATTCGATTCATTTTTAAATTACGTATGTTTGACCATGTATCCTCTTTTCGAATGCATTTACTAGGATGCTCGTTGAAACATTTTCTGCAACGTAGGTCGTTTATCTTGTTGTATAACATACTAAAGTCAAATATTCCGGAGTATTTTAAGAGAGTTATTCTTGTTTTCAACATACCCAACGTAATAGAAATTTAGTGATGCCACGATTTCATAAGCTGGTCATGGAGAATTCGTACCTTGTTCAGATCATCCGGCTATGGAATAGTTTACCTGTTGCTATCCAAACAGCAGGCACTGTCAGTGTATTTAAGACGCTAGTTCGAACCCACTTAAAATAACATCTTTACTTAATTTAACATTTAAAATTTTAATAATAAAATTTATCTTCGCATTTGAGCTGCTCGATTAGGTATATAACGTAAAGCTTACTAAATTGATTTTAATTGTTTCTTTTTATATTTTAGTTCCTTTTTTTTTCAATGATCTCTAGAACCAATATACAATATTGTACTTAAAAAAAGATTATAAATCTTGTATGTACCTACTGTTACCAGAAATAAATTAATTTGAATTTGAATTCCTTCTGTTTAGAATGACCAAGATTTTATTGCAGGAGGGGATCAATTCCTAATAATATCCATGATGGCGGCATTCGAAGATTTTTGAGTATGCTTTTATGGATCAACCAGAAAGCTGAGAACTTTCTAAAAACATGGTTAGTAGGTACCTCTTTCAACAAAAAGACACTCCACGCCTTTCATTAGTACTTAACTACTTACATACTACGCCTACTAATTTTAGATTAGATTAGATTTGTAGATGGAGTGTGCGCAGGGTTAGCCTCGCATTCACTACAACCTGAAAGATCAATTGTGAGTCTCCATTCAATTAACTCCCTTTCTAGGGTTATACCCTAGAAAGACTGTGTCATAATGACTTAATTAGAAATTAAGTCATTTCAAGGAAATGAAGAGGTGACATTCTGTGGTCGAATATTATTTCATTTGGAATGTCATTGACAGATCATGGCAAAGTTCAATAATTTAATTAAATGCTATCAAGAAAGTTTGCGAGTGTTTGCTGTAGTTGCAAAGCATTTAGTAGAAGACAATTGTTGGTAGATAGACCAAAAAGAGAAGAAAGCTGGAATGAAATTTCATTCATGATCAGCTTATTCCTGTCACTGCTAACTTTATTGGAAAAACTTTCCAAATTCCAATAAATTCAGCTCATTTTAATGACGGTAGGTGGCACCACTTTTACTGAAATTTCACTAAATTGAGTAAAATTTGGTCTATTTGAAAATGAAGTGAAATGTTGCAAATTGGTTCTTTATGGACTTCATTTGCATGACACACTGCTCATTTGAGTCCATTTGATTACAAATTAAGTCATTGTGGAAACAGTCTGTCTAGGGTATTAGACTGTTAATAAAGTCTAAAACCATTCTGGGATTAAGGTTTCACACGTAGTTTAGTGGAGGAAAAGTATGTTCGTCGAGGTGGAGTAATCTCTGCTTAGCCAGTGCATCACAGTTGCATAGCAAGTGCTCCGAGTAGGCTTACCACCTTTGAGTATGTCCAAAAGCGTATACATATGTTTTGAAGTAAAGTAATTAAAAAAAAAAATTTTTTAGTCATATACTTTTATTCATTTTAGATGAGCTAATTAGAAAAACGATAACATTAATAACAAAATAAAATTAATTAAAAAAAGTCTTACTTCAATTGACTTAATAACATAATTAAAATTTTTATAAAAAAATTAACAAAATACAAATAGCCAAATACTTAATGTAAAGCTTTAAGTTTATATTTTTTGTTCGATTTTGCTGCTTCGATCAATTTTTTGTTTGAATCGTTTTTTTTGCTTAATAAAATTTGTAAATTCAGTGCAACTAATCTTATAATTAAAATGCATAAATAATTCTGATTTGACCATATCGGTATGAAGCCTATTGCGTTCGTTAGTCCATATATTTCCCATCACGCTAAAAATGCGTTCAACAAAACAATTATTAGATGGTACTGCAAAAACAAATATGCGTTTGTGTTGATTTTAAAATATTCAATCCATTTTTCTGTGCAATTACTTCCTGTTAATAAGGGTAAAACTTCATTTAGAATACGTATTTCTGAAAATAACTGATCGCCGTTAAACACTATTCCAAATAAATTAGCTACTTTACAGGCTTGGTCTAGAGTTATTTGTTCATTAAGGTTAAATGGGCTACAAATAAAATAAATTGAATTTTCGCTGAAATCGAACCATTTTTCTAAATATGATAACATTCTAGTATAGATTTGGACCCCTTCTTGTTCCAATATATACCTATCGGAGTAATTTAATTTTTTGATTTGTTGGTTTACTTCAAATCCGAAAAATAGTTTTTCCTTACGATAAACTAATTCTTTTTTTAAATCATTAAAAAATTTTAAATATTTGAGGCGATTGAATATAATTGCTTTTAACAGTTTTCATTACATTTTGAAAAAGATGCATGACGTTATGTACGAAAAAAATGTATAATTCTGCCAATGAATAATCATTTTGGATACCATCTTTATGATATTCTATAAATTTCCATATTCCCTTATTTACATTTTCTTCACCTTTACTGATGAAATAACTTTTTAGGGCATTCCAGTTTTTTAAAAGTCTGTCAACTACTGCATATAATGACAAAAATCTGGTCGGTACATGACGAAGTATAGCTGAGTACCTATTCACAATCTACAAATTCGCAAAATTCTTTCTAGTTTTCAACTTCCTTGGCTGATGACGAAAATACTGCATTAAGTACTTTTAACACTAAATTCTCTACATCGTAGCTAAGTGTAATGCGAATCCAAATTTAGCTGTGTTGTGAAGAATGTGGACATTGCAATGTCCAGCAATTAAGTTAGGCAAACTAAAATGATTTTTTATATGAACGAATACAGCATTGTGCTTACCAAAATTTACGGCTGCATTATCTGCTCCGTAGGATACTAATTGGTTCGATCTTATTCCAGAGTTTTGTATACACTTTATAATTTTATCAGCAATAGCACTTAATTATTCGTTTGGATCTTCGTAAAAATCTAAAATTGCATCTATAGTTCCCTTTTCTATGTCAAAGAATCTGATAGATATCGGAAACATCTTTCTGTTGCCTTTGTTGGAGGCATCAGTACAAATAGCATATGGACTATTTTGTAGCATTTTTAAAATTAGTTCTAAAGAATGTGGTGCTAACACTAATTCGACAAGAGCTTCTGCTTTTGTTCGTCCGCATCTAACCTTTTTGGCATTATTTGAATCTTGATAAACTACCGAATGTAATTTGTTTCCACAATCTTGCGACAAATAACTATGGTGATGTTTAACACCATGATAAGTCAATATTAACTCTGAAATAATTACTTCATCATGGATTGCGCTCGAATTTATAAAAAAACTTGACAAATCTTTGGAGGTTGAAGAGTTTTGCATGCGATTTTTATGTCGTTCACTCTGCATGTGGTTTTTTACAGCATAAACACCTCTGTATTTAATTGTAAATTTTATAATGCAAATTCTACAAAGCACGCGGTCTGTTTCGTCCTTAACTTTAACAATCCAAAGTTTAAAATTATCATCTTGAAGCCCAGAATCATTAAATTTATATTCACCTCTTGGATTTTGTGTGTGTGTTTTTTTTATCGGTGTCTTGTTGCTTTCATATTCATCGCCATCAGTATCTGTGTTTCTTCTACGGACGCTTAAATTTTTATAATTTTTTTTGTCGAAAAATGGCATGTTTAGAGGGAATATCTATAAAAATATTGTTATACGTATGGTTAAATATAGTAACTAACAACAGATATTTTTCTTAAAAACGCACCCAAAATTTAATGAATGCTAAATTATCATCCGATCGTTTCCAATCCAACAGAACTAAACTAATATAAATAATGTTCATCTAATTACTACTATACAACCATGTTAAACAACAACACAACAAAGAATGAGTTGTCGTTGTCAATAACATGACATTTGACATATTGTGTACAGAAATAATATTGGGGGGTGGAAAAAAATAATCGATTAAATATCGATCGGTTTTGTTTCTTATTTATTTTATACAATATTATTTGACGTTTAGAGGATATTTATTGCCGTAACTGCAATAGACAGAGATATTTATATAAAAAAAACCTTTTATAACCAAAAAAGCGTATAATTTTGAATATTTATAAAAAACGTATTATACGCTCCAAAAACGTATAGGTGGCAAGTCTAGCTCCGAGGTCTCCTGACCAATCTGATTTTTTTAAGCTACCGGTTTTGTTTTTTTAGAAGATCTCATTATAATGATGATCATTTTAAAATCATCCCGGAGTTCCCTTTAATTTGGACTTCATACTAAAATAATTTTCAGCATCGGACAATGTAGATTTTTGTGCAATCCGAAAAGAGGAGCTATTGAAGAGGATTCAAATGTTGATCAAGCGAGACAGCTAATTATATAAACAGAATTTTTCTATGAAACTACGTGAAGAGAAAAGTCTATATTAACAATCTTAAATCAATTCCTAAACATTGGACCAATATTGATATCAAAATATAAAATTTGAATTCAATTATATGCACACAATTTGACTTTATAACACTTTTAACATCTCCAGATTGAAGAAACTCATAGGAATTGCATTTGCTTATCTGCTTATATTTTCTAGAGTCCACCATTAACTTAACACAAAAACTTTGCACCAATTTTCGAAAATTTTCACAAAGAAAGCCACTGTTCTCGCAAAACTTATTTCTTTCTTTCCTTTTATCTTTGAAACTGAGATGGATTATTCGCTGCTCTTTCAATATCATTTCCGTAGATATAAAAGATTCTCACCATTATTGAAGGTATGTACAAATGGACAGAAATCTAAAAGAAGCAATTTTGCCGTATCCGATAATTCAATTTTCCATACAAAAAAAAAAAAAAACAAAAAAAATTCTTTCAGTACAGTACAAGAATAGGAAAAAGGCAACCCCTATACGTGCACAGCATATTGAACAACCCTCTGACAAGTGGAGAGTGAAATGTGTCCAAATTTCGTTACGATTCGAGCGCCTTATTTGCAACTTTGATTTCTGTTTATCTTTGTTTAGTCCCCCAGGATAGACAATTCCATAGATACTGCAATCGCCCTCTCTGACTGAATCCGTATAATGGTGAAGGAAGTTGTTAGGAGCTACTTTTCAAAGGAACACAGAACAATCCACCAATAGCGCGCTTCTTAACGGAAGTAAAAGTTATCTTTGCTCTCAAAAGAAGACTTTCTTCTCGGGTTTCGTTTTATCCATTCCAATGATAGAACGGAGTAACCACCCTAAAAACTTTCCGGGAAACATTAAAGATGGTTCTGTTGCGGGTGTTGTGTTGTTTTCGGTTGTGTTATACATTATTCATTGAGAGAAAATATATAGTTCGAAGAAATTGTTTCTGTTTTTTTTTGATTTTATTTAAACGTTTCCGAGATTCTTTGTTTTCTTTTTTATAAGTTCCATATTCACCGAATAAACTGAAGGTAAAATATTTTCTTGATCCTTAAAATACACACATCAAGCAGCGGCGAGACATGCATGCATAAGGAATATCTGTCACATTTTTCCCTGAGCACTATTACACCCCTTCTTACAACATATAAAGGACGAACCAGACAAAAGGGATAACTTAATTTAACCTTCAACCAAGCATAAAATTTGTGGGTGGTTTTTATGTGTAACCAGATTATACGCAATTTGGACCAACTATATAGATTTGAAGTTGCTACTGCTGCTACTGCTGCGGTTATTTATAACTGAGGCTAGGGCATTGACCACACTACTGCCAACCAAAACGTATAATTTGTTGTGACATGTTGCGAAACATTTTTATTGACTCTTTGTCACTTTGTGAATCCTTCCCTATATCATTATGAATTTCCTTTTTAATTCATAGTCGGCCCACAATTGAATGAAAGTATGCAACTGTATTAACGATGGTATTGTGCCTTGAACAGCTATGACAAGAGTAAAATCAGGGACGACTGGTATCCCCTCTAATATTGAACCTGACAATTAAGCAATTTCCATACACTGTCCCTCTGGTTCAGTACAATGAAAGCAATGCAATATACTTGACTAGACTTCGGCTATACACCTGCATTCTGAGATTTTATCGAGATAATTTTATTTTCAGAGTATCAAAAGGAGATCAAAAATTAAGAAATTTGTATTTCGTGATGATTGACATTTCAATGAAGAACATTTATAGAGTTCAATTAGTGGGAAGATTGTAGTTTATAGATTATAGTATATCCAGCCAACGATTGTAGAAAGAATTGGACCAGGTGCAAATTAGAAGTTATTTTTTTTTTTTAATTTTGAGAACCTCACCCAGGAAATTTACAATGTCTACGTCTACTTAAACTACCAACTATACTACCGTTAACCAAGAAGAATTTAGAAAAACTTCCAATTGACCTATTATGACCAATAAAGTTGCTTTCAAATGATGAAAATTTTTCTTTCAAATTCCTGTAGAAGTCAGTCAATCTAGCAGCGAGTTATATTCCACGCAACTCTTTCTGACGAAATAAATAACATTTCCGGCGTTCCTCAAGGCAGCCATCTTGGACCACTCCTTTTTATAATTTCCATCAACGATGTGTCACTGATTTTGGCTAATTCAAGAATATTTTTCAACGTTTTCAGGGTTCATTGCTGTCCTGATGAGATCGCCCTGTTACTGCTGATCGAAACACCTTACACACAGTACCTATACTCCCAAAAAATTTTTTGGAATTTTTGGTCTTTGGCTTTCAGGCCAGAAACTGACAGTACCTCGGTACTTGTTTTTTAATTTTCTCTGCTCATATGCAGTAGGTTGAGAATTTCCTGTAGACTCATATTTTGTACGGGTCTCGAAAGAGTAAAAACTCATTATTACTTCCACTTAACATTTTTCTATGCTGACGATGCCAAAATCTTCCGCATTGTTTCTGATGAAAACGAGTATAGAGTTTTAAACTCGGACTTAGAAACTTTTCATATATGGTGCGCTATTAACTATGTCCGTCTTAATATCACCTAATGCGCTACTATGTCCTTTTCTCTTAAAAGGAGCCCATTTTACTTCAATTATACTTTAGATGGATGCTTATTAACTAGACTTGACAAAACCAAAGATTTGGGTGTCTTTCTTAATACTTGTCTTTCCTTCGGGGATCATATTAATGCAATCGTTGTCAGGGCTAATGCTACTCTGGGGTTTGTAAAGAGATGTGCGAAAGAGTTGAATGATCCATTCATAACGAAGATCCTTTACTACACATTCGTTAGACCCATTTTGGAGTATATGCCAATCCTGTCTGGTCTTTCTACTATTCTGTATAGATGAATCGCATCGAGTCTGTGCAGCGGAGATTCGTTCGATTTAACCTGCGTGAACTTTATTGGGGCAACTCTATTATTCTACCTCCATGTTGATAGGCTTAAACTCTTTCCATTAGATTCTCTTGAGAATAGATGAAAAACTTCCAGAGCTGTTTTTGCATTTCCTTGTATACAAGGAGGGATAAATACTTTCAATATATCTGTTCCTGTGCGCTGCTTGAGGAACTGTGACTTCTTCGTAAACTTATTATCGTTATTTTTATTATGTATACTTTTGTAGGTATTATGGTTATATTTTACTTTTGTAAGCTCAGTAATCAGAGCTTTGAATAAGTTCTAAATAAATAAATAAATAAAATCACACTAATCTTCAAGCTGATATTGATACCATCTCAAGCAAGTCTAAGTATCACGTGCTACATGTTGGGAATAATTATCACCAATACACTTACATCTGCTGAATGGTACTCCGATCAAAGCTCTTGATGAAGAAACAGACCTAGGAGTTATGATCTCCTCAGATCTTAAATAGTGTAAACATATTAATCACATTGCCCAAAAATCAAACTCCTTAATTTATTTATTTCAAAAGTTTTAATGGGATGCATACTTCTAAGAGTACCTACATAACTTATATAAATTTTTTATTCGCCCAAAATTATAGAATTTACATTCCCTATATGGACCACATTTGAGAACTATGAGAAGCCATCCATGTACCAGCATAAAAAAATGTTGCTGAAATAATTACTTAATTAAAAACAAATATTTTTGAATGACTACAATGTCGTGGAACGAAGCTACCACTAGAAAAAATTATTTACGAAAATCATCCACAACGTCTAGGTTTTCCAACAAGAAGACTTCGTCTGACTCGTAGAGACCTCATCGAAACTTTTAAAATACCCGGTCATCACTTATCACTTTTCTATCGTAATTTTGATTCATTCATGTTGGAATCATTATGGAAAAGCGTTCGAAATATCAGATTATACGCGTTCAAGATATATCCAACCGAAGAAGCTCCGTAAAAAGACTCACTCACGAATCACAATGGTTAATAGAAGCTAATAGAAAAAACTAAATGTTTTTTTTTTAAACATGGCCCAATTCACATCAACAAATTTATAATTTTATTGAATTTTTCAATTGCTTAAGTTACACAAGAAATAATTGATTCTGTGATTTAAAGAAATTCATCCAGATAATCTGTTTCTGGATATGCTATATATGGCCTATCCACACATTAAAAATGTTGAACTAAAATGAATTATTGCTGCTAGGAAGAATCATAAGCCTCGGCTAAGAACATTATTAGCTTCCGAAATTGAATTTCGATGACGGATTATTTGGCATGAATCACAAATCACACAGCCACAAATGCCGAAGAGATTAAGGGACAATCATTTAGGACAACTCCAATTTGCAAATCGATATTGAATTTTCAGAGTATCTTTTGTCATACACAGGCAGACCTGACCATGCTGTGAAGATGAGTAGCGAAGTTTCAATAAGTATGGCTGATGAAAAACCCAGTGACGGATTTATTCGCTCTAAAATAAAATCGTGTGCAAAATTCACATTTTTCAACACCAAAATCAACTATAAGTTACAAAGAAAAAGTTCGAAAATAAAATTAAGTTTAAAAGTTATTTTTTGTTTTATTTTTATGTATATCTTAAAGTAGTTGTTTTTCTTTCAAAATGTTAAAAATTCTCTAAGAATTGAGTTTATGTAGAAAACATTCTAGATGCAACCTGAAAAATACCAATTTTAGCCAAAATTTTGAATACTATAATACTTTTAGTTTGTTCTTACTGCTCAAAGTATTCACAAATTTCGTCAAAATTAATATTTTTCAGGTTGTATATGGGTGTGGATTCTGATAAAATTAAAATGGCAAAATAATTTCCATCAGAATTCTGGTTTTTTTGTGTGTGTGTTTCTTTTTAAGGCAGAGGAACAGGAGACCCTATCCTAAGGACGGAGGCCATAGCGGCCCATTGTGCTGTCCTGCGAAAGGCCATTCACCAAAACCTTCCTGTCCTCTTAATGAAACGCATCAGGTCTTGGTGAGGCAGGTCTTTCAGCTTATCAACAGATAGAAGGGCAGACCGTAGAGAATCCAGCCTACACCGGGCGAAGGCCGGACACGCATACAAAAAGTATTCGGTTGTCTCGAGTTCTCCTTCCAGGCAGGACGGACAATCAGGGCTGTCAACAACTCCCATCCTTGTTAGATGAGCAGTGAAGTTAGCTGTGGCCGGTGATTATGCAAAACCAGAGTATTACATTGTTTCCTTCCGAGCCCCATGAGAAAATCGGAGATTTTCCCATTGGGCCCATCAAGAAACAGTTTTGTACACCTGCAGGTATAAAGGTTCGCCATTCTCTGCTGACGCTTTCAATGAACATCCGCTTTGATGAGAGACCCGATACTCGAGGTGGCAACGCCTACGGCGGGTTCTGATCCAAGGAACGGAGAATCAGAACCAGCCCTTTCATTCCTCGTGATCCCCATGTGACCAGGAACCCACAGAAGGTACACCTTGTTGTGGATACACAACTTCTCCACAAACGACCTGCAATCCTCCAGTAACTTAGATGTTTTCCGAGGACCACTCAGAGCCATCAAGGCTGCTTGACTATCCGAAAAGATAGCAATGTCCTTCCCCTTGATTTGATATCAAGGGCTAACTTCGCTGCCATTGATATGGCGAAGACTTCAGCCTGGAAGACAGTGGTATGTCTACCAAGTGAGTACTCCATCCCAATATCAGGCTCAGGAAAGTAAACACCCACCCCAGCTCCCTAATTAGTGAGAGAGCCGTCTATGAAAATTTTTAGAGCGGACCGAGGAAGGCTGGATAAGGCCACGATTCCCTTACGACAGAGTTTCTCAACCCGTGTGTCGCACAAGATTTTTAAATATGCCACGAGATTTTCCGACAAATAATTACAATTGCATGGGTTTTGTTAGTATTTTTAATTGCCCCAACGGTTTTTAAAAAAATCGTTTTAAACATAATTTTCTTGGATTTCTATTTTATATTCATACTTATTATGGTGGTCACCTCAAATTAGGAATGCAAAGTTTCTAGACTAAAACAAATAGATTCTCGTAAAAACTTTACAAAAATCTCGTACGACATAAAAAATTCTCGTTAGGTACTAGGTTTACCGCGAAGTTTTTATATTCAGCTATGCCGCAAAGAATTCCATATATTTTAGTGTGCCATCAATCAAAAAAGGTTGAGAAACACTGCCTTACGGAAAGCTCACAGAGAAACGACGCCCAAAACGAAGCTCAGGTACCATGGCATCACGTGGCATACTGGCCAGAGGGCTTTCCAAGTCCAGCCCAGACCCCAGAGAGCACTGGGACCTCAAGAGCAGTAGTAGCCGTAGATCGCATGGAGCCCGTACATCCCAAGCAGGAAAGTCGTTGCAGTCCCGCCAGCTTCCGGATCGCAGTCCCCATAAGCGTCCTCGGCCACCATACACAGGAGGCATATGTAAACATGGGTCTAATGATCGAGGTGTACATCCAGTGCACAACCCTCGGTCTCGTGCCCCATGTGCAGTGAAAGGATCTCCGGCATTGAGCGAAGACCCTAGTAGCCGTATTAAATTTTCCTCTACGTGCAATCCCCATGTCAGCTTCGAGTCGAGGAAGACTCCAAGGTGCTTAACATGAGGAGAGAGTTCAGGGTTACATGATATGTATTTTAAATTATAGCAGTGACAATTTGACAATTGTGGGGTAATTGTATATATTACTGAAAAGACAATAATGGAGCAAATTTTAATGCGAAGGTATATGCAAAAGAGGATGCCTATTTTAATCCGGACACTTCTAGACATGAGAGATGTCTTAAACGATGCAGCATTATGATACTATGAACAGTTTTTACTAACAAGGTTTATTTCAATTAAGCGGCGGTAACCTTGCGGAGGGGTCAAATTTTTATTTAGACCACATTGGAAAATCTAGTGCAGAATCGAATTTCTTATGTCGTGAGAAGAAGTTTGAGTATTTATATCAACACGCACTTTTTAATATTTCCCTAATTTTTACTCGATTTGAGGTACTAGATTTTTCGCACCTTAAATAGGCTCTAACTCGGTAGGGTTATGTCATTGCTTACCTCAGCTGATTAACAGCCACCATTCGTAGAAGAAAACTTTTCAATGCATTTAGAACCCCCGGCGTAGGGGGGGGGGTGGTTCCGATACCGCATGTTGCATATCAAATTATAGGTCTCGCCGAGTACTATCGGGTAGTGTACTTTTTTCTTCATTCAGAAAAATTTCTCGGAACATTTTTGCCGCCGGAAAACCCACTTTTATGCACTTTGGTCACAAACACCCCAGCTACTACATTTCGCATATATTTTTGCAGTTTTTTCTTCCATGGCCATTAGTGCTCTCTTGTGAAAATTTTTCTCAATTCCACGATTTCACGAAAAGTAGAAAAGTCCACTTTTCCAACCCAGAAAATCACTCAAGTTACCATTCGATCGCCAAGCTTTCCCCCACTTAATTGAAATAAACAGAAGAATACTAAATCCACAATATTCATCTCCTATTTGACGTCAATTCTATGGTAGAAAGGCGAAACATGGCTTATCAAGAAAGCTAGTTTAAACAAAATCCAAACAAAGAACACATACTAAAAACTAATAGCGATCAAGATAAAATGATAAAAGAAAATGGATAAGACACATACTTAGAAGGTCTACACAAACTGTGCCGGTTGTAAGAAGGATAACTCAGCGTTTCAAACTTCAAATATAAAATTTTATTATTACAATTCATTTATTTAACCTAATATCACAAAAATTCATAATGAGCTTAAAAACTAGAAATTCAAGAAACAGTCAAAAATTCAATATAAATTCACAAATTCAAAATAATGCCAATGACGTGGTCCGTTTCTTTAGTTCTGAAAAGAAGAAGAAGGACAGAATTAATTTACTGTTAACCAAACCAATTTCTGTGAAAATTACAGGAGCGTACTTCGGCGTGTAAGACCGAACAGAGGAAATAGCACAATAAGTGTGCTGCAGCGTGTGAGATGAATAAGTAGCACAATGTGTGTGCTTCAGCGTATAAGAACAAGATGTAGCACGTCAAGTAGCTTCCGCATGTAAGACTGCAGTGTAGCACGTACTGAAGTGTGTATGGTCGAGATATTTCAGATTATATTCTGAATCAAATGAACTCTGAACCAAGAATGGTGCCATCTATTGCAACTCGTCGGCGTTATTAAGCCGGTGTCACCAGTTCTGTTCATTTTGGCCCTAGGGTTGCCCTAGCACCGCTTATTACAATTGCTTGTATTCTGACTGAGGCTAAGGCGAAATCAGCTGACTGGAGTAATGTCATTTGATGACATGAAAAAATGGAAATATACCGAGGTATGTATACTGTGATGCAATTTTTTTGTTAATTTTTCATTTTATTAATGATTTGCTTTGATTAGTTTTAAATGAAAAGATTAGAAGTCTTTGCTATGGAGGTACGGCTTGCATTGATTCCACTTGGTTTTCGTGGATGATGCTGCTAGTTATTTTGTGAATAATTCATCGGTTATCAGATAAGTATTCTGTTCATAAGTGTATATTTGATGCTATGCTAGGCGGATTAACTATTGGAGACAGGAGGGTACATTGAGGATTATTTATGTGTGGACTGAACACAAACGAAAACTACATGAAGAATGTCGGTTAATAAAGGAATAATTTAAAGTCGAAAACCCTCAGCAGAAGTCAAAAATAAGATCCATGTATAAAAGGAAGGCACCACTATCTATGCGTTTGTCCGGCCTTTACCCGAAGCAGGCTGGATATGTTTGAGTCTGCCCTGCTATATGTAGATGAGCTGAAAAGCTTACCTTACCTAGACCTTAGACAGACTTAATTTACTAAATGTCCAGTCACTGCGCCAAATGCTGTGCCACTTCAAATCAAAATCGCGTGTTTAAAGTAAAGCTCTGCGCGGTCAAAGTAAAGCTCTTCATGTAAGCGGAGAGAAAAGGTGATCGTTTCTCTTTGAATCCCACTTTTCATAAGCAGAGTAGATGTTCATGTTCTGCCGCTGCCCCTGTTGCCTACTTTTGCATACCTTCAAAACAGAGAATACTTTCGCGCTTTTGCAAACCGATTAAATAAGAGCATGCAAAACATGCTTAAAAGCTTTCTCTCTTAGCAAAGGAATCATTGTTTCTGCTTCATAGGCACACTTTCTGCTATTCGACTGGACATCTAGTATATTAAGTTTGTCTAATCCTAGACCTGATGCGATTAATTAAGAAAACACGAACGTTTTGGTGAGTGTTGGTTTCTTATTTTAGGCAGGTTATCACTAGAGCTGAAAGTATCCAGATAATTTGCTATCCGGATTATCCAAAATAATTAAAGTCTGAATCCTCAAATCGGAGTATCCGGATAATCCGGCTCAGTATCCGGATCCGGATCCAAACTATCCAGATCTGGATCCAAACTATCCGGATCTAAACTAAGTAAAAAAGTTTCAACATTTCCGCCAGATTGCATATTATCATGCCAATATCATGAAATTTATATTTTCCTTATGAAGCATTGCAATCTGGATCCAGATCCGGATAGTTCAGATTCAAATCCGGATCCGAATTTCAGTAATGGGATAGTTTGCAGATCCGTCCGGGTATCCGGATATTACAAAATCTGGATCAAATTTTCAGTTCTAGTTATCATTCGCCTTGATCTCTGTGCTTGGGTTCTTTCGTCCCCTTTCTTTAAAATAAAAAATAAATAAAAAGTGATATAAGGAAGGCAACAGATTCTGGTGAAGAGACTCCTTTGAAGCTAGGTCAAAGAAGAAATAAAATGTATATTTTAATCAATTATTCTGTTTCATGAAAAATAAAGTTTAATTACTTTTATTTGCCGGATTTGACCATCAATCAGAAAATAATTTTTCAATTTTTCAACAATAATGGCATAAACTCAAAATGCTTGTTTCGAACTAGCGTAGAATGTAGAATGCATAGATAAATTCACCTTGTAGAATACCAGTAAAACTAAAAAAACAAAAACAAAAATATTTATGCAAAATTGAATATGCACAGCTATCTTCAATTTAATGACTTTCAAAAAGTCAATATCATCGATGTGAATGTGACCAACTTAGCTTATCCAATTTTAGCTACTGGTCTGTTTGAGTTTATATCTGGAGACATTTATGGTATAGATAAAATCCTGAGTTATGGGTTTCACAGGTAACTTTTTATTATTAGTTTTTTTTCTCTTTCTTTTCAAACTATTAATCTACATCGACCACATCTATTCAATTTTTTATCTATTCTGTCTTGTTAAGTTTGTATACATTTATTAGCATTTTTCGCATAGTCTTCCATATTGCCATCGATATCCAATTTACTCTAATCATTAAATTCAGTTTATTTATAAAAATTTTAAATTTATTGTAAGACTCACAAATTATCTAGTTAATGAGCTGTGATCTTGACAACTATAATTATTTAGTAGACAACTATCTGCATATATGGAGAATTTATAGGTTTTTTGATTCTATCTAGTCTAATGGGTAAATAAGTTGGGACTTTTTAGTAGTTTTGATTATTATCAGAATAAGGCAACCTACACTAAATTATCACAAAAATATTCACAAGAAAAAACTCAAAAAAATAAAATAAATTACAAGTAATTAATTTAAATTAATCCCAAAAAGTACGCCTAAACATTTATTTTCTTTTCAAATTTAACTTAAGTTATCTCGCGAGAATAGTTATGAACAAAATTTATGCAAAGATACCATAAAAACAAAGAATTCATTAATTTCTCTGCGCATCACTCTTCTCTCTACTGCACTCTATTAATGCTTTGACAATATGCCGACATAGCGACATCATGTAAAATCCTCAAATTGATTAAGTTTTTCAAAGAAAGTAATCAAAAAGGAAAAATATTAGCCGCCATCGAAATAATTTCGACCACTACCTACTGCAGGTGCTTAGAATATGTAAATTGGTTCGAGCATATTTTCTCATTGTTTTTATCTCTAGTTGACACAAAATTGATTTTTTCTAATTAATTATTCATTTAAGTAGGCAATTTCGGTCGGCCAGATTGATAGTGAATAGAATGGAAGATAGAAATTTTGATATTATGACAAAGATGTCACCAAGTTTATGTAGATCTTTTGTTTGTTTTATTTTTTTTCTTTTAATCTTCTTTTCGCTTTATGATAAAATATAAGAGTGAAAAATTGCTTTTGGAAATGTCTTGCATGAAATTGGTCCTGACCTAAAACTGTCATGTATTTCATTTTATATGAGATAAAAATAAAAAAGTGATTTTAAAATTTTTGTCCCATGGATTAGTTCCTCCGTTCATGGGATACTTCCTCCTTACGAAAATAATTAAATGGTACTATGAGATCTAGTCTCGGACATGGAAGGGAGTGCCGGTTTGTAAAGGACAATTCAGTTTTCTTAAAATTTCAATTATAAAATTTTTATTAAAATTCATAAGCTTAAAACTAAATATCACAGTAAATTCAATTCGAAACAAAATTCAAAACTAAAGCTAACAATTCAAAAAAAACTTCAAGTAATAAAAAAAAAAAAAACAAATTAAAAATTAAAAAATCAAATTCAGTGAGCTCCTGCTCCAGGCGCTACCAATGATCTACTCGTTCTGAAAAAAAAGAGAAGACCAGAATTAATTATCTGTCATCAGAACAAGAGAAAAAATAAATTGTTGATGCTGCTAGTGCGTGAGGGCACAAGGGCAGCAAAATGCTTCTATAGAAAAACTAATTCAGATTAATCTCTGAATATAGATTTATTGTACCCAAGGTGGTATAAATATGTTTCTATATAGTATTAGCTTTTTTTTGGTGCGTGCGGGCACAAGGGCGGCAAAAATACCGTTGCTCGTACGTGAGGGCACAAGGGTAGCAAAGTGATATAGTCGGTAAAACGAGTCAGATTAGTCTCTGACAGTATTCTGCGCGTGCGCAGAAGTGTAGCAATATGCTACTATAAAGAAGAAGCGCAGATTAATCTCTGCAGCAGAATTGTTCTTCTGCTTAGATGTGGGCAGGAAAATTGGAAATGATATGATTTTCAGATTAATCTCTGAAATATAGAATTAATCTTCTATGTTGGAGGTTGAGAATATTCTTGTACTTAGATTAGTCACTAACCCGGCGGTTACACCTGCAAGTACAGCTTGCATGCAAGCCTCCCTTCCAACGCAATTTTAAACTTGACAGCAGAATTCAGTTCGGTTGATGTCTTATCAGCTTGCATGCAAGTTCATTTAAAAAATGGCACCGTGACGTAAAGTCTTGCGTATATTGGAAAATTATAGCAATTAAGGAAGTAGCAGAATGATAAAAACCCAAGAAAAATTATGTAATGCAAATGATCCCAGAAAATCTCATTTTCCCAGAATAAATTTATCAAATTCTCTCAAGCATTTCTTTTCCGCCATTTTGAAAACTGTATAAATGTCAAATTACTATCTCCCAGCTGCCATGAATTTTCATCATGCAAGTTCGCTGAAAGTTGTATGCCAGTTGGATTACACGTGCAGGAAGGATGGCAGTGCAAGTTCCATGCAAGCTGTAGTTGCAGGTGTAACCCCCGGGTAAACCAGATGAGCTCTGGACCAAGAATGATTTTCTGCTGCGGCTCGTCGGCTTTATATAGCCGCCGCATCCAGTTATAAGCTCTCGCATCTCGGTCTTGCCCTAGCGACGTTTGTTGAATTTGATGACTGAGGCGAAATCAAATGATTTGACGTAATGTCACTATGGGACATTGAGAAATGTAAATATACGAAATGGTGGTATACTTTTGAGGTAAGTTAAAGGTTTTGTACAATTTTTGTAATAAATAATAATAATTTTATATGTTTCAGGTGTTAAACTTATTTGTTGGAATGTTTGGATTAGATAAG
This sequence comes from Dioctria linearis, assembly GCA_963930735.1. Lineage (NCBI taxonomy): Eukaryota > Metazoa > Arthropoda > Insecta > Diptera > Asilidae > Dioctria > Dioctria linearis. The sequence continues at coordinate 195,771,587 of OZ005743.1, read as the reverse complement.
TGTTTTTTTTTGTTTCTTTTAGAATTGAATTCTTTGTGTATCTTTTCCCCTTTTTCTTTAGGAGGAAATATTTCGTCGCGAGAAGGATTGGGAATGTGGATGGAGTTTACAGCGAGGGACCATCATCATGTATGTGTGGTCTGTTAAGTAAAAGTAAAAGTTAAGTAGAACAATAAAAAAAACTAAATTAAACGAACAAAAAATGATCTAATTACAATTGAAAATTCCAATAAAAAAATGCAGCATAAGAACAACAAATATAAAACCATTAACAGAGAGGGTAACAGCAATTAAAAGTTTTATCAAGTAATTTTAAATAAGTAAGTAAAACAATTATGAGGTTCCCTCAGCAAAATTGCTGCACAATTTAGGGAATTATACCTGAAATCAGTGTTGGGCGTAATCGACTACATTTGTAATCAGATTAATAATCATAATTACATCAATCATGATTACCTATCAAGCATTAATCATGATTACATCGAGTAATCTTATGAAAATATAACCGTAATCATGATTACATGATTACATTTTTTTTATAACAAATGAAACTTTTCCATAGATTTTAAAATTTAGTATTAAGAAAACAAAAAATCTGTGATCGTAAGAATTTTTATTGTAAAAACTCCAAGGCACTCTCACAGATCTTTTATTATTGTAGATATTTAAATTTGTTATTTTGGTATAAAGATATAGACATACATTTAAATTATAGCATAATAACTTTGACTCTAGCTTTATGCCTTTATTATCAAAATTATTGTGAAAACTTGTTTACCCTTTCCTTTACTTTTATATTTTTATTTTAATCTTTTGTGGTTTCAATGTGCCTTATTTAGTCTTTTACCTTTTGCTTAGTTCTATAGTTGTACGTTTAGTTTAATCCTTTTGTGACCCCTTTAGATTTAATTAGTAATAACCTCTTACCTTTTGTTTTCAGAGCCATTTTTTTAATGTTTTCAATTTTATTATGTGTTTTTTTATTATGTGTTCTTTTAATAATATTCGTTTTTTTCAATTTATATTTTTGTCTCAATTCATAAGTGGCAAATACTTCAAATCTTTTATTTCCAAGTTTCGCAATAAAATTTCTATAATTTTTATTTTTAATTTTTCTATTTTTTGAAATTCTTTAAAAACTGCCAAGATTGACCGAATTCGCCAAAAATTGGTTTGTAATAGCTTGTCGGACATCCAAATGTGCTTTAACCACAATTTCTGCTATGGTTATCGTCTTTTTCGAATTCTTATAATTTTTAAATCTGATTGATATGGAGACTTCATTTGCAAGAATAAATTTTAGAGCGGGGTATAATCTACCAAAAACACCTTATTTCATCCATGAAAACACTAGAGACTAGACCCATTATTGCACTCATTTCTCTCGCTATTCAGTCCTTTGCTAAATGCACACAAATGCTTTTATTTGAAAATATTTAATTGTCATCGATACTACGCACTTACATATACATGTAATATGGACTGCTTAACTTTCTATTTCACGTGACCACAATTTTATCTGTCAAAATGAGTTCTTACGTTGGTGCTAAAATTGAAACAATTATTGGCGGGAAGTTGAAAAAGTGATCGCGCAGCTCGAAAGGTGATTTTATAAATCCTTTCGAATTTCTGCTGCGTATCTAATGAATATAGTGCCTTTGATAAAACAGTTTTATCAGTAATTAACCCTAAATAATTAATTTAAAATCATTTGTTTCGACGAACCCACTTATTTATTTGTTGTTTACAGTTCTCTCTTAGTTGGTACATTGGGGCTTAGACCGAAAGAGTCAGCAATATGAAAGTGAGTCCACTATCTCCATTGTATTTCTATGAACATAGTCAGTCCATATTATACAGTCAGTGGTACTAGACATGTCTGCTAAGGTTTCAAGAAATTCAGTTTGGTAGAAGTAGATCAAAAATTAATTGCAAGATTTTTACCAGGTACGCAGGCAGACAAACTTTCTGAACTAACAAATACAACAGTGTCTAAATATATAGGTATATATATATAGACTCAGTTAGGGAAGACACCATTCAAAAACAAGAATCTAATAATGCCACTTTACAGATAACCAATCACAAGGGTGCTACTGATACCAGAAAATGCTTCTAGCTAAGATTATTAAAAAAAAATGAAATATGTATTTGCAATTACAATAATTTAGCGGCGTCTATAATTTACCAAATTTATTATCCAAAAACGATGTCGTTGATTTTTTTCCCTCCCCTCAATGTATTCAAATTAGTCCAATTTGGGAAGTTACATGACTACTTATTTTGGTTAAGATCGAATTTGGAATGTCCACCACCACTCTCCATACTCAAATTCGACACTATATGAAAGAATCTTTTCCACATTTTAATTTAATTGCCATAAATTGTCAGAAAATACACACTTGACGGGAAACGCGACAACATTTACTCACCGCCATAAATTTTATGTTGACTTCGATTTTTGCATCACAAAAGGTGAACAGATCACAAAAGATTCGTTTATGTCTTTACTTTTGCCTGAGAGCGCCGACATTTTGTTTGCATGCCAGTTCATCTTTGTTAGGTTTTTTCAAACTGTTTTCGTTGTTGTTGCTGTCGTTGAAGCTGATCGGTCGGTTGGTAAAATGGAACAAAATGCAGATGAACTCGTCCAAATCTATCGTGAGAACTTCTTTTAAAATATTATATGAAAGGAGAAAAATATCATTGATATGTTGTAACATATATGAAAGACCGTGTATCCGTGCAAAGTTATATGTACAGCTATGTTGTGCGTTTATAAGGTGCGGCTGTCGCCGTCAAAAATTTCTATTTCCGATAGGCATGATTTCAGGGAGCAGCTATAAAGCTTAAAATAACCTAAACAGATCCAAACACTATAATCCACGTAATTATTACTTTATTACAATATTATGGACATTGTAAAGGAAATAATGCGTTAGGTGGTTATAACTTTGTTAAATTAAGCCTTTTTGATTTGGCTTATAATCCCAGCCTTTGTTGAATTATCATGATTTCTTGAATACAGAATAAGACACTCCCTGTGGTCTATTTAAATGCGTATTTAAGTTATTTATGCGTAAATTCATATGAATTTTGCAGATCTTAAAAAATAAAATAACATTAATAAAGTTTTTCTGTTCTCATGGTATGCTGGCGTATAAGCATATTCCCAACTGAGGTTTAATGCTGAATTGCGTGACTTGAAAGTCATCATAAAAGATTTCAGGACTGCAAACTTCTTTTCAACTACTTCTTTTCTTTTTATACTTTCATATATTACAATAAATACATTTCATATACAGGGTGTCCCGTAAGTGGTGTGAAACCCGAGTCATACTCAGACGAAAAAAAATGTTATGGGTGTGTAGGGGGGGAATCCTAACGGTTTCTGAGATAACGTGACTTAAAGATATTTGGGTATGCTTTTATAGATTACCCTGTAACTTCTGAATGTTGTACCCTATGATGATTATTTAAAATTTGTTAGATAGATAATCCTTGGACCTTCCTAACGGCATATAAATTTGTCTCCTACTCTTTGCAGTTATGGGTTAGCAAATTTTAACTGGATTTCTTTGTTTAACTACTGTTTTTATCATCCACACCTATTTTACATACTTAAATTAAGAAGCCCAAAAGCTTCGCTTTAAAATTACTATCACAACACTCACTCTGTACCCAAAATGTAACCGATTTTGCGTTTTTTATCTTTTTCTTAAAGATAACCACCAAAAATGGCTCAAAAATATCATTTCCAAAAGAATTTGCCTACTTTCTGGCAATAATTGAACTTCATGTATATTCAGAAAATAAGTAGAATGAAATATGTCAACCGATTCCTTTGGATGACCTGATCGCCATTTTGTCAGATGCACCTCCATTTAAAATCCGTTGATTGGAAGTTCGAAGGTGGTTAACAATCTTTTCTTTAAATTTTATGAATCACCCTATAAATATAGAACGATACATCCTATAATAATATGATTAAAAATTCGTTAGATAAATGATCGTTGAGGCTTTTTATCTATAGTATACGCACGTTTCGTTTCGCAATCAGCAAATAATGCTGAGTTTGAGTTTATTTTGGTGGAAATCTGCAATGGCTCCGAAAAGTGTTTTGTTTTGGGGCAGCTTCCATATATATGAAATTTTAATTCATTTGGAAAACACCATGCTTAACATTAGTCAGTTCTATCAGCATACCGTCGGTGATACTGCCTAACCACGAGACTAGCAATATCATAACCGTGTAACTGAATTGAGTAGCGAATTCCAAGTTAACGGTAATGTAGCTAAGAAACTACAACTTGGATTGTAAATCTTTTGTCTAAAATCCAAAAATATAATATTTCTCGTCCTATCCTAGAGTTCAGTAGCAATAATTTTGTCATTGTAATCGAAAAACAAAGAAATTTGGTGTTTACTGAAAATTTGATTTTGAGTTTAACTTACGCGGTAGTGGCATTAGCAGTCTCGCGGTTATGCAGTATCACCAGTGGCGGATCCGTGGAAGTCCTGGGGGTCATGACCCCCCCTAAAAATTACCGTGAAAAATATTTAATAAATTGAGTAATTTGAAAAAATATATTTTTTATTTTATATTTTTTTATTTATATAACTCCACTTCCAAAAAAATCATAAAAAACATTTTTATTCCAAAGCTTAAAAAAATAAAAATTTATTTCAATAAATATTATTGTATGCATGTGATTTATGTGTATAGGTTTTTCTCAGAATTTGAGTTTGGGACCCCAACTTTGGGTGATCCAAGACCCTCGAGGAACTCTTCCCAAACGACGAAACAGACTCCCTCACTACCACATCAGAGCCCTAACTTAGTTCTAACTCCCAACATTCTAAAATATTTGCAGCGTTCTTATGTAAAACCACTGACATGTATAATATGGACTGAATACGTCTATAGAAATACACTGCAGAAATAATAAGTGAGTTCGTCGAAATAAATGTTTTTAAATGAATTTTTTGTGTTAATTAGTAATAAAAAGAGTTTTACCAAAGGCAATATATTCATAGATACTCAACAGAAATTCGAAACTTGCCGCCAAGGTTTTTTTCAATGTTGGTACCGACGTAAAAACTGTTTTTGACACAAAAAATTGTATCCACATGAAATAGCATATCCAGTAGTCTATATTATATATGCCAGTGTGTAAAACTGAGAAAAGTTTGGTTTGAATGACTCCTGTAGTTTGCACCCTAACTATTCTATTAAAAAATGACCTTTTGTAAAAAAATTAATTTAAACAAGTGAAAAAGCTAGAATTGGTCTAAGACCAATTCTTATGATACCCTAGATGAATGCACGTATTAAATTTTGTATGGTCACCCATTTGAGCAATTTTGATTTTTTGCATTGGTTTCTCGCATATATTTCTAGAACGGCTTGTCGGACAGAAAAAATTATTATAACCAATTTTATAGGATTTCTTATTCTGAAGAAGTTTTTGGTACAACAAAAATGTCGTTTTCCTGATCGTTTTCAAAGTATATGTAAAAAACCAAAAATTTTATATAGCAACACCAAGAAGGGGTTGCCCGATTTAGTTCATTTTCGAAATTTTATTTGCTATTACTATATAAACACAATGTACCAAATTTCAGCTTTCTATGTCGACGAGTTCTCAGGTAGTGGCCAAATATATCGTGGAAAACGAAATTTTTGTATGGCAACCCCACGAAGGAGTTGCCCGATTTGTCCCATTTTCGAACTTAATTTTACTTTTTTTTTAATGTCCGTGTACGAAATTTCAGCTTTCTAAGTGAACGCGTTCTCCAGTTATCGTGCGCACGGACAGACGGACATGCAAAAATCAAAATAACTTTTAATTTTATGCGGGGGTGTCCAATCCATTTTGCTCTACCATCATTATTTCTGTGCATTACAAACGGAATGACAAACTTAGTATACCCTATAGGGTATAAAAATAACTTATCATCCACACCGCAACCTTCCATGTACCTCACTACAGAACTGCGGTGGCTAAACTAAGTGACTTACGGCGCTGGAAAAGTGGTGCCCTATTTTGATGTTCTCTATACCCTAAGTGAACTCTACAGGGTATACTAAGTTTCTCATTCCGTTTGTAACACCTAGAAATAATGATGGTAGAGCAAAATGGATTGGACACCCACGCATAATATTAAAAGTTATTTTAATTTTTGTATGTCCGTCTGTCCGTCTGTCTGTCTGTCTGTCTATCTGTCTGTCGATAGAGCTGAGGCTCTGGCCTTTTAATAAAAAAAGTAAAATTAATTTCGAAAAGAAGACAAATCGGGCAACATTTCGTGGGGTTGCCATACAAACATTTCGTTTTACACTATATATTTGGACACTGCCTGAGAATGCGTTGACATAGAGAGCTCAAATTTGGTAGATAGTGTTTTCATAGTAATTGCAAATAAAATTTCAAAAATGGAACAAATCGGGCAACCCCTTCCTGGTATTGCCATACAAAAATTTAGGCTTTTTACGGATACTGTGAAAAACGATCAGTCCTAGACATTTTTATTGCACTGAAAACTTCTTCAGAATACGAGAACCTATAAAATTGGTAATAATCATTTTCTTTGTCCGACGAACTGTTCTAGAATATGTATATGCGAAAAATCACTTCAAATATAAAACTTGCGGAGATGAGTGACCTTACGAAATTTCATACCGTCATTCATCTAGGCCGAATTGGTCTTAGACCAATTCTAGATTTTTTACTTGTTTTTTTTCCAAATTTAATTGCAGTAAGACGACCCTTCCCCCGGCCCCCTTCGCCTGACTAATTTCAATGCTAGATTCATCCCTGAGTATCACCGATGATATGGTGATTGCGGGAAATAGCAATTCAAATTTGCTTGCGCGTAATAGCCCACCTAGCCAATTCCTCAGTTTCATTGATACATTCAGCTATCTGTTGTAAATAAGCTTTATCCTATTTATAGATACTTCTGCGACCTTAATAGATATGCTTTTGACTGCAAACAATGAAATGGTTCTCTTTAATTATCCAATATCTTTTCCGGAATTTTCCAAACATGAAACATGACCTAATTACTCCCAACATATGACTTTAAACCAGCGCGTGATTTTAAAACTATTAACATTGACACTCTATTTATTAATGGCTACACCTGTAATTGGGAAATGATCTATTCCATGAGAAATGTTGATGAACAGATCAATTACTTCATGCACTTACTGCAATACCTTTGTGAGACATATGTTCCCCTCAGAACGAAAAGTATTCTAACTTCCGGTAGCCAATGGTTTACCGAACGAATTCAAACATTGATTTCAATGTGCAAAAATGCATATCGCAGATAGAAGCGATTTAAAACTTCTGAAACTTGGCAAAATTTGATACGAAGCTACCTTCAAAGGAGCTATGGCGCAATTTTAATGTGATTGGAGTTGGGCGAACTTCGAAATGCAAGAGTTACGTTGATCCTAATTACTTAAATTTTGTCACTTGCAGTTCGGGTCCGCCCCCTCAAACCACTGTCGCAGGATATAGCACGACGGCAGCTACCAGTAATACATTTTCATTTGCTTGCGTCACGCAGGAGGAAGTGTTTAACGCAGTTTTCTCAGTAAACTCAAATTTGTGCCTTTTTCTGCCGCTGCAGGATATCCAAATATATGTTGAGTAGGTGAATGTAAAAAATAAAAAAGAAAAACATGTACAAAACGGGGAGTCTAGATTTTCTCTGATTAGAAGATAGACGTATTCGAGTTTGTGTTTTAAACTAAAAAATAGAAAAATACTTTTATAGATCTTATTAATATTCACCCTATAAATCAATTATAAACCTATGTTGATCTGTAATGTTTAATAAAAATTACTCATGGCGTTAATGCTGCCTTTTCCTAGGGGTTCTATTTGACCTGTTTTGTATATGGCTAATTAGATTGTTTCTTTTTATGCAAGCTGGAGTATATCACCATATGTCCACATAAGGGCGCCCTGATACGCCCCAAGTTTGCCGAGTATATCGGCCGACTCCTTCATCAGACGCCGAAGAGTCCTCATAAGAGAAGAAGCCCCATTGGTCCTTTATCTTCAACCGATAGCCTCTACCGTAATCTGTAAGATTCGTCTTGAAGAACGAGTCTCAAATCATCAATGTGTGGACCCTATTAGTGTGAACCGTAACCGTGTGACGGCCAATTATTGGGGAAGTAGCCCAAACATACATTCTAAGTTTATAAAATTGCTTATACCTATAATCTTGCCATTTTTAACGCATATTCTAAACAATGTCAGCTTTCGATCCTATTTACCTCCTCCTAGAAGTTGGCTAGCGTTATTCCCATACCAAAAAAAGTCTCAATCGAACGCCACTGAATACCGATCTACATATTGCGATACTGCCGCTCCTGTCAAAGGTTCTCGAAAAACTCCTTCGTTTGCAGATTATGAACTATTGTGAACGTCATAATTATTTGAATAAGTTTCAGTCTGGTTTCCGGTACAAGCACAGCTGTACAACTGCTCTACTGAAGGTCACTGATGACTTTCGTTTGGCATTAGATAGTGACAAGATAACTGTTCTCTTTCTGTTAGACCTTTCAAAAGCATTTGATTCCATAGATTACTTTCTACTCATCAACAAACTAGTAACTAATTTTATATTTTCAAGCTCGGCATCCAATCTCATTCAATCCTATTTTTGGTCGGTATCAGCAAGTCACATGTAATGGAAAGTCCTCTACCTTTTTACCAAACACTAGTAGCGTACCTCAAGGCTCGATACTATGTTCACTATTATTTTTCCTATTCAAAAATTATCTGCCGAATGTTATTCTCAATGCTCAATATCACTTATATGCTGATGACATATCAAGGGCAGTTGGCTAATTGAAGATGCTGTCGGTCGCCTTAATAACAACCAATGCTCAATACATGAGTGGTGTATTCCAAATAAGCTTCGTTTGAATCCAATTAAATCAAATGAAATTTTAATCTATAGGTATAGACTGGATACGTCGTCACTGCCTCGTGTTGTACTCAACACTTTTGTTTTACCTTATCGTGAAATGGTAGTGAATTTAGGAATCATTATTAACAATACACTTTCTTGCTCCAATCAGAGTTCTACGGTATATGGATCTCTACGGTATATGGATTTCTGCGTAAGCTCTCTGTTTTAGCCTCCTACACTCCACTTTGTTGTCACTAAGAGTACCTCTTTTTACTTATTCCAGCGAAATTTGGTCCATCTGATTCTGTTTCCCTACATAATTTGAATATGGCATATAATTCTGTTGCTCGGTATATTTATAACTTAAGGCGTTTTGACCATATTTCAGAATTTTCTAGGACTATCCTTGGATGTCCCCTTCAATCATATCTTCTGTCTAAAGATTTGCTATTTCCTAATTGTGTTATCTCGTCTGGCAGACCTACTTATTTATATGAAAAAGTTCGTTTCTCCCAATTTTCACGTACTGTTAGTCTGCCTGCATCTGGTGCTAACTTCTTGGTCACTGAGAAGCAGTATCTTGCTCGGACTGTCAGAACCTGGAATAGCTTACCCTTGATATTGCGAAGAGAAAGACTCGTTGCTATGAGGTTTTTTTTCTTATTTTGTTATTTCTTTTGCTCTAAAATATAAGTTCAGAATTATTATTATTATTTTTTATTTTTTTATTTCTAATTTATACATACATATATGTCGTTATCTAGTATAAGTTACTTATAAAAGTATTTTTTATTTTTTTTTTATTTTTAATTCTTCTCTATTCTTTTTCTGTATAATTTTACTGAGTAATTGTTTTTATATTACACTATTAGTTGCTAGAGTATACCTAAGTTGGAACCCTAGATGAAATTTATAGGGTATACTAAGTTTGTCATTCCGTTTGTAACGCATAGAAATAATGATGGTAGAGCAAAATGGATTGGACACCCCTGCATAAAATTAAAAGTTATTTTGATTTTTGCATGTCCGTCTGTCCGTCCGTCCGTCTGTGCGCACGATAACTCGAGAACGCATTCCCTTAGAAAACTAAAATTTTGTACACGGACATTAAAAAAAAGTAAAATTAAGTTCTAAAATGAGACAAATCGGGCAACTCCTTCGTGAGGTTGCCATACAAAAATTTCGTGTTCCACTATATATTTGGACACTACCTGACAACGCGTCGACATAGATAGCTGAACTTTGGTACATTGTGTTTATATAGTAATAGCAAATAAAATTTCAAAAATGGACTAAGTCGAGCAATCCATTCTTGGTGTTGCCATATAAAAATTTAGGTTTTTTATGTATACTGTGAAAACGATCAGTCCAAGACATTTTTATTGCACTAAAAACTTCTTCAGAATATGAAATCCTTCAAAATTGATTATAATCATTTTTTCTGTCCGACGAGCCGTTCTAGAAATATATGCGAGAAAGCAATGCAAAAAATCAAAATCGCTCAAATGGGTAACCATACAAAATTTCATACGGGCATTCATATAGGGTATCACAAGATTTTGGTTTTATACCAATTCTAGCTTTTTCACTTGTTGTTTATACTATTTTTGCACCTATCTCTACAAGACCATTGGCCTTAATTATGTGGAGCATTATAATAATAAATAATAATAAGAATATAGCTTTTATCTTCTTCCCTTTCGCTATGGCTAAACAAACTCAATTTTTTTTAATTTGAACTCGTCTTTTTTTTAATTTAACTATATTTTCTAAAAAAAATATGCCATCAACATCTCTTTTTCATAGCAGGTTTAAGAAGTATAACGCTTTCGATTTGAAATCTATATCCAAAACCTTTTTCGCACTATTTCTTAAGCATGTTCAATGAAAAATTTCAGTAAATGCCTAAAGTTATGCAATTTTGTTGATCACTCAGGATACTTTATTCGCATGGCTGTCAAGCGTCACAATATTTTTAATTTTTTATTTTTTATAATTTATAAATGGCGGCGAAAAAAAATATTATCTTTTGGGCTTTGTAACTTATCTCATCAGAATTTTGAAAAAGAACTTCCTACTCTCACTAGCTGTGAAGAGTTTTTCCTTTCATTCACTCACACCAACTTTTCTTCTTGGAGGAAACAAGGCAATCTTCAATATCGTATCATAACCTAACTCCTATAATCCGATAAAGCATAATAAAAATATGCTTACAAGAGAATCACCTGTTATTCTTTAATATTATACAAAAAATCTTTCAACATTTCATTCAACTCGATAACTTAAACTCATTGACATAATGTAGACTAAGAGTACAACATTTCGCAAAGTCGAGACAAGACTACGCAACGAATTGATTTCGTTTTAATAAGCTGCACACGTTCTTCAGGGGAAACTTTTTGTTACATTTCAGCCTCAAAGTTAATAAAATTACACGCGACAACCCCAAAATAAAGGAAATTCATCCCTCGTATATGTGTCCTGGCCTACAATTACACACCCTGTTATTATAGATTAGGATGCACGCGACGATTATAAAAAATAATTGAGGCGTAAGAAATTTACTTCACTTCATTGATTCTAGATCTATACGATGTGTTATCATTTCTTTTGAATTAAGATACATACTCAATTCGCAATTTTAGAGATGTTTATACTTCATAGTTACAGACCACAACAATATTAAATGAATATGTAAGCAAATTTAAGTTGCCTTCTAGAGATGGGAAAAATGTTATCGATTAATTTATATAATTAATTAATAAGAACCACCCCCAGTTCGAATCATTAAAGAATTTCTTATGGAATTGAATTCGTTAATAATCGATAATTTAAAAATATTTTTGATAACTGTATACCACCACATTAACAATACTGGCAACTTACCTTTTGAGAAAGTCCAATGCTGTAGAATGTATCTATCTCAACTTATGGCTAGAAGCTGGCCTAGCTACCATCTATTTTTAAACCTTTGTATCTACACTTAAATGGTAACGAAAACTCTTAGTAAACGAAATATAAAGAGAGATACAACAGAAACCACCACGTGCCATTTGAATTTACCTGTATAAAAGAAAAATCTGAATTTCAACTGGATGATCTATGATAGACGAGCGGCAATTAGAAGAATCTTTCTATCCCTCGAATAATAACATTTATATGATATTTTATTTCAGAGTAAATTTAAAACTGAGTATGAATTTCAAAATAAAATTTTATAATATTTTGAATTTTTATAAAATTGTAAAATGAGGATACAACGTATCTAGGTTTCGAGACCGCTCGCAACGGATATAAAAAAAATCGAATACTGAGAGAAAACTGCGTTCTTTCATAGTAACTGAGAATCGGGAAATTCGGCATTTATTTTTATTAATACTAACCAAAGCATCCTGGATGCATACTTTGTGTAGATAAAAAAATCAAATATCCCATTTTAACTCAAAATTTAAAGCGAATCAAATTATCTATTGGTCCATAAATTTGTTATTTTAGTCACATTTTGATTTTGATATACATATATATATATACAATACATATACAAACGCAAATAGCTGAATGCAACAACAAAATTAAGTATTTGTATATTCCCAGCAAATATTACGATTAGAGATCAAATCGGAATCAATGCGCTCAATCGAAATTTGACTTCAATCTCGAACTCGTTTTCGACTGAAACTCGAGTCGAAAACGAAGATTTTCATGTATAGGCGTTATACATAAGGGTCGCATGTATTCGAAATGCCTTTCGTGAAAACTACTCGATTTCGATAACGAGTAAGCTATGCTCTGTGCAAACTAGTCGATATCCAATTGAAAATAAACAAGTAAACTATTTAACAAATGCTAATTTTATTTTCTCAGCACTCACTTCACTATATAGCTTTTTTTTTTCTTCCGAATACTTGAAAAAGAATGCCGATGTTGTATGGTTGTATTGCCATGCACAATCTGAAAAAAATCATGTATCCATAATTCTTTTGAAACACTCGATTTTTTTTTTGATTTTTCGATAATTTTCCGTTTTAACTAAAAAACTCGAAGTTTTACCTACACTGAAGAGTCAAGTAGAAACTGTAATTTATGAGAATTTATTCTGTTCCGAAATTCATGCACATTTTACAAAATTCTTTCATTTCTGACTGACTCTCGTCAGAAAAAGTCGTGCTATCTCCGTCAAATACAAAAACAATTTCCTTTAATTTTACTTCAAGAAAATGATAAATGAAATCATTGTGAAGGTAATAACTCGTTGACCCGTTTCGATATCGATTCATTTTTCGAAGAAAACTCGAAATAATTTCGATAAAACGACTCGGAATCGAATCGTTTTTACGGTTCGATATAGCGTTCCTTTTTTTTCTTTCTCGGATCGATATCGAATCGAAAACGATTTCGAGATCGAAGCCTTAGTTTACCTTAACGAATCGTGTTCGATTCGATATCGTATCGTAATGTTTGCTGGAAATCCAAGTTTAGCGTAGGCTAATTATGGTTTTGTTAGAATCTGTTGCCGCTGTAGTGAGAGCTCAGGACAGGCGTGCTTAGTAGAATCCAGAATAGACACTATTGCGTTTGCTCCCACCGAAAAATGCTCTTAGTCGCGGTTACTACGACGCCAAAATACCCAGGAGTTTCAAATGTAGGCAGTTGAACATACTTTTCTCCAATTTCCGCTATTCACGGACCCCAAAGGAAAGCCACACTCATGTACAAGAATTTTATAGATATAAACACTCCGGGCGTGTTGCTAAACTAAGAATCTTTAAGATCTTCAAGACAAAAGCGTTGTAAGTCAGAATTTCTCAAACGTCACGTGTTGCTGAACTCAGCCTTAAGAACTTTTCTTTAATGACAATCCAGTGCGATCCGAACACTTGATTATCTTGATATATATATATGTGTGCGTGAAGCATGATTTTGTGTTTACTTTTTCTTTCATTGTGTTTACTTTAATTAGAATCGTGCGGTTTAAAAAAGTTAGAAGTTTAGAAACTTTTAACTTCATATAATTCAGAACTTTTAATAGACTGATTAATTTTTAAATTTTATATGAAATACTCAAAAACACGATTATTACAATACTCGTCAAAACAATAACGATGTGAGCTGTCAAGTGATGTAAAACTCAGTCTCAATCACATTCAGATGCTTCAGTTGCCTGCTGCCTGATATGCAGAAAAATTCTTAGTTTAACAACACGCCCTTCCTGTTCTCTCATTATCTAACTGACCGCCTGTTCGCCGAGGCGTCTCCCACTCCACTTGTTTGGAGACGGAAATATTATGGGATAATGATGACAACAACAAGTTGACTGACTGCATTTATGCCTTATTTCAAGAAGTATCTTTTTGTTTTTGCAAAACATAATTTTGAAATTTATTATTGATTACCAAATAAAAACTTATCTGAGTCCTACATTATTCCCAAAATTAAAATCTCCAAACCTAAAATTATCAGGGTACGGAAAAAGTCCCCAAGTTCATATAATCTCCAAAGTCATAAACTTCAACTCTATCTTGTACGGGGTACTGTGTTTCTTACCACTATATCATACCTGTAAGGATAATTAACTTTTATTTTACTTATACAAAGAATTTTGGACCCCTTAGCTATTTCGTACCCAACCACGTTAGCTAATGAATTTGGCTTCTCTACCTCTGCTATCAACACTTTAAATAGCTTCCTAATGGGACGTTTCCAGCAGGTTAAACTTGGAAATCGAGTTTCTGAGCCGATACAGCTTAGATGCGGTGTACCGCAAGGATCAATCTTAGGTCCGTTATTATTCAGTCTGTACATAAATGGCCTACCTAACATTGTAAATGATGCTAAAGTGCATCTGTATGCTGTATGATGTGCAGGTTTTCCAGTGGGGCAATGGTATGTCGGAGGATGGTTTTTGTCGATTTAATATAGACCTTGAACGTATACGTGAATGGTCTGCTGCTAACAATTTATTATTAAATACCGGGAAATCTAGTTACACAATCATATACAGGAGGGAGTTGGAGCCTACTGACTTTGCCCCGGTTGTTATGAATTCATCTGATATACCACACTCTAAATCTGTTAGGAATCTTGGTGTGATGCTTAACTCACAAATGTCATGCTGCGACAATGTTAAGAAAATATTAAATAATGTTTATGGTGCTTTGAGAAGACTTTGGCTTTCGGGATATCTCCTCTCAATCAGTGCTAAACTTAGGATAGTAAAAACCCTGCTTATACCGCTTTTCACTTACGGAAGCATCGTTTTCCCGGCATTAGACCATAATTGCTCTCGTAAAATGTTGTATTCGTTTCATTTATAAGATACGCATATCTTCAATTGAAAGCCTTAATATATATATGCAATACTTTCAAGCTATACAACACAAAATCTGAGAGTTGTTACATTAATGATTGGTATGGTAGTAGTACTTGTTTTGTTTTTATTTTTATTTATGTCGATTCTTCAACAATTGTGATTTTAACAGATGCCATATAATATTTACGTAAACTTTTTACCAGAGTTAAAATGTTATTTTTTGGAGGCTGCGATAAATTTTACCAATACCCGAACTCCATACTAGGCTCATATAACCAAATTTTAATTTCGAATTCTTCACAGTTGCCTTTTTCATTTAAAAAAGTAAATTAGAAAAAGAGCAAATTTTTCGCTTCATCGAGTTAGTGGAATCGAAAGAATACTTCTGGTATATCCGAAGTGTTGGCGAGAATAAACGAAACTATTCATTAAAAAACATTACATAGCAACTAGAAATTTGTGGAAGTCAAATAACGAGCACAATATAGCCAGGAGCTTCTTATTGCAATTTTTTATATTTACATATATGCAGACAACTATGGACTTGGATTGACAACGTTCAAAATACCTTTAAAAAATTAAAAAAAAAAAAAAAAAAAAAACTGGTAAAACGACCGCTGTTAAAAGTTTACAGTTCAGAGGCGAATGCAGATGGATGGAACTAAACGTGGAGTTTTTCTTGATGGGCCCAATAGGATTTTTTCTGATTTCTTCTTGCGGCTTGGAGGGAAACAATGTAGAACTGTGGTTGACATCATCCCGGCCACAGCTCCCTTTACAGTCATCTAACAAGGACGGAAGCTGTTGACAGCCCAAAGGTTCTGCCCTGTCTGGAAGGAGAGTCTGAGAAAACCGAACATTTTCTTGATAGTTATCCGGCCTTCGCCCAAAGCAGGCTGGATACGCTTGCGTATGCCATCCTATCTGAGGACGAGCTGAAAAACTTACTTCACCAAGACTAGCTGCGCTTCATTAAGAGGACTAGAAGGCTTTGGTGAAAGCCGATTAGCACAGTGTTAAGTACCTTGGTGAGACTGGCGGCTATTGTATCGAAAACTCCCTTGTATCCTGGATTCGGTGAAACTAACACTACATTTCCTCTTTCAATAATAAACCACAACCTTTTTTGCAACTGCTTTTTCTTATTTGACCAAATTCTTATTAAACACAATATTTTTCTTGGTTTCTGTATTTCTATTGAGTTTTATCATCTACTAACTTTTCTTTTGCGAAACGTTTTGTATACACAACTATTTCCTTCTTTCCGTGTTTTCATTGAATTTAATCATCGACTCTATATTTACAAAAACTTTTTTTTAATACACAACCTTTTCTTTCTTTCCGTATTTCTATTGCTTTTGTATAATTGTAAGCCTGATTACTTCTGGGAACATATTCAGCTTGCCCAATCTCCAAGGCATTTAAATTTAATTATACCTCGTTTTGCAACGTTGACTGGCGCTCGTTCCTATTTTGTCCATATACCTCGAATATGGAATTCTCTACCAGTTGAGATTCAGCGGACGTGGATGGTTGGTGCATTCCGGAAGAAAGTATTTAAATTGTTGACTACTAGTGATAGATTCTAGGTGGAGTGTGTCCTCGCAACAGTAGTTGATATATAGGTTAGGTTATTTAAGTAAATTTGAATTTGAATCTCAATATTATTTTTATTTGTTTTCTCATTTGTCTCGTTTTCCTTTTGTGATAACTTCTATTCTGTAATATGCAATTGGATATGTCTAATATTGTCAATATATAAAAGATTGTAAATCTTGTTGTACAAACCAATTATATGAATAAATAAATATGAAATATGAAACCACAACTTGATTACCCAATTAAAACTTAGTCCCCAAACTCGAATTTAGGAGTTTTGTAATTGCAGATTTTGTATTTAGGGATTTTCTATTAAGGAATTGCGACCTGTTTTTTTTATAGCAACATTTGTGATACAAATTACTCGGATTTTCTATAGAAAAATAAAATCAATTATTTTTCCCTCTTCACTACAGATTAATAAAAGAACAAAAGAATCTGGATACGGAATAAAATATTACTTCTGTTAATTTAACATTCTCGCACATCAGTTAAAATTTAGGAAATAGAAAAGAAAAAAAATAACAAGAAAAATGTAGTATGAAATTTACGATAGCACGAATAGCGAAAATCTAAATAATTTAAAATATAAATCATATTTATCCTAAATCCATTTTACACTTAAGTTATAAAATAAAAGTTCGTTAAAAATAATGTAGATGATCATTTTATCAGCAAGGCTTATGTCCATTTATTAAAACTATTCTCTTTAAACTTTCTTTATTGATTAACGTCTCCTGTTTATGAAATTTTATTTCTATTCTAGAAATCATCAACATTAAAGAATTGAAGTATTTAGCATCAGCAAAACTAAAGAAAAGCAGACGTGTGAATATTATATCCAACAATTCAACGTTGACACATATCTGGGCGACCAAAATCGACGTAGACATAGTCTGAAAATTTTACTCGAAATCAGATATTTTCTTGTTGCTTTCCTGGATAAAATGAAACTCAGCTGAAATGAATGATTTTCTTTTCTGCAATTTTTCCGACGTTCAAAAACGATTTCACAGTAATTATATATTCTCCAATAATATTAAATATAATGAAACATAAATTAAAAAAAAAAACAAAAATTGAATTAATTTCATTTACATTTATGTTTAGGCAAATTATTTCTATTATGAGCAATAATTTTGTCAATATATTTCGCTTCTGCCAATGCACTATCAATCCATGGTCTAAGATTTGCAACATTTGTAAATACATGATTTATACCGTGACGAAAACCACTTACGATTCCAGTTAGTATAATACGTTTTCCTCTGCGTAGAACTAATGGACCACCAGAATCACCTTTGTAAGCATTTGTCTTGGGTATTGTAGGTTCAGCACACAAATGAGACGAATGATCACATCCAATGCTATGACCAACTTTTAACATTGTATAAGTTAAATTTCCTCCACTACCACCCCAACCACTGATATAGACAAGTTCATTGGTGAAATCCTCTCCACGTCTAGGTAGTTCGGCAATAGTTAGAGAAGTTAAATTCAGTCTTTCTTGTAGTATTAAAATAGCAATATCATTTCTAAGCCTTCCATTATTAAATCCTTGATGAGCTTTAATTGAGAAAACATCAACGACCTGACCTTTATCATTTAAATCCGTTACGCCTACTTTTACAGTCATTATTTTAGGATCTGTGGGGAAAAAGCAATGTGCCGCTGTCAAGATAACTCGATCAGATATTATCGTTCCACCACAAGTTTGCCCACAATGTTCCTGAACTGCTACTTGATAATTGAAGAGATATTTTTCATTCGGGAGTACAGGTGGGCCTATAACTCTCAGATCCTTAACTCGGTTAAGTGTTTCTTTATCCAAATTTTTGCCTACTGCAAAAAGGATGCAAAGCATCAAAACGATATTAGAGATCCACCGGAACATTTTAACTGATAAGAAAGCGATTTCTTGCTTGGGCTTTTATTTGAAAATTTTTAGCTAGGTAGGAACAAAAAACTAAAAACTTGTTCAAACAATTTCGTTGTTATAATAAAAGTTAATATTTTCTGTTAGTCTTAAATGATTTTGGAAGTAATTTGACTTTGTAAACTAATCAACGTACTTTTTGTGTAGGTTTAATTTTCAACGTATTCTTGGTTAGCATGCTTTATTTAATCATGGTTGTCGTATTATAACAGATTTTTTTTATTGACTGACTTGATCGAGCTATGTCTGTGGCTTTTGTTTTACTGTTGTTATGTAAACTTTTTACGACAAGCATCTGTATTATAATGTCAAATAATCTGTTCCACTGGTTGGCGTAAACTGCAAGTTATTAAAATAATTTGTTTAAAATGGCCAAAACTACTAAGAGCAATGAATTCTGCTTCTCTAGGTACCAGATGTATATTCATGCTTAGAATAGAATCAGTCGATGATATTGATTCATATGATCAGGTTGGACATATTGGCCGGTCAAGATGAATAAATTTTTTATATGCTGATTATCGCGTTTTAAGTAAATCCTTGAATTGTTAGTTGACAACGAACACAAAAAAAGAAATTTATTTAATCCCATTTTCGTATTTCAGTGTCCTCTAAACATATTTTACTAAGCTCCTCAATCTCTGGGAAGAACTATTACAATACATCATTGCACCTGCGTAAAAGCATCATTAATCCTTCACAGAATAATATTGTGCACAAATGTTTTGCAAAGTTGCAACCACAAAGAAAACAAGCAAAAAACAGGAAAATGAAATAAAACGTAACTTCGTTATGGATGATTGCAGCTGTGAAATTTGTTGTTAAACAAACGGCAATGTGGAGCTCAGTTAAGATGTGAGATACGGTTTATGCCTTTCATATGTCCAATCTACTTGGTAAATAGACAGAAAAAAAATGATTATAACCAATTTTATAGCATTTCATATTCTGTTTAGTACAGTACAGTAGAGTACTGTTTTTAGTACAGTAAAAATGTTTAGGACTGATCGTTTTTACAGTATGTATAAAAAACCAAAAAATTTATATGGCAACACCAAAAAGGGGTTGCCCGATTTATTTCATTTTGAAATTTTATTTTTTATTACTATAAAAACACCATGTACCAAATTTCAGCTCTCTATGTCGACGCGTTCTCAGGCAGTGTCCAAATATGTATGTATATAGTGGGAAACGAAATTTTTGTATGGCAATCCCACGAAGGAGTTACCCGATTTGTCTCATTCTGGAGTTATCGTGTGCATAGACGGACAGTTGGACGGACATGCAAAAATCAAAAGAACTTTTAATATTATGCGTGGGTGTCCAATCCATTTTGCGCTACCATCATTATTTCGAGGTGTTACAAACAGAATGACAAACTAAGTATACCCTTTAGATTTCATCTAGGGTATAATAATTGAAAAAGATCCGACAACTAAGTTTCGGAACAGATATACAGTGTTGATTAATAAATTACACAAAAATCAATATATTTCACAGGAACAACGAAATAGAATGAATAAATTAAATTCTGTTCCTCCTAAATTATATGGGCTGACAAAAACTCACAAACCAGGACTTGCTATGCGACCACACACACACCAGCTTAAAACTTGGCAATATTTCTACATAACAACTTAACGCCTTACATTAAAGCATTTGATTTTAATGTAGCCAATTTCATACAGTTGGTACATCCATGACTTTATTGTACCCACTGATTATCACGTGATATCATTATTTACCATTCTACCGTTCTTTAATAATAGATTACCATTACTACATGTGTGTGTAATTAGAAAAGAAGATGGCTCCTTAGATACCGATTGGTAGAATATTGAATTTTCTCTCACATTGTCGTCCTACGTCTACGAAACGTGATTTGTAATATGTTGAATAAGATTCATAATGTATGCTCGCAACGGTATATTGAAAAAAAAATATTATAAAAATTATGACAATTCTTCAGATGAATAACTATCCCAACTTCTTTGTTAATAGAATGATCAATCAATACTTTGTAAAAAATACAAATATCCACAACGTTAATGCAACTAACAATAATAATCTACAGATTGAAAATGAAAAAATATATTAGACTACCGCTTATGACACCGATGCCTTAATGTCCTCCTATATTTTGATAACGTACGAACCACGTTCCACCATTTTGTCTGGAGAGGAAATTGTGGTGACGTCACTCTGTGTCTAATATGTACTCTATATATAGAAAAAGAAAAATATATAGAAATATCAGAAAATCTTTGATATCTTAATAAATTTGGCAATAAATTACTGAAATTGTGTATAAAATGAAAGTTTGGAATATTTTAGATGTTTTTTATAAAGCTTTTACCATAATTAAGTTCAATACCTAAGGAAAAAAGATGCATTTTCAAGTTCAAGTGAAAATGTAAACAGCAGCAAAAATAGTTTTTTTTTGCCATAAATGTATTAACATAATAATTATTTTATATTTGTAGCAGTAAAATATTTAATTAATACATAATTAATCTTTCTGTGTTTTTTTTTTACTCCATTTAAATTAGTTTTCATGCTATAAAGTCACATTCAGTTCGATTGGTCACAATTCACCTATGTGAGATGATATCATTTACCAGGATGCTAACTTGTGGCATAAGAACTTTCATAAACTAATCATCGTCAGGTTCGTTACGCGGGCGGGGGATTCCGCTCAGGAAAACTTACGCAACCCTCAGCGAGTACTTACACTAGGGAAAATAAATCAAAATCTAAACTAGATATACTAGATGAGCACTTTTCTATAGTTTATCATATGAATTTATCGTTAAGTAACTATATTAAAATTAGATCAAATGTAACCGGTATGGAAAATACTTATCTAATAGATACAGGTACAACTATCTCTACATTGTATAAAAACTTCAATAAATTGGGGTAAAATATACCAACTGAGTGGTATCGAAACACAGGGCGAAATAAGAGCAAATCTTCTCATAGGACCTTATAAATTTAAACATTACTTCCAAATCGTAGATTGAGAGTTTCCCTATACCTGTAGATGGAATAATAAGATTTTATTTTATTCCAAAATACAGACGAAACTTGGATTATGGTGACGAGTGGCTGCTTACTCTTAGACCTTATAATATTAAAAGTGAGATAAACTTAAAATATACCCATCGCCGTCTAAAAATATGTTAGTAATTCCTGCCAGGAGCGAAGTATCCCGAACTATTTTTGTTTAGGCTAATGAAGACCATATTTTAATACCTAATTAGCAAATTGCTGCTGGTGTGTTTGTAGCACGTACTCTTGTCTCACGTAAAAATCCATACGCTCCCATAATCAACACAAATTTTGCATGTGCAGTTCTAGAAAATGTTAGGATACATACAAAGAGTTTAGATGATTACGATATCGATACTTTTTAAAAAACACAGAAATTATCATCGAGGACACGTTATAGAAAAATTACAACTTTCAAGAAGCCGGACTGAATTTTCTGATGTTTTCGCTGCTTAGGAAGACAAAGTCACTATGAATAATTTTTACAAGCAAAAGATTCATTTGAAAGATGAGACTCCCGTGTACTCAAAAAACGATGAAATAAAAAACCAAGTTAAAAAATTATTAGAAAATGATAACCATCTACTTCAGAATACAATAGTCCCCTTTTGTTAGTGCCCGTATAGACACTTCCTGGAAATCCGAGAAACGCTGGAGATTGGTAATAGATTATCGAAGGGTGAACGACAAAATCCTATCCGATCGATACCCACTACCCAGAATAGACGAAATCCTCGATCAGCTCGGGAAGTGCCGCGCCTTCTCTTGTCTCGATTTGTTGGTTCTCACATTTGGCCATGTGTCGAGAGAAATTCATCAAACCGAAGAATTATCGAACTGCTGCTTTTCACGAACTTTTCGAAAAAAACGAAAGCCCATGAAAATATTTGCTAGGTTTTCCCAACACTTTCGTACCTCGCTCGAATATTGCGTAGCTCATACATATTCAATTCAAAAGTTTTAAGTACCTATATCAGAAATCTTGAACACAATCAATGTAACGACGGTTTTTTCAGTAGGAAAATTTTACTTTAAAGGTCGGCATGCTAGAGCCAAGGTATTCGGTAAAGGAAATTTTCCATTTATTTCTTGAAGAAAAATTGACATAAATGGATTTTTCGAAAAAGAACGACATCTTTTTGTCAATCGAGAAGTAGAGTTCTCCTGTTCGAATTTGTTATCTCTGGCATACTACTTCAAGGAATCGACAAAGAAAAAAATTGGCTTTTTTTTACATAGTTTTTGTATAAGAACAAATATTCCTTGGCTCTAGTATGCCGGGCCTTAGCAGCTATAATATGCCGGCGGAGACTTAGAAGAAATATAATAAAAAAAGGAGAAAAAGAAGGATTTTACTATTTTACTCACTCTTTTCCAATACGTCTTTGTATCTGTAAGAGCTCGTATACATGTAAAAATACTAATTGTGCAGGGGAGGCAAAAAACTGTCTCCTCATTTTCAGAGGCGTATATCAAAGGGTCCATTTTTGATTTTATAATAATACTAACAGAATGGAATGACAATAAAATATGTAACTAAATAATAAAAAAAAATATTTTCATTATTTATAATATAGTCGTTGTTGACATTTCTCTGAATTCTGAAAAAAAAACATATTTTTAGCGCGCCCCGGGTGGATAAATTCTATCTAAATTTTTTGGAAACTTATTGGTGATGCCATATCTATACCAATAACAACTAGCCAAATTTAGCGTATTACCTCAGAACTCCTCTCGCTAAAACTCATGCCAATAGCTTTTAGCGAACTAAGTTTTCATATAAAATTTAGCTTAGCGCGGACCTTAATACTAGGCTTTACTTGAAGAAATCGGTAGAGAGCATTTCTGGAACTTTTTTAAATTGTTGTTGTTTTTTTTTATAGGAACAGGAATTCTTTGGCTCCGTACCATTCTTAGGGCTCGCTGATAAAACTGAGTTTCGTTTTTTATACCTAAAACTTAAGTAAAACAAACGTACCGGAATGTGAACGAAACAAGTGAGGTACACTGACTAAATGGAATCAAATTATTTAAACGGTTGTTTTCCGTAATTGAATATATTTTTGGTGGGGATTAACTAATTTCTTTTAGCAATTTTGACATGTGTCATTTAATATGATTGGTATATTCATAGAAGCGGTTAGTTATTAGGTCTGTTTAATGAGATCGAAAAAAAGTTCACTTTACATTAACTGTCAAATTAAAAATAGAGCAGAAAAGAACCAAAAAGGTTAGAAAGGAGAAGAAAACTTATGGAATACACTTTCCTGAAATTTTCTTGGATCTGACACCGTAGAACTGGCCATATTTTGTGAACACAGTTTTGTCATTGAAAATCGTGGGTCACTGCTTGCAGATGAACCTTTTCCATCACCATCACATTTTTAATAATTTTCTTTTAGTTATTTAAATTATTCTAACAAAAATCTCAACAAATTTAGGGCAATGTCACACGAGCGCCATATGCCGTGCTCATTTTTAACTGCACGCATTCCTTCCTATAATGGAACTATATACATACAAGCTCCCAGCGACCATAAAGAT
Source organism: Dioctria linearis (assembly GCA_963930735.1). NCBI lineage: Eukaryota > Metazoa > Arthropoda > Insecta > Diptera > Asilidae > Dioctria > Dioctria linearis. Next base: position 195,747,210 of record OZ005743.1, on the reverse strand, counting down.
ACGCTTTGGTCACGCAAACCGATTTATCTAGCATTCTCAACTTATGACGAGCCAACTGTAGAGCGTTATGATCGATACTAGTAGTATACTACTAGGTATGCCATATGTTGTGCTTTTTATATTGTGTAAAATTTTTATACCCGAGACTACATCAAATTAAATCAATTTTTGAACAAGGCGTTTTCATAAAAGTTTCAAATACAAATTTATAAATTAACCAAATCGGGCAACAATTTCTTGGTGTTGCCATACAAAACTTTAATTTTTCACTGTGTATTTGGACACTGCCTGAGACGCGTCGACGTAGAGAGCTAAAATTGTATACACAGCGTTTTCATAAAAATAGTAAATAAAATTTTAAATATAATCTATCAGGTAACCTCTTGTTGTTGTTATGGTTTTCACTATATTTAACTTTTATTTTCATCTAGGGTATAATTAGTAGTCTTAGACGAATTATAACTTTTTCTCTTGTTAGTATAATGTTTTTTTCATTTCCAAATCGAAATTAAATTCAAAACTAAAGTAGATAAAAACTAAGTTCATCTCGTCGATTCGATCCATTTCGCATCGTCCATATCAAAACCAATTCGACAGTATGTACAACTTAATTAAAGAAATTGCTGTTTGTCTGCAGTTTCCAAATGAATCATTAGCCTCTAATGAGTCATTAGTTAATTATTTATTAGGAGGGCTGTGTGTCTAATACCCTAGGCACACAACACTAAAGAATGGTAATAGAAGGAAGAATTATGATGTTATGATCATTTCTTATATCATACTTTCATCTTTGATTTGAATGATAGAATCAGAAGCTCATACATTCGTATTATGTAAACTTTTTGTCATCATAGGCACTCGCGGTGGTAAGATATCAAATTTATTGGAATGATTTCCAATTTTTGGAAAGTTTGACAGCAATCAGATGATTTCTTTTCTGTACAGAAAAGAAAGAATTGTGTAGCGTAGGTAGGGTTTAATGTAACAGATGCTTTTAATGCCTTCAACTTGTACAAATTCGTTCGTGCACTGGCATCTGTCAAATCGAATTACACATTTCGCTTCATTTTCAAATAGACCAAATTTTACTCAATTTAGTGAAATTTCAGTAAAAGTGGTACCACCTACCGTCCGTCATTAAAATGAGCTGAATTTTTTTGGAATTTGGAAAGTTTTTCCAATAAAGTTAGCAGTGACAGCCATAAGCTGATCATGAATGAAATTTCTTTCCAACTTTCTTCTCTTTTTGGTCTCTTTACCAACAATTGTCTTCTACTAAATGCTTTGCAACTACAGAAAATACTCGCAAATTTTCTTGATAGCATTTAATTAAATTATTGAACTCTGTCATGATCTTTACTCACATTGAGGAACTGTCAATGACATTTTAAATTAAATAATTTTCGTTCACTCTCTGTCACCTCTTCTTTTCTTTAAAATGGCTGAACAGTCCCAGTCTATCTAGGGTATTACCAAGATATGATCATTGGTATAAGAAATTAGATTTGGAAAGTACTACATCGTATATCCCAGATAACATAAAACCATAAATCATTGATTTGACAACACTAGCTGGGCCACCATACAGATTGGTATAAACAATTCACATTTTTTTATTTTAAATATTTACCAATTTTCCTAAGTACGACTCTTTCCGCATTTATAATTTACACATATTTTGTTAATATTTAAAATTTTCCTATGTTTTATTGTACACTACTAAGATTTCCAAAATCTTGTGTACCTTTGCCAGCAATAAAGTTTTTTATTATTATTACCCTCAACCTTCCATATTTCTCATCCACTTCTCTCGCCAGATGATTGTTTATGAATAAATCTTACGTGACATTATTTAAACCTAAGGAGTGGGGAGGGGAGATATATCGGTATTTAATTTTGAGTCTTAAGTCATGGGGAGTATCGAAATTGCAGATTTTGGAATTTGGAGATTTTGAAATCTTGTAATGAATACCAAATAAAAACTTATCTGAGTTCTACATTATTCCCAAAAATAAAATCTCCAAACATAAAATTATCTCAACATTAATTAAATTATCAGTTACATAATACCACGGACAAAATCCCAAAGCCATGAACTTTAACTCTACCTTGTACGGCACTCCGTATTCTCCCCACCATGTTATACCTGTAAGCATAATAAAATTTTATTTTACTTCTACAAACAATTTTTAAGTTGGAGCACTTAAATTTGACGGCTATTTCGTACCCAATTAAGACTTAGTCCCCAAACTCGAGTTTAGGAGTTTTGTAATTGAAGATTTAAGGAATTGTGACCTGTGTTTTTATAGCAACATTTGTGATACAAATTACTAGTTGTTTCTATAGAAAAATAAAATCAATTATTTTTTCCCTTTTAACTAAAGATTTATAAAAGAACAAAAGAATCTGGATAGGGAATAAAATATTACTTCTGATAATTTAACATTCTCGCACATCAGTTAAAAAATAGGAAATAGAAAAGAAAGAAAAACCAGAAAAATATAATATGAAATTTATGATAATACCAATAGCGTATATTAAAAATGTAAAATGTTAGTCATATTTATCCTAAATCTATTTTACACTTAAGTTGTAAAATAAAAGTTCGTTAAGAAATAATGTAGATGATCATTTTATCAGCAAGGCTTATGTCCATTTATTAAAACTATTCTCTTTAAACTTTCTTTATTGATTAACGTCTCCTGTTTATGAAATTTTATTGCTATTGTAGAAATCATCAAAATTAGCGAATTGAAATATTTAGAATCAGCAAAACTAAAGAAAAGCAGACGTGTGAATATTGTATCCAACAATTCAACGTTGACACATATCTGGGCGACCAAAATCGACATAGACATAGTCTGAAAATTTTACTCGAAATCAGATATTTTCTTGTTGCTTTCCTGGATAAAATGAAACTCAGCTGAAATGAATGATTTCCCTTTCTGCAATTTTTCCGACGTTCAAAAACGATTTCACAGTAATTATGTATGTTCCAATAATATTGAATATAATGAAACATAAATTAAACAAAAAAAACAAACAAAAATTGAATTAATTTCATTTACATTTATGTTTAGGCAAATTATTTCTATTATGAGCAATAATTTTGTCAATATATTTCGCTTCTGCCAATGCATTATCAATCCATGGTCTAAGATTTGCAACATTTGTAAATACATGATTTAGACCGTGATAGAAACCACTTACGATTCCAGTTAGTATAAAACGTTTTCCTCTTCGTAGAACTAATGGACCACCAGAATCACCTTTGTAACCCTTTGTGTTAGGTATTATAGGTTCAGCACACAACTGAGACGAATGATCACATCCAATGCTATGACCAACTTTTAACATTGTATAAGTTAAATTTCCTCCACTACCACCCCAACCACTGATATAGACAAGTTCATTGGTGAAATCCTCTCCACGTCTAGGTAGTTCGGCAATAGTTAGAGAAGTTAAATTCAGTCTTTCTTGTAGTATTAAAATAGCAATATCATTTCTAAGCCTTCCATTATTAAATCCTTGATGAGCTTTAATTGAGAAAACATCAACGACCTGACCTTTATCATTTAAATCCGTTACGCCTACTTTTACAGTCATTATTTTAGGATCTGTGGGGAAAAAGCAATGTGCCGCTGTCATGATAACTCGATCAGATATTATCGTTCCACCACAAGTTTGCCCACAATGTTCCTGAACTGCTACTTGATAATTGAAGAGATGTTTTTCATTCGGGAGTACAGGTGGGCCTATAACTCTCAGATCCTTAACTCGGTTAAGTGTTTCTTTATCCAAATTTTTGCCTACTGCAAAAAGGATGCAAAGCATCAAAACGATATTAGAGATCCACCGGAACATTTTAACTGATAAGAAAGCGATTTCTTGCTGGGGTTTTATTTGAAAATTATTAGCTAGGTAGGAACAAAAAACTAAAAACTTGTTCAAACAATTTCGTTTTTATAATAAAAGTTAATATTTTCTCTTAGTCTTAAATGATTTTGGAAGTAATTTGACTTTGTAAACTAATCAACGTACTTTTTGTGTAGGTTTAATTTTCAACGTATTCTTGGTTAGCATGCTTTATTTAATCATGGTTGTCGTATTATAACAGATTTTTTTTATTGGCTGACTTGATCGAGCTGTGACTGTGGCATTTGTTTTACTGTTGTTATGTAAACTTCGTACGACAAGCATCTGTATTATAATGTCAGGTAATCTGTTCCAGTGGTTGGCGTAAACTGCAAGTTATTAAAATAATTTGTTTAAAATGGTTAGAACTAATCAGATCAATGAATTCTGCTTCTCTAGGTACCAGATATATATTCATAGCCATGTTTAGAATAGAATCAGTCGATAATTTTGATTCATATGATCAGGTTGGACGTATTGGCCGGTCAAGATGAATAAATTTTTTTTTGCTGATTATCTGGTTTTAAGTAAATCCTTGAATTATTAGTTGACAACGAACATCAAAAAATAAATTTATTTAATCCTATTTCACATATTGCGGTGTCCCCTCTAAATTCTACTAAGCTCCTCAATCTCTGGGAAGAACTATTACATACATCATTGCACCTGCGTAAAATCATCATTAATCCTGTTGCGCAGAAACTTCACAGAATAATATTGTGCAGAAATGTTTTGCAAAGTTGCAACCACAAAGAAAACAAACAAAAAATAGAGAAATGAAATGAAACGTAACTTCGTTATAGATGATTGCAGCTGTGAAATTTGTTGTTAAACAAACGGCAATGTGGAGCTCAGTTAACATGTGAGATACGGTTTATGCCTTTCATATGTCCAATCTACTTGGTAAATAGGGCACGATATAGTTAGAGTAGTTATTCTATTGCAACTTTTTCAAGTCCACTATTGCGAATACAAATTCCATCGAATATAGACAGTAAAAATATCTACGTAAGCACTATTCAATTTGGAGACTGAGACTAGGAGGATAATTCCGATCATTTGTCGAATGTAAATGTCAAAATATACGACCAGCTGAAATTAACTTTTCTTCTACTTCTTTTGAAAGATTTGAGTATTTGTGATAGTTCAAAACATTTGTCACAACGTCGGGAGCAGTTGACACAATTTTCGTAGTTGTTGACGAATATTCATTTGAGTTCATTTTTTAGTAAATAAAAATGATAAATCAAAATCAGCAGTGGTGAAGTATGACAAAATTGTGGCGAAATGTCAAAACATGTGACAAATATATACGACATAATAAAAAGTACGACAAAATATTCAGGATCACACCTCAGATAATCGTGAATGAATATAAACCATCTCACATAGCTACATTGGAAACTTCAACAGACATCATATATTTTGGAAGTGCGAATCCTTCAATGTCAATGATCTCAGATTGATGGATTGAACTAAGACAAGATGTAATTTTTCTGATAGTCAGCATCGTCCAGTCTTTCTAAAATTTGGAATTGTATAGACATATTCATCTAATCCAAGACTATTTCGATGTCTATGAGTAGAGTATTGATTTCTGAAATGATAGCAGTATGCTTATGCTTGTTGGTTTTGCAGTAGCGAAATATAAGTCGTGTACATTTGAAGCAAGTACACCACGTCAGTCCACGCTTCCCTGTTTGGAACGGCTGAAATGCATACCATTTGATTCATTCGAGGTCCCAGCAATCACCCACGGCCAATATAAGAGGTGCAAGTAAGCCTGGATCTTATATTCGTCATTATTAACAACAAGTGAACCATTCTTGGTTTTATACATATTTTCAGCTAAAGTTAATTCTACACTTAGCGAAAATTGTATAATAGACATTTAAAGCTTTCCATATCTACCTGTCCCATTGCCGGTTTAGGCTCGATTGTACTTGCGGTTCATCACTCAACTCGTAGTCTTCTTCCAATCTATACATTCTGGCAGTATCTACAAAAACATAAAATTCGGATATCGACTTTCTATAGATATTTAACAATTTCCACCCACAAGTCCCTACCAACCTCATCAATGACAAGTTTATTTATGAAACCACAAATCTATTCACCATTACAGAGCGGAATTACATAAATATTTAGTTAATTTATTTCATCAAATTCACAATGCAAATTATTGACGTTCACTGACCCGAAGCGTATCGTTGAATCGGGAAAACTTTCAATAAACACGCAAACAATATTATCAACACAAGACCCCGAAAACGCATCGCGAACAATAACTATAAAAAGAGGCGTTGTTGCGTTGGTCCATCTCCCGATTATGTTTTATCATTGAGAGTTTGTCCACATCATGCAAATCTGGAAAATCATCCATCCCTGCATTCCTACATATATGTATACATTTACATACATATATAAGCCACCCACAAATTTTCCACTTTGTTAGAGCCGAAATGAAATTATGGCTCATTGTCTGCTCCTTGCAGATTCATACGTTGTTCGCCCAATATCAAAGGGATACGAAGGGATTAACCTCTCAGAACTCAGAGACAGGATCCCTTCTTGAATTGGCTTGCAGATATACCGCTGTGGTATCAAATCATTTCATACATGTACATATATGAGATGAAGAATCGATTGAAAACGGAGACACGACGCTTATGGAAACTGAAATGAGAGCTTGCTATATGGCCAAAGGTTGAACCTTTAACTTCCACCAGTCCGGGGAATCGCTGACTTCTTGAAAGATTAAGCACCTTGAGACGACTCCCAAGATTTATGTAATTTCTTGCAAAAATTTCCTTTACGACGACTTTTGCCGGTTGCACAGCAAATAATGTGCGATATCAGCACTAATAAGCTCACAGCGGGTTGGCCAGCAGCGAGCGGTAGGCATTTCAGATTGCGCGGACTCTTCTCGCTCGTAATTTATATGCGGAGTGCCTGGAACCCGGGCATTATTTATCCGTGAGGTGTTAAGTTGGCAGTAAAGATGCCTGGATCGGATGCTATCAAGGGATTCTTTTTTTTTTTTGCTTTTTTTTTTATTTTTTATCGCTGTGTATTGTATTATAAATTTAATTCGATTTGCGATATAAATTCATCTTTCGTATAGAACAGCAGGCTTTCGGTTCTCTTTTCTTTTTAATGCTGCGCAAAGACATTTTGTGCGCTGACTGCAAATCCTGTAATAGCCACTTTACAGTAGTCGATGTTAACATTCAGTATTCAGATTGAATTAATGGCGCGTATTTATATTATAGATAACAAGATAAAATGGAAAATTAATTTTGTTAAATTGAACTAAGTATTGAGTTAAATTGAATTGATAACTATTATTAACCTTTCTAGGAATAAATTTTCTGCATACTTGATTTAGATATAATTTTCCATGTATAACCATTGCGACATAATTAAAGTGTTTATCCATGGAGTGCGAACCCGGACTCGAAGCTATCCAGCTTAAAGGTCACGAATTAATAGCCAGAAAGATTATGTGAAGAAATAACTTTTGATATTTTAGAAAATTGTCTTAAAACAGTAGCTAGAGCTTTTGTCACCTGGGGTGGACCGCAATTTCCCGCCCTTTCTAATTACCGGAGACATACTTGCAATTTCACTATTGATATATTGATTTTGCAATTATGTCAATTGCAATATAAAATTTCAGAGACACACTTGCAGTTTAGGATTCAGAGAAATTAATTAGAGACTTGTCATATGATTTGTCATTTGACTTAGAAAGTTTAGCTTACGTATAAAATGCAAGTAAAATATTGTGAGATTACTTATATTTTTGGAAAATAAAAATAAAATAGATGAACTAGGTGCTAAATCCAAAAAATATAGAGTGCCTAGCTCTTCGTTCATTATTGAAAATTAAGTGGATATAGAGGAAAAGATTGTTGCTAAGCCGAAGAAGAAGGAGATATTGGTCGCTTGTAAGTGATTTGTTACGCCTCGCCTGCTGCCTGAAACTGAAAAATGTAATATTGGTTACATAAGTTCAGATATGTATATGTCGTAGACATTTGACGTAACTAAGCATTTCACGAAAAGTCTAGACACTTCATGGAGAGTAGGCAAATAATGTAATGGTTTTGACTTAGCCCCTTTTTATACCCTAGATGAAATCTATAGGGGTATACTAAGTTTGTCATTCCGTTTGTAACACCTCGAAATAATGATGGTAGAACAAAATGGATTGAACACCCACGCATAATATTAAAAGTTATTTTGATTTTTGCATGTCCGTCCGTCCGTCTGTGCGCACGATAACTCGAGAACGCGTATACTTAGAGAGGTGAAATTTTGTACACGGACTTTAAAAAAAAAAGTAAAATTAAGTTCGAAAATGAGACAAATCGGGCAACTCCTTCGTGGGGTTGCCATACAAAACTTTCGTTTTCCACTATATATTTAGACACTGCCTGAGAACGCATCGATATAGAGAGCTGAAATTTGGTTCGTGGTGTTTTCTTTGTACTAGCAAATAAAATTTCAAAAATGGAATAAATCGGGCAACTCCTTCTTGGTGTTGCCATATAAAAATTTAGGATTTTAACGTATACTGCGAAAATGATCAGTCCAAGATGTTTTTATTGTACTAAAAAATTCTTCAGTATACGAAATCATATAAAATTGGTTATAATAATTTTTTCTGTCCGACAAACAGTTCTAGAAATATATGCGAAAAACCACTTCAAAAATCAAACTTGCATAGATCGGTGATCATATGAAATTTTATACGAGCATTCATCTAGGGTATCATAAGAATTGGTCTTAGACCAATTCTAGCTTTTTTACTTGTTACATTATGTGTCTGAAATTTTTAGTCACTTCATCAAATGCTAAAAGTGTTTACGCCGATACTGTAATACCACCCTATATAACCAAATACTAGTAGTGGGACATGGGTGGTGGAGGGGGAGGTCGCACCCCTGGGTGCGGGTATCGGCGTAAACACTTTTAGCATTTGATGAATTGACTAAAAATTTCAGCCACATAATGTAAAAAGTGGCTAAGTCAAAACCGGTACACTATCTGCCTACTTTTCATAAAGTGTCTAGACTATTCGTGAAATGCTGAGTTTCGCCAAATGTCTACGACATATATACAGGGTGTTCCGTATGTGGTCTGGCACCCGAAGGCTATGGATAGGTCATGCTTAGACAAACAACAAACAAAAAATTGTATGGGTGGGGGAGGGGAATCCTAACGGTTTCTGAGATAACGGGACTTTAAGATATGTCGGTATGTTTTTATAGATCTTCCTGTAACTTCTAAACGTTACATCCTATTAAGATGATTTAAAATGACCTATCACACTCTGTACTCAAAATGTAACCCTTTCTGGGATTTTTGTACTTTTTCTTAAGCATCTCGAGTGAAAATGGCTGAAAAGTTCAATAAGTGCCAGAAAGTAGGCAATTACCTTTTGGAAATGACCTTTTTCAGCCATTTTCGCAGGAGATGCTTAAGAAAAAGTGCAAAAAATGCAGAAAGAGTTACATTTTGCGTACAGAGTTTGACAGGTCATTTTAAAGCTAAGCTTTAGGGCTTTTTAAATTCAATATGAAAAATTGATATTGATGACGTGTTTTTTGATAAAAATAGAAATTAAATAAAAAATTCCGACATTTTAAGTTTGTTGATCCATATAACTTCAAAACGCATAGACAGAGGGAAAAAATTGACACAACATACAACATAGAAAACAACAATCATCTACATATGGTCCATACATCATGCTTTAACATAAATATAACACAACAAACAACACACAGCATACCTACATATGTACATGATGAGCTGCAGTTACTGGAATTGTCTTTTGTTCTTGGATACCATACCTACTGGATGCGATAAGTAGCTGTAATTAGATAAGATTAGGTTTAGTTAAATTGAGTATCATGAATTTAATAGATTGTTTATTAGATTTAGGTTCTGAATTCTTTTAATAATACAAAATTAACTTACATATTGAGTGTTAAGATGATGTGAAGCAAATAAGGCTGCACACGAAATCTGCGGGAACAAACAGAAAATATTAAAGTTAGGTAGTATTTATCTATTTCGCATACTACAGTAGTTGAGAAAATCAATTGAAACTTACCCCGTCTAGATTCTCCTCCAGATTATTTCAAAATTGCACATCCCTAACCTCGCACAATGAAAATTTCGTTTTACGTCCGTAACTTTATAGCCCGAATTATAAAAATGGATGGATAGAGCTGTTCCTAGCTCAAGTCCAACATCGGTAAATAATTTTGAATGAAATTTACTTTAATTAAGAAATTACAAGAAATTTGAATTCAATGGAAAAGGGCTGTCAAAACAAAACTTTAATAGATGATTATCCCATGAAAACGAATTTTAATAGGAAATTTAAATATATCAGATTAAAGCTTATTTTCATACAAAAAAATTATAATATTATTAAAAAATTTAAACCGATTAAAAAAGGGTCAGTATCGATTGGGAGGTATTTTGGAAAAATATTGGAAATCTTTCAAAATAGGGGGCGATTTCCGATAAAGCCGACGGCCTTGGTAGGTAAATGGATCAGTTTTCAACAAATATTCCGAGCGATAACTAGCGTGCCAGAAAAGTGTAAAGAAAAAGTTTTAAGTTGAAAAGAAAATATTTAAAATTGGGCAAAAATGAAATTTAAACGAGGTGTTAAAAGAGTATTAAAAAGAAAGAGAAGGAGAAAGGGGGAAAATATCGGCGGACTAAAAACATAAAAAAATACGAAAGCGGATTAATAGAAGCAAAATAGAGTATAAGAAAGTACTAAGTACTGCCGTGCGCCATTTTGAAAATTTACATATTTGATATTAAATTGTTTACATGATTTTTTTTTAATTGTTGATATAATTAAATTAATTCGCTGCCTTGTATGCTACGTAAAATTAAATTTCAATTCATTGTTCTAAGCCGTAGTAGTTTTTTTATTGTGTAAGTTATGAGTGCATCTCATTAGAAGTGAGGACAAGTGCCAAAATTATAATTTATAGGAGAAGCCAGAATTAACTTTATAACGTGAGTTTTAGATCGACTTTCATTTAATTTCATTTTCCACAACAAACTTATACAGAGTTCGTGGATTCGAACAAACCACGTGGCGCCCTCCATATGTGATACATCTACATAATTACCACCCAACCCTTTCTCCATAGCTAGTCGGCAGAACATTCTTATGCTCTGGAGACGGAGCATAACAAATTTTTAAAAGATATGTATTACTATAAAATGAAAAAGTTTATCTTCATTTATATGACAAGTGAAATCATCTGATTATTGGGAATCATCTTGCTTAAATTTTAGCGTACAAACATTTAAGAATCGCTTCTGAGTGAATAGAAGTACTTTTCACGAAATTGTATCCCAAATGCAAAGTTTAAAAAAAGAGAATGAGACAATGCCCGATGCAATTGCTCTAGAAAAAAGAATTGCAATTGCAGTGTATGCGCTTGGCCATTCATCGGAGTACAGAGCAATACCTGATTTATTTGAAGTCGGAAGAACAGCACTAGGTGAAATTGTACTTCAATTTTGTGCAGAAATATCAAGTAAATATAGGTATCGATTGCTTCAAAGAATTTTATCCTTTCACAGAAAATAAAATTAAGAAAAACGTAGCGGGTTTTATGAAACTCGGGTTTCCGCCGTGTTATGGTGCCATTTATGGGTGCTATGTAAAATTAAATTCACCAAAGAATGAAACGGCGGACTACTACAATTTCAAAGGTACTACTTATTTCACAATATTATTTTCCGTGGTTGACCACAGATACTGATTTATGTATGTATATTAATATCGGCGCTCCTGTGAGAACTAATGATTCCACAATATGGGAAAACTTTTCTTTAAAACGGCATCACATGGAGAATTGCGTATTTAAACGCTTTGCAAAAAACGAAGGCATTCAAATTTATCAGAAATCGCCATGAAGTCATTTGTATTCACTGTTGATCAATGCGATACCCAGAAAAAATTCAACTATGTCTGTTAAAATGTACACGTGTTATGGAAAAATTAGTTCACACAATAGTGGAAAAAGAACAAGAAAAAATTCATGTTCCACACTGGAAAACATCATAATATGGTAGAGAGCCGCCATATTGGTGTATAATATCAAAAAATTAAGAAATCTAATTAAATAAATAAGGAAAATTCATGGATAAATTAAATTAAATTTTCCAAAACAAGCCTCCATATTTTCGAAAGTCTATGTAAGTTATTCTGAACAGAAAAATATGCTCAAAATGCAATTTTCTTGCGGAACTTGTTAAAAAATGGGTGCCAAAGAATATATAAAAAGGAAATTTACCTTAAAGAAGCTCTCAATTTGTTGACAGAGTTCATATATGCAACAAGCATAAGGTTAAGCGAGCAGAAAAGGAAGAATTTTTTAAAAACATCAATTAGTGAATAACAAGAACAACAGTACGTCATTCTACGTGCTAAGGTCGACTTTTTGTGATATTGAAAAGGGGGATTTTAAGATAAGTATTTTGTGTATTGCATTAATAATAATTTAATTAGTGAATGTATTTAGATTAGGTTCCTTCGTATAAAACTAAGTATATACCCACTAAGCCAATTTAATAAAATATGCAAAAGGACAAATTAGTTAAGGTACGCTGTAGAAAGGCACAAATTGTTGCCACAAAGTTTAAGGACAAAATCCCTAGAAATGTAGGGAAAATTGCCTAACATGTAGGGAATATTCCCTAAAATGTAGAGAATTTGCCTAAAATGTAGGGAATATTCCCTACATTTATAGTGATTTTTTTCTAAACTTTATGGCGACAACTTGTGCCTTTTTACAGTGTACACAGGAAAAAATTTACACAATTGTTGCCACAAGGATTAGATATTTTTCCCTAAAATGTAGAAAACATTCCCTAAATTTTAGGGAATATTCCATAAATTTTAGGGAATATTCCATAAATTTTAGGAAATATTCCATAAATTTTGGGAAATATTCCTTACATTTTTGGGAAAAATACCTAAACTTTGTGGCAACAATCTGTGCATTTTTTACAGTGTAATACAAGTGGTGAATTAAGTGAAAGTCTTATTCATATCCAATTAAGCATATGCCAAGAGATGACATTTTAATTATACATGCGAACAAACAACATTATAACATTATTAAGCTAGGATAAGTATAAGTAGTGACAAAAAAAATAAGAAAAGAAGTAAACAAAGTATAATACGAGCAAACACCATACATACTAAACCATAATTTATTACGTGTAATTAAATTTAATTAATCATATTACCGTGCAAGTAGCTTTTTTGCTGTGCTTTTGATCGGGAATATAATTAATGATGTGAGATGTGAGTTTCTTTTTAGGAAGATCTCCAACCCGAGTTTAATTAAGACAATAAAAGGGGGGTAGTTGTTTTAGAAAACCTTTTCTTTTATCATAATTTTCCAACGTTTCGACCCTTGGGTTTTTGGGTCCTCTTCTTGGCGCTATAAAACAGTATCAATTCAAAATCAAGATCACATTTGAATTCACAACTAAATTATCTTAGGAATGTAACAAACTAAAATATAATTAACACTTATTAGAAGAAACAATGAACATTTAAAAAATAAAAATTGCATTAAAAACAGAAAAAGTTGTTTGGTGTAAAAAGCGAGCACGAATGTAAAAGTTAACAAATAAATAACTAGATGACGACTGGTTAACAAATGACATGAAAGCTTAAAGTTATAGACTAGAACTAGAAATACAAGAGATCTTTACAGTCCAAATCTGGCCCTATCTAATTATTATTTCTTCCCAAGGAAGAAGTTTCGAGATGATGAAGTAAATTTCGCAATTTCTGACAATTCCAAGGAAATTAATGAGCTAATTGATAGTTTTCAGAAATATATGATGAATATATTGAAAATAAATAAATAAATTAAAATGCGGGGGGGGGGGGGGTTGAATACTTCGAGACCCGCATAATATACGAGTCTACAGGCAAAATCTCGTATAATATACGAGTCTGTATGTATGCAATTTTCTACCTACTGTGTGAAATTTTTAAGAGAAAAGTACGGACGTACTTGTCGGTAACTGAGTTTGAAGCCGAAAATCAAAATTTTCGATCAGCAGTGCACGGCGATCTCATCAGGACTGCAATGAAGCCCTGAGCTACCTGCTGTCTACACTACAGTGAACTCAGATTATTTTTCTTCTTTTTAATTTCTTTCCCCTTCATTCATGTAATATACAAATTCAAAACATTGCCATTCCTGAAATTGTATTCCGGGATTTTGAAATCAACGAAACAGGAATATCTCATAATCTCAAATTTCGGGATTTTAATTTCGCGGTTTTTAATTTTTTGATTCCATAAAAACCTTATCTATTTTTTCACAGCTCCACCTACTCCCATACTTAGAAATCTTAAAGTATAGCTGCTATTCAAAATGTAATTGCTTGCCAAATTTGATTACTCTTCTTAATTACACTTAACAATAACTGTGTAAATAATTAAATTTTCTGAATTATAAAAAAAAAATATTAACAATCGTTTGTGTGAATTGTATTTCTCCATCGGATCAAATCACCACAAAGTGATTAATTGAATCTGATCTTTTCCACACGGATCCACAGATAAGGATCACTCCAGCCCACCGCACCGTACCGCACCGTATCGTTTTTATCTCTGTTACAGATTGAGAATATTAAGAGATGATACAACTCAACAATGACACATAAATGTTCCTTAAATAAAATTAATATCGCATGAGGCGCGCAAGTCAAGATGAGATTTATCGTGAATTGATTCAACCAATAGAGTTCTCACCGAGACGCGATAATGCTCACTGGACCCATACAGATTGTAATATATCGGCGACGATCAATCATCTCTTTAAGTGAGAAAAGAATTTCTCGAAGATTGATCGAGCGGGCCACACGCACATATGTATCAACGTCGTGTTCTTGTTCTTGATCCGCCGATGATTTATTATGAATGTGCTGAGTTTTTTTTAAAAGTCATCCATTGGAGCGCAAATACACTTCCCAAACCAATCCGCCCCGTTCAACTTCTTCTTCAAATAACTCCACGTTCAGGCTCCACTCTTGGACCCTCTGGTCTATTTACGACTTCGAATTGAACTCTTATAATAACCTTTTACACTTTGTTAAAATATTTTGGCTCGATCGATTCATGCCATAAATTACCGATGCGTTATGGATATTCACGACTACTTTATGGTTCGCTGAGATCTAAAGAAGAAATGCCGATGAGCACCGGTGAATTGCCGTGCCACGCCGGCGTGCTTTAAATATTCCAATACTGCACTAGTGTTATGCGTTTACAAAAGCCACGCAAGAATTATACACCTTTTCACTTTTGTTAATATGAAAAGAAGGCAAAATATGTATGAGCGATGATGAAATGTAAAATTTTTGCCATTTGATTGCTGAAATGTTCACAGAATGGGGTTGGTTCGCATGATCGAATATAATGCAAAAATATTTCTTCGAGTATTATTGTGGAAAAAATATGAAAAACAATGAACATATTAGCTTATAAGCTTATGGAAATTCTCACAACTAACGAGGGTAATATTTGGAAGAAATATTTTCAGACGGGGTTCTTCTAGTGACATCTCTTTTTTAATATAATACAAAAAGAGATATGGCTATTTTCTTAAAAATTGTTGACATAAGCTATGTAATTGCAAAAAGCAGGTCTTTTCATTCCAAAAATATCAGTTAAATTACATAAATTTTGAATGGCGTGCCATTTCCTTTTGTCAAAAATTTAGGCTGCCGTATTCGGTAGCTGGAAAATTCTGCGCTACTATTTGGAAAATTCTTCGTCAATTGGATCTTAGAATAACACCAAATTAACGATGCAATCCATGATGATGAAGTGCATATTCTCAACATAACGGCTCCATCAACAAGCTGAATTATTGGATCTGGGGACAGTAAATTTGAATGCCATACAAAGAACTTCTCATGCATCTTTTAAGGATGGTGTGCCATATAAGCAGGAAGGATAATGGGACCACACTTTTATATTGAAAATAATGAAGACTCCTATGTGACTGTCAATAGCGTTTCGTTCTCATTTTGTTAAGCGTGAAACACAGTGCTAGGTTTTCGTACCTTGACCTCAGAATAGCTTTAGGAACACCAACCTGATGAGCCTTGCAGACTTTTGCAACTCACAGTACCAACTTTGACATATTCCGTATGATAGCAGTCAAGGCCGTATATAATGGATGGGGTTTAACTTCTAGAGAGGAAAGAATAACTGAGAAATCACGTGAACTCAATGAGTTCCGTGGGTCTGTAGTATAAAGTTTTCGAAATTGAAAAAGTTAGGTTTGAAAACTTGTTATTTTTTATTTAACCTTATTTTTATTACATATATTTACATTCTAACAAAAAAAAATATTATAGCCCACTTTTTATAAAAAAAAATTCAAGAATTAAATTTAGCCTTTTCCTTCTTCCAGTGAAGTTAGAAATTACTTCATTCATTTCAATTTTAACAAATCTCATGAATGCTTAGCAAAACAAGTCCTATCAGTCGTGAAGTCCTGTCAGTCGTGGAGTCCTGTCAGTCGTGGAGTCCTGTCAATCATGGAGTCTTGTCAGTCGCGGAGTATTGTCAGTCGTGGGTCCTGTCAGTCGTCCTGTGGAATCTCTTAACCATGATTTCAACCTCTTTAATATGGAAAACATTCTTTCAGCCCTCGCAGTTGAAACTGGCTGAGTTGCTAGGAAACAAATCCCAGTAAGGGCGATGGATAGCTTGTTTGAATCAAAAACAACTGCCACAGGAGAAAACTGGTTAGCTTCTTTTGTGGGAGCAAAAATGTAAATTATTTAAAAAGTTAATAAAAAAAAACTTTTTAGTTTTAGGGCATTTTAGATATAACTATGTAATTATCTAAAATACCTTAAAATATAAAAAACTAATGGTTTAAGCAATTTATATAATTTATATATTATAATTAGATACAATAAAAGTTGTTGTTTTAACAACAAAACACAAATTAAACTTAATATTTAGTTTAATATTCCCTCTAATATATGAACAAAGTGTTAAATACCACTACAATTAAGCTACAGTATATCAAAGAAGCAACCATCTACTAATGTATGTGTATTATACATACATAGATAGTGAACTGCTTATTTTCTTTCTATATTTAGCACACGTTTTTTCTAAAGTTGCTTTACCTGAAAAATACGACAGAATTCATTCAAAGGACACGAATATAGCAGTTGATATCTTGTAAAAGAATACCACCACTGCACTAAATAGTCCTAAAACAAATTTCCACTTACAAATCGCATTGGTTTCTCAGCATTTAATTAGTATTCACGGAACCTTAAATTCTGCCGGTTCAATTTAAGCTGTTTTCTAATGATAGATGTTGATTTGGTCTGGTTCTGTTAGCAAAACGCTGTTCTGCCACTGAGCCTAGTACTAAAATGTGATTCCTTTTGACAAAACAAATCAGTTTTTCAGCACTTAAATAGAATTCAAGGAGCCTTAAATTCTGCCGGATCAATTTAACCTGTTTTCTAATGATAGATGTTGATTTGCCCTGGTTCTGCTAGCAAAACGCGGTTCTGCCACGCATTTTAGAACTACGCTCAGTAGCAGAGCCGTGTTTTGCTAGCAGAACCAGGCCAAATCGACATTTATTATTCGAAAACAGCTTAAATTGAACTGGCGGAATTTAAGGTTCCTTGAATACCAATTAAATGCTGAGAAACCAATGCGATTTGTACGTGGAAATTTGTTTCTAGGGCTATTTAGTGCAGTGGTGGTATTCTTTTACAAATTATCAACTCCAATATTCATGTCCTTTGAATGAATTCTGTCGTATCTTTAACTAAAATTATTTATATATCGTTATACATACTTTTACTAAAGCTAGCAGAACCGTGATTTCTGGGAAAAATATGGGAACCGTAAATTTTATTTTTGGGCATTAAATTCGCCTTAAATCAGCCTTAAATATCCCACTACCTCAAAACTCGTTCTGCCATTTTAGTTCTGCCAGCTTTGAGGACATGTTATAGTAGCTCTGGTTGAAGAAAAACAGAGAAAAGTGATAAAGTTCGATTACAAATACTTTAGAATGCCAAAATCGTCATTTAACGAATTGTGCGAACTTATTTCGAATGAAAAAGATATTTTGCCGCGCCACTCCCGGGGTGACACCCACTCCATATAAAGAATTGTGACCAAAAATTTGGCTTATAAGATTAACAAAAGTATAAACTACAACGATGGGGCTTGAGCCCCCACCCCATATGTACGGCCTTCAATGTTGGTGAAGCCGGCCAGGTTGCAAAAGCCAGCACAGTGTTTCACACATGACAACGGTGCCACGTAGAGAGGAGAGAAAAAGAAGAGAGAAGAAGAAGAAGAAGAAGAGCGGCACAAAAAATTTCAATTATCTTCCTCAATTGCTACACTCAGCGGTGATAAAGCATATTTTGGATTCAATATATCCACTGAAACATTACTGCCGTGGTACATCTCTAATCAACTTGCTGTAGAGCGCTACAAGTGAACTAGCTGGAAGCACTTCGTAGCAGTAGTATGTACTTTTTTAGCATGCTGGAGCAACCGCTGTATTCCTCTTAAATCTTTGTTTAATGGAATATTGCCCATCCAGTGGGTGTGTAATTTTTTTATTAATTGAATAGTGGCACAGCGTAACACTCGGGGGTACCTCTGCGTGGGACCCCACAACAAACGAATGTAAGTTGTTGCCGTTTTGGTCTTTTTCTTTTTTAATTATGTACATAACTTTTGAATTTATCATATTACATATTTGATAGATTATTGGTTGTACACACGGTATACATGTACTCCATTAGCATTACTAAAATGTATAACGTCTTACATGACTTTTGAGATTAGCATGCTTTAATGTTTTCACATTATATATGGAATAGATTGTCAAGCCTACGTAGGTTAAATGTATAAATATACAAAAATGGTCGCACAGCAGTTGCGTTTTAAACTTTTTGAACTTCTTTTTCTAAGGTTTTGTTTTAAATTAAGATTTATGTAGACCACCCCGACTGGATTGAACAACTCAAGGATAAAAACAAACGTCGCATTCGTAAAATCCTGCCAGCTTCACTCCATAACGTACTTCAACGGGGATGCCTATTTTAGGCCCAACACCTCCAGACATGATACTCTGAACATTTTTTATTATCATTGTTTATTTCTATCTAGCAGGGGAAAGCTGGGGGAGGAGGGTCAAAGTTTTATCGAGTACATTTTTGAAAAATCTAGTACAGAACCGAGTTCCTTGGGTCCTGAGAAGAAGTTTGAGTACCGACACTCCTATACTCGGAGCTTAAAAAGCTATTTATAACCATCCCAATACTCACTTTTTTAGTATTTCCCTTTTTTTTTATTCGAACTGAGGTACTAGATTTTGCGCACTTTAGATCAACTCTAACTCGGTAGGGTTATGTCCGATCGGAAAATGGGTTTTACTGTTCAGTTCAGCCAGCTACAATTTGTAGAAGAAAATGTTTCTCTGTATTCTCTTAGAGTATGAAATAGGAACCCCCGGCAGGGGAAGATGGTTCCAATACCATATGTTACATGTCGAATTAAAGGTCTCGCCGAGTACTATCGGGTGGTGTATATTTTTCCCGATTCAGAAAACTTTTTCGGGACGTTTTTGCCGCCGGAAAACCCATTTTCATGCACTTGTCGCATACACCCCAGCTACTAAATTTTGAATATATTTTTTCAGTTCTTTCTTCCATGGCCATTAGTGCACTCTTGTGAACATTTTTAACATTTTTCTCATAGGAAGTCATTTTCCACGACTCACCAATTCCGCACAATCACGAGAAGTAGAAAAGTCCACTTTTTCATCCAAGAAAGTCGCTCAAGCTACATCCGATCGTCAACGCTTTCCCCCGCTAGATAGAAATAAACATTGTTAATAAAATATGTTTAGATTATCATAATGAATCGTTTAAGACATCCCTCATGTCTGGAAGAGTCGGGCCTAAAGTTGTATGAAAAGTGGACATTCCCCTTTCGTCAAAAAGGTACATACCATTTAGTTTAGTTGAACTTTTTTACCATGTTAATATTTTTATACTTTACTCATCAATAAAAAGTTTGAAGTTTTTTTTTTATTCTGTTGAGAAGCTTTTTTTACGGAAATCTATATGCACGAAAATTAAATGATTTTTGTCATTTTATTATTCTCATGTGAAAAAATCATCGGTGGCAAAATATGAGCGATGATTTTGTTCCTTCTAGGATTATAATACTCACAATGACACATCGAAATTTCTTTCTACTTTTCATTTCAAGCGAAGAGCAAACAAAATCAAATAAGATATAAACACTGTGCAGTTCTTTCATTATTTTGTAGAAACCTTTTTGATACAAAACAAGCTAATGGAGTAGAGCCTTAAATGATGCCAAGATGTCCAAGATACTACGCCTTATTCTTCTGATGTAGACATTTTCACTACATATTACTACAACCGTTCCGTTACTGTTCATAACAACTGTTGACTAAAAAATATATACAGAAAATTATCTATTATAATTAAGCACCTTAAGTAAAAAAACTGCTCCATTTTTTATAATTCAAAGTTCAAGGGGAAGATTATAAATTTGCATATTCGCATCCACATCCTAATTTTCTTACCCTTAGAGAAATTTAAATAAAGTTCATGTGCATACCTTCATTTACGTAATTTTAAAAGCAACTAAATACCTGAAAAACGTGTTAATTGAAGGGAAAATTCGTATTAAAATGGTGTGAATTTTAGGTACCCTTTTGATGAAGATTTTAGGAAATTATGTACATGTATGTATATACAAACTGGGATGATAGGCCTTTTTTCTGTCAGCTCATATACAACCCTCTAAGTTTTCCATACTAGGTTGTATACATACATTTGACAGCACAGGACTTTAAAATTTCTATATTCGTTAATGAGCTCTGATGAGCCTGAATTTCTCATTGATGAAATATTCTTCTTACAATCTAGAATGGAGCAGAAAATTTCTAATACCAAGACATTTGTCTGCGGTCAATGAAGCATCTTACTTTGTGCAACTTGATCGTTTGTGGTATTCTCTTCCTATAACTTTTCAGAGTGCTGCCTCTATCGGTGAATTTAGGCGTCAATTTTGCCGGAGTACCTTATCTTAAATTGTTCCTGTTAACTAAAGATTGTGCAATTACATTAGTTGTTATATGTATGTAAGACAATATCTTCAAACTTATTAGGAATTACAAATTTCAAATAAACAATTGCGTTGCTCGGAAAACAGAGAAACGAGATTTAAAGTCTATTATTTAAATTTGTCAATTTCTTTCTAATACAATTTTTATAATAACGAAACAATATGCTTATTCAACAATCTGTCAACTTGACACGTAAGGTGCTTTCCCGACCGAGTTTGACTATCAGAACCAGCTTTACACAAGCTCGCTGTAGTGACACGTTTAATAAATAAACGGTCAACAATACATGCGTTTCATCACTTAGTCGGTGTTAGTATTAGTATGTTAAAATAAACATAAATCGAACACCGGATAAAATTACATGCAATATAAACAAGAAAATTTAAAAAAGTTAAATAGAACAAAAATACTAAATATTATATAGAAGTTTTTTTTAAAACATGCTTAGAAACGTCAACAAGAAAATGCTCAGCCACATTATTAACAGTAATGCACATGCGATTAATACTTAGGTTCGTATACGAGCTGAAGTTAGACCAAAGTTAACCTAATGATAAGTTAAGAAGCTGTAGAGCAAAATTGGAAAATTTCTGGTGTTTTTTATAATGAAACAAGTAATTTCATATACTTTTGTCTTTTGCATGAATGGGGGAAAAGAACTTGGCTATGCACTATTGTAGTGCAACTGAGACAACGAGTTAAAAACAAAAATCGAGAGAACGTAGGATTACCCGAACGACAAAATCTTATTAAATCCCTCAAAATCCTTTCAACCTATTCATAATAATGTACATCAGGTCACACTACCTCCCAGTTTTGGCCCAGATGCTGAAAGGAGATGTAAAATTCCTCTCGAATGAAATTCTCATTTTTCTTGAAAATATCAGAGAATCCAGCAAGAGTTTCTCCCACTTAACCTCTTCACAGCAAAACGAATGTAAACAGAAGCACGTGCTGCTCAATTAGCATAGAAATTACACTAACAAACATTGGCCATGCTATAAAAAACATTGGCCGATTCTCTCAATTTTTCCGCAAAAACCGGTTTTAACAAAAGCGCGGGAACATATTATGAGAGCAAAACGTGAAAACTCTACCCCTTCTTATTTATTTACAAAAATGTATACAATTTTCGCTTTCACATTTTTTATCTTTATTCATAAAAGTTTTAAGGAGAGTTTGATTTTTCTCGTTTTTTTTTCTTTGTGTAAAATGTAAAACACTCGAAAATCTCGCCAGCTTCCTAACTTGTCATTAGGTTAACTTTGGTTAGACCCTCACGAAAAGAGATTTTGTTAAGCAAAAACGGAGACTCAATATTCGCGAGTTATTGCACAAAAGTTACATCGGCAACCATGAGACGTTTCTCAAGCGAGTGCATATTTAAAAGTTTCAAGCTATCCTCATAGGGTGGTAGAATTAATTAATTATTCCAGGGTAGGTGCCGGAGAGCACATCGTAGGAAATTCCGTTGAACTGGATGGTTGATGTATGTCGGTACAATGGAGACCAGACCTGGCTAGCGTATTCAAGAAGTGGTCTTACAAAGCAAGTGTACAAACACAATGTTATGATAGGTTTCGAGACCAACATTTTATAAAGCTCAGCAAGGAACTACTCTTTGATACCGCATGTAGTTTATGTGGGGAGATAAAATTCAATCTATGGTCACATTTGATACCCAAGTGACAAACAGCACCCACACGGTTTCTGATTCCTGTGGATAGTCATAACCTCACATTTGTCTATATTGATTATCAAGTTAGTGCTTTTACACCAATCGTAAAATCTGTGAAAGTCACTCTGTACCTGCTCACAATCGTTAAAAGATTTAATCTGGGCGAAATAGAAATAGAGACAATGTCATAAATAGATAGAATAAAGAGCAGCGGTCCTAAATGACTCCCTTGAGTTACGCCAGACGAAGCCTTCAGAACTCTTGAGATGGAATATAGAAATAAGATTTGATATGTTCTGTTATCTAAATAAAACTCCGTACATCTAAGAAATGTTAGAGGAAGCCCATACTTTTCCATTTTAAAGAGTATCACGGAGTGAGATAACTTGTCGAATGCTTTACTAAAGTCTGTATAAATACAATTTGTATGGTAGGCCTTTGCAACAAATCCGCCAATGGTATCTGAGACAAACTCCAAGAAGCACTACACATGCCCGAAATAAACCCATGTTGGTTTGAGAGAGTAAATTCTTACAGGAGGTTGATAGTTGAGAATAAATTGGGCATGTAAGATAATTTTGCAGTAGGCCTATAGTTAGAGATTTCATTTTTACTACTTTTTTTTGGATAGGTATGATAAAATAGTTTTTCTATAGCTGGGGGAAACAACCACTATCGAGCGAAAATAATTCTCAACGGAGCTACCAGGGCAAGACAAGAATTAAAAAAGGCTGGATCCCATCCGGACCCATTGTGAAGCCATTTGGAAGCCCATTAATATGAACGAGTATATCCTCTTATGTAATTGAAGGGATAATGAATTAAACGTTATGAGAGACGTTCATATGACTGAAGTTGCGATTTTAAGGTTGAAAATTTGATGAGACAAAGGCTTTGTCAAAATAGGAAGCAAACATATTACAAATTTCAGACGAATCATCGCTAGAAGAGTCTTTGTAATTCATGATATTGGGATAGTTGTCTGCTTTTTTCTTCATATTAATAAACTTAAAAAAGATCCGTGGCCGCCATTACTCACAGCGCCATCTATAGAGCATATGACTATAATGGTCACTGTTTTACGGATAGATTAGTGCTGTACAAATTAAAGAAATACAGTTTCTTTAGATGTATATAATATGGTATTTGCATGATATTTTTTTTATTCATTCAATATTACCAATTTTTTTATTTTAGTGCATTATCTATGTACTAGTCTAAACTATCATTCGATTTTCTCCCATAATTTATCATACTAATTATTATAAGTTCTTGTAGTTGGTGTATGAATTATATCAATGAATAAATGTAATAAAATTAAATTAAATTAAATATGTATGAAAAATGGAATGGAATTGATGTTATTTTTCAAAATTTATGTAACAATATTTTACGTGTTCCGTATCTAAAATCCTTCAGGTATTTGAAATGGAAAATTTATTGAATACTTTTGAATAAAAGGAAAGCTAACTTCGCTTCTGCTCTATATTCTGGGTTCTAATGCAAATGTTTTCCTTTTTGTAATGTACATAGTTGATATACTTGATACATTTTCCATTTAAAAAGAAAAGTGTTATAAATAATCAATTGCTTTCTAATACTTAATTTCTTTGAATATCTGTGATTCCCATGCAAAGCTTTTAATTAGTTAATTAATTAATGAATCTATTACTAGAAATAGTAAGTTATAAGCTACTAAAACTATAGTAGTCTGCTACATAAATTGCAGAAGAACTTTATTGAACTCTTCTATCTTATACCAATGACACGAACCTTGGTATACTAGGCTCCATGGTACGGACACTATTGTATTCTCTTTACCATGCTAAGTGACGATTCAGTTAGCAGCTTGTAATTAAATGATCACAAATATTTTTAGTTGACAAAGTGGATCTACTACATAAGTTTAGTAAATTCTAATAATTTTTAAAATTCAATATTTAAATAAAAAATGGAAGATTTTTCTAAGATTAGCACTAAAACCGAGAGACATAAGTAGAACATAAGCATTTTTGGAAAATAAAAATGATTGGACAAAAGTATTTTTGTAGTATGAGTAAATTTTTTTTTAATTCTGTTATGTATATAAATAGTTTGAAAAATCGTACTGCCGGGAAATATTAATATTTCCTAAAACTGCCCTCTTTGTGCTATATTAATTCTGCACTGCTTAAAATCTCTCATCGAATAACGCCCGTGTTTATAAAAAGATTAACTTGGCGAATGACATAAACTAAGTAATTTTGACACTACTAGAAAGTAAAACTGAAATCATTCAAAAAGCTTGGTATAACATGGATGGAAAAAAAATCAGTATTAATATTAAGGTATCTATACTAACTGTGTGTAGATTAGATTGAATTAGATTTAGAATTAGTGGGTCGAGTGGCCTTGGCACAGCAGCCATCATTAACTTATTGTGCACCGCTTTCCCTACAGTCCATCCAACAATCTCACTCTTCCTAGGAAAAACAGTATTTTTTTTAATGAAGTTTCCTCAAAGTCGGCAGGATTTAAGAAGTATAAGCAAAAAGCCTGGAATGTACATTGTGCAATGGCCTCGTATTCGCATAAGAATGTTCCGATGTTTTATCCTCTTTGAGACACAACCTACATACATCAATGGATGATATGCCTATCCGATGCATGTGTTTGTTTAGTTTGCAGTGTCCAATTAGGACTTCTGTGATGATTCTGAATTGATTCCCCGATTGCGTTAAATTATCAAGGATCTTGAAAGTCCTTTAATGAATCTTTTGACTTATCTGGAGCCTATCATTGAAGTCCATCGTTGGTCCATTTGGTTTTGGATGCAGTTTTGGAAGGTAAGTTTCACGGTGTTGTAAGGAATAACGCAAAATGGTTCCATTTCTATTAGGAGCATTGATGCTCCTTTTTTGGCCAGTCAGTCTGCTTTCACATTCCAATGAATTACCGAGTATTCTAGCACCCATTGAAGTAGTATTAAGTAGTTCTTTGTGTCAAGATTTGTCAATACTTGAATACATTTCCACATTGACTTCGTTTTGACCTCAGTTGATGAGATGGCTTTTAGCGCCCTATGATGCAAAGCACAGCTTGATAGGAAGGAAATAGGGAAAGGATTAGGATATAGGATGCACATCTAGTGATGGCACATACTTCTGCTTGGAATGTTCAAGCGTATTTTCCTAGGCTTTGATAAATATGAGCTCTTAGCTTTATACCATATATTCCTGTTCCTACTCCTTTCTCGGTTTAACAACCGTCGGTGTACCAAACTAAGGTTTCATTTTCTAGATTTAGGTATATTAATATCCTCATGTAGAGGTACCAATTACAGACAAAAGTTGTGTTTAACGACAGTAATGTCTGATATCATATTCAATATTGGATTTGCATCTATTCATTCGCTTATAGTGGTTAAATTTTTAGAGTCCCATTCACCATAACCATCTGTCCGGGTACTGTACACCATCATTCCAGCCTTTTTTCAACAACGTTGCTGATAGGCTCAATAGTGTTTCCAGAGCGCTGATAGATGTAGTACACATCGTACCAGTTACACTTAGACAGGCCAGACTTTGGAGCTTATTTAGTTTCCTGGTGGTTGTCTTTTGTGTGCATTTGCTCCATCACGGTACTGCAGCTGCAGATCTTATCTATATGTTTGTTCTAATTAAGTTTATCCCAAGATATTTAGCATCTTTAGACATAGGGACCTCATTACCTCCTCAATATTCTTGTTCTGGTACAATTATTTTTTGCTGTGGTTGACCAATAACTTATGTACAGCACACCAGTCTTCAACAAAACTTAGGACCTCTTGAAACTTTCTAAAAAGCAATCGCTCATATTTGCCTTTAATAATGATAACAAGATCATTAGCATAACCTTGCGATTCAATACCTTGGTTGTTTAGTTTAACTAAAAGGTCGGCCACTACAAAGGACCACAGAGGGTGAAGATAGTACCCCCTTTGGAGGCAACCTCTAGTGGTGTGAACCTCCAGTGCCTCACCAAACAAAACTGTATGTAACAGGCTTTAGTCTCGTTTACTGGTACGTACATGATTTTTAAGATTAGGACACCTCCAAGTAGAGTTATGTATATATATGTTTCTGGTCGGAAACATCCACAGTTCTTTAGCGTAGTTTTCCTTACAATCGTCACTCTGATCTTCTGTACGCAAATACACATCAATAAATGCCACTTACTGAATTTTAAGTATACCTTAGTTAAAACATCTAACCTCCTGTACCTAATGCAAAAAGATCTAATGTAGGTAACTGAGGCCTGAGGTCGTCCTTTTAGTCGGCAAAGGATGAGGATGAAATGGATTACTTCATTCCGTCAGATTTAGAATTCGTTCTTCATTTCATCAACTGCCTGATACTGGTGACCAGATAATAAAATTATACACAATTTCCTTGATGAGTATTATTCCCACATGTAGAGTGTATTGGTGCCATCTGTACGACATAAATGACCTTGGGCAACCATACCGAATTTATAAGCCACCTTGAGACTTAGAAAAGATTAATAAGTAGGCCTCGATTTTCACATCGAGAACGAAAAATAAATTTTATTCTTTAACTTATCAACCAGAGACTATTGGAGTCATTTTATATTCATGCATTTGTAAATAATTGTTTAGAAGTAAAATAAAAGTATCAACAATCGATACAACCTCTGACAGGACTGCTGTGTTTGAGGATGTCTTCCCTACACCAGGACCTGTCGTTAGCGTAGCGGCTAACTACCACAGCACTAGTCAAAATTGCGTACCAGCAGAACTTATAGTTCATCTTCATCATTGTCATTGCCGCTTCAGATTCATCGACAGCAGGCCGCCTTGGCTAATCTGTGTTAGCCTATTAGCGGCATAGCCTGAACCTGTCGAATCCCAGCTAGTTTGAGGCACTAAATACCGAAATATCAACACTCGAGAACATTAGAATCCAACCAAGATACGAATTCCCATTCAGGTTGTCATCAGGACAATTTGGACCACAATATTAAATTTACGACAATTTCTAGCATACAGCAGCAAGCAACTGGGCTTCTCATAATTTTTAGGTACAGGGGCTGATGGTCTTGGCGACATTCCTCCCGAACGTTGAACCCTCGTAATTAGGTGGATGCAGACCACTAGCTCCGGTCTCTCAAGACTTCAGCTGACATTCAGTAAGGCAGTGGTGGCAAGACCCCACTTCACCCGGTTACCAAAAAGCGGCAAATGCCCCAAAAGTTCAATTCTCCGAGGTTGTTTTTGTCTATTCGTAGCAGTTATAGTATTTTATGAAAAATAGTTGCTAGCTCTCAGCTCCACTTTTCCTAGAAAGATCATAACACTCAAAATTTAGCCTTATTTCAGGAGTTAGCTCTATAAGGGGCCGTCACAGGAAGGCATCTCTTATCTTTCTGAAGTAAGCAACAGTTACGGCACTGGAATAGTCCTGGAACGAGGGTGTTCAAGATATGGGTAGTGACGATTCGTCTTAATTAATTATTGAGGGGAAATCCAAAATTACAACTTGAATGTCTTATTTTTGGAAGAAGACAAGGGATTGGTAAACATAGCCCGCAAAGACTTGAGAGAACGAAATGATTGGTTAAACTAGAACGGTAAATCTTCAAATTATTGAAAAATTGTAGGTAACTATAAAGCTTCTACTAAATAAATGTTCGTTTCACTGGAAAACATTGCACCACATAATCTACATACTGAGCGTGCGAAAAATTATCATATTCTAACAATTGCCTAATTTGGCATCTCAACGCATTTGCCTAAAGCTATGTTAAAATCCCTAATCCAAGTTAGATTTTTATAGAGAAGTATATACACTTTCAAATATATATTATCTAGCTATAGATGAACCCTAGCCACCATTGCAGGCAGCCCATTGTTTGATGTGATGAAATTTTTTTTTTTTGCTCTTTGATGTCAAAGAAGGTTAGAAAATCGTGTTAAGTCTAATCATCAAAATGTTAACACCAAGTCGATGTACAACTGTATAAATAAGGGTGAAAGAGGGAGTGACAATGGCATATGAACCCTGAGGCTAGCGGTAATTTACATCACTAAAACGTGTCACAATTACATTCATGGGGGGAGGTAACATCGCTTCAACATCACTTTATTAAAATCTCCCACGGGAAGGGGATATGTTTCAATTCACTAGAGATTTGTAGTGATTTGTACAAAGATAGCTACAGAGCTACTGCAATAGTCTGCTTCTAATCCCTTCATGAACACTGTTTTAACCTTTGATGGGTCTATAAAAAAAAAACAATTTTCCAAACTAAAATACTTACATTGGGGGGCTAATTGGGGTTAAATAAAAAGGAAAATACGTTAATTGTTAGCAAATTTTTATGCCTGCTTTATACAGAGGTTTCACAGATAATTAATCGATCATAAATTCTACCGATCACCTTCACTTTTGACATTTAATTAAGGTGTATTCTCATTACTATATCTATATATTTTTTACTACTAAGAAATGTGTCTATATTGAGGTTAATTACAGATCAAACTGAACAACTAGAAGTACTCGATTAATGCGTGGGGTGCAATTTAATAGCCTGAGGCTTTGATTACACAGTAGTCGACTTACAAGAATCAATTGAGATTAAAGCCGCGTGTCAATTGTTAACAGTTACTGATGTAGAAATGATAACTTTTGACTATATATTTCGATTGAACCGTTACATTATAATCGAATCAGTGATTGTACATTGATCTAATGTGGGAAAGAAATTTTATTATTTCAAAAGATGAGACCTTATTCTATAGGTTTGAGGTCAGGTCATGATTAATACTTAATGTGAATGAGTAAAGATCTATAATTCAATTTCAATTTTAATTTATTAATAGTTCAGTTAATTGTACCAAAGAAGTACACATAAACCTTATAATGTATGTAGTATGACTTAATTATAGAAATATAATTATTAATAAATACAATATTAGAGCACAGGCTCTGTTTGTAAATATAATAAAAAAACTTAAGAAAAGCCCAGACTGTATGTATCGAGTTCGAATCTCATCATGCTTTTTTTTTAATGAAAAATATATTTAAAATTAAAAAATTTAAAATATCAAAAATTAACAAATTAATAAAAAAAATATTAAAAAAACAAAAAATTTTAAATAAAAAAATAAAAAATACCATAAAATTAAAAATATTAAAATGAATTAAGAAAAAATTTACAAAAATTAAAAAGCAATAAAAAAAAATCAAACTTAAGAGAGAATCCCGTTCTAAGAACAGGCAACTTTAGCTGGTACAATAATAGTGATAATAGAAATATTAACATAACATAAAAACATTTGTTCAAAAACGCATGTTTCTACTTCCACAAAAAGTTTTTCAGTATTAATAATTTTTTAAACAAAACATGCTGACGCGTTTCGTCTGCTTAGGGCATCGTCAGAACTACTAAAAGAATTGTTTGTTTAACAAATAATTAATAATAAAAAGAATCTTGTTGTACTACAAACAAGTATTATTGAAAAACTGTTATCAAGGCAATTTCACCAAGTGTTATAAAAAAAATCAATTATAACATAAAAATCTTTTGGTTCCGTGCAGTGCACTACAGAACACAGAAGATTGCGAATATAATTGACTTGTAGAGTGCATAAAGGGAATAATCTATCTATGTGCGATGACTTTAATTCTTACAAAACTTTAAACCTGCCAAATTTTGCCCCAAAGTTTATCTACAGGGTTTTTGTTTTTGCTTCCGGAACGTGATTCCTGGGTTAGCCGGGGACATGTCAGAACCTTGTCAAAAAGCTGTTCTACGAAGTGCCAGGTTCGTGTTTTTGCTCAAAGGAAGCAACAAACGTCGAAATTACCAATGACAAACTTTTTCCTAATCTCTTCTTCTTTCTTTGACATTTCATAACAAGAACAGCTAGGGCTATAACCCGGGGTTAACCCAAGTAGCAAAAAAAACAGAAAGTGACAGCTTCGGGAGTCAAGAGTGCCACGACTCTGGCAAATCGAACACAAAATGGACTTGAGGGTTAACACCGAAACAAAAACAAAAACACCCCTAGTTCTATTTTGACATTTTGCAAGAATTCAAGTCATGGAAATTTGATCATTTTCTCTATACATTCAAAACCTTTTCTACTTCTATGCACCCTACAAATCAATTCAATTCGCAATCTCCTGTGTTCTGCAGTGCACTGCATGGAACCAAAACAACACAGCTAAATAAGGATTCTGTTAAGGCTACACCGAGTTTTCCTGATGATCCCTGGACGGTTTTTCCTCCCCATACATGTTCCTTAAAAGTAAAACACATATATATATATATTTCATATATTCATCTTTATTAAAAAAATTTACCCAAGATATTTATCTTATATAGTACTTTCTTATACATTAATAAACCAAACAAATAAAAAAATAAATTATATATTATTATAAAATTATTAAATAAATCAATTTAATTGAATTCAATTTAATTCAGCTTAAAAGAAGAAATCATAAAAGCAAAGATAGAAGAAAAAAAAACAAAAAGAGAAAAGAAAATTTAGCACACGAAAACAAAGTATTATTAAAATATAAAAAAAAATATACTACATAAATAAAAAAAAAACAAAAAAAAAATGAAAGGAATAATAAAAGACTAAAGATTATGTGACCGGAGTAACCTTCTAAAAGTATGCATGCTTTCCGCCCCCTGGATATGTGTGGGTAAATTATTCCAAAAACGAATCAACTGAACAAGGAAAGAACCCTCCATGACTCGTTTAGAGAATCTGAGAATAAGGATTTTTCGGTATCTTGCTGAACGCAGAAATTGTAAGCGATCATATAGATATCTAGGTTTGCGTGAGGTAATAAGGCCGAAGAGGAAGGTCAACCCTCTGCGATGCAAGTATGTCTGCAATGTACAACATAACAACGATGTTCTATAGGGCGTGATGTGATCATAACGTCGCAGTCCATGGATAAACCGAAGACAGTCATTAAAGGCTACATCCGTTCTACGTTCACTTGTAGTATCTAGCTTAGGGTAAACAAAGTTTCCAAAACAGAAGTGAGGCAAGAGGAGAGCCTTGACAAGTCTTTCACGAGTGCGGAGTGGTAGTATATCAGCACACAACCACAGAGAGCACAAAGTATATAGTTTAAAAATCTACAATCACAAAAAATCCTTATCTATAGGATAATAAACTTTCCATCTGCAGCATCCTATACATCATCCGTGACTTTTCACTCACAGATCATTTCACGCCTGGAACAAAACATAATTTTAAGGCTGCAACCCCTGCTTTTCTATAGTACACTTGGTCTAAAAACAATCAGAATCATTATTTAGAAATAAATAAAATACATAATTAACATGGAGGAAGAAGAATTTTAAGAACTTTTATTAATAAAGATTCTAAATCAAACCATTAATACAAGAGGAAAAAACAACCCCCTCGACCGGGGTTTGAAACCGAGATCTTCCGCTTGCCGGGGGACTGCTCTTACCACTGAGCTAACGAGACAGATGACTTTCCCTCCTACATTTATTAATTTGTAACTAGCCTACTAAGCCACGTTTACTTTCAGCTGGCATTAAGCAGTAACGAACGATAAAAGCGCACAAATAAATTGTAAATTCAATTTTATATATTTTTCATGGACGAGAATAAAACCCACACTTGTTAGAATAGGTGAAAAATGGAGAATAGAATAATTTTTGGAAATTAGAATAATAAATAAAAATAAAAACAAGTGTGGGTTCGATTCCCGTCCGGGGAAAATAAATAAAACATAATTAACAACAAACTTACCATTTCGTAAACAGCGAACACTTTTCTTCAATTGTTTACATATTGGAAACCAAGCGTTGCCAGGGCAACATATCATGGAGCAGAGCATGGACAAACAGCCAACACATAGAAAATACCTGCCTCGACCTATTATCAAGCAAGACACCCAATTCGGCTTCAAGCCCCAGCACTCCACATTTCAAGCTTTGCCCAAATTCCTCTCCGATTCCTCAAACGCTCTTAACAAAAGGGAGTACACAGTAGACTGTTTTCTTGATGTACAGAAAGCGTTTGACTCAGTTTGGACAAACGGACTAATTTTCAAAATTATAAACCTCGAGTTCCCGCCTTATCTCACCCGGGCTATACATAGCTTTCTTTCATCTCGGAGTTTCTACATAGCAATCGAGAATGCCAAGTCTCGGTCAACATCAGTCAGTGCTGGTGTCCTCCAAGGTTCGGTCTTTAGATCAACTCTCTTCAATCTTGTTACCTATGATCCGCCTGTCAATGACTCAAATTCCACCACAATACTCTATGCTTATGACTCCCTTATCTACGCCCACTCCATATCAGTCAACTTCACTGCTACCAAAGTGGAGCGGCATGTTCTCAAACTCGACGAGTTCTACAAAAAGTGGAGCATCAAAATCAATCGGAGCAAATCTGATATGATTCGCATCCGAAACCCAAAGAAGACCAAATCTCGCTATACGAGCCTACAACACCGAAATCGAAGTCAATAACGAAAAGCTTCAGTCTTCAAAGAACACCAAATATCTTGGTGTCACTTTCAATAATCTTTTGTAATTCAACAATCATGCCAAACTGATCATGAGGAAAGCTAACTACGCTTACTCCCTACTTAACCGTTTTATCAAAAAGAGAAACGGTCTCCCGAAAGATACAAGGCTGCTTATATATTTACAGCTTATCGGCACAATCATCTGCTATTGCTTCCCCATCTGGCATATCATTTTGCCACTATATATAAAGCAAATTAACACCCTCGAAGCAAAGATCCTACGGGCCTGTACGTGACTGTAGAGGAGACCTAATGGACACTACTTTCCCAACACCATTTGGTACAATAGCTCAGACATTACTCCAATCGAGGACTACCTTCTAAATCTCGCGGTCAAATACCTTGAGCAGATCTCCCAACATCCAAACCCCCTCATTAGCCAGCCTTCACCGCAACTTCAGTTTGAAAACTTCCACTACTTATTACATCTTCACCTCATCAACTCGGAAATGAGAAACATTTATTACCTGGACGAAAGTTTTACTTTCTTCACTAGCATAGGAAGCCAAAATTGTGGATAGGACACCATCCTGACGCTGCTCGATCATCGTGGGATTTATTAACGCTGGACGACTCTGGACTTTCGGGATATTTCTCATCACCCCAGAACAAGTTAGAGAAATTTCTAGCATTCCACAAACTCCCAATCCCATCCAACATCCCCATTCCATTAAATCCAGACACCCCAAAATTGTTAGACGATAGACAAGAACATAGGTAATAGTTTTTGAACAATGAAAGTGTAAAGTGTATTAAAGACATTAGTGAAACCAAGGCTAAAATAAAATCCTGTACGTAAAATCTTTTCAAATATCCCGGGATATCGGTTTGGTTTAAAATTTCGTCATAATTCGTTTTGTTTCGTTAATCGCGTGTGAAGGAATCTGATTGATTTATTGATTGCAGAACACTTCATTCCAATTTCAGAATTTAATCTGAAAACATCAGAATTTACTCTTAGCTCCCATAACTATACAAACCTAAATTTTGCTTCCATCTAATAGGAATTTACTCCTGCTGCGGAAATTTACTGCTGCATCACCTTTATCCTCCATCTAAGTAGGAATTTACTCCTGCTGAAGAAATCTACTTCTGCTACACTTTTATCCTTCACCTAAGTAGGAATTTGCTCCTGCTGCAGAAATATAATTCTGCTACTGCCACCGTGTTCACACGGGTAACACAGAAGGGCGCCTACACGACACAGAATACTTCAAATCGGTTTCAACGCATACAGGTTTAATTCTGCTCTCATACTGCAGCCTTACACACTGTATCACATGCATTGCAGCTACACGCTGCAGCGCTTTCATTTTTTCTACAAAGCTTACACGTAGCAGTATACTTCGAAAAATCCTATTCTGTTTGAATTATATAATTCACGAAGCTAATAGTGAATTCTTTTCTTTTTTTGCAGAAATGAAGGTAACAGAAACAGTGGCGACACTGACATTCTTTAAACTTATTCTAAATATAGAATTTTATTTTAATTTTTTTTCTTAATTTAAGATGAAGTTCACTACGCAGGCTAAATTTTTAAATTTTTGAATTCCTTTACATATTTTAGGATATTTTGGATTTTAGTTTTAAGGAATTGAATTTGTGATATTAGGTTTAAGCAATACATATTGAATAAAAATGTTATATGTATTTGAATTTTAAAAGTTGAGTTATCCTTTACCACCGGCACCCCCTTCGCTTGAGCTCTGATCTCACAGAGTCATATATAACATATAATATTACAAAGATATTAGCAATAATACAAGAAAGAAGAAAATAATTCATAAACAATTATAATACAAAAATTGTTATGTAGCAAAACGTGATATTATAATATTATATTATGCATATAGTGGCAAAAAAAAGGGACGGAAAAAATTAGAGTGGAATACAACACAGGAAGAATTTAAAAAAAGAGAAGTTTTCTGTTACAGATGAAAGTTTTATAATACCTCAATAAGTTTAGTTTTGAGAACACTCCTGTTCATCGGGATAAGTAGTTTTAGTTCGTTAGGTAAAGAATTCCAAAGTCTGAAAGCATGAACGAAAAATAACCGTCGGCTCTGAAGATAATTAAGTTGTTGGTGCGGCTCGATGCTACGAATTGTTAATTAAATAATGAGGTTGTCCAGCCTAAATAAAATTACAAAGAAATACAACACTCTTCAGCGTATCATGCACTCGCCCGAAGATATCTTTTATATGGTCATTCCATGTAAGTGTTTGGTTGAAAATGACGCCAAGATCTCTCACTATGTTTTCGTATTGTAACGTTGATCTCCCTAAATTGATACGAAGGAAATATGACGTGTTCAAATTGTTCTTGTAAAATACCAAATACTTCACTTCTCAGTATTTAATTCAAATTTATTAGAAATGTATCAAGTTAGTATTGCCAGAAGATCCGTATTTAAGTAGCATGCACTATCTTCTATAATTCCAACAGCACGAAAGATACAAATTTGTACATCGTTATCATACGGATGTATATTAACGTGACTAAGAACCTCGATTAAATCATTAATTTTCATGGAAAATAGTAGAGGTGCTAGTATTGAACTCTGGGGGACGACTCTGTATAGACATAAAAACTCTAAAAAGTGTTATTTATTTTTATCTTATCCCATACAGGACTCGAACTCACAATTTTTATAATCGATAATAGATGGAAATAGATGAAGAGTTTTGAGAACTCTTATTTTTAATGATTCTAAATTCCTTCTATTTCCATCTATCACCGATTCTAAAAACTGTGAGTTCAGTCCCATATGGGATACGATAAAAATAAATAAAAATGCAAAAATTTACAATTTATTTGTGCGCTTTCATCGTTACTGGTTAATGCTAGCTGAAAGCAACTGTGGCTTAGTAGACTAGTTAAAATTAAAAAATACAAGAGGTAAAAGCATCTATCCCGTTAGCTCAGACTCGCTATCCAAAAATTTATTGAATGCTGATGAGTTATAATAACTGATAAGGGATGAACCATACTTTTTTGTCTCCGGGTGCTCAATAATATTTAAGCCTTACTCAGATAGCTCGACAGCGACAGCAACAGCGGCAGCAACGCAAAAAACAGTTTTGTTGTCGAGTGTATCAGATTGCACTACAGCAGCACAAGGCAGCAACCAGAATCTTCTGATATTTCTCTATGCAATGACAGCATATCCACGCTGCTTATGAAGACAGCGGCAACTAATTTAGAATTTGAGATGACTTGGCAGCACGACGTTTGTGCTGCTTTCTCTCAATCAGCTGATCGCTCTCAACCAATGAAAACGATTTGCTGTCGCTATCGCTGACGTGCGAATCTAATTCAGGCTTTAAATTCATTAAGGAATGGGAAACAATTGAAAACTATTCGTTGTTCCTCTTGTCTCTAACATCGGAACCAAAACGACCCTATCTCAAAAACTTTTCTTTTTTAAATCGCCCCAAGGCGATCGAGGATAAAGAAAACAGTGGCTTTATGGTCAGTTCTTATATGCTCAAATGGGTTCAGGACGTGACCTTACAGCTCTATTTTCTCCGACCCATTTTGGAGTTGGACTGTGCGTGTTCTTCTACTCCAAAGAAAACACTTGGAGCGGTAGTTGTTATGTAATTGTTTGCAGCGTGCTTGTTCTGTGAAGATGGTAAAGTTGTTTGATACAGGAATTGCAGGCTTGAGATCCTGAAATGCTTGATTTAGAGACTAGTCGTCCCCATGACAACTTGGCGGTTGCGGGTGATCTAAAGTCGGATATGTTATCTTACAATCAAGCTGGAATGGTTAAACCAGAGGTAATCTTCCTATCAAAGTTTACTATCAAGCGAAGTCAACTAGTTTACTGCAAAAAATTTATCAACCTCTTGGAATAGGTTGTCCATAAATAAATGTGGTTGGTGTTAACCTTTAGACACGTTACCCAGAATTTACTGCTGATGAGTCCGGTAGTGTTACTTTGAAGCAAACGTTTTGCTATAGGTTACCACAAATGAATGAGTAGTGAACGATGAATCTTGTAGATGTGGTAGACTGTAGAATTAGACTACCACCAATCCTTTTGATTGAACTGGAATACCTAAGGCTAAGAATAAAAACACATTTATTTTAAGTAAATCATGAGGTATGTGCAAATCTTCTGAGACGTCCTTTCCTTTGCTGCGCAAGCAACTGCGCAAGCCAGCAAGATCTACATACATATAATAACAAAAAATGTTCCTCGGTGGGTGAATAGGAGTGGATTGAACTATTACATTTCTGCTAGTTTAATTATGCTATTGCAATTAATGAAAGTGTAAAAGGCGTTTCGTATCAGCAAGAACTTAATACTCTTCAGGACGGCTGGTTCTTGTTTTCCGTATACGCCTGGAAAAAAGCTAATTTGACCTCACATATATACACTCAGGTAAAATTCTGAGTATGAATTATATCAGACGAAATACAACTATTTACTTTGTACTCAGTAGTTTGGCTCTAAGCGGGACTGTGCGGGATAGAGAAATTCATACAGAAAAATCAAGAAGACTTAAGTTTTTGCTGATACTAAACGCCTTTTATACTATCATCAGTTGCAGTTTTAGCAACAATCTTTATTTTTATCAATTTTTTAAATTTCACAAGGTGCAGTACGAATTTTCGAATCATATCATTATTATTATTATTTCGGTGAAATGGCTGATTTATTCGCCGAATACAAGAGTGGTTTTCCTGAACTATCAATTAAGCGCTATCACTAAAGTGTAAAAAGATATTCTAGCTGAATCAGTTCGAAATTTCTTTGTTTTTCCCGAAATAAGTTACGCTCAAGGAAATGGAAGAGATAAATTTTTTAATCAGGTGTTAATTTTCCAACGTAGCACTGCACAGTTCATCATGTCTTTCAATTAATATAACACTTAAAAAGTCAAAACAAATTCGTTTGTATAAGAAAAATAAAATAAGAAAAAATTGCTCCAATACTTTTGGCCTTTCCTTTTTCAATCTTTATATACAATGAATACTACCCACCTACACTTTCGATAAGACATCTGTGCAAGCTAAGTAGGAGATACAATGCATCAAATTCTCATAAAGCAATTCTTATAATCTTAGGTTGGGCAAACTATACAGAGAATCTCGTCAAACTTGTCGATCTAGTCAATGAAATTGATCTTGCTTGGAGTAAAGACTGATCTCTCCACATCACTCAACCATTAGAATCACAATGTACTCGGTACCGTCAGGCACCTTGAGTACATAAAAATATTTATAAATTCAATCTCAACAGAAAAGTAGGTATGTACTCGATGACACGCTTCCTCCAGAAATGGATTGATTTATTGATAAAGCAAACGCAAACCGACTTTGGCTATTATTAAAATAATAAATAACTCCGACGGCGGCGGCGTGAAAACACACTGATTCTTGCCAAGATTTGTTGGGAATTATCAATTTGTATTCAAAGACTCAAATCACACTAATGATGGGAATTTTCTGTAATTATATTTCTGGCGTGAATTAT
Organism: Dioctria linearis; assembly: GCA_963930735.1. NCBI lineage: Eukaryota > Metazoa > Arthropoda > Insecta > Diptera > Asilidae > Dioctria > Dioctria linearis. The sequence goes on along the minus strand of OZ005743.1, from coordinate 195,708,308 downwards.
TATGAATTGGTGTGAAATGTGTTTTATGAATATACAATCTTACTAGGCACCCAAAGAACCACCTTAGCATTGGCCTCAGGAATAAGAATGTCTATTGAAGTGGATTTTTTTTTTTTGTTAGTGTATAAGTTGATCTTTATGTGCATAGTTTGGAAATCAGCAAGAAGAATTCACCGAATGCAGCGCTGAGAGATGAGCCTACATCTTAACGAGAGCTGGATTCACCCTGAAATAAGAATAATACCACACGAACCCATCTTTGAATTTGTGCAGTTAATTGTACCTGATATTAACAGGGATAGCGATCACATCCTCGAGGCTATGCTTAAAGGCAGCTTCTAAACGAAAATTCTATCTAGGGCAGAAACACACTCTATGCTTCAACCATTGACACACCTTATCTGAAGAAAACACCGGAGTGGGTGTTTTCTGCGAGGATCCATATGTGGAAATAGCCATGCACCTTAAAAAGCACATCATCTTTTACCAAACGGAAATCAAGGCCTGAAGCGGAAATGTATCCCCTAAACTCAGACACTGACAACAAGGAGATTGTTAAGATAACCAAGCGGCTGTCAAAGTCCTTTACAACCTCCGAACTGGTACTGGAGTGTAAAACCACCCTGAATTCCCTTTCTCGATGTAATATACTCGTCCTATGGTATGGGTCACAGCAGGACATAAGCAGAAATCAGCCTGCTTGGTGCAGCTCCTTCTCTATAATCGAGATTGCACTAAAACACCTCTCTTCTAATATTACAGCTTGGACCTACTGTCAACACAGTCGTCTTTGGTTAGATAACCCCTTGTCGGCAGGTAGTACTATACTGAAATGTGGGATAAATAAACCTAACACAAATTCAACGAAAAACCTACTTTAAATTAACAAACCAACCCCAAGAAGCCTTTTCTGACTGGACACTCATTTCTCAGGGATCACCCATACAGGATAGGCCTTGTTGACAACCTACATATGCAGATGATGCGGAGAGGAAAGGAATCCGGAACTGTGACTCGGTGTCTCTGTCACTACCCGACCATCTCTGGTAGACGTTGCAGATTCAGGGGCTCACCCATCCTAGAAGAACTGCATGAAGCGAGTACGGAGTGTTGGGGGCCCATTCAAAATGTTGTGAGATCATCCGATTGGGGTGTATGAGCAATAGCTCATAAATCTGGAGGGTAAACAATGATGGGCCTTTTTATGGCCTAAGTTCTAGAGAAAACCTTGGGTTTTCTCATCCTCTTTTCATCCGTGAATCAAATTCGGTATCAATCGTGCACAGTATAAAAATGCTCATCTAAACAGCATAGGCGCCATTTGGTTCGTTTGGTCGTCTTTTGAAAATATGTACATCGGCTTGGCGAAATTGCATCCATTTTTTATTAATTAAAACGGTCAATACACTCAAACCTAAATCCATAGAGATGTAAAAAAGCCGGCCTAAATCCTAGAGGAGTGTAAATTTAACCAAAAATTACGCTCATGACTAATACTTTCATACAAAGATATACCAGAAACCATAGATAAAAAAGTTTTACAAATATCTGCCATCTCGTACCATATCCACCAGCGTTTGCGCAATAAATTGAAATGAAAATATTCATTACCCAAGCATCTGCTTTCATTCATCATCCAGCCAAACTAAGGCTTTGATAAACTGTAGAGCAAAATTAAAATTTAATTTTTAATAAAAAAATAATTGCGAGTACCTATACCCCTACCTACTAACTTTGTTGTCCACACTATCATCAACAAAATGAGAATTCTACGCACTCTCTATACCAAAACAGATGATAATGCCTGAAAGGCGCAATTGCAGCTTCTGCTCTTTTTGCTAGTGCTAGTGCACAGTAAACGAAAGGTTCGCCCGGCAAAGAGGAAAACCAATCAAAAAATTTCATTAATTCGTGATTAGGTTTTGGGCCGCTGGAAATGAAATCGATTTATACATTTGCAGCCGAAGTTATGAAGACGTTTCAGATCGCCAGCTATAAATTATACACCAGATTGGCTCAAACTACATACTTACCATGGCTATTTTGTCTCGATGAGATAATGCCCCAGTGAATGGAGCCCCCATTCACTCACCACATTTATTGCCGTGCCGGTAAGCCCTTTTGCTTGCTGCGGCTACGGCTGCGGCTGCTGCTGCTGGTTCCCGAGCTCCCAATTGCAGTGGCTTCAGCAGTCAATAAATACGCCCAAATGGACCCGCAAGGCTTTCCAACAACGGATAACACTGTTTACTCATGTAATCCTCTAAGGTGGATAGCTATTAATCTATCGCGAGCTAATAACTCGCGGATATTCAAACAATCAATTAAGTGATTTGTTGAAATTGGTTTTGTTTACTGCCCGTTCTCGATGTAATGTGGCTCGTTTTACGATTTATAGTTCCGCCTGGCTATGTCATGACGGAAAGATTTAATGAATATCTACCAAGAAATAAATGAAATAAAGATTTTTTGTCGTTACATTCATAAGATCTTGGTTGAAGAAAATATTTAATCCTGCGGCAGCAAATTGAGTTTTTACTTAATGAAATTTATGGAAATTTTTCCATTGAAAAAAGTTGAGACTACGTAATTAAGAGACTTCTTCAGTGCTATGTATATAAATATGTAAATAAACTTTTACTTGTAAAGAATTTTTGAATATAAAGTAAGCACCTTAATCTTTACTGTAATATGATAAATTTATCGAAATGATTTATTATGTATTTGTTCCTAGTCTCTAAGATCCTTTCTTAAATGTTTTTTTTATTTCCATAATTGACTAATAGGTGTCGCTTATTGAATTATAAAAAAATGTATTATAGAACTAACGGACTATAGGAACTGGGGAGAAAAAATAAAATAGCCTCAACAATGACAATAAAAATATAGAAAAATTTTAGTTGTTGTGGTATGGTCGTATTTAGATACATTTTTATTTAATCAACATCAACATCAACAATTTACCAATATCTACAGGAATTAAATAATAACGATTTCTTGATTATATTTTTGGCTGTAGGGTTGTAGACTTTAATAACAAATTTGATTGTGTTCTTGAGTTGCATTTGAAAAACTTTCTTAGAAGATAGAGGTAATAAAGCTTGGCATTGGGAAGATAGTGAATACAATCTCAATACTACTTTTGAAGAAAAAATTAAATAATAATTAAAATAAATAAAATAAAAAATTTTCAACCGATAGCATAGTACTACTATCGAGTTAATCGAGCCTGCCCTGATGTTGAACGCAGATAATTTTTTATTAGTTTAAGTTTTGAAAAAGAACGTTCACTTTCTGAACTTGTTCCAAATATGGCTTGTAACGATCTTATTTTCTAGTTGCGCCATAATCATGTCGGATACAAATTTACTATCTTCAGACATTCGAGAGAACAAAGAAAATGCCTCTTCCAGATCTGATAGATATAACCATAGTCAGATGTTGCATGCAATTCCAAAGCAGAGTATAAAAATGTTATATGGCTAGCGGGACATTCGAGAATGAACTAAATATTTTAAATGATGGATGCGTCGAGTGATTCATATTTTCTCGCATATGCCGTGTTGAGGAGATCGATTAAATTATGTAGTGGTCCATTCTGAGATGTACCACCCATTTCACAATATGTATACTCTGCTCTAGTGTACCAAGCCATTCCACACGAAACCAATCACCTTGGAACCCGACCATCTCCGATTTTGATTAAACTTTCAGTTTGTAGGGAATACCATAGCTCACCCATATTTTTTATTTACCCTTTTTTTGGGATTAACTGTATATAAAAAACTTACCTGGAATTCGTATATGTCCAGAGAGACGGATAGAGAGGTGCGATCTCTCTAATGTGTCGTCGCTTCATTGGCAGAACATGGGTTCTGAACCCGAAAATGATGTACTGGATGTTCACCACAGTTGTTAGACCCACGGTCACCTATGTGGCCCTCGCATGGTGGCCAAAAACTAATCAAAAGACGGATGAGGCTCTGTTTCAAAAAACCCAGCGGCTTGCCTAGCTAGGAATAACTATAACTATGCTATTAGAGTGCAAAAGGAGAAATAGTTAAAGCCAGGCAATCAAGATAGCCATTTAAGTATCTTAAAACAGATATGCTTCGAGCATATGACGAAAATATCTGATATAATCCCACCCAAGGTGGATTTTGAAAGACCATTTTATGTGGTCTTGGGAGACCGACAACAATGGCGTTCCACTAAACCGTCCTTCGGACAAGGATCGATGGTGTGGTATATAGACGGTTCAAAATCGAACAGTGAAGTTGGACTGGTCGTGTACGGCACTAAATGCCACATATCAAAGGCTTTGGACTCTACCTCTACCGTATTCCAAGCCGAGGTATTAGCCATAGAAGAATGCGCCAATACCTGCATTAAAAGAGCCCTAAATGGCTCAACCATTAATATCCTCTCGAACAGTCAAGCTACCCTCAAGGCCTTAATGTCCTACACTGTGCTGATGGCCTAACCAAAAGTAAAGCGGAAACTCAGTTTATCGGACCAGAGTCGTTTTGTGGCATTTCAAAGAGTTACCTCAGAGAGCTGCCCTAAATAACTGGGAGAATAAACAAAAATCCTTATATTGGGAAAGGCTACAAGGACTTCGTGAGACAAACAAGTTTATCGACACCTGTGGCGGAAAAACAAAAGAACTCCTTCTCCTTAGAAGGACAGAGCTCAAAATGATTAGTGAGCCCTTCTCAGGCCATTGCCGCTTGAGGTATCACCTAAACGAGCTGAGCTTGGCTGAGACTTCATCCTGCCGCTTTTGACAGGATGCTCACAAAACCCCGGAGCACTTCCTCTGCAAATACGAAGCATTAGCCAGGCGGAGACTACTCCACCTCGAACATGCTTTTCCTCCACCAAACTACGTGTGGAACCTCAATCCCAGAATTATTCTAGACTTTATTAACAGTCTAATACCGTAGACAGACTGTCTCCATAATGACTTAATTTTTAATTAAATGGACTCATATGAACAGTGAGTCATACAAATGAAGTCCATAAAGAACCCATTTGCAACATTTCGCTTCATTTTCAAATAGATCAAATTTTACTCAATTTAGCGAAATTTCAGTAAAAGTGGTGCCACCTACCGTCATTAAAATGAACTGAACTTATGGGAAATTAGAAAGTTTTTCGAAAAAAGTTAGCAGGGACAGCCATCAGCTGATCACGAATGAAATTTGTGTGCAGCTTTCTTCTCTTTTTGGTCTCTTTAACAACAACAATTGTCTTCTACTAAAAGCTTTGCAACTACAGCAAATACTCGCAAATTTTCTTGATAGCATTTAATTAAATTATTGAACTCTGGCATGATCTTTACTCACCTTAAGGAACTGTCAATGACATTCCAAATGAAATAATTTTCGTCCATAGTCTGTCAACTCTTCATTTCCTTGAAATGACATAATTTCAAATTAAGTCATTATGGACACATGCTGTCTAGGGTATAAAGCTAGAAAAGGAATATATTGAAACGAGGATTCACAATAGATCTTTCAGGTCGCAGTGATTTCGAGGCTAACGCCTGCACACCCCTTCACAAATCTAATCTAATCTACGCATATCCTGAAAACTACCCTTAATTCGAACTATGGGTTTCTTAAGGGGTGAAAGTGGGTGAATTTAAGTTTTTTGCAATTATCTCAATTTTTCGACGCAAATGGACGTAAATGGTTATGAGAAACATTATAGTTTATAAAAAGGTCCTGAGACTTTTTTATGTAGAATGAATATTTCTTGAGTAAAAGGTGCAGTAAACTTGCAATATCTTCTTTTATTTTTTCAATGCGTAGTGGAAGATGCTGTACCTTAGCCAATTGTGTACCTTGGCAATTTCATTTTCCACACGAACTGTAAGAATCACCTACATATACGCGATTTTACTAATCAACAGATGATACTTAAATTATTCTGGGAATTAGTTTGTCGGACAAATGTGCAGTTATTGCATTTTAGAGAAAAATCATGAAAAAAATAAATATTTTCCAGCGGTAAAGAATTGAAAGTTTTAAAGTTCTATTTTTCCTGTATCTTTGAATTCCAAGCTAAGGTTAAGCTTGTTTATATTAACTATTATAAATCGTGCATCATGTGATGAATTGTGCGTCTTAAAATATTTCACAGGCAGTTTGTTTCTTTTGCAAGGGGTATGTACCTTGGACACTTCAAACATTTATACCACGGACATGTCCAAAAATGCCATAGACCGGCCTTTAGATAAATAACAAATAAAATGTGTATAGCTATAGCAATTTTTTGTTTAGTAAACTGTTTTGCGAATATTGTTACTCTTGGTTGAATAAAGAGTGTTATTTATTTTAACTCTGTTGATATATCATTATTTCTACTTAGTAAATTACAAATATTCAAGATACAATACATGTTGCACCTTGGGCAGAAAGCACGATCTTCACATTTCCTTCCATATATCCTGAAATATAAACTTTTAACTTCATATTCATATTATGGATTAAAAAATTTAAAATTATTATTAAGATTTGGCAAAAAATCAGTTTCAAAAGTGGTACCAAGGTACAGCACTTTCACCTACTCTTTTCCTCATCACCGCGGAAATAGAGTCCTGGTCGCTTCTTTTTATGTGGTAGGTATAGCCAGTAGGCCTAATCCAGAAGGAAATAACAATAGAAAAAATCAAATTAAATTTTTTTCGGTTTCTTCCTCTAGATATATTTCCATTGAAACAACTTTTTTCTCCTCAAAGATTTCAAAAAAATTTGCAATAATTTGTGCCACCAAATTTTGGTATTTTTCGATAAGATTATGGAATATTCGATAAAATAATAATAATAAGCTCTTAATTTAAAACACACATGAGCACAAACTCATTTTCCTGTGTTTACTCTTAATAATAATAACAATAAGAGGAGAAAAAATTATGTAAGAGAGAAAAAATATAAAACCTTTAAAACTAAAATTTAAAATTAAATCCATATTGATCCTAGAATCCAAGGAAATCAAAAAAGATAGAAAAGAAATATATATACACATATATGAAATAAGAAAAGTGAAGATGAATATATAAAATTGAAAAAATTGCAAAATTACAATGAGTTATAAATTCGAAAAATACTCAAAAACTGATTGTTTGAACCTGCAGAAAGCACCATGACGTTTAATTAAAATCGGCAAAGAATTCCAAAGTTGGATGCCATAGATGAAGAAGCACTTAGAACTAAAACCAGTTAAATGGCGTGGAACTACAAGTTTATTCGAGCGCGGAGATTGAGGATGTTATGTTGTGCTGGGATGCTTAAATAAAACACAATCCGAGTAACTTAACAATGTGTTTATTACTTGACTGCTGATAAGTGACTGCTTGATATCTTGTATGGATGCTAATGATTAACTGACTCTAGAACATCTAGTGGTCCATGAGAGAGAATAATGCACCTTGAAATATATCGAAATACAATACACTTACAACAGAGGAAATTTAATTTTAGCAAGGAGATATTCAGGTAAAAAGCTATGAATTATTTTAAAAATGTACAGGCATACGCGATATTTAAGGTAATTTTCCAAGGTGCAATTCAAAATACTTTTCGCAAAAGGCGTCACAGACACTATGGGATATCTATTTATAATACCATAAACATAACGAGAGCAAGAATTATAAACAACATTCAGTTTTAATCTAATTCTATAGGCGAGTGGGCAATAGACCACATCTGCATAAGTAATCAGAGGGATTATTAGACTAATAATGAGCTTTTTACGCAAGGCAGGTGGTGTATATCTTGCCTGCTGCCAGAGTGAACGTAAGCCACCGTATATCTTAGCTGTAAGTCCATTAACATGCTCACTCCACTTTAGTTCCTTATTGAAAATAATACCAAGATTATTAACTGTATCTTGAAAGGGAATAGGGGACCCATTGAGAAGGACCACAGGGATACAGGATGTATCAATGGAATTCTTATAAATTACAATTGATTTAGATTTGCAAGGATTGAGAACCAACTGGTTATTTTTGGCCCAAGCGGCCAAACAAGAAAAATCTTCATTAAGTGTGGCAACACAATCTTGGAGCCTATTTAACTGAGATAACAGAAATAATTGAACATCATCGGCATAAAACTGAATTGAAGCTCTAGTTACACTTAGCTCAATATCATTAATGTACATATAGAATAGAATTGGCCCCAGAATAGATCCCTGGGGGACATCTGAAAGAAGCTTTACTAAATGAAATATACGATTTTTAGATATAACTTTTTAGAACGATCAGCTAAATAGCTTTCCATTAAACGTAAGGCAGGTGAAGAAAAACCAAAGTAATAGGAGAGTTTCTGAATCAGTAGGAAGGAAAGGTATAGGTTATAATGCAGGTATTAATAATGTGCATTATAAAAGGTAGCAATATTGGGAGTAAAAGTTGCAAGAACTTAGAGTCAATGTTATCTGTTCGAGTAGATAACCCCTTAATAGAGGAAAGTGCCAATATATTTTCAATTTTAGTAACATTTCGGAAGGAGAAAGTTGGCTCAATATGAGGACCTTGAAGAACAAAATTGAGGCGATTGCTTGACATGTTTGTATTGGCACTGGACAAATAATCATTCAAACTATCTGGATTAAGATCACAATTTTGTTGATTGGATTTACTGAAACCTAAAGAACGAATATTACGCCATAATGTACGGGATGATTGAGAATGATCAAGCTTTGAAGAGTAGAAATGCGTTCGCGCTGAACGTATAGCTTGAGTAGTTTTGTTGTGCAACCTAATAAAGTTTTCACGAAGAGAGATGTGCTTATAACGCTTTCAAAGATTATGTGCGTGATTACGTTGAAATATTAATGAATAGATTTCGCTATTCATCCATTCACATTTAAATTTGCTTTTATATTCCTTGAGCGGAACAAACCTGTTAAACAGGGCGTTAACGTTATCATTAAAAAATTCCACCTGGCCATTAACGTCGGCGATATGATAAATATTTGTTCACTGTACCTTGTTAACCTCACTATTCAGGGTATGAAAATCAATATGCTTAAAGTCACGGTATTGAAAGATATCGTTGCAATTATTACAAACCTTAAACGAAAAGGAGGACAAAATTTCATCATGATCACTTTAGCCCGGCATCGACAAATTACGTGTTAACAGAAGCTTATGAGATTGATGAATACAAAAAAGGATAAATGAGTGAGAAATCAGAAAACTTAACTACTACTATAAATTCTGTTATTTGTACAGCTTACATATAAAAAAGGTAAGGATACACATGCTCCTGGTGTATTATCACACATGGTTTGGTTTGAAAAGAGGTTGGGATCCCATCGAATCCCCCGAACATAGGTCAAAACAAGGCCCATTGTTCAGCCTCCAGACTCATGAACAATTGCTCTTAGGTCCCACCATAGACGCTTTTGCAAAGCTAAGTATTGGCTCCAAGCCCTCCTTGCCGGCTTCTTGCAGCTCGTCCAGGAGGTGAAAGCCAAGGATACTGTATCGCTTTCCTGAGAGTTCCGGACAGTGACAAAGAAAATTAGTCGCCGTTTCGGATTCCTCTCAGCATCCCCTGCATATAGGATCAGTAACAAGTCTCGTCCTGTAAAGGTGAACCCTGAGAAAAGAGTTCCTAATGAGAATAGACACTAGAGTTCTCAGGTTGGCTTGTTAAGTCTCAAGAGCTAGGTTTACCCCACAGTTCCTTTGTTGCTCTACCCAAAGGGTCATCTAACCAAAGGCGCCTATACTGGCGGTCAGGACAAATCGAAATAATTGAGGCAAGGCGATTTCGTGCAATCCTGATTATTTAAGGAGATTCCTCCGAGGCTGCACCAAGACGAGTACGCTCGTCCGCCCTTTCGTTCCCACTAATTTTGCTATGCCCTGACACTCACTGAACAAGTACCTTGTTATTCCGAGAGAGGGAGTTCAGGGTCATTTTACAGTGAAGTACTAGTTTGGAGGTTGTAAAGGAGTTACATAAAGCCTTGACAGCTTCTTGGCTGTCTGAGTAGATGGCGATCTCCTTGTTCTCAGCGTCTGAGTTAAGGAGATGCCTTCCCGCTTCAAGAATGGCCTTCAAGTCCGCCTGGAAAACCGTGGCATGTCTTTCAAAGTGTATGACAATTTGCAGGTAAGGCCCCACGCAAAAAACGCCTGCTCCGGCTATCACACATAGACTATACGTAAAATAACTTTTAATTTTATTCGTATTCACTCCATTTTGCTCTAGCAGCATTATTTCTATTTCTATGTGTTACAAACGAAATCACAAACTTAGTAGTTACACCCTATAGATTTCATCTAGAGTATAAAAACAAATCCCAAAAGTCCTAAAAATCCTACATCATTCCAGAATTTAAAAGAAAAATGGTGCGATTCTACCACCCCCAAAAAACAACCACTGCGCACAATCCATATTAATCATTCCCGTAGAAAACGTCATTGGTAAAATCACTTCCGGGCAAAGTTGTGTTTTAGTCTGAGATTTCTTTAAGTAAAAAATCGATTCGACGGCGACGACGACGATAGTCAATGTAAAGTGATAAAGTGAAAATGTTAAAACCGAAAGTACTCGAATGGATATGGTCCAAAGCCACAGCACCAGTTTCACCAAAAAATCTTCGTTTATCAGCGATATTGATTGCAATATATCAAGTGGTTCGTACTTACTTATTTAAGGTACCCCATTGGGGTTCCCGATACAAAATTCTCAGTGTAGAATAATGAATTTTTTCTTCCCTCATGTATATACAGTTGATAGCTCATATAGCCTTCTTTATTATGCTTTTGGGATTAGCACACGCTGAACAGGTAAAAGCTATGCTAAAATTTGATATAGCCGATCAAGTAGAATGTGAATCCTACGAATTAGCGCCTAATTCAATGAATGAAGTTCGTCTAAAGACAGCTTCAGAGTTAGTCTCTACCACAGAATTGATGTTATGCCTTTCAACTGTTATCGCCTTTATTTACCTTCTGAGTTGTTTAAGCCTATTCGTTGGAGTCTTTAAGAATCGTTCTGAACCGATAGTTCCTTGGCTAATTGTGGACTGGATTGTGAATATAATTATTCTGGTGAATATGCGAACATACAATCGGAAGTTAATTTATTTTCTTGGTGGAAATACACAATATTGTAAGTATAGTCTTGAAAGTATATGTATGTGTGCATAGGCGAAATTCTATCATGATTTTCTTTCAAGGGATGCTTTGTATTGCATTCACATTGTTTAACATAATAATTGTGTACATCGTATTTGCCTTTTACAAGAGTGTTCGACAAATGAGGAAATTAACAGAAGTAGCCACCGTTGCAATACCATGCCCACCACCTGGAACAGTAAATTGATTTATTTATTTAATTTTATATTTTTACAAAACATTTTCATTTTGCTTATTTTTAAATTTTTCAGATTCCATTCCACTTTCGAAAAGAGAACATGTATCTCGGAAGTAGTGGCTACAAGCATGTCTTAAGTGATTGTGATCCAAATCAAAAGGTTTAAATTTATCCACTGTAAAAGCTTCCAAACTCACATGGTACTAAGCACATAATGAAATCAATAATGTTAATCTTCTCTTTAGAGTCTACCGTTTCATAAGCACTGAGGAGCTTTATTGAAACCTGCTTAATCAGTTAACATAAAAATCTAATGCTGCATTTACTTTCTTTACTTTTCATAGTCCCATCAAAGAGTATTATAATGTTATAGGTAAATAAATTCATTCCGAAAAAAAAAATTAATTGTTTTTTTGTGATTAGCATGCCACTGTTTAATATTTGATCTAAATTTTATAGCATAAAGGGATTTGGTTGGGAATATTTGGTGAGTCTGCATGATCGACATACATATAAAGGGAAATCTTTGGCGATCAAATGGTACCTTGAGCGACTTTCTTGAGTGAAAAAGTGGTTTTTTCTACTTCTCGTGATTGTGCCAAATTTGCGCGTAAAAACAATGTTCATCAATCAGAGGACTAATGGCCATGGAAGAAAGAACTACCAAAATATATGCGAAATGTAGTAAGTGAGGTAACTATATGTGACCCAGGGGCGGATCTAGCAATGAAATTAGAAGGGGGGTCATCTTACTGCAATTAAATTTGACAAAAAACAAACATGGGCACCACTTATCCAGCGCCATAAAACGCTTATACCCTAGACACACAGCACGAACTAATGAATCATATGTACTAACTATTCATTAAAATGCCGTGTGTCAAATAGTATATGTCATTATGGTTTGAAAATCAGATGATAATGAAATACACTAATGAAGTGTTTTCCTCCTTCATTATATCTATAATGAGGAAAAATGTTCTAGATTTGCCATATAATGTGAATCTGGAGCTCCGCTGTGCATCTGCCGATTTGATAAATAAGAAGAAGAAATGCAAGGAAATGCAAATCACAATTTATATTATTAATATTTTTTTAAATAAAATGTGTTTCTCATTTGGAAATTGTTAAATTGAAAATAAAATAAAAGAAAACAAAGTTTAGCGCGTTAATTCGATCCATATTGCTTCTTTAATGTGATAAGTTCATCAAAACAAGTTTGACAGCACAACTTAATTAAAGAAATGGCTGTGTGTCCGCAGTTTATAATGAATCATTATATGTAGACTAATGAGTCGTTAGTTATTTCTTCATTAAGAGTGCTGTGTGCCTAGGGCTTTAGTTTACCCACCGCAGTACTGTAGTGAGGTACTAGAAAGGTTTCCGCATTAAGCGATGTGGATGATGTGTCATTTTTTATTGTACTTTTTTTACAAATACTTTTTTTTAATAGAAGTTTAGAAACTGCAGAAGTCATTTAAACCAATCTTTTCTCAGTTTTACACACTGGCATATATAATATAGGCTGCTGGATATGCTATTTCGAGCGTGTACAATTTTTTGTGTCAAAAATATTTCTTACGTCAGTGCCAACATTGAAAAAAGTGATTTTAATAAAATAAAACCTTTAAATTTCCTGTTGAGTATCTATGATATATTGCCTTTAGTAAAACAATTTTTATCAGGAATAACACTAAATAATTCATTTAAAAACATTTATTTCGACGAACCCATTTATTTATTTGTTGTTTATAGTTCTCTCTCAGTTGGTATACGTGGTGCTTAGATCGAAAGAAAACCCTATATAGAAGTGAGCGCACTTTCTGCAGTGTATTTCTATGGACGTAGTCAGTCCATATTATACATGTCAGTGGTTTTATATAAGAACGCTGCAAATATTTTAGAATGCTAAGCCTAGTATTGAGTTCGAGTAAAATGTGACATTTCCATACAAATTTTAGTGCTGGTAAAATTGTAAACAAAAATTTTATTGATAAATGTACTAGTGCAGAACGGAGTTCACTGGTAAAAAGTGAATATTTCTCTATTTTAAGATAGATGGCGCTTTGTATGTCCCCCATTTATTTTACTGAACATTTTAATGTGTGTAGCATTAAAATGGTGGTAAAATTTTTACCGTTCCTGTTTCTATGATAATTTTCAGATTGTTTTTTTTTTTTTATTTCTTGGTAATTTTCAGATTGTGTTAATTTTTGAAGGATTTAATTTCTCTTGATAATTTTCAGATTAATTAAGTCCATTTTTAATTGTAAATTGTAAATATGTTTATCTAAACTTCATAAACAATTTGAAGCTTTTCAGCGATAAAATTTTTAAACATCTGTCTCTTTGCTTTCTCCAAATTAACATACGTCAAAATTTTACCAGCGATTTTAATGTGAAATATTTGGAGACCGTGTTACATTTTACTTGGCCCGAACTCGATACTAGGCTCTAGTAGTTAGAACTAAGTTAGGGCTCTGAAGTGGTAGTGAGGGAGTCTGTTTCGTGGCTTGGGAAGTATTTATCGAGGGTTTTGGATCACCTAAATTTGTGGTCCCAAACTTAAATTCTAAGAAAAACCTATACACATACAACACATGCATACAATAATATTCATTGAAATAAATTTTTATTTTTTTAATTTTGGAATAAATATATTTTGTATCTATCAGTTTTTGAAGTTGAGTTATATAAATAAAAAAAATATATTTTTTCAAATAACTCCATTAATTAAATATTTTTACTTTAATTGGGGGGGGGGGGGGACATATCCCTCCCCAGAACCCCCTGGATCCGCCACGGATGCAAGTGCATGAAAATGGGTTTCTGGCTGCAAAAACTTTCCAAAGAAAGTTGTATCAATCGAAATAAAAGTACACCGCCCGATAATACTCGGCGAGACCATTAATTTGATATGCAACGTGCCGTATTGAAACCAGCCCCCTGCCCCCCTTCGGGGGTTTTTACCATCACTCTAAAAGTAGTGGAAGGTTGATAGATATGAAACACTTTTTTTCGAATTAAACTTTTAGAAAAGGTAGTATCGTACCAAAGTTGAAATGTAAGTCAGTTGAAAGTTTTCCAATAAGAGGTGTTATTTTAATTAGCCCGCTATTTCGGTACCTCTCACTTTTGGAGCTGTCACTTTTTGACATTTGACAAGTAGAAACTACGCCATTAATAAAAATTGGACGATACATGATTCAACAACGCATTGAAATTATTAAAATTTACTATAAAAATGGTGAAAATGTGGCAGAGACGGTTCGTAAAACTCGAATATTTTTGGGTCGTCGTGAAGCACCTTGTCGATTCAAGACCTCAAAGATGGAATTCGTGAGGCTATCGAGGACATAGGGCAGCCACTTTGCCATTTGGTTATGGAAAATTTCATGAAAAGGATATGGTCCTGTAGGCGTGGTCGTGGTGGTCATTTGGCTCATGTTATTTTCCATTATTAACGGCATACCTTCCTCTTCATAATGAAATAAAGATCCGATCATTTATCTCAAAAAATGGCATTTTTCTTTGAATATCAAAATAACACCTCTTATTGGAAAACCCTTTACATTAGCTACATAAATGCATAAAAATTTCGTTTAAATGTTAACTAATTTTCACTCCGGCTGTTGAAATACGAAATAAATTACTCTGTTTCAATTCTCCCCACCAGCTGGAAAAAATTAAACAGTATATGTGTAGATATGAAAAAGGTGAAATTAAAAGTGAAATGAAACAAAAAGTAGTGGTAATATTACCCAAAAGGAAAAAATGTCTGCCATCCATTTTTTTTTTCATTTTTCCAATTGAGTATTCTAGTGATTCGTCAAAAATGATAATAATTTTTGACGGACTAAAGATATTGACATTTGGTTTTATTTTTTAAACCGTATACTTATTATTGAATAAATAACTAATAAGGAAGCGGGGTGTCGTGCGAATACAGTGTACGTGTTTAAGCATTTCAATGACAGTGTGACCTAGGGTCGGGGGGGGGGGGGGGGATGACAAGAGGGCGTCGTTGATATTTTGTGTCAGTTCAATATTCTGACATTTCATAATTTTGAAAATAAGTTCAATGATTTGAATTCGCGATATTGTGAAAAATAAAGAATTAAACGTGTTTTTTACGTAATAGTAGTGTGAAATAAGTGCGGAATATTTCTTTTGTGAACGACATTTTGTGTAATAGAGACTCCGGAGTCGTAAATTAGCATAATGAAGTGCGCTGTGCTGTGCTGCAGGAACAAACGGCGTTATTGTCGTGGAAAAGCATTCTTCAAGTAAGCTTAATAGCTTTACTAATTAATTATATTGTTTTAAACAAAATAAAAGTGAAATATCTGTAAAAATAAAGAGCCATGGCAAAAGATTTAACATTTTACCAATGCCGGTTTATTTGTTTACAATTGAATTGTCATTGGTAGATAAATTATTCCAGTCATACAAAGGCAACGCCAAGAAATATTGCCTGAAAATAAGGGGGAGCTAAAAATTTGTTTATTTTACATAGGAATTTGGATTATAAAAAATGTTCCCCTTCAAAATTGCACGATTCCACCACTGCCATGACGAAACGAATACAAACAGAGCACACTAATACATTTCGCCGAGATGCTTACGTTTTCACCCGATATGCCGTTTCCTTATTAGTTATTTATTCAATGATACTTATTAAGGAAATTTTTAAGCACGGAGGATAAACAGTACATTTCTAACCAAAGTTTTTAAAAATTTTAAAGTTCATACCTGCCACATTTGCCAACGGATTGAGACATGTGTTAAAAAGGTCATAATGCATACTTTTTATTGAAACCTTTACCTGTCGTCGTGCTGTGTTTCGAACAGAAGTTTTTACGTTTTATATGAACTCACCTCCCTGCATACACGAAAATATTACAACCGTTAAAAAAGGAGCGAAGAAGGGGTTTTACGAAAACAATTGCTTATCGTGAACGATGATCACAACATTTTTAGGAATCGATTGGCACCACTGACTTATAACAATGGCCTAAACGTATTGCCATTTGCCTATATAGGAAAGAATGACACAAGTTTTATAGTTTTCTCTTTCGCGCTATGGCAGAGTTGGAGCTACCAACACAAAATATTGCTAAATGAACGTTTTCTTATGTCATTTGATGTTTTTATGTTGGCTGCAGATGCAACCACCGCAAAAAGAATAAGGTAAAGATAGTGTTTACTATGCTCCGTCTCTCTTGCCCATACGCAGGATTCAGGTAAAAATAACTTTTAAAAATTAAAGTCGGAATGAGTTTGATTCCTTATAAGCGGTTAAAATATCACTTGGACACAAGAAAAAAAATTTTTTTTTTAATTTAATTTGATTTTCGGGTGTAAAATTTCATCTGATTGGTTGAGTTTTACATTTTTTTTATATATTAAACGTTTTAAAGGATGCTCTAACTGTGATATACAAAAACACATTCATTTGCGTCACATGAAATAGCAAATCGCTCAGTCCATTGTTATAAGTCAGTGATTGGCACATGTTAGAACACTTCTTTACGAATCACCCTATATAATAAGGTAATAAACTAATGAAACTTTAATAAAAACAAAAAAATAGGAACTCATTTGGTTAATATCACTTAAAAATTTTGGCTTTTTTTACGCACAGTTAGTTCTGTAAAAGAGATTGGATATTTGTATCGAGACTGCTATCGATGGGTTCTTCTCCTTTCTGCGAAGGAAACTGACACCAATATTTTCTTTATCGTCTAAATCTCCAATCGCTTTATCGACATAAAAAATTTCCTTTTCTCTTCCATTAAATTTGACAAGAAAGTAATCACTTTCCTATGACGTTTTATTGGAGTTAAGAGAACTTTCTTCTTCTAACATATCAGAATCCGCTTCTAGATTTAGATGTATGGAATTCTCGTCGCTGCTGGACTCCTGCAAGATATACCTTTTGAGTTTCTAAGATCTTTTTTGCCCCTATTGCAGTTTCTCTTGACAATTTCCTTCTTTTCGGGAGTATCCGTAGCTATTAAGGATCTTCCGGGCGTTCTGCCTTTTTGTACCTTTTTCTGTCGCTGCATTTGGGAAGCCTCTAAATAATTCAGGGCTCATAAACGTCGATGTAGACGCAACTGGTTCGGTTGTTTCACATGCACCTCTTGCAAATGGAATACACTCATGGGTTTTCCTGTTGACCAGAGTAAGAGAACACTAGTTTGTGTAGAAGTGTGTGTGAATCCACGTTGTTCGATGATTTGACTATATGCTGCTCTAAGGCCTGTTCCTGATCGTCAGTAAAAATTTGTCTGTTTTGCCTGTAATTATGTGCATGCTTCGTTAGGGTACCATAGTCTTTTCTTTTTTTTACATATCGCGATAGAGTGCAAAAATATAGCTCGGACTCAGCGGCGACTTACCTAATGCTGTTGCCAGGGCTTTTTTCATTACTTCCGAGGAAAACAATCCATTATTGGTTTTTGTTTTGTAAACTCAAGGCATTATAACTAGGAGAAGTGGGGACAACAATAATTCGTAGTCGATGAAATTAAAAGTATAGCGAGGGTAGAAATGAAACAGCGTATCATTTCTACCCACCCCACACTGTTTCATTCCTATACCCACCAGAACTTTTCCAATGTATTTAACTTTTTTTTAATAAATAAATTAATGAAGATATTCAAAATCGTATATTCGCAACTGAAATTAGACAATTTGTTCCTTAGTTTAAGCTGAATAGATCAACAATTTTTAATTTACCAATCAACTGACAACAGAATTTTCAAAGCCTTAATAAAAACTTGATGTAAAAATAAATGAACCCTCTACTAACACGTGTTTCACTTTGGCCAGTGTTTCGACGACTGAAATAAAAGAATCCTTGTCATGCGCCGTCGTCGGCGTGGTCGTCGTTTCATGTCAAAAATATTTACAGACAGTACTGAATGTATGAATTGCATTACATTACTCACGCCGGCGTGGTCGTCGACCCATCTCTAATCCTAAATTTCACGCTGGCGCTCCATTGCTGCCAATATGCCAGATCTAAATCTATTATGAAAAAAACATGACAAAATGAAACGATATTTAAATTTCTGAAAATAAATGATTTTATATTAAAAAGTGTGGACTTGAAGGAAAAGAAAATATCTTTTTTAATATTATTTAAAATTTTATTGCAAATCGGCAGAGATTAAAGCAAATAACTCAACTGTAAAATGTAAAGGAAATTAAGATATGGCGCTGCCGCCCAACGTTAATGTAACTTGCCCGGCGTTTTGTTCGGCGTTTGACGACGACAACGACGACCACGCCGAAGACGGCACTTTTAATGTAATCCAGCTAATTCAGTTTCAATTATTTCGCTCTCTCTGTTTATCGTAAGAAATTACTGGCCTGTTTCATTTTACCCCACGTTTCGTATCTTCCCATCTTCCTCTATGCAGAGAGAAATTTTCTTCTACGAATTGTAGCTGGTAAGGCGCTGAGGCGTACAGTGAAACCCGTTTTCCGATCGAACATAACCCTACCGAGTTAAGGCCGAAACACATTGATGCCGACACGGCATTTACGACGACAAATTAAATGTTGACCTAATGGCAATACCATGTTGCTGTGCCCAATGGAGCCGACTGATTTTGTCGCCGTAACCAGAGTTGGGATCTAAAGAAAAATCTAGTACCTCAGTTCAAATAAAAAAAGAGGAAAATACTAAAAAAGTGAGTAAAATGTGACAAATTGTATTAGATCAAGCTTTGACCCCCCCCCCCCCCCAGATGTGTTTTTTTTTTATATTATTAAGCCAAGCTGAGAGGAGATACCCTAAGATACAAAGCACTGCATGGCAGGAAGGAGAGGAAAAAATCGGAAAAATTCCTCCCTCCGAGTATCTCTCATCAACGAAAGCTTGCATCACTGTGATGCCCGAAAAAGCTTCTTCAGTAACAGTGAACTTTTCGTGACATTACAAATTTGGAGCGTGAGCGCAAAGCACGTGTTGTGCACTCAGTGGTTTGAAATACAAAAAAAAAAATTTAGCCGCAGTGAATACAGCCAGAAATTGAGAAAAAAATATGCAATCATGAGGGTAAGCATTTCGAATGTGTTGTGTCTCATGCTTGAAAACAGCCCAAGAGGAAAATTCAACCCTATAACATGTTTGGTTGTGGTGTAACGAGGCAATTGTCGTCAAGGTTGTCCACCTTGTGTAGTCAGAGTTGGCCAACTGTGATTGTGTGGTTGGAAGACGTCCCAAAAACGTCCAGCACCAATCCCAACGAAATCCGCCAATAAAACACCAGCTAAAGGAAGATGCCCAACCAAAAAAGCACAGAAAAAGCCCTCTTCGGACAATGCCAGAGAGAAGTGCTTTTTAAGTGCGTCAATGAGCCCGTTTAGACCGTGCCATTTAGGACTAGTATTACGTAGTTCGACTTACGTAGTACTAATATTAAGTGGTCTAAACATGCCGTATTACGAAAAACTAGTCCTACTTTAATTCGGTTTCTGATGCGGTATTGACCTACAAAAATTAGTATTAAATGGAGACATAACGTCACATAAGGTAATGCGAGGCTGTTTGTAAATAGTGACGCCCTTATACATAATTAATAAATAATTGTTGCAGATTATCTTATAATGTTTTGCCATTAGCCTGAAAATTTGCATGTTTTATTCTTGGTATTTAGTAATATAAATAGCAGTATTACCTCATTCTGATTTTAAATTTTCTTCTATGCTCCATTTTCTTGTGCATGCGGTGTACAAACAAACTCAATATATTATTTTTCATTTTTCTCCTGAAATAGCAGGCAGATCTGACAATTTTGACAACTGTCAAAGCTTTAATACGAGCGGACTAAACAGCAGCAGGATTAGTACTACGTAATTCGACTTACGTAAAACTAGTCCTAAATAGCTGCGGTCTAAACGTACTCATTATAACGACATTTGCCGGAAATGAGATTTCGAATAATGTACCATTCAAATTTTGCTAAAACACAGAAAAATGCAACAAATACGTCTTTTTATTTCATTCAATGAATTGTTCCAGGTCATTTTCACATTTTTCGTCGACTGGCCAACCTAGACTGCATTGGCCGACCTTGACAGCATTTCACTATTTTTTTTAAATGCCTATATTTTTTTCATTTTTTATGAACTTTCTTTTATTTTATTTTTTATATATTCTTTCCTTTATTTTTATAGTAGGACTCGAACTTGTTACAGAGTCTAGGCTTTTCTTAAGTTTATGTGGAACGTAAATAGGTATCAGTTTACGATGCGCCGACTATAACGCTACCAAGTAAGGATCTCGATAAAAGTATTGCGAAGGGGCGGCACAATAAAATTTTATATGGAAAGTGGGGATTGGTTAAATACGAAAAGAATGTGTGTGTAAATAGGATTAATGGAAAATCCTACGAAAATTTATTTTATTCTCTTAAAAGGGGTGTATAAAAATAATTTTGACATGAAGCATATGTTTTTTTTTTAGTGTTCTGCAGTCTAGAATAAAATTTTGAGTACGAATTGAAATTGATGAAAATTCCAAACGAAATTACACTTGAAATCGCATCGAAAAAGGAGTAACAACAGAGGCCCGTCTCCGCTCTTTCATTAACTTGAATTTTCCCTACTCGATGATGATTGAAAGTTCAACTTTCTGTTGGCAATCTTTTTTTGAAGTCTTTTAATGTCACTCAATCTTTCCGCAATCTCGTTATGAATGATAGGTCGATATTTTTTACCTTCACCTAATTCTTCCATTTCAGCTAACCATTCCGTTCGCTCATTGATTTCTTCGAGAACTAAATTTCAAATAGAAGAAAACACCGTAAACTATGATGATTTTTTTTGTTTTTGTAACAATTATTTAGTCAAATACTTACGTTCATCAATACGATCTTCTGGATCCAAACTTATTTCTGGCAGTTCTTTAGCTTTTCGTTTTGGTTCCAAGACAGATGTGGAAATTCTCATTCCGCTCATTTTTTCTTGTAAACGTAATTTTGCTTTTTCTACTGGTTCTCGAATGTCTGGTTTGGGTCGATATCTATGGAATTAAAATATTTATTGTAAATGTAACATTTTTTTTTTAAGATGCACTTCTGAATGCAACAAGGATTCTCGAGTATATTGCGTTGAATAACTTTTTTTTTTTATTTAGTCAAACCCAGATTGACTTGCGAAAAGGAAAATTAAGTAGGTACTAAAAAAAATTTTGCAGAGCAAAATTACGCAGAATTATTCATACTAAGGAGTATGTATAGCATTAAGCTCATATAATATGTTATATACCTCCTTCCTTTCAACTCCATTAAATTCGTCATGGGATATATATATCACACTATCTACATGCATATGCTGTAATTTGACCTGCTCCGAGCTATCAAGTTAAATATCACTCGGCCGTTTCAAAATTCCAAGAGCAGAACTGCTGCAATCATTTTTCTGCCTTTCTCTGCTTTGCATCATAGAGTATCCCCTAAGCGCAGAAACATTAATAATGTTCCGTGCAAAGAAAAAGGACAAGCGGCATCTATATATACCTCGCGTGAAATGACTAATTTAGAACCAACATAAACAACTTTGGGAATATCGTATCACAGAAAAGGCCAAGCGCCATCTATAAAGTACGGACATAAACAACTTTAGGTTCGGAGAATCGATGTTTCGAGAACGGAATATTTGGGAGGGTTCTAGGACAATTTGTAGAGTATAAATATGGAGCTTGTCATCTTATCTCAGACAGTGAAGTGAACTATTTGGATTGTGATGATTAAAAGTACAGTACTAGCGGTAACACTAAAGTAAAGTTGATTTGTGATTGGCTGTGAGTTTGTAAAAATAAACAGTATATTTAAAGAAATAAAGAACTTGTGAATTATATCTTAAATATTGTTACGTGCAACAGAAAGAGACAACGGGTGACATCTACTGGCAATGGAGAGTAAACAACTTCAGGTTCGGAGAATCGATGATGGAATCTTCGGGAAGGTTCAGGAATAGAATGAATAGAATAGTCAAGAAGCTTCTGGAATAGAATACTCCAGAATAATCTGGAGAGTTTCTAGGGTATATAATAGTTGCCACCGCCAGAAAAAAGAGTCTTGTCTTAGACGTTGCAGTGTTAACAAGCGAAAGTGTTGTAATTGGATTGCGATAATTAAAAGTACAGTATTAGCGATAATTAAAGTTGAGTTGATTAATTGAAAGTTAATGAATTGTATAAGATTAGAAGTTAAATAAAGAACTTGTATATTAAATACTTAATATTGTGCTTGAATAACGAACAAAGGCCACGCTCGTAATAATAATTCTATAGTTCAGATTTTTACAAGCACGAAAATGTCAATATGACGTTCATTCCGAAGACGGGAAGGTTATCTGCTGACACAAAATCTAAATAATATGGCGCTACGAGGTTAGCATCCTTTCAACTTCAAGCAATGGAGAAAGTACTATAGGCACATAAGAGATTAACAACTATTTCCACATAAGCTGCCAATAGCAGGACTCGAACCTCTAATTGTTACGCATACTAAAAATATGCTTGTTAGTTCCAGAATCACAGCTCGTGGATGTTTTTCATATACAGTGAGTCCCGTCTTGGGTGTTATACCCGGCTTGCAACGGGCTTAAAAAGCTCATTCCTAAAAATTATAATTGCCTACTTTCTAGCGTTTATTGAACGTTTTCCTTGGACCTACTTAAGAGAAAGTGCAAAAAAAAAACGCAGAAAGGGTTATATTTTTGGTACAGGGTGTGATAGGTCATTGTAAATCGAAACTTTTGAGCTTGTTAAATCCAATATTAAAAATTGGTGTTAATGACGTGATTTTTGATAAAAATAGTAGTTAAATAGAACAAACTGTGTTAAAATTCCAAAAAATTTGAACATAAAAACTTAGAGGAGAGGAGGAGGGAAATATTTATAGGCCATTGGAAAGGTCCAACGATTTCGTCCAACAAATTTTAAATCTTCATCATAGGTTGTAAAGTTACAGAGTATAATCTATAAAAAGCAAATATATTTAAGTCCCGTTATCTCGGAAACCATTTTTGATTCTTTCGCCCCGCCATCCAATTCAATTTTTTTATGACCTATCCATAGGCTCCGGACATATCTTCCAAGACTGAGCTTCTTGTGTATGTGAAGCAAAATCCCATGCACAGAGGCTATTGAAAGCAGCTCGTGATAAAGCACCTGAAAATCCTGGTAAAGATCCTTTTTAACCCATCTGCTAATAGAATAGCATAGATCTACAAATTTCCAATCTCCTCTAGCGACTTTGCGAAGATCGTAGGCACAATGAATCTCAACTTCTCCTTTATGCGGGACGTTCAAAAAGATTAACATGAAATCCGGTATTGCCAGAATTGATGCCGAAACAGCTCTACTTCTGGGATCCAAAAGAAAATCTGTGACATCTACAAGTCATGAGTGTCGATATTTTCAATGGGTTGTTATAGTCATACACTTGGTTTATAGGCCTTTTATTTTACTCCCCGCAGTTCCCTTATCGATACGTATCAATTGCACAGATACTTTAATGTACATTAAGACAGAACCTGCATAGAATGATTTAATATATTAGCGGTTATTCAAAAGCCACCTACAGCCAATAGAATGACGCCTAGTCATCTAAGAGACTAGCTATATGTTTTTCCTTCTTACGCATATCAAGATCTAGTTTCGTTACCATTGTAATAGCAGAAATAACAATCTAGGCGACATGAAGCTATGAACACCCACCGAAAATCAACAGCCAAAGTTTGAGGATTTTCTTCTTACAATTTCATGAAAGATCCCGTAGCCAATACCTATAGGTAAGCTAGCATTTTCAAGCCCCTTCAGCCTTTAGTTTAAAACCCCAACCTGCATCGTTGGCCTTCTCATACAAGAGTCAAGTGTAAGCATAATTTCTACTATTGATGTGCATATTCAGTACGTAACCGTAGTTTCATAGCCTATGTACATAAAAAGGTTCTTCTAAACAGAGTGAAGAACCTATAATGACAGAAGTCTACACTATAGAGGATGGATCCTAGGAAAGCCTATACAGGGGCTGCAACTCTAATATCTATGTACATTTGCTCAGACAGCCAAGCTGCGCTACTGGCTCTGTCCACTCAAGTCTCTAAGTCTAAGGTAGTCTAGAGCAGCCCCACGTTGATGTCTAGGGACAATAAGATAACATTGCTTGGACACGAAGGAGTGGATGAAAATGAAAAAGCAGACTATCTGGAGCCAACAATCCGTATACAGGTCCCCGTCCAACATTTGACCTACCAAAAAGGCACTTTAGGATGGAAACTACAAAAATGGGAAAATAGGCAACTGGCTGTCCTCTGGCGTAGCACATCCAGTACGAAGCAAGTGAAGGAATTCTTCAACCCCCTCTCCTCTCCAGATGAGCAAACCAATTAGTCTTGGAAGACAATCGCTCGCTGTTTATTAAAGCAAGTACGGGACATGGCCCCTTCCGTTATTTTTTTTGAGATAGGCAAATCCAAAAGCGAAGTAAGTCGACTGTGCAAAGAAGAAGATGAAACCTCGAAGCTTTGGAAAAAAGGCTAGATTTAGCCTAACCATTTTATGGGAGGACACAATAGATCAACTCTGATAGCGGTCTTAATTACCTAGCCGCCCCTGCTCTTAACCTAACCTAACATAATAACCGCAAAATGATGTTATTAGCTTTGCAACATCAATGTGGGATGGTTATATCCAGGAACATTCATATCAATACAGTGCAAAAATCAATGAACTTTCACAGATTGTTCTTATTTAAATCAACTGCCACCCTTCAAATTGAAGATATCCATTCACGAATTTATTCCCTCAGCAAATTGGTGTAATATCCCTGGATCCTAAAACCCAGAAGATTATGCTTCCCGTGAAAGCTTCGAGCTTCCACCAGCCCATTATCTTCGGATGCAGAAGACTAGAAAGACAACTCCAGGGCACTTTCTAATACCATAAACTCTGTCAAGCACCTCCAAAGTCAAATTTATTATCATTCAACCTAAATAGTCATTCTCAAGATGACAAATGATACAACAGCAGCAGAACTTCTAGCATATATGGCCTATTCAATATTTCAATAATCTTCAAACTCAAACTAAGTGGACGATATCAGCTCAGCCTAACAAAAAAAAAACGGTTCAATAGCCCTTCTCCAAGAAACAAATGAACTTCCGTGCCAGTTGACCCTCGGAAAGTGCGAAATTATCCGATTCGCCTCCTTCTTAAAGTATAAGAACAACATTTTAAAACAAACTGTTATCAAACTGTCCAATTTGACCTTTGGGAAAACTTAGTAGAAGTAAGACATTCCTTGTGGGTAGAGACTGGTCCATAATTCCTTCGTTCATAAACACAACAATTTCAATTTTAGCACCATAATTTGAACCATATGCAACCTCAACTCTGCAACACGGAATCGAATGTGATTGAGATCCCATGTCATAAATGATGAATGGGTATACATTGAAAAGTGCTATAAGAAAATCAAACTTTCACATCGAGTCAGTCTCGCAGTTAGAAGAAGCTATTGCAGAAAAAGCGGAATTTCTTTTTTATTCTACATACCTGGGTTTATCGTATGCTCCACTTGCTACAATTGATTCCAACGGTTTCTTACGAATCACACGCAATCTGTTCATGAGATCCATTGGATTGAATAGCTCATCTTCATGATGGCGAGGATGCTTTATTTGCGGCAAAGGAAGCGGTTCACCATTTCGAAGATGGTAGTTAATCTTTTTCCTTACTAACATGGACATTTTCGCTTCCTCCATCAAAACTATATCGATATATAATATAAAAACGAGCAATTTAGTAACATAATTTTGTAAATCGATATTCTTTCTTTACGTTTTATAAGATCACTTGTCTCTTGACTATATTTCACTTTGGGAGGATGAAATAATCCACCCTGAGGGATTCTTTTACTTGGCCACTTCATTTCGGACTCCTCAGACATGATTGCGCTTGATAAAAACTCAACAGTTATCACAAAGAAAAAAAATTCTTCGAAATCTTTCGAAATATATTTAATACTCGCTTTCAACACATTAAGTATTTTGACAGAGAGTAAACAGCAGTTGACTTCGATCAAACTATTGCTTGGATACCACAGCAAAAAAAAATAGTGACGAAGGAACAAAAAGCTTTTTCAAGTTCAATGATGAGTATGGAAGAAATAAACAAGATTGCAATATTGGGGTTGGTCATAGCACAGCTATGGGAGTCATTAAGAATAACGCTATTGTAGTTGATAAGTCTCATTATACTATAAAAAAAAAGATTATCCGATTCTTAATCTGACCAGCTTTGAATGGCTGTTTTTTATTTCCCTACCTAAAAAAAGCCATGCGAATACATCAAAGAGTATTCTTGGGACGTATTAAAAAATAAGGAAGAAGATATCAGAATTCAACGGTTTCATCTATACACAAAGATAGCGCAACTGTTGTTGACTATAAATGATCAAAATGTCTCCGATCGCAACCCGCGCTTATGAACTCCTGTGGTTGAGTGAGATAAAAGCGAAAATTATGGTCCTCCTTCTGAAGGTTGAAATTAAATTTAGCGAACTTTTCTCGTTAGAGAACTATTTCTACGAAACATGACATAATGCCTCGAAAGTGACGATTTTGATTGTTTCTACAAGAAGAAGATTTGTACAGTAGAATATGGGCATGCAATATTGAATGTGGAAAGAGAAGCATTCTTCAGAGAAATTAACTAATAAAACATTGCGGTTATTGGATATCTATAGAAATCAGAAAATACCATGCAATCATAAGAAAAAGCCTTTGCAAAACTCACTTTAGACAGTTGATATGGTATCGCAGAATGCAGAAACTAAGGGATGTCTGTCCAATTCAGTTGAAAACTTAAAGTTGGTAGGTTTTCTGTTCACGACAAGTTGGTATTTCTGTGTTCAACATCTCGACGATAAGTGTCAAAAAAACTCAAAATTTGTCTAGGTCCCGCTGTCGGACCGTGTAGTAGTTACCTAATATCACGAAAACGGAAGCAATACGCAATCAAAATCTATTTGAAAAAAAAACAATATAAGCATTATACGATACCAATGGAATCTTTAGTAGAAAGGAAAGTAGAGATAGGAACAATCATTCGATTTTTCAGTCCAAATTGCCATATCTGTGTAGTTTTAATGAAATCATTTTTGATAGATTACTCCGCCCCAGAATCTAATCCAAGACCATACCACAGTTAAAATTTTTTAGAGCTCCAACTTTACCTACTAAACTATTTAGACCGGAAATCAAGTATACTACAAACGACCTTAGATTATATAGCTATATAATCTAAGCAAAGCACTTGGATACCTTTGACAGTTACTGGTTGTTCTTAGACTCGTCTGTGAAAGTTAAAGGAGCCAATGTTTTCGATTTCGCAGCTGATGTTCATTATTGGTACGCTGGTAAAGACATCTGCTAGTTTTTCATAAAAGGGCCCTTCTAATTTCACCTATATGAGACAAGAAGGTCATAGCAAAACTTTTCTATTTGGAACCTCTTAATTAAGTGATCGGTGCCAAATTCGTTTCGCAGATCACTAGATTAATATCAATCACGATTATCAATAGCAGGACTATCAATAGTATACAAGCTGTCAATCCTTTCGTGGAAAAATACCTTCTAGCATTAACTCTCTCCCTAAAAAATGAGTTATACTTTAAGGGAATTACTAAAATTCAAATTCAATCTGCCTTGAATACAATGATTATAATTTAAAATGTAAACTAAAATTATAAAACTTTCACATGCTAAGTATCAATTCACATTTTCACGTTGTGCATAATAAAATCAAATAAAATTTTCTAACAAGCTGGCATATGTCGAAGGAAATCACTTGCTGCTTGAGCGAATCGATTTCGTAATAAATATGAGCCTATAACTTCGGCTACTTCATGAGGACGATCTTCTTGTACAGCATGACCACATCTTGCTAGAACTTGCATTTGGAATTTGCCTGAAATGTCGAAATGAAACCGTTCTTGATAGTGGTATGTATGCAAAATTGAAAATATTATGTAGAGAGACTCACCTTGCATTTGGCCCACAGTCAGTGTCTTATCAAGTCCATCAATACTAGCTAATAGTAGCAATTTTGGAACTCTTAAACTAAGGAACTTCTCACTGAGTCCATCAAACCATCCTACCCAATATTTTTCTGATTTTGATAAGTTTATTCGCCATGTATATCTGGAAATTGAAAAAAATATTCAAATTAAATATCTCTACAATTTAGAAAAAGTTATTGAATCTTTTTGTATATATCCTGTTTGTCGTAAGGATCTCTTTTCGAGCTACCAATATATTCGAGACACAGAAGAGGTATTATTGATAGACTAAGAAAGTGCAAAAGTTTTAGTGAGAAAGGACCCATCAGTACGACGGACATCGCTAGAACTTAATATGCCTCCCACCCTGAGACACCTTTGCATTCTGTTGCACTTAGTCTTCGTGGCCAAAATAACTGACGACTGTATTATTGGCATGACCTTTCTAGCCAAACATTCATGCATTTGTGCAACCATCATCAATGAACATCGTCGCAAGAACAATAGGTCCTGTAAATTTTTTGCCCGAACACCAATATTTGGTCAAACTAGTCCCTATGCTTACCTCTGGAGAGGTTTCAATCACATCGAAACATACTACTCCTAAGGGGTTGCAGATAATTAAAGCCCTTTCTTCCATACAGGATTCCCAATATATCTCCATACGAAATTCATAACCAGCAGCTACACCAAACGGAAGTGTGGAGTATATGATGAATGTAATCGATATGAAGGAGTCACCTAAACAAGAAATCGGATGGACTAAAGAATTTTTTCAGCTAAATGAGGGAAGCGCAGAAAATCTATTGGAGCCAGAAAAATATCGGCTGAGACTATTACTTTAACGGATATATTCTCCTAGTCAAAGGGCGGACTTGGCCGAATTTCCATTCTGCGTCATCGAATTGATGGGGAGGTGCTAAGCCCATCAAACAGCCAGCCAGGGGGATTCCGAAAATCTATTGCAGGATATGATACAGCAAAACATTTTCCATCCATCTAAGACTCCATGAATTTGTCCGGTGGTCCTGGCTCAAGAAAAATATAGCTCAATTCAATTTTACGTGGACTATCAGTGACTGAATGAAGTCATTAAAAGCAAAATGTTAACATGTTTTCCCTAGGAGTATAATCGCAATAGAAAAAAATCCGTGAAAAAACAGATGACTGGAATGAGTCTACCAATAAAATTGGCTAACTATTTAAAATTTCTTTTTTAAAGTCTTGGAGGGTAGAAGGTGGCTCAACCTAAATTACTCCTCATAGTCGTGAGAATGTTGTGTTCGATTTATTCACCATATTCCTCGACCTCGATCATAACTAAAAAAAAAACGACCTTAAACAAAAATTTAGGACTAGTTCTTCTCTTTTAAGTTTGAAATTTCTTATTTTATTTATTATTCTCGTTAAAGAGATAAATTTATAAAAGTCAATCAATATAACTCAGCTCTAGTTTTCCTAATCAATCACGGACAACAACAAAATTTTAAAGTAATCAGAGATGGGGCTCCCGGTTAACCATAAATAAATAAGGACTCTAAAAAAGTATCAAATTTAGTATGCGTTATTGCAGCAAATTTGTGATGATTCTAATTCGATGTAGATCTTCTTTAGCTCCAATGGAAGTGACTGCCAGTCATCATAATAGTTTCCATCACCTGTACGGCATGTATTCTTTCTTTCCAGCCCCTTATTTCGCTGACTTTTTTGCATGGGAACGAAAGATCCGAAGTACGCAAACATCCTTATAATGCTGCTTAAATCCATTTTCATTTCAAGAATTCATGTGGGCATATGGCGACGCACGCCACATTCAAAGAGATGTCTCAGAGGATTTGCACACGCCTCATGAATTACTAGAAACAAATATTTCTTTACTCAGCCTAGGATTGGTTGTAATCTAATCCCACAGGTCACTCCATCTACAAGATCCATCATTAACCAAAGGTTTGCTTCAAATTAGCACTACCGTATTCATCAGGAGTAAATTGTGAGTAGCCTATGTCAAAAGGTTAACAAACCAACCCTCTCGAAAATTAGTTATGAACATTCTATTACAAGAGGTTGTCCCGAACTCCATGCAGTAAACTAATCAACTTCACTGAATTGTAAGCTTGGTCAGGAAAGTTACCCCAGGTTTAACAATTACAGCCTGGTTGTAGGATAATCTATCCGACTTCAGATCACTTGTAGCCGCCAAGTTATCATAGGGACGGCTAGGTCAAGCATTTCAGGTTCTCAATCTGAAATTCCTGTCAATTAACTTTACTATCTTCGTAGAGCAAGCACAGCAGAACACTCTCCGCCTGCAAGTCATCATAGAGAAAACACTGTTCTGGGCCAGAACAGCCGTTCTGCAAGCAACTATAACCCAGCAGCGACTGCTTCTGACGATTATATCCTAGCAACTGCTTCCTACTAAGGCGTGATAATTGGAACGAGTTCCCACGGAAAGCCATAATACCCAAAGGCACCTGTGATATGGTTAGTTATATTTCTACGCATGTCGGTATACCATTTGAAACAATCATCTATAGAAAAATTAACTCGGCTCGTAGACTTGATAGATACTGTCTTATAGCTTATTCTCGAAGATGCATGGCTTCCTGAAGCAATTGTTTGGGAATTTGTACCTAATTGCATGCCTGACCTCATTCCTGAGTCCTGGGTGAAAAGTCTTATCAGCTAAGTCTCACTTCACTGTAATAAACTAAAATAACTAAACTTCGAAGGAAGTCAACACATATTCCTCCTGCTACCAAAAATTCTAATGTTCACGTGTTTTGCTTAACCGGAACTCGGCTGTGTGGAAGAAAATTGGTCTCCGAGCGCGAATCCCAGGTGCTCACACTTGTCACACTTTATGACTCTTTGCTGCCTTCCAAAAACACCAAAACGTTTTGGTTGATTCCATTCAAATGTGTTAGTTTTTCGTTTGGGAGTTTTCTTAAGAAATAAGCTTATTCTTCCTTCATTTTCAAGTGTGCATAAAACCAACAATTCGGGTAGACTTCCCGAGCTGATTTTCTAGTCTGATTCCATATCTTTCTTTGTAAGATGTTTGAATCTAGTAATAAGTTCCAGAGTTTGGTACCCATATAGAGCCTGCTATTGGGCATGGATTTATTCCAAGAAATTAAACTTTTAATTAAAAATATTTGAAAGAATGGGCCATGGCCGAGACAAACTAGATCGCTTTTTCGTAGTTGAAAATGGTAGATCGAAATTCATTATTAACCCCTAATTATCCCATAAATACTTCTTTTTGAATAAATTAACACTTTTCGTAAATCTAAAATATAAAGAAATCGAAAAGATCGCGGTGCATCTCTCGAGATTCAAGGTCGAAGCCTCTTGTTTGCTGGAAAAGTGCTCAAGAGCCCAGACACGTTTATGTCGTAATAAACATAAACACAATAATAAAAATATAAGTCGCACATTGATGTGGCAAATTGATGGTGTAGAAGTTGGAATTGTTAAGACCCATGTAGAGAAATGCGACAACGTGCTCGGTAGTGGAACTGCGGGAACGCCAGTTGATCGCCAGTAATGTCCGACAAGTTTAATCTTTAGTGACAAGAGTGCCTGTTTTCCGTCATTTGTCGATACGTGGATATGACAAGTATAGGGGCATACGGGATGACAATTTAATATTTAATATATGTACGTTTGATAGGCCTTGTAGAAACCACCTGTCTCGATGACAACACGCACGAAGATTATATCACGACTCGTGTTCAAGAGCGAGCTAGGGCGAGTCTGTTCTTCTGGGGAAAAAACAAACACTCTTTCGCCTTTTTGGATGATATGGTTTAGTCTTTCAAGAAATCTGCGAAATGTGGGCCTCTTGCTTGATACAATAAATTCTGTATGTTGTATTCTTCTATCGCAGTGGATGAACCCAATCCAGTTTTTTCCTGCATGGATTTTCCACATTATCGTTGAGGGTAGATATTTTGTAACTGGTTTCCTACTCGAAAACCATTTTTTTTTCAGTTTGCAAAGTCTAAGCAATTTTTTCCTTGTGAATAACGCCAAAAGGTTTAATTTATTCAGTTTTTAGTCACATACAGTGACTTCAATAATGTTTTATATTTAGTAGAGTAAAATTCGCATTCGTTAGATATTTGTGTTATCAATTTCACCTGAGTCGCAAGCCCTGCAATAGAATAAAGCATGGAAGCAGATAAACTGGATACAACAACAGTTGCATTGTGTATCTACTACCCTACATCGCCTTAACGGTTGCACAGGAAACTTACAACTATTGTGGCTTGTGGGTGCTTTTTCTGTATACACATACAGAATTTTTGCTATGTTAGTCAGATGACCTAAAGATAAATGTAATAGGCCCACTTGAAACAATGAATTTTACAACATTCATCATAAACTACAACATGAAGTAAACCTAAAAAACAAATTTTCTTTTCATTTAAAACTTGCCCCTTAATCTGTTCATTGTTGGTTGAAGGAACTTTAAATTTCGCTGGTGGTTCTTCACAGTCCACCCCATTACAATCGGTCTCTTCATCTTCAGAAATACTGAGCGGGTGGGCATATTTCGTTGTTTCAGAATTTCCATCCAGTGTCTCGTCAAACGGCAGTTCATTTGTTGCTAATTTTTTTGTTTCATAACTGCAAAACCATATTAGGAAGAAACCTTTAATTATTTTCCAATGAAGATATTCAATTTGTAACCACAGTTACACATACTTTATAATTTGTCCTGGCATAGAAACCTTAGCACTTTCAACATTCCGAACTTGTCCACTACGTACACACCATTCAATTGCATGAGGAATACTTTTGAAAAAGTTTGGTCTTGACCTTAGGAAACTTTGCATGCTAGCGAGAGCATCCATAGCCGTACCCTCAACTACATCAATTACTGTAACTCCAATGAGTGATGGTAAAATTTCCATATCAGCCAAATGTACTACAATTGCTCCGCCCATGGAATGTCCAACGAGAAGTATCGGTGGGCAATCATCGGAATAAATTTTATTAAGAAGCTTACCAACGTCCCTGAAAATTATTGATTTGACAAATTCAAGGTCATTGCAGAAACTATTTTTGTTTGCTTACGAAGCGAGAGTCTGTGCTGAAAGATCCTCATCATTTTCGGTCACTGTGTCCCCATGACCCCTAAGATCAATGGAAAGGCACTGGCAATGTACTAGTTTTGATATTTCAACCTATTTTGAATAAAATCAGTATTATAAATTTGGGAATGAAATTGAAATTACACTGAAAAGCGCCCACGTAAGGGCAGAATAGCCTCCACCGTGTAGCATCACAAGTAGTGGCCCTGGTTGGGCCGGTTCCTTTGTTCTATAAATTCGATAAGTATTTTTTTCATCCAGTTCAACATCTTGCATTTCTGCAAAATATTCACTCCATTGAGTTGGAGAATAATCCTTTGCTGCTCGGGCCTTTTTTGCAGGGTCGCCGCTGTCATTCAAATTTGGAGAAATGTTATATAAAGAAAAACGGGTTAATATGTGAAGATACTTACATTCTTGCCATTCTATTTGGAAGTCCTGTTGGCGGTAGTTTGGATTTCATCATATTTCGTTGAAGATTTGACATATTTTGATAATTTTTATTGAAATAGAATCCTTATTGCCGCTGTATAGTGAACCTTCAACCAAGCTGAGGCCGACGTATTGTTGACGTTTGACAGCGTTCTGTGCTATCCATTTTGCAAGCAAGCAGAATCCCCCAACAAAACAACGCCTTGGGCCTTCCCACACAAGAAGTTTTTAGGGAAGGAATGAATTTCCTCCCGTTATGCTGAGACGTACCAGCACAATAATGTTGCTCCGCTTAGTTCCTTACATGATTACAGAAATTAATTGTATGCGTATTTGATATAAACAATAATGGAAACAAGTCAAGATTCAGCCACTTTAACCGATTTTCTTCAAACTTTGCGAATAACTTATAATTTGCTCGCAAATCACAAATATCACAATTATTTTTCACGGAAACTTACACTTTCCGAGATATTTCACTTTTAAAATCACAAACTTTGCACTGCACAAAAGCCGAATTGAACACAACTTGTGTTTTTGACACTTGCAACTTTAACTTGTTTATGGTGAGAGCTTTTATTAAGCTCAGCAATAGTATCATGAATTGTATACTTGGATAGAACTGTGCTAAGAATTAAGCAGCAAGAACTACCACTCGAACTGTCCATTGTATTTGCAGTATATTTAACATAAATTTATCATTAGATTTCTTAATAGTGAAGCATTAAGCGTTAAAATTAGAATTATAGATCATAATCAAACTAGGAAATATGTACTATTAGAATTTCAACTAGAATTATAATTGTCTAAATGAATATCTAGCAACCCCGTACTCCTCTCCTCTCAGGAGCTATGATGGTCTAAACTAAAGATAATTTGTTTCCTTAGTGACTGAAAACACATAATTAAAAAAAATCGTCTAATTTCGGTATGATCTAATAACTGTTTAATGGCTACAGTGAGCACATATGTAGATATTACTGGTGAAATTAAAGAGGAGAATTCAGTTTAGTTTTTATAAAAAAAAATTATGCTAACCACCTTTTTGTGAAAAACAAGTAAGAAAGGTAGAATTGGTTTAAGACAAATTCTTATGATACCCTACATGAATGCCCGTATGTAATTTTGTATACTCACCTCCTTGCGCAAGTATAATTTTTGAAGTGGTTTTTCGCATATATTTCTAAAATGGTTCGTCGAACAGTAAAAAGGGTTATAACCAATTTCCTACAATTTCACATTCTGAAGAACTGATCGTTTTCACATTATATGTAAAAATACTAAATTTTTATATGCCAGCACTAAGAGTTGCCCGATTTAGTCCATTTTCTAAATTTTGTTTACTATTGTACCAAATTTCAGCACTGCACGTCGCGTCGACTCGTTCTCAGGAAGTGCCCAAATATATGTGGAAAAACGAAATTTTTGAATGGCAAACCTATGAAGAGTTGCCCGATTCAGCCCATTTTCTACCTTAAATTTACTTTTTTTTAAAAAAGCTTGTGCAAATTTTCAGCCATCTAAGTCAACGCGTTCTAGAGTTATCGTGCGGACAGATATGCAAAAATCAAAATAATTTTTAATATTATGCGTGGGTGTCCAATTCATTTTTCTCTACCATCATTATTTCTGGATGTTACAAACGGAATGACAAACTAAGTATACCCTATAGATTTCACCTAGGGTATTAAAAGAGGTCAAAGTAAATAAAAAGGT
This sequence comes from Dioctria linearis, assembly GCA_963930735.1. Taxonomy (NCBI): domain Eukaryota; kingdom Metazoa; phylum Arthropoda; class Insecta; order Diptera; family Asilidae; genus Dioctria; species Dioctria linearis. The sequence goes on along the minus strand of OZ005743.1, from coordinate 195,672,629 downwards.
AAGATAATCCGAAATTCTTAATTTAAACAATCATAAATCCTGCGGTGAGAGGAGTACGGGGTTGGTCGAGCAGTCGTTGGAAAAGCCATGAAGCTCTGCATACAATAAGCTCTGAGTGGCCGTACACTCTCTACTTTTTAAAATACAGGGTATTTTATGACAGACCACCAACTTTTCTTAATCACCCTGTAACTCCAAAACGGATGAGATGCCGCCTGCCCCTTGCAATACAATTTTTTGTTTGACTAGGTGACTACTATCACCTCCTGTCCTTTGGACCACCATGGACGAAAAACATCCTGTATAAATGGTACGATGTATACATTTTTTTGGAAGAATGTTCACGTTTCCGCCATTGTAACTCGTTACACTTCAGACTTACAAAAAGTCTAGGGAATTTAGTCTTCTTCAAATTTATATTTTTACATTTTTGTAGGATCAACCGTTGAGGAATTATTTTGAAAAAACCATTTTTTGGTACCTTTAATCCAAGATAGCAGACCCCACCCGCTCCACAAGGATTAAAACTTGGATTTTTCATCAGGGCCCGGAACTAAATAACATGTATAAAAATAAGAACTCAAAAACCCTACTGACTGAACTAATGTAACACAGAAATTTTTTCTCAGCCTCCTCTCTTCTTGAGTCCACTTCGATCCGCATGGGGGTTGATCAATCTACCAACTAGCTGTTAACAATATTTACATAAACAATGAGTAACAAACACATTTACGTATATCTAAAAAATAGAAAACATTTGAGACATTATTATTTATTAATTTGCACAGTAACACCCGCTAAATAATCTGTGAACGGGCCTTTATTTTGATACGTTAACCATCGTTCATTTTCACCAATGTATTGACAAATTTCTTTTTCAAATATTCCAAAAAGTTGATTGTCCATCGTAAAGATTTCCCGGGGATACCTGAATTAAAAATTAGATAATTTTGACTGCACCAGAATATGAATAAAAAAAACTTCTTACTTATCAGGCATAGTTTTTACAGATGTCCATTGATTAGCTTTGACATCGAAACGTTCCTTGGCTTTCCCTCGACGACCAACTAAACAATAAATGTTGCCTTCAAAAATAGAGCAGGAAGATTCTCCCCGACTATAAAGTTTACTGGGCAACGTCTGCCAAACCCCTTCCCGAGGATCATATCGCTCCATAGAGGATAAGGATACTTTTTTATCATTACCGCCTATCACATACATACAATTTTCTATAACAACGAAAAAATCAACATTATTTTTACTCATTTTCCATTTTATTTTCAAAATCACCATATGACACTAAACCGAATGATGAACGCGCCCTTTGTAAAGTATTACTCGAAATATATTGGCCAGTAATCAAATCAAAACGCTCAACTGTATCTAAAGAAGTTAGATTAACTGAACCGCCTACAGCGTACAAGGAACCACCAAGAACACAACTACGATGATTTGAGCGAGGAACTGTTAAAGGAATAAAATCAGCCCATACATTTTTGTAGGCATTATAAATATAAGAACTAAGTGGATATCCCTTAAAAATTGATGGCCATGTTATCCTACCACCCTGAACATAAATCGTACTTCCATCTGCCGCTATGCTAAACTCACAAAGTTTTTCTGGTAATGGATGACGTAGTAAACTATCTGTTGATTCGTTTTTAACTTTTGCAATCCCATAATCATTTCTACCTCTATTAAAGAAGTAAATATAGCAATCACTTGGGGTACTTTTTTGGCTTTCGAGGAACCAATCTTCGCAAGAGGTGTTCTTCTGCAACAATTCTGATTGTTGAATAAATTCTTTTGCCACATGAGCTGGATTGACATAACCAAGTAACTTTGAAAAACATTTCAGGCGATCTTTAGGTGCATGATTAATCCATTTATGAATTGCAGCTAGAATCGAATCATCAGGAAATACGCGGAATTGATCCTGTTGCAAAAACGTATCAATCTAAAATTTTAACATAAAAAAACTTGTATTCATACACTTTTGCTCATATTGTCTCACCTCGTCGAAATCTAATAATAAAAACTCATTTTTGTATAAAATTGGATAAAAATGTTTAACAGCGTATTTCGTAGCATTTTCAAATAATGATTTGATAGAGCGCTTTTCTGACAATAATGGAATAGATAATATTTGAGGAATCTGAAATAGTATTGCTAATTACTTGCATATTCCATAAGTTCCAAGCAGTTGTCTTCATGGATTTCACGTGCCAATGTTTCACAACAAATTTCTTGCGCAGAGTTTATTTGAAGAAAGTTGGCAACAGCGAGGACTCTGCGCACGTTTGCATAAGTTACATCTAAAGTTCCACTGTAAATGAAATCAATAACTAATTTCAGGCACGCTCCATCCATTTCTTCCATAACAATCAGCTCTTTATCCTTTTCTGTAAAACAACCTATAAAACACATACAAGAAAATTGGAACGGAAATAATAACAACTGAAATTGTTGGCTCACCACTGAACATTGAATTGAAGTGTGGACTACAAGCGCATAGCACGATTTTATGGACCGGAATTAAAACATCACCAGCTTTCAGTGTTATATCACAGAACTAAATGAGAAAAATTTATGTTGGGCTTCAGAAGATTACAAAATACATTATACAAATTCTACCATTTCCGATTTTCTAAATTTATTTAGTCCTTCGAGAAGTTCGTGTGCAATATCTGTAGCTCGTTCCTTATGAAAAAAAAGAAGATTAAAATTAATGTACATTAATTAGAACTTTCGATTAAACGTAAAAATTAATAAATTATTAACAAAAAATTAACTTTCATGTAACCACTAGTAAATAAAGTACAACTAGACAACACTCTTCTGAGGATTTGCCTCGGCGATCTCTTATACAGGGCGATCTGCATCAACTCTATAGCAATATCGATAGGAAGAAAAAATTAATGGGATAGAGAGGAGGACAAAATTCAGTTTGATTTTTATCAATCAACCAATAACACATGAAGCGATCATAAATTTTATGATGATTTTCCCCTTCTAGCCTCTATTTTGAAGTTATGGTAGTCAAATTTTCGATTTTAAGATATTTAAACATGTAACATCAGGTTTTTATATCGTCGAATTTAAATTGTCACTGAAGTTATGGTAAGCTCTTTGTTAATACAATACGGGTGCCTTCTGCACTTCACTTCAATGCATTCTGCTATGCACAACATCAACAGCTAGCAGCATTTTGACAATAAGAGCAGTCAATGCTCATTTTCATGGTGCCGTTCTTTGTAAAAGCTTACAGTAAGAAAACCTTAATGCCCCAATAGGGCGAAACAACACAATATAAGACGATGTAACAGTAATAACATATGACTGCTATGAACCACGGTAGCCATCTTTAGTGTCACCCCATCCAATGTTATTTCATCTTCACTATACTGTAATAATTTACTTGTCACGGTCGCCATGTAATAATTTACCTGTGGCGCCATGTGGTAAATTAGTTAGAGATCGCCAGGTAATAGGAAGTTCGTTACGCCATGTATTAATTAAGTTAAGTCAGTTAAGCCTTAAAAGCGGATGTCCTAAGAGAAGCTCAGTGAGCAGACCTCTTTATAGGCATGCAGATGCCTAGAAAAAAATGGAAGTGCGGCTAAGACTAGCAGACACCAGAATAAAAGTCTTGACTCTATTAAGACTAACTAACAAATTCTTATTTATATAAAAGTAAATAAACATAATTATGCTTTGAAAATTACCTGTTCGATAGGTACCTACATTCCCGTTATTTGGGGCAGGTTAAGCCGAATTGCTTATTTGCTTAACTTAACAGAAAGATGTGACATAACCAGTTTGACCCATATTAAACATGTCGCAAAACTTGTAAACAAATGTAGTCACTTCTTGCAATTGTGACATACATTTGAGTGAACGTTTGTTGTGCTTAGCATGCATTAATATTATCGGTCCCACATTTATTGTGATCGATTAATTGAGTAATGGTTTTCAGGTCAATTGGATAAATGCAATAATGCAGAATGTACATATTTAATTTATTTGTAAATTGTTGGTTGTTGTTATGCATACTCACATCAGAATACCCACTGGAGACTTCTTCTCCGTCATCACTTGAAGATTCTGGCCATTCCATTTTCTATGTTATTCTCTTCGTTGTGTTGCCTAACGTCTTCCTAAAAGATTTATTTTATTAGAAAATTTCATTCAAGAAATCCAATATATTTCCTACTTTACACTTAATTTTTAACAGCCGCCAGATTTTCAAGAATTTCACCATTCAAATTATTAAATCTTTCATAAAAATGTCAACTAATCATTGCAAATGCGGTCCGCCAGAATAAACTACCAAATGCAATTACAGCAACACAGTCAATAACAGTTTATAACGGTAATATAATTAATTAATAATTGGAGATACCGAGTCGTCGTAATGAATGCCCAGTATAATCTCGTACAGATGAGAACATACAACAGCATAAAACATCCAAAAATCATACGACTTGCAAGGAAAGTAAAAATCTAAGTAAGTCCCCAAGTTATGCGATTAATTCGTTCCATCGATCTCCGTGCAAATTGAAAAACCCGCCTAAGTCGAATAGTGCCTGAGCGCTACCACTGGAAGGTTATTTGCCTTGCTTTGTGCATACAAAGCGTAAATGTGACAATCTTATCACATGTGTTTACAGCAGTGTTGGGAGGTTGTTGGCAAAATTCCCTCCAAAATGGGAGTTACTGGGGACTTTTCCCAAGATTATTATGCAAATTCACACAATTTTTTCCTAGGTACCAAAAAGTATAAGAGATACACCAAAAGAAAATTTCACGTAACTTTTAAAAACTAATTAGTTGTTATTGATTGGGGACACCTCGATAACAGTACATTCGCAAATTAAGAGTAAATTTATCAGTGCTACTACATATCAGCTAACAAACTCTCATCTCTAATAACATTTCTAGTCATTTCAACTATGTATGCCTAAGCAAATTTGTGCAATAGTGGTATTTTCATATTTTCCTCAAAGTTCTCAAAGCTTTTCTATTTAAAAAATTCTCAATAATTGAGTTCCACGGACATGCTTGGGCAGGAAAATTCAATTTTGTGTATCACTTTTAAGGAAATATTTTATGAACTTTAGATGTATGATTTTCCCAGACCAGAAATTTCCACAATTTGGGAGATTTTCCACGATCTCCCAACACTGGCGTGCACTAATGCAGCTATTATCCCATATCAGATTTTCGCATAACCCAATATATATATTTATTGTATTTAAGAACTTCAAATATTATGGTAGTATTTTAAGGAATAATAAAGGAATTAATAAAGGAATCAAAATATTATTATAGATTTTATGAACCTAGAGTTTACGGAAAGTTCTTAAATATTTTCGCAATATACCAATGACGATATACACAAAATATTCGTAACTGAATACTTTCGCTTTGAGTTGTTTACAGAACACTTAAAGTTTAAGTTAAGTGTCTATTTTATAAACAAAGTTTTAATTATTCAAACTAAATGGTTAAAAGAGATAAGATCCAAAAGTGGAGTTTTATTCAAAATCAAAGTTGTCAAATCATAAGTTCAGGATTTAAAAAAGTAATGAAAGTGACTTTAATTAGCATAGCATTAGCCACCTTCAATGTTATTAGTAATTTGAATATAGAACTATATGCCATATCCATCTTTGTTAATGTAATGGATATCGAAATATATACTCACGTGCAATAAGAGCTTTTTTTTAAGCTTGTATCCAATGACTGCTATTAACTAGAAGACATATGCGTCCGAACACCTCCTACTTCCCGTTAGGACTGTTAGATGTGGTAGCCTCACTACCCTTTCATTTGCACAAATTTTGAAGCCAATATTCCATACCCTTGACCACAAGCTAGTCCTAGCACTGTCAACAGGCAACCTGGCTGCATAACCCCCCCCCCCCCCCTTAATAGGAAGCACTGTGTTTGTGCGAGTTTCGCTCTCCGTAACAGATTACAATAAAGTGCTGCACTTAGCCACTGTTCCGACAACCTAGCACACTCTACACCTTACAGTTTAACATAAAATGGTGTCAGAAGTGGGATCTTAAATCCTGCAAAATGTTCCAAATTAAAAATGTAATTTAATTCGCCAAAGGTGAAGGCTTAGTTTATATAGCAAAAAGGATAGGCTATGAGGGAGAAAATCTTAAGCATTTTTCTCCATGTAGTAGAATCGCATATATACTAGTATAATACTTGAGTACTTGACTTGAAATTCACTTGAAGCTCAGGTAGGGCGGTTGATTGAATTAATTCCAATTACTTGACTTGAATTTTTCTTGAATTCAATTTTCCAATTACTTAACTTGAAATTTTCGCGTTGAATGAGCGTTTTCATGATATTTTGATTACTTCAAGCATACTTCAAGTATTCATGTAAACGTACTGATGGATGTAGTAAACTACGATATTTTCAAAGCGAGCGCATAATTTAGCGGTTGAAACTTTAATAAGTATTGAATGAATTCAGTAGAAGAGATCCCATTATATCGCAAAATTTTTAAATTAATTTTTAAATTTATAATTTTATTATTTTTGGAATTTTTCTAGTGCCCCATTTATTTTCTAATGCTATTTATTGTCGTTGACTTTGTATGGCTGACATCATATAAATAACCCTAAGCATTCCGTCAACTAACAATGACAATTCAATTGTAAACAAACACCCCGGCATTGGCAAATGTTCAATTTTATTGCCAAGGCTGTTTATTTTTATAACGATTTCACTAAAAATTTATTTTTGAAATAATTACATAAATTTTCCTATGGCAATAACTCTGATTGTATCTACAACACAGCACGAAGGCAATTCTTCACCACAATTCAAGACTCCGGAGTCTCGATTATATAAAATCAATGTCACAGATACCTCACTAGTATTAAGTAGGTATATCTAAATCACTTTTTATCACTTCAAGAAAAACAACTAAAAAACCACCGCACTATTTTTCGTAAATTCAAATAAATATAGTAATTTCGAACTGACAACAATCTTTTCACCCCCCCCCCCCCCCCAACGGGGTGACTACAAAAAATGCTTATCACACGTACACGAATTTTACGCAGCATAGCCTATCCTTTTTGCTCTATAATCTAAGGGTGTAATCTAAGGGTGAAGGTGACACTAATGGGATTACAGTGAGTACACAATCTCTATAACCATCGCATGGGGTGGAAAATATAAAAACCTAAGATCTAAAGCAAATAAAGTATTATGTTGAAAATTGTATAAATTTCATAATTAGATTTAAAATTATTTTAATATAAAAACAAGTAAAAAAACTAGAATTGGTCTAAGCCCAATTCTTATGATACCTTACTAGATGAATCCCAGTATAAAATTTCGTATGGTTACCTATCTATGAAGTGGTTTTTCGCATATATTTCTAGAAAGGTTCGTCGGACAGAAAAAATTATTATAACCAATTTTATAGGATTTCGTATTCTGAAGAAGTTTTTAGTACAATAAAAATGTCTACGACTGATCGTTTTACAGTATATGTAAAAAAAAAACTACATTTTTATATGGAAACACCAAGAAGGGGTTGCCCGATTTGGAATTTTTTTTTTAAATTTATTACTATAAAAAAAACCATGTACCAAATTTCAGCTTTCTATGTCGTCGCGTTCTCAGGCATGTACAAATATATAGTGGGAACCGAAATTTTTGTATGGCAACCCCACGAAGGAGTTTTATCTCATTTTCTTAGCTGAAGCTAAGTGAACACGTTCTCGAGTTATCGTGCGCACGGACGGACATGCAAAAATCAAAATAACTTTTAATACTATGCGTGGGTGTCCAATCCATTTTGTTCTACCATCATGATTTCTGTGCGTTATAAACGGAATGACAAACTTAGTATATCCTATAGTTTTCATATAGGGTATAAAAATGTCCGGTCATGGAAAGATTTTAGCACCATTAATATGTTGCATATATATAAAAAAAATATTGAAGGAAACTGTAAATATTCAATTGAAGACATATATATAGATGAAAATAAATTGATGAGTTCGAAACAAACTGGTGCTCGTCGTATCATTTTTGTGATTTAGCTATAATCTGGATTCTAAATAAGTGGAAAGAGGAGATTGAAAACGGAAAGGTAATACTGACAGTTTGTCGGGGCCCGAACTTGTATGCGGAAGCGGAAATGCATGGACCCGTAGCATTATGTGGACTAGCAGTAGGTAATTGCAGAGCGCATTGCTTCATATAGCAAAATGCTGGGATATTGCGTGCTGTTTACCACTGAATGCCTAATAACTTCACGGTACAGGTGTGTGCATAATTACTTCACTGGCACAGCTGTGTGATTGTAGGTGATTGTTTACAAACGAAGTAACAAATACCAAACATGTTATTTCGCACAATAATCTGCTTGACGGTTGCCGGTTTGTTTACTATAGCCCAGCTGATGACTAGAATGACAGTGACCGGCAGTTTCGTCAACGGCAGTAGAATATTACCGCATCACAGGTATGTGAGGGTCATGTTCTACTTCCGAGTTCAGCATCCAAGTTAACGAGGTGCGCGACTGACTGTAGGTAAACAGTTGCGTTTTTAATCAAATGATCGCTGGACGCGAGATAGTTTGGATAAATTGTAATTAGATGCTAAGTACATATGACTGTTCACGGTTTCCAAGTTTGAAAGTATGTATTTAGTTGGACAATAAGGAAGCTATCAAGATAAATTTTATCGTTTTTATTGAAATCTCTAGGAGTGATTAAGTTTTCAGGGAATACGACAATTTTTCTTGATTTGAAGCGTGCTTGTCAAACTTTGGGTAGATATATTCTATTAGGATGATTAAATGTGGAATGCAAGGAAAAGAACAAAATTGGTTTAAACGCTATTTAACAAACAGAACGCAGAGGATTAACCCTTTGCACTTAAAACTTTTTTCCATGGAGGAACAAGCAACTCCGCGATATTTTTAAATAAAATAAAATATTGTCACATAGGTATGTATAGTCAAATAAAAAATAACTTTATTATTTGAATGTTTAAATAAATATTTATGACTTCATTATATTTTCTAGCTAGCATGCAATACTTTTCGTGGATGAGAGACACTCGGGGAGAGAAAATATTCCTAAATTGATCATGTAAATTAAGATGGTGAGTGAGACTCACCGTTGGAGTGAAAGCGTTTTAAAATAAACAACACCTATCATTACACGAAATTATAGACCAAACGGTACTACAATGATCGATATTGGGTGTAACATTTTTCTTACTGTAGGTATAGGTATATATAAATGATATTAAAAGTACATTATTAAATTCATAAGTGCCATTGTTTGCGGATGATATGCTGATATATGTAGCAGATGATGTGAATTGCAAATGATATATTAGTAAGACAAAGTGTAAAGAGAATCTATAGAGCAGAGGTGGCCAAGACGTCGACCGCGTAGACGTTTTTGGTAGCCCGCGAGAGTAAATTCAATTGAAAATAAATTACAATAAATTGCCATTTTCAGATAATTGAAGAATTACTAGAAACTTGGAGCAAGAGTGCACATTATTTAAATCGGGAATTCCAAAGTTTCGCCGAACAGTTAGAGAATTTACACGAGGAATTGGAAAGAACTCGGGAAGAAGTCATCAGTTTCGTGGTGTTCCCTTTTAACAAAGGCATTAACATTAACAGAGTATCTATCAACATCGGCCAATTAATTGATGCTGAATTTGTTGTGGCCGAGGAAGAAATTATAGTTGGTTCGACATAAGTATTTTTTAAAATGTGGAGCATTCGGAAATACCTACAGATTTTTTAAAAAAAAAGTTTTTGCGTTTTATTTAAAACCGTTGCTGACGGTAGACCGCTACGATATTTTGAATTATAATGTAGAGCCCGCACTTCAAAAGTTTGGCCACCCCTACTATAGAGTGAATCCGGGCTCGGTGTTACTATTGATTGAACTAAAATAGCAAAAAAAAAGTAGGTCTTCTGAGACTATTTATAATACGATTATTCTTCCACATATTAACTATTGTTCTTCAATTCTATATTTATGTAACTATCTAAACAAACTACAAATTTTGCAAAACAAGGCGAAAAACATCAGGGACGCACATAAAGGGTAATGATGCAATGTAATGCAAATACGCTCGCCAAGAGCATGCTGCACAATGACGGTGAACTGAAAACTGCTACAAGGCTGTTAAAGCGCAAGCCAGGAAAAATCTACACCTGCATAAGGAACTAAACTGGAATATGTCCGGCTCTTTCCTTGCCAGCCACCACGGGGACGCGGACAAGCTAAGCATGCCAGACATGCCAAGGCAAAGGATGGTCTCCGTGGCTAGACTAAGGCTGGGCCATTTCCTACCAGTAAAAAAACACCTGTTCTTGAAACAACCATGTCCCTCTTGCGCTTATTGCAATAACGCCAACCTAACAGCAGCCCACTTATTCCAGCAGTGCAGCGAACTACAAAGCCTACTAAACGAACTAGGGACCACAAAGGCACCTACAGAACTCCTTACCTACACTAAGGACGACACAGGCTTACTTCTCGCTGCACAAGACTTACTTACAGAACTGCAACATGGAAACGAGACTCTAACGGACGGACATTTTTATATTACAAAAAATTATATGCATAATGTATGTACACATATACATAATATATGTGTATGTATGTATTTATATATACATAATATATATGGAATATAGGCTTTGTATTAAATAAGAACAAGTATTGCAACGTAAACTTACACTTAACTTAAATTTCCAATCTTTCCAATTTTATTCACACATAGTAACAACACTTTACAATCGAGTACTTATTTTTTGTTACCACATAAAGAAATGAATTGAATGAATTTATAAACTAAACTAACCAATAAAAAAAAAATAAAGAAGCTAGAAGAATTGCACTTTGTTCTATCATTTCATTTCTAAATTTGGTATTCCAACTTCCATTTCAATTGAGCAACGGCCTGATTTCATGTCAACAGTAATGCAATACCTTTGCAAATTACTTAAAATCAAGAAATAAACACTACTCCGTATCATACACAATCAGATGGAGCTCTGGAAAGAGTTCATGCTATTACTCTTCGGAATAAGTATATACGAAATTTCATTGATAATAAAAAGTAATGGGACGAGTACTTGAATTTAATAGTTTATCTTATAATACTAATGTATATTCGAGTACAAACTATTCTCCATATGAACTACTTTTGACGAATATAAAAATTGAAGAAAAATATTAAAATTATAGAATATAATACAAATAACACAAGACCCAACTTTCCAGGGTAATTCAGGGTTTATATAACCATGAACCTGATGTGAATTATTCGATAACACACTTCAGATATCGCTGGATTATATTTTGAAAATATAACCGAGATACATTTCTATGAACAATCCTGGGTTTTGGTGGCATATTTAGATATTTCATTCCTAAAATATCGTCAGGTTGTTATAAAATTCTAATAAAATAACAAAATTCTGTTATAATAGAACTGAAAATATAAACTGTAAGAGAATACTAAAGCCAATTCAAACTATAGTTCCTATAATTAAGACATCTTATAATAACCTTATTAATATTATCGGATCCAGTCTTAAAACACTTTTTAGTAGGTACAATGGACCAAAATCGAAATCACCTAAATAGTGCTATTGAAGATCTCAGGTAAAAGCAAAGACAGTATTTCCATTCTACAAGAGCAAACAACAATTCTTAGTAATACCGTAAATAATTTAAATGAAAGAGGATGAAATGAATAATGCGTTAAAGGAAATAAATAATCTATCTTTGGATATAACAGAAAGAATTAAATTCTACATTAATCAAAGAATTAGAACTTATGTATATTAAACTATCTGAACACTCCAATAATTGAAACTGAAATGGATTTAAATGTCTTAATAGATATCATTATATGTTTACGAAAAACTGGACAAATACACCCTTCGATTATAACAGTTAACATCTTTTTATCAAAATTAATTGAATAGTTGGTTATATGTAATAACTAGGCCCATAATATAGTTTATAAAATCTAAAAAATTAGAAAATATGTAACGGGAGCTAGGATAAAAAAAGAATAAAAATTGTACTGCTAGTACCTACAACAATATACTTCTACCAGATTTAGATTTATTCAATCACTATAAAAATAAACTTGTTCAAACGAACTCTTGCACGGATAATAATTTAAAATATGAACTATTATTAAAATCCCTCAATTTCCGCTTAACCACTATGCACTTGTAGTCTACTACGAGTGAGTAATGGCCACTAGCACATCGGCGGACACCGAAAACCGAAAGTCTGTACACCGAAAATGTTCTTTGTTTACACATCAAAATCCGAAAACCTTTTTTGGTTAAATAGCAGTGACATTTAATTTTCATAAAAGTTGTGTGATGAGGACTCATACGAAAAACCTTGTTTTAATGTGATAAGGTATAACATTTTATAATATATCTTATATTTATTAACTATATAAACAAAACGTATCCCGACAAATTTAAAAAAGTTTTTTGTAAATAGTCCAATCCAAAAGTGAGTTAAGAGCGAAAATTATTTTCGCCCAGAAAGATTCCACAATGTAGAAACCGAAAATAAATTGACAGATCCAACCGAAATTTCGATTTCGGCTGATCGAATGAATAAAAAACTAAATAATATTCAATACATACAATATAATAGTTTTTTTTAACTCTGAGATAAATATACCTACTTTTTTCTTAGTATAATTCTTAGTTTATCCTATTCTCTTGATTTTGTTAATCATTAGAGCAAAAATCTTGTTTTAAAGGGGAATAAATTGAGTTTTTCAGTTCATAATTTCCGCTCCTTGTTTTTAATATGCAATTCCCTTAAAAAGAAACTAAAGGCAAAACCGAAAAACAAGATTTTTGCTCCAATGATTAATAAAATCATGGGAAATAGGAGAAACTAGTAATTTTAATAATAAAATAGGATATTTATCTCAGATTTTTAAGAAAAACACAACTTTTATCTCTTTTCGGCCGAAAAACGAAATTTTGGTTGCATCTGTCAATTTCTTTTCGGTTTCCACATGTGGAACGTTTCGGGACGAACAATTTTTTCGGTCGTACTAAACCTCACTTTTGTGTTTACATTGAAAATTATATTATTTTATTTTATTATTTATTATATTATTATAATATGGATAGGGATTTCGAAGTAAAATTAAAATCCTTTTTTTGTATGAGCTCTCATCATACAAGTTTTATGATAATGTTACTTCTATTTAACCGATAAAAAGTTTTCGGTTTTTTATTCGAAAGCAAAAGCGAATTTTCGGTGTAGAACTTATCGGTTTCCGGTTTCGATGTGAAAGTCCTTTAAAGAGAGGCCAATGGGCCAAAACCACACTTATAACAATGGACTGAGCGTATTGTCATTTTCCTATAGGAAAGAATGGCCCAAGTTTTATAGTTTTCTCTTTCGCCCTATGGCAGAGTTGGAGCTACCAACACAAAATATTGCTTACTGAACGTTTTCTTATGCCATTTGATGTTTTTATGTTGGCTACAGATGCAATCACTGCAGAAAGAATAAGGTCGTCTCTCTTTCCCATACCCAGGATTCGGGCAAGAATAACTTTTGAAAATTAAAGTCAGAATGAGTTTAATTCCTTATAAGCGATTAAAATATTACTTTGGAGCAAGAAATTATATTTTTTTAATTTAATTCGATTTACGGGTATAAAATTTTGTCTGATTGGTTAAGCTTTACATGTTTTTTATATAGTAAACGTTTTAAACGGTGCTCTAACGGTGATATACAGAAACACAATATTTGTGCCACATGAACCATGTTTACATGCAGGGTTGAAACATGGTTCAACTCGGGCAATTTGTCAAGATTAAAATTACTAATAACTCCAACAGATTGGGGCCCCGGATCGGCAAACACGCTTCATTGGCAAGCCCATTTACTATCGTGAGCCCCCTGCAGAAAATGGGCGCCACTCCTGACCACTGGAACACGTCGCCCAATAAGGTTATACACTGACGCAGGCGAATATAGCGGTACGTGTCGAGCTATTCACAACTGTGGTTGCAGTCAACAGGAGGTACCACCAGCTGAGGAACAGGGTTAGCTTTTCCCTTGGTGGTAAATGCCCATGTGGAAAATATTTCAGAAGGTACCTATATCCCTCTAAATTAGTTTCATACAGAGAACCTGAAAATTTCCAAATAATGGGGAAATCTGTTGTCGCATGAGTACTTTATTTTATAGTGCCACATGATTAAAATTGCCACAAAAAGGAGAGACGTTTCAGACTACACTGAACATTGCTAAAATTTACTAGATACTTTAATGTTTTGCATGGCTGTGTAGAAAAATGTATAGGGCGAGGGCACACACTCGCATACACGTTGGTGAAAAACACGGGATTCTATATACCGCGCAAATATATACATACCCATATAAAATTGGTTTGACGATCTAAAACTGCGTTCAAGCTACTTAAGTCTTTAACCCGGCCTCCGGAGTAGTAATGCGCTCCTGGTGCCCAGCAACACAAAGTAATCAAGTACGACGCTGTGAAGAGGAGGGAGGGGTATACATATTCGCTAGGTAAGCAATTTCAATTGCCTAACGCCTCCGGGAATAGTTTAGAGCCATGGCTTCTTACACCTGTCTGGCGGTAAATTCTACAGAGCTAAAATTGCACTTTTAACGGATATCACGCAAAAATATGGAATTATGTATATAAAAAGGGCAATTGGACTGCCAAAAGCTAGATGGAGGTAGTCGTCATTTAAAATAGTAATCTAAAAATATCTACTTATATTTATTGATTTATTTAGTTGCTATACCAAAGAAAAACCACTCAGGTATTCGTTAGAAAGAGCCGTTTGCGCTGCCTTACACAATATCTTACTACAAAGTAATGTTTCAAAAACGGAACAGGAAAATATAAAAATAGACCAGGAGATATTGGAGCATCGCACAAACACTGCAGCCTTTTTTGGAACAACGAAAAGGATTACGACACGCGCGAACATGAGGTAATCCGTCGAAAAAAATTTATTATGTGAAAGATATTTTCATTTTTTATTAATAAAAAAATTTACAGTTATTTTGTTCATAATAACTAAAAAAATGTACATTGGTCTATATTACCTTTTTTGGTCCGGTGTAGTACACTCGTGGAGATTGCGAATTGATTTGCTTTAGAAAGTGCTTACAAGTGGGACTTTTTGAAAAAAAAAAAACAAAAAAATGCATCATGAATTTATTTCATTTATACGAAACATAACTTAACCCATCAATTCAAGCAATTTGACTAATTATAAATCTTTATTGAAGTGTAGTTTACTGCACTGGATCAAAAGAACATAATAATTATGTCGAAAGTAAAAAATTTAATTAATTTAAAAAGTCCATTATGTCGGCGAAAGATAAGAAGACAAATGAATTAATTCAAAAATTGCGGCTTTAACGTAGCGTTTAACTCGTTTATTGCTAAAGTATGGGCACTTAATGCTGCTATTATATTTTGTTGTCCTTCTATCAACCGCTCAAGAAGATTATTTGTCTTGCAATTTTCTGCATATGCCAATTCAATGTAATTTTTGCATTTTCCAGATATTCCTTTAGTAGGGGTAGTTGCTTTTCGTTTTCTTTCATTTTGGTACTGTACTTCTTGTTGGAATTTACGTGTTGCAGACAAAGAAATATTTGCATCAGCAAAGCTCTCTGCATCTTCGTCCTCTCTAAAGGATGCAAGTTCTTCGGTTTTTACTTGAAATTCTGTCATCTACAATAATATTATCATTCAAAAGTATAAAACTAGAAATAACTATTTTTACATTTTTTCCGAATCCGAACTTCTCAATTTTGTCATCTCCTACAATATATTCTTCTCCGCATATACTAAGAATCATGTTGTCGTCAGCTGAAAATTCCAAACTGGGATGCACAGTAGCTCCGCCGATTCCCATGCGTTCATTTGTTAAGAGACGAAACCTTTTAAGCACGTTCAGCCTCATATCAGTCCAACACTGTGGTAATGTTTATAAATAAAAATGTCAGTAATACAAAGAAAAAGTAAATTTGCCTTTTTCCACTGTTGCGCTGTTTTCGCTGAACCACAAGAATTTAATCTTTCTACTATTTCTTCCCATATTTTATCCTTGCATTGTGCACTGACAAACTTCCTCTCTAATACATCATAATTTTTTCCTACTTCCCGAATCAGAACTGATTTTTGGTGTGCGGACAACTTTCCAGCCTGTAAATAGCATATTACAATTTATTAGTGATAATTAATAATTATATTAATATATATTATTAATAGTAAATTTGTTTTGTTAGTTGTATAATCGTCTTCACTTGCTTTATTTCATTTCTTTCTTTCTGTCTTTCTTTGTTTTCTTATTATACCCTAGATGAAATCTAAAGGGTATACTAAGCTTGTCATTCTGTTTATAACACTCAGAAATAATGATGGTAGAGAAAATTAGGTTGGATACTCAACCATAATATTAAAAGTTATTGTTATGTCCGTCTCTGTCCTCACAATAAGAAAAAAAAATTTAAGTTCGAAAATGGGATACATCGGGTCACTCCTTCGTAGGGTTGCTATACAAAAATTTAGTTTGTTACTATATATTTGAACCGTGCCTGACAACCAGTCGACGCGACGTACAGAGCGGACATTTTAAACACAGATTTAAAAAAAAAATCAAATTTGAGTTCGAAAATGGAACGAATCGGGCAACTCCTTCGTAGGGTTGCCATACAAAAAATTCCTTTTTCACTAGAAATTATGTACACGGTGTTTTCATAGTAATAGTAAATAAAACTGGACTAAATCGGACAACCCATTCTTGGTGTTGCCATATTAAAATTCAGGTTTTTTTCGTATACTGTAAAAATGATCAGCCCTAGATGTTTTTATTGTACTGAAAAGTTTCAGAGTTCCAGGAGTTCAGTGACTTTTTCAAATTTATTATTATTAATAAACGTTAAAATTTGAACTACCGTTGTTTATAAGCAAATATTTTCATTAAATGTTAATGTTTTGTAAAATTATTGCGCGCTAATACATTTAAAATTTCTGTCAACGAGTGGCTTAAGTTTTTACTCGTTATACCGCTTCCTTATTAGTTATATATTCAATGAGTGCAATGAGTACATTGAATCTTAGAATATAAGAGAGAACAGGAAGTGTTGATACGTATAAAATTCGTGTAAATCAGCGTGGCTTTTCTTGGAGCTGCTTGAAGTAGGACAGAATATATTGAAGAAAAAGATACCTTATGAAAAATATCTGTTCAGCTGCTTGATTTGCTTACGTTTGAGATAACTGAGAAACGCCTGAGGTGCCTGGCGACTAAGACCACTTTAGGTGGGAGGTAAGGGCAATATTTTATCCCATGTCCCGCTCTCTATTACCATGTTTACATGCAGAATTGAAAGATGGAGTGAAGATTGAGTTGAGTTTTCGACTCATGTTTTTGAGCACGCAGGGTTGAGATATTGAGTTTAGAACGGGTCCAACTATAGTTGAAGTGACAGTTAAACATAACATTATTTATGGTATTTTTTGTGATGAAGTTATAAATTTTGTTTAAATAAACAAAATAAACTCACAATAAATACCAAAACTTTCGAGTAAAGAATGAATAAAATAAATTCCAACTGTTAGCTGCCAAGTCGACTACTCAATCCGTGTTTATAAGACACTATTTCGACTGGACTACGCCAGCCAAGCGTGGTGGAGTCGAGTCCAATTTCAACTCGAGCCGCGTATACATGTAGTTGAACTCGAGTTGAACCATGGCTCAACCCTGCATGTAAACATGGTATATGTTGATTAATACTACTCGTCTGTTCTGAGCTTTCACTACAGCAGAAACAGCTTCCAGCCATGACAATAATGTTGCTTCGCGTAGTTCCTTATAAGATTACCGAAATTAATTGTGTACGTGTTCAATTAAGTCACAGTTTTTGATATAAACAATAACTGTATCACAAATTCACAACACGTAATGATTATTAAATTATTATATTATCACCTCAAATCGCAAAAAAACATCTGTACAGCCGTCCGATGAGAAATTTCAGAAATTTCGCAGTTTCAAAATGGCCGGCTTGCTGTAGTATTGGTATGCTGCCCGTACTCCCGATCAAAACTTGGTAGCACGGACTTTTCTACCCCCGAATACTTCTCACCCGTAAAAAGTGCCAATATCCACCCGTGTGGGCTATGGCTTAGCAAGATATGGCCGATGTGAGAGGAACTTGTTGTCTTGCAACCTCATTTGGACACAATTTTTTTTTTCGTTTTTCGTACTATGTTGATTGGCAGTTTTGAATAACGTGGTTGGATCTGCAAGATCTCCTATGTAGACAATTTTCCAATTTTCAGTTTTTGGTACTGTTGGAAAGACCTCAAAGAGATTCAACTCATGGAAATTTCGCGGATGTAATAAAGGCACTCAGGTCAGAATTCCTTAAACAAAAATAAAAAAATTACTCACGCTTTCTTTTAAATTGGTGGTTTCTTCGTTTACACAATCAGGGATCTCACATTGTTTTTCATATACCTGCAGGTATTACTGAGATAAGGAAATGCTAATTTTTGCTTTAAAAAAAACATAATCTTAACAATAAAGCGTACTTACATTTGTGTTGCAGTCCCCACATGAAGAAATATCATGAACTGGAATAGCAAAATTTTTAAGTAATTTGCGAATTTTTCTGTTACAAATAAAACTTCGATTGAAATGTTCTTCGCATACAATACTACTCACAGAGGGAATGTAGTCCATCCGCCCAATACTTTGAAGCCATTTAGCACGAGCTTTTTTATTTTTTGGAAATCTATAAAATTATATGCCTAAATTAAAATAAAGGAATCGTTTGCGCCCCCTTTTTAGGTAAAAGAAATATAGGACTGCCATTGAAAAGAAGCAATCTTCTGAGAATTATCGAATAAACAAATCGACATGATCTTAAACTTTCGTATATTCCTCTGTTTCTATTATATATATTTAAAAAAATGTTCACAAATAATTGTAAAATAAGATTATATGTTTTTTTAAATATATTAACTTGCCTAAAAAACGATTTTGCGCAATTTCGGCGATTGTTTGTGCAACATGGCACTGCACAATTCATCACGTTAAATTAACAGCTTTAATTTCACAAAACTCAGAACAGAATAAAACTATACATTTTAAGCTTCCGAAACAACACGATTTCAAATATATAATATTTATTAAAACCGTTAAATTTTACAAAGTTTAACTGAAGGCTCTGAAATGTTTACTTTCAGAAATTAAGAAATGTCAAAGCTTACGAGTACGAAACTAAAGGCCGAAATACAATGATACCGACAAGACATTTACGACGACAAATTCAAGGTTGATCTTATGGCAATACCATAATGCTGTACCCAATGGCGCCGATCGAATTTGACGCCGCAACCAGAGTTGAGAATAATTAAGCTGAGTTGGCTTTGCTTTCCCCGAATTAATTTTGCTGCGCTGTAGTTCCTTATATGAATACCGAGGTTAATTGTGTGCGTGTTCAAGTAACTTACAGTTTTTGATATAAACAATAACTATCACTAATTCACAGCACGCAATGAGAATTAAATTATTATATTATCACCTCAGGTAAAGAGCTGAACAGTAATTTCAAATTGACTGAAATTATTTTGTAGTTCGTCAGCTCTACTGACTCGTGTAATCGCCGGGTGAGCAGGTAAGTCGTTGTGAAAATTACTGCCATCTACTTGTTAAAACCAAATAAAATTTTAACTGTAAACACAATAAATACCACTTTAATATCAAACTGCCGACCTACACGTAGCAATCACGTAGCACGCGCAAATTGCTGAGCTAGTCCCAAGACATGCCATCACCAAGCTATATAGAATACAAGAATACAAGGTATTCTCATTGAATAAATAACTAATAAGAAAATGACATATCGGGTGAAAACCTAAGCCACTCGGTGAAATGTATTGGTGTGCTGTGTTTGTATTCGTTTCGTCATGGCAGCAGTGAAATTTTGAAGAGGGATAATTAACTACATTTACACGGCGCGAGTAGCTTTCGTAAGTAACTTTTTTAAGTTGTTTCATTTTGACGTGTTCATACAAATCTTCTATTTACGAAAGAACTTTCCACTTTCTGGGCCCACGGAAGTAAAGGTAATGAAAGTTGAAAGTGAGAGCAGGACCTAATTTTATGTGTATCCACTTTGCTGAACACTACTTACGTAACAAACGTGTATGGGCTAGTTTAGACGGTGTAGTTTTTGCACACGCCGCGCACGAAAAAGGTGGGAAGGAGATGATCGGAGATGGGGGAGGTCGCGCACAGAGCAGCGCCCGAGCATCGCGCACGAACATGAAATTTTTATCAATTTCTCTTTCACTTACTTCTACGAGTTCGGGAGAGTTCAGACAAATTTTTATTTTTATGAATTTTTCTTTCACTTGTTTTTGCATTCGGAGGAGTTCAGAAAAATTTGTTAACGGTGATTTATTCAGTTTTGAACCATTGGCGGTGAAGTACTGAGTGTGATTATTACTGTTTTTAAATTGGTATTTTAATTTAAAAATTTTCGTAGGAAAAGAATAAAATGAGCTTAAGGTGGAACCGCCAATTAGTTGAAAAACTGTGATATTATCAAGGGTCTGAGAGCTGAACTCATATTCATGTCTAAAATATAAATGATATTTTTATAATTTGAGTTTTGGAAGTTATTATTATATGCTAATAAAAATACCTTTCAAAATGTGGAAGATATTCAATAAAAATATTAACAGCCCAAATAACTTTCAGCCAACGTGAACGTCATAGACGACTAACGATTAAAGAACTGCCCCGTAACCCCCGGAATATACAAGCCATGAACAAAGTCGAAAAAAGAGAGCAGTCCACAGTCTTCTTGCCTAGTCTTACTATATATAATATAATTTCGATAAATTTGTTCTACGTGCTATTTTCTTTTTAAACTATTAGAAAGAAAAAATATTTGGCCTCAATTTGTTTTAACTTCATTTTGCTGTGTGAGCGACAGTTTTGGGCTTTAGGACCTGTTTAAGATGAAATTTTAGTTTTTCCTCCATGACGAGTATACAAAAAGCATTGAGAGTGAGCTCTTACTGCATGCTGTACCCGGAACGTTAAGGCCTTTTAATGTGTCGGTGCCTTCGGCGACTTCATGGCTTGTATTATATTCCGGAGGTTACGACTGTCCCTATTTTCCTGCGTGCCGTGGAAAAACTATACCGTGTTAACGCACAGCTAGTTTTTCCCTGCTTGCACAAAACAGAATGGCCGCTCACGCAACGCAAAAACTATACTGTCTAAACCAGCATTATACAAAAATGTTATGAAAGTACTTGTCATGAAATTTACTTATGAAAGCTACTTTCGTCGTGTAAATTTAGCTTTTCTTATGATGAAATGAAACAAAAAAGTACCGTAATTGCTGGATAAGTAGACTGACGAAGACCTACTTTCTCAACAGAGTTCTCAGTATTTCCAATATGTCCTTCTAGTGAATCGCTCCTAATGTGGCTGTCTACACAAATCTATTAAAAAGCTTATTAGTATTTATATTCGAAATAAAACAAAAAAAGTACCATAATTGCTGGATAAGTAGACTGGCTGAGTTCTACTTTCTCAACAAAGTCTTCGTTAATTGCAATCTGGCTACTTCTACTTGTGCTGCCCCCCTGCGCCTCTTGCTTTACAAAAGAAGTATCCCCAATCGGATCCTCTTCATTTATCTATAATAAAGCTTATGAGTAGTTCTATTTGAGATGTGATAATATACAAGTACCCTCATTGCAGGATGATTAAGTACATTTGAAAAATCCGCTTCATTTTCAGATGTGCTGTCTCTCTGAGAAGAAATATTATCAAAGAAAAATGTAGGTATGCAGCTATGCGAAATATTTATAATATTATACTTACTATAGACTTTGAACAGCAATCCTCACATTCCGCAAAGTTATGCAATGGTATTGCACAACTTTTTAAGGTTTTGCGAATTTTGTTGTTGTTAATGTCGTTTTTATTGAAATGTTCCTCACATACGTTACTTTCTTTTGAAGGTATGTAATTCATCCGACCAATAGCTTCAAGCCATTCTTTACACAAGTCCTTATCTTGAGGAAACCTAGTTTGTACAATTTGGAAAAATAAAAGAAAACTTGAAAAACTGCGAATAAACGAAATTTAATAGAAGAGATTATATTGCAACGTTTTCAAATTAATTTTGAACTCATTTTTTAACTTTTTAAATTGTTAAGAATTTTCCTAGTGCCCCAATTATTTTCTGATAATATTTCTTGGCGTTGCCTTTGTATGACTCAAATGATTTAATGACCATGTGACAATTCAATTGTAACCAAACAAACCGGCATTGGAAAATGTTAAATTTTTGCCATGGCTGTTTGTTTTAAAAAAAAAATCACTTTTATTTTACTTAAAACCGTATAATTTATAAGTAAAGCTATTAAACTTGCTTGAAGAATGTTTTCCCACGACAATAACGCCGGTTGTTTCCGCAGCACAGCACAGCGCACTTCAACACCATAATTAAAGACTCTGGGATCTCGATTATATATAATCTCGTAAAAAAAACAAATTCACTATTGTATCACACTATTATTAAGTAAAACTCACTTTTAATTAGTTATTTACCAGACAATCGCTAAATCAAACCCGAACTTCTTTTTATAAAATCTGAAATGTCAGAAATCAAACAGAAATGTCGAATAATGCCCGGCATCTTGTCATTTCCCCTCCCACCACATTCAAAGGGTTTGACTGTCATTGAATTGCTTGCACACGACCGCTGACATATAATAAGAATGGACTGAGCGTTCTTGCTTCAAAAATGGCACAAATATTAAACAGGCTGTGAAAACCCTTTATTTCGTACAATTGCACAACGATTAATAATTTATTATTATTTGTCGATTGGAAACACTAAAAATGTTATAAAATAGTATTGCATTAAATTAAAATTATTTAGAAAGTTAAAATTGTTTTAATTAACCCAAAAACTTATTTGTAATATTACTGAAAAATGTGCTCTGCAGATTTGTTGTCAAATTTCCTTGAGCTTGTAAGAGATAAAAACAATATATTTGTCTGAATTTTTATGCCAATTCCAATGCATTCCAATTAATACAACCGTACTATTTCCAAAATTGGTTACAGTTCAGTGTAGATTTTGAGATTGAAAGAGACAAATAGATTTTAGCAAAAATTTGTGCCATTTTTATACCCTAGATGAAATCTATAGGGTATACTAAGTTTGTCATTCCGTTTGTAACGCACAGAAATAATGATGGTAGAGCAAAATGGATTGGACACCCCCGCATAAAATTAAAAGTTATTTTGATTTTTGCATGTTCGTCTGTCCGTCCGTCCGTGCGCACGATAACTCGATAATTCACTTAAAAGGCTGAAATTTTGTACACGGCCATTAAAAAAAAAAGTAAAATTAAGTTCGAAAATGAGACAAATCGGGCAACTCCTTCGTGGGGCTGCCATACAAAAATTTCGTTTTCCACAATATATTTGGACACTACCTGAGAACACGTCGTCATAGAAAGCTGAAATTTGGTACATTGTGTTTTATAGTAATAGCAAATAAAATGTCGAAAATGGACTAAATCGGGCAGCCCCTTCTTGGTGTTGCCTAATAAAAATTTAGGTTTTTTACACAATTTTGAAAACGATCAGTCCTAGACATTTTTATAGTACTAAAAACTTCTTCAGTATAAGAAATCCTATAAAATTGGTTTTAATCATTTTTTCTGTCCGACGAATGGTTCTAGAAATATATGCGCGAAACCAATGCAAAAAATCAAAATTGCTCAAATGGGTGACCATACGAGATTTCATACGTGCATTCATCTAGGGTATCATAAGAATTGGTCTTAGACCAATTCTAGCTTTTTCACTTGTTAACTATAGGAATTAGATAGGATGGCTCAGTCCATTCTTATTATATGTCAGTGCAGTATTCGCACGATACCCTGCTTCCTTATTATTTATTCAATGGCAATAGCACGTTTCATCAAGGAGGATCTTACATTCCAGTTATTTTATGATGCGAATAATTAAGAAACTATTGTATCATGAATGGGTAAGATTTGTATAAGCAATTTATTGTCATAACATGCTAAATAGATATACATATTTCAGGTGAATTGCACTTGGAAATTTATGCTCAACGAATATAACGAGAATACGGATATCCAGTAATTTTGAGTAAACCAAAAGTGACATTTACAGAGACATTAGTAGCACCGCGCTCGTTTGACTATCTTCATTAAACCGTCTGAAGGATCTGGTGAATTTGCTCGCATTACAGGAATAATGGAATCGTTATCACCACAACAAAACACATCGCTAGAATTTTCGGATGAAACAATGGGAACAAATGTTTCTAAGCCATTTATCGATTCTAGTGAGCTAGCTTTTTATTTAGCAGCTCAAGGTGCTGTTAAGGTAGTTTTCAAGGTGACTTTTATATAAAATATGAGATAGGTATATAGCTAAATACGTTTTCCCTTTTTATAGATCCACGATTAAAACAACTATTAGTACTCTGAAGCATTATGTAGATGAACTGTCGGGATTTTGAGAGGCGCCCTAACATGTTGCTCAATTTCGAGAAAGAATATGATTTAACTAAAGAAAATGATTTATCTGAATTGAAATGTTGTACCGTGTTTTGTTTTTCTGAAAGTAAACAGTTTTTTTTTATATATACAGAGAAGTCGAAATGAGAATGCGAGCATCAATTCGTGGTGGTAAAACTCTAAGCTATGATGACTGTCTAAGAACCTGCAGCTACAACGAATGGTGTTAATTGATTTACCTGGAAAAATTTCGGTAAAATCAGCTTCAGCTTCTTCAATTAAAAGTCACACATGTTCAAGAGAAAATAGAAGAATTTATAAATGCAAGAAAAATAGTTGCGTTAAAATTTACACTCGTATATAGGAATTTATCTCTTCCAAACAAAAAAAGCACCTTATTTGGAAATAATGCGAGTACTACGCAGTCTTTCCGAGATAAAAACAAAAAATAAATAAAATAATGTGTATTAAATCTGTGTGCCGACCCGACAAACTCTGCTAATTAATATTAAGTGAAAATTGTTGCTATTATTATAATAACTGAATTCATTATTGAAAATTTCCTTTTTACTAATATATATGTAAATGTTTAATAAAAATGTTAGGTGTATATCTATCCACTTTTAAATAAATTATTTTATTTGAATTGCACTCCTTACAACACAACTATTTTTTTTTCTTACCTCCGACGCATTCAATGGACGACAAATTCTTAGATATTTTGTAATATATTTGAATAAATTTAGTGCAAAATAATTTTCAAATTGAGCTTCAAGAAAGGATCTTAAACAAATTTAAAAAATGCTTCCAAAGAAAACGTTGAGTTTTATCTCCAAGGAACTATGTGCTATTCATTGAATAAATAACTAATAATGGAAACTGCATATCGGGTGAAAGCCTAAAGCCATTCGGCGAAATATCTTTAGTGTGCTGTGTTTGTATTCGTTTCGTCCTGGCAGTAATGAAATCATGACATTTCGAAAGGGGACATTCTTTGTAATCCAAAGTTATATAAAATTAACAAATTTTTAGCGCCCTCTTATTTTCAGATAATATTTCTTGGCATTGCCTTTGATAATTTAATGCACTTGTCACAATTCAATTGTAACCAAACAAACCGGCATTGGGAAATGTTAATTTTTTTGCTATGGCTGTTTATATTTATAAATATTTTACTTTTATTTAAATGAAAACGCTATAATTTATTAGTAAAACTATTAAACTTGCTTGAAAAATCCTTTCCCACGACACAAGTTCCGGTTGTTTCTGCAACACAGCACAGCGCACTTCAACACCATATTGCAAGACACTGAGTCTCGATTATATATGTAAAATCCCGTTCACAAAACAATATTTCACTGCCATTAAGTAAATATCACTTTTAATTAGCGTTTTTACCACAAAATCGCTAAATCAAACGCGAACTTTCTTTTCATGAAGGCTGAAATGTCAGAAATCAAGTAGAACTGTCATATAATGCACAGCTCTCTTGTCATTTCTCCACCGCTCAATGGGTCTGACTGTCATTGAATTGCTTAAACACGTACGTCGTACACTGTATTCGCACGATATCCCGCATATTAGTTATTTATTCAATGTCTGTACATGCTTAAATACTTAAATCTATCATTTTTAGGGTTCCGTACAACAAAAAGAGAAAAAGAACCCTTATCCGTCCCTGTGTCTGTCTGTCATAGACGTTATACTCGAAAACGACGATTTCGATACCTAGTCAAAGATTATGATTTTTTTTTTTTAATTTTTAATGAGGGTCGGTTGGGCCCCCTCAAAAAACAATTCAAGGATTTAAAAAAAATTATTGGTTATATAATTATAGGTAGGTATATATACGGATTTCACAAAAGCCTTTGATAAGATTAATCAAACGCTTTTGATCAATAAACTTAGATCACTAGGCTTTCATTTTTTCTTGTTGAGATGGCTTGGGTCAAACTTAGTTGGCCATGTACAGTTCGTGAAAATTCGTAACTGTAAGTTTCATGCCATTCATGCGATGTCTGGCCTACCACAGGAAGCCATTTGGGTTCTATTTTATTCATTCTTTTCATCAATGGTATTATCTCATATTTCGCATTTGCTAACTACCTTCTTTTTGCCGATGGTTCAAAGCTTTTTATGATTATGAATACTTTTACTAATTGCATGGAGCTTCAACAGGATTTGACAATGACAAATTGTTTCGAACTAAATGCCTCAAAATGCAAAGCGATAAAGTTCTGTACCGAGATTCAGCTAAGTCAAAATTGGCAAAAAGTGAGTGAAATGCAGATTTGATTCTGCTAATAAATTCACTCGCTCACTTCACTCACCTCCAATTTTGCGGTGAGTGGGAGTGAAATCATCGAGCAGCGATTTTATTTTAGAAGTAGTAAGTACATATAAACTGTGTTCTTTTGTGTACCTTGTTCTAGAACTCCCATATACTGGAGAGAAAAAAATTGCTCTGTCGATTGAAGCGAACTATTTGTACTGGCCGCTTCATTTATAAATCTTCTATGAAAAGGTATGAGGCAATCTTTTATGTATCTTTCGTTCTGCCCTGTTCTGCGGACACAAGAACACAACTATAATAATTAATTATCACTAATAAATTGCAACTCGCCATTTGCATACTAGAAAGTTCTAATTGATGGACTAAAATAAAGTTATAATGCATTAGAGGGGAAGCTTGTTAGTGCACAAGGACCCCAATGCATGGGAGGAAAGAGGAAAAATTAAATAAAAAGCCGTTCGATCAGAAATTTCAAACTGGCCGAAGCTATTTTCTCGCAGTAGTATTGATATGCTGCTCGAGCTGCAGTTCGCAACTTGGCATTTCGGCAATTTTCCTCCCCCGAGTGACTGAGGGGAGATTCACACCACATGAGCTAATTTCCCTTGCACACCCAAAAAAAGTGAAATTCGCCTCCGAGTAAACTTCACCCTATAGGGGGGAAATTAGCACCATAATTTAAGTTTACTGAAAATTCACATACAATATAAAAAATGGTGGGCGGAATTTACCCCCAGGGGGCAGTTCGCACCGATATAAATTTTTTTCACAGAAATAACAAATTTATAACTTAGAGTAAAGAAATATTACATAATATGATTTTAGAGATCCGACGGGAAATCTGTTCCTTATGCAACGTTCATGTAAACAGAATGTTATAACTAGAATATACTGTACTGTGCTATAACTTCAAGCTCAAGTAGTTCAAGGTATAATCGAGAAACTTAACCTGTGTGTGAATTTTACAGGAGTAATATTTGATGGTGTGAGTTATGCTTTGCATTTAAAAAAGGGTGCACAGGTGTAGTTATTAGAAGCACGCATTATAAATTAAACAAGGTCAGGGATGGTGATTTCGAATGAGAGATCTAGATTTGACTTTGCTCCGAGGCGTACTTTTATTTCTACTCTAGATATGCGTCGGGAAGATATAAATGTTCTTATTTTTTTCCCGGACGGGAATCGAACCCACACTTATTACAATCGGTCAAAGATGGAAAATAGAAGAATTTTAGGAATTTTTATTTTTAAAGATTCTAAATCACATCATTAATACAAGAGGAAAAAACAACCGCCGATATAAATGTGTTCGATTGTGATTGCAGGCACTCTTGAAGTCTAGATGTGTTTTTGTGTAAGAAGTATATTGTTGCAAAATTAATTATGTTTTAACTCTGCAAAAATGGAAAGCGAAGATATATATAGCTTAACAGAACAACCTCAAATCTCACTTCACTTTATCGAGTTGAAAAAAGTGCTCTTTTCACTCTGCGAGCAATTTTTTTTCATTCGAACACGAAATCTTACAGAGAGCAACTTGAAAAGAACAAAAGTTCTAAGGTATATCGAATTCGTTATTAGATTACCACCACACGTGACGAAAAATCGGAAGAATTTCTACTTTTCGTCGCGTACGCGTAAGAACAATATCTTAGATAAATATATCCGATTTCCTTAAACTCGTACAGAACAATTAATTGCTGAAATAAGCTAATAAATGGGATTTTTTGCAGATTTCATTAACTTAACAGTTCCGGAAGGTATTCCAGGTATTATAGGCTGCGTCGATGGAGGTCATATCCCATTGGTTGCACTTTGCAAAAACATAGAAAGAGCACATCTGACAGAAAGTATCAGACATATGTAAAAAATGTGCAGCTTCTGAGAAATTTTACATATTTATTATGCGAATTCATATTTATTTGCTGTCTTGCATATTTGTGACGCAAATTAAAGGTTCGAAGGCGTTTTTGGCAGGTTTTCAAGTGCGACATATGGAGTATTAGCCAAGCAAGATCATATCTTGAACTTCAATTTAATATGGGTGGAGAATCTACAAATTTACTAGGTAAGCAACTTCAATTGCCTAGCTCCTCCATAATATAATGTATAAATTAAGGTGATTCCGGGTATAGTTTAGAGCCATGGCTTCTTACGCCTTTCACTTTCACCGATGACACGCTAAAATATGGAATTGTATTGAAAGGACAATTGGATTTCTAAAAGCTAGATGGAGGTAGTTGTCATTTAAAATAGTTATCTAAAAATATTTTCTTATATCTAATGCTTAATTTAGTTGCTGCAGCAAAGAAAAACCACTCAGAAACTCTTCAGAAAGGACCGGTAATAATATTAACGTTTGCGCTGCCTTGCACAATATATTACTACAAGATAATGTTTGAAAAACGGAACAGGAAAATATAAGAATAGACCAGGAGATATTGGAGCATCGCCCAGACACTGCAGCTTTATTTAGAACAACGGGAAGGATTACGACACGCGCGAGCATGAGGCAATCGGTCGCAAAAAATTATTAAGCGAAAGATATTTTCAATTTTTATTAATAAAACTTAAAAAATTAATTATCAAGGTGAATTAATTTCATTTATATGAAACATCATAACTTGACCCATCAATTCAAGCAATTTGATTAATTATAAATCTTTACTGAAGTGTAGTATACTGAATCAAAAGAACATCATAATTATGTGGAAAGTAAATAAATCAAAAAAACAAAATCCATTATGTCGCCTAAAGATAACAAGATCAATGTACTAATCCAAATATTATGGTTTTAACGTAGCGTTTAACGCGTTTATAGCTAAAGTATGTGTACTTAATGCTGCTATTATATTTTGTTGTCCTTCTATCAACCGCTCAAGAAGGGTATTTGTCTTGCAATTTTCTTCATATCCCAACTTAACGTAATTTTTCCATTTTCCAGACATTCCTTCAGTAGGGGTAGTTGACTTTCGTTTTCTTTCACTTTGGTACTGTGCTTCTTGTTGGAATTCACGTGTTGCAGACAATGAAATATTTGCATCAGCAAAGCTCTCTGCATCTTCGTCCTCTCTAAAGGATTCAAGTTCTTCGGTTTTTACTTGAAATTCTGTCATCTACAATAATATTACCATTCAAATGTATAAAACTAAAAATAACTATTTTTACATTTTTTTCGAAATCGAGCTCCTCAATTTTGTCATCTCCTACAATATATTCTTCTCCGCATATACTAAGAATCATGTTGTCGTCAGCTGAAAATTCAAAACTGGGATGTACAGTAGCTCCGCCAATTCTTTTGCGTTCATTAGTTAAGAGACGAAACCTTTTACACACGTTGAGCCTCATATCAGTCCAACACTGTGGTAATGTTTATAAATAAAAATGTCAGTAATACATAGAAAAAGTAAATTTGCCTTTTTCCACTGTTGCTCTGTTTTTGCTGCACCGCAAGAATTTAATATTTCTGATATTTCTTCCCATATTTTATCCTTGCATTGTGCACTGACAAACTTCCTCTCTAATACATCGTAATTTTTTCCTACTTCTCGAATCAGAACTGATTTTTGGTGTGCGGACAACTTTCCAGTCTGTAAATAGCATGTTACAATTTATTAGTGATAATTAATAATTTTGTTAGTTGTATAATTGTCTTCACTTGCACTTATTTATTTCTTTTTTGTTTTCTTATTTTTTTTTAATCTTAAGGCCGCTAGACACGCCCAAGCAAATCGTACAACATGGAATGCACAAGCCAGATCTTACGATTTGCATGAAGACTTGAGTTGAAACTAAAGTCTGACATGAATGAAATCGGTCGAAAATATTGCGTACAAGAAAACCTGACGGCTTTGCTCTAGAATTGAAAAAAATTTTGCATAAAAGTCGTTACGTGTAGAGGCAAAAGTTAACATCTTATTTGGTCTAGTTCAATTCGGCCGATTTCATTCATACCAGGGTTCAGTCTCAACTCAAGTTCCGACTCTCGCTACACACGCTCATTCAAATCGTACAACTGGACCACGCACAAGTCGTACGATTTACTTGATTGATAGTAGTTACTTTTAGCTCTTTCGTTTTCTTTATTTTATATGATTATCCTTTTAGTATCACATTATTCCTCTTCAGTAGTCCTTGTGTAATTAATTAATTCGTTTATTAATCTGAATTCATATTATCAGTTTTTTTTTAATTCTACTCTAAAAGATTGTAAGTCCTGTGTACTCCTTGTTTAACATAGAATAAATTGTGTTTATATTTCCATTAAATTTTAGTGCTTTGTAAAGTTATTGCATACTAATACATTTAAAACTTTGCATTACACATTTAAAATTTCTGTCAGCGAGTGGCTTAAGTTTTCACTCGATATGCCGCTTCCTTATTAGATATTTATTCAATGGAGCGTACAGACAAAACTTGACTAGAAGAATTATAACTTGCTGACGGCTTCTTAACCATTTTTCGGTGTTACGTACGTGCTTCGTGCTTTCCCGTCTTTCGTGAGGAGAAGAGAGCACAGCGGAGTCTCGGGGTTAGTCTGAGGGTTTTTTAAAAACAAAAGAATTCAAATGTACCGTTTTTAGTTCGTTTAAATTCAATTCAATAAAAATATCTCTACAAAAATCAAATTTTCGTTTTAATTAACTTACTTCAGTAAAAGATCTCTACGTAAATCAAATTTTAGTTTTAATTCTCCTCAGAACCAATACTCGACGTTCATTTTTTGATTTAGCATTCGGTTATTACACTCGCGCCATCACTGGCATCGCTAGCATGTATAATATGGACTGACTATGTTCATATAATGACACTACAGAAAGTGGGCTCACTTCTATATAGCAGTCTCTTTCGGTCTACACACCAACTGAGAGAAAACTGTAAACAACAAATAAATAAATGGGTTCATCGAAATAAATGATTTTAAATTAATTATTTAGGATTAATTACTGATAAAAACTGTTTTATAAAAGATTCTATATTCATTAGATACGCAGCAGAAATTTGAAAGGATTTATGAAAACACTTTTCGAGCTGCGCGTTCACTATTTCAACTTCCGCCAATGTTTTTTTTTTCGATGTTGGCACCAACATAAGAAATCTTTTTGACACACACAACTGTCCCCACGTGAAATAGCATATTAAGCAGCCGATATTATACCGATATGTAACAAAGCTGTGCTCGAGTAAGAATATCCAATGATCAACATCATCTTCATCATTGTCATAAGCTACGTACTTATTTTTTAGAATGCTATTAATTTCTTCTTGAAAATCAGTGGTTTCATAACATGATTTATATATATTTGAAATCGCTTTGTTTTCTTGTGGGAGGTGATTTTCAATTCCTCCTTCTCTGATTGTGCAATTCACGAGGAGTTTCTTATATAAGGTAATAAACTGTCTAACCGAAGGATTATTGTTATGACCCAAATCCATTCGAATAGAAGCGAAAAATAGCAACAATTTTATACATTGGTATGAATCTTTAGTCATAATAAATCTTTCATGCAGGGTTTTTATATTTTTAAGAAAAGCTATTATACCTATGAATCCAACTTTTCTCTGTGTATTTATTATAAGCGTGCCCGACGGAAAAGTATTTTATTGCTTCACTGAAAAAATTCCTTATTTCATTACAACTGTTCCACATAGTGTACGCTTTTTATACTCGTAGGCACTTATGGTACGACTATTTAGTATATCGAAAATATCATTTAACATCCTTATAAATTTTGAGAGTGTACTACTCCCCATAAACTCTGGCAAGTCAAACACTTCTCTGCAGAAATCTAAAGCAACAGATTTGCTAAAAGTTCGTACAACTGGCTTTACCTTCATCTTTTGTTGCATGAAATATACATGAGCACGTTTTAATTTATTACTCAAGTGCATTTCTTCATTTGCATGCAAATTAACTAAACTTTAAAGATAGCACCATTTAACATTCTCATCCGTGCTGGTAACAAAGGTAAGGAACAGCAAGTACTATATGTTTATCATTCTTGTCATTTATGTTGAACTGGGTTTTGCGCTAAAATCCAAAATATCACAGCCTAGAAGCTTGGCCGCAGAAGATTTACAGAAGTCCAATTAAAAGATATACCAATAACTTTTGCACCTGTTTCTGAATCGTGCTCGCAACATAATGAAATTAAATTTCTTTTCTTTTCAGCAGTCAGGGGTACTATAGAAAGAAACTCGAGAGGTATTGTTCATGGCGCACTCGGAGTCGTTACCAAAATCAACAAAACACTAAGAATCTAGTCGATCCTAATCAATATATCGTCTGATATCTCATCAAATACAACATTATTAATAAATAACCTTTCGTCACTTTTTTCTTGCCTCATCACACACATGTTTTATTGCTTGGAACTACTGCGTAATAAATCCGGGTTTACAATTGGAAGACATGAAATTCAAATTAACCGGTGTCCTCTTATTTGGAGGTAGAATTATAATAATTGTCGCTGAAAAGTGATCCAATTTAGACAAATTTTATCTATCAAGGTTTCGCATATTTTCTCAGTATTCAAATTTCGATTCGATATAGGACAATAAAGAGAAGAATTTTATATTTTTACGGGATGAAATCCGAAGTTTTTGTTGTACTCGCTTTATTACTTTATTCTTTTTAAGTATTTCTTTCCACAACTTAATTAAATTTTGATATCGCGGTATCGTGGAATAATTTAAATAATAATTATGTTTTGTGGTGAAAAAGTTTACATTAATAATGCATTAATTTAAACGACTGTGTGTTTTGGTGACAGACCTCAGAAAATTACAGAAAAGTGTGTTTAATGAGCTTTCTGCTTCTTTCTGCACTTTTCTGCTCTACTGTCAGTTGAGTAGGATGACGCTATAATGTGACTATACTTTCTCTTTTAACAGTTTTTAACTAACACTCAATTTTTAATACAAAGCTAAAGTTGAAGAAAGAGAACTTTTAGCTTTAACTTTTACTTTGCGATAATATAGTGGTAGGCGTCGACAATGCATATACTTGTACTAGAGGAAAAGGGGTAAAATACCGTGCAAAACTTTTTCTGCAAGAAAAAAAGAAGCTAATGACATTTTGTTCCACTTGTCATTCGGCTTGGTAGAACTGTCAAACTGTTACAAACATTATTACAGCCATTTTGCCTATTACACTATCCATGCAAAACCCTCGAGAATACTTCCCAAGCCATGAAGCAGAAATCTACGTGTCCGTTCTTTAAAATGTTCGATAATGATACTTATGAAAAAGTGCCAAACATTGACTTTACATATGCTATAGAGCCTAAGCTACTATCCATACAGGAAAATAGTCTTCCAGTAATTTACTGCTTGGTTCCTGGTTCCTTGGTTCTTCCCAAAGGCTACACTTACTTATACCTTACTTAAAAAAATTATAATAAAATAGTTTTGATTACAAAGTAAGTAACCTTACTATTTTACGCTTACTAACTCTCAGCTGAGCAGTAATTGCATCTGTGTGCGTGCAGCTAGAGTCCGAATCTGACGGCAGCTACATTTGATATCATCAGTCGTAGCCCCCGAAATATAATACAAGCCATTAAAAGACCTTGACGGGACGGCTACAGCCATGCAGTAAGAGCTCACTCTCACTGTTTGCGTATACTCGTCATGGAGGAAAAACTAAAATTTTATCTTAAACAGGTCCTAAAGCCTAAAACTGTCACTCCCACAAAAAAATGAAGTTAAAACAAATTGCAGTCAAATATCTTTTCTTTCTAAGAGTTAAAAACAAAAAAAGCATGTAGCACAAATTTATGAAAATTATAGCGTTTGAACAAAATACAAGCATCTTTTTTGTGTAAAACTCCTGCAGTAAGACAAGAGAAGAAGACGGTGATGTTCGCCTGCTAACAAGCCCGATACTATCTTTTTCAAACGTTGTTCATGGCTTGTATATTCCGGGGGTTACCCATCCGTGGGCTGATGCCGCAATCCGCATGCTACTCAGCTGAGAGTTTCATCGTAATCATTTGGTTCAGCAGGCAGCTACCGCCGATATCATTAGCCCACAGCATCCCATGAGCACAGCGACATTACAATGATTACTCAGCTGAAAATTTTTGTTTGAGGAACCGGTAGTCATTTGTTTAAGACAATTTTTTTTAAATAATTTTGTTAGGAAAGGTATGGAAATTTTATTACGGTTCGGAAGATAAGAAAGCAAGTTTAAGATTATCAGGACAAAATTTTTCTGTACGAATAGTAGCTTTAGGGGGAGGAGCTATTCAAATAAAACTTTTCTCCGTTTTACATAGAACACTGCAAATATTTTAGAATGTTAGGACTATGTTGGGGCTCTCATATGGTAGTGACAAAGTCTGTTTCATAGCTTGTGAAGTATTCTCGAGGCTTTTGGTCCATGGTATATTTATAAACAAACACCACTGTAATATCAAAAAACTGTTTAGTAATGGAACAATACAATTGCAGTACTTTGCCGAAATGTGTACTTACATAAAACTAATACTTCTCCCTACCATTATGCAACTAGCTACTGTTCGCCCATTTACGTTCGTATCAGAGTTAATAGTTCCTTCTTATGGGAGATTTTTGAAGTTTTTTTTTAATTAAAATTCTAAAATTTACTTTTCAGTGGTTTGTTCTAAGCTGTTCTACTGTATGTATATTGTGGCTCTGCTCTGAATTTCTTCGAGTTTATTAAACAGACCTTATATATAGTCCTACTTCATAAAATTTTGGCATTTGCACTTGAATAGAAATGATTACCTATGCGTTTTCCTTTTATATAAATACTCACATTATTTTACCGTTAAAAATACTTTAAATAAAAATAAAGAAATTACTCACGCTTTCATTTAAATTGTTGGATTCTTCGTGTACGCAATCAGGGCTCCCACGTTGTTCTTTATAGTATACCTGCAGGTATTACTGAGTTTAGAAAATGCTAATTTTTGTTTTTAAAAAGAACATATTCTTAACAAAAAAAAGCGTACTTACATTTGTATAACAGTCCTCACATGCAGTAATATCATGAACTGGAATAGCAAGATTTGTAAGTCTTTTGCGAATATCTCCGTTACAAATAAAGCTTGGATTGAAATGATCTGCGCATACAATACTACTCATCGAGGGAATGTAGTCCATCCGCCCAATACTTTGGAGCCATTCAGCACAGGCTTTTTTATTTTTTGGAAACCTATAAAAATGTATGCCTTAATTAAAATAAACAAAACGTTTGCGCTGCTATTGAAAAGAAGCAACCTTCTGACATTTATTGAATAAACAAATCGTACATGATCTTAAACTTTCGTATATTCCTGTTTCTGTTATATATATTTTAAAAAAGTGTTATAATGTATACATAATTGTAAAACAAGATTATATATATTTTTAAATATATTAACTTGCCTAAAAAACGATTTTCCGGCAGAATTTAGGCGATTGTTTGTGCAACATTGCACCGCACAACTCATTACGTTAAATTAATAGTTTAACAATTTTAATTTCACAAAACTCAGAACTGAATAAAATGATACACTTTAAGCTTCCGAAACATCACGATTTCAAATATATAAAATTTACTGAAACCGTTAAATTTTACAAAGTTAACTGAACTCCCGTAACTCTGAAATGTTACTTTCAGAAACGTCAAAATTAATTTAATTATAACTAACAGGAAGTGGCATATAGAGAATTATGTATTGAAGAAATTCAATTAAATCATTCCATTATATCACGAAATGTTTACATTCATTTTAAAGAATTTTTCCTGTGCCCTATTATTTTCCGACAATATTTGACGTTGCCTTTGTATCTAACATCGTATAATTATATGATCGCCCGATGACAATTCAATTATAAGACAACAAACCGGCATTGGCAAATGTCAAATTTGCTTACCACTGCTGTTTATTTTTGTAACTATTTCAGTACTATTTTATTTAAAACCTTATAATTTATTATTGAAATAATTAAACTTACCTGAAAAATGATTTACCACGGCAAAAATTCGGGTTGTTGCTGCAGCACAGCACAGCACACTTCGCCACCATAATTCAAGACTCTAGAGTCTAGATTATATAAAAGCTCTTGCACAAAACAATATTTCACTATTGTTTCTCACTATTGTAAAGTCTACATCACTTGCAATCACCTTGCTTTATTACAAAATCACTAAAAGAGTCTGACTTGTTTTCGTAAATTCAGAAATGTCACAAATGACAAAAAATGTCGAACTGACACTTTTCTCATTGGGCCTCACACGAGAAGTTTTTAGGGCAGAAAGGAATTTCCTCCTCTTGGGCTGAGACGTGCCAGCACAAAAATGTCAATCGAAGTAGTAGTTTTCTGTTCGGCAAAGGAGCCCAATCTCCAAACCAAACGACTCCGGAATTGGTCCGAATGAGGGCGCCACTGTACTATAGTATCGAGCTAAAGTGGCGGCGCTAGTGTCGGGGTTGCATTCAGATTCCAGCTAGTTCTTCGTTCTGTAGAGGTTGTCATTTGTCATTCATGACCCACCCACCTCAAATTCGAAGCCGGATGGCTGCTTTGCTTTTTTCTCTGCAGCAGTCTGTCATGTTAAGTCGAGTCGGATTTAAGTGGATTTATTTCGTCGAATCGAATTGGATTTGGAGTGCAGTGTGTAAAACCGTAAAGTGAGTTTTTGTGTAATAAGATTATTTTGTTTCTTGTGAATCCGTGTCGTTATAGAGCAGTTTTTAAACAAATTTGAGTGATTTAAAAGTGGGTAGACTTAAGTAAATATATGTAAAGTGGAATAAAAGTGAAAAGTTGCATACAACTTACTGTTTTTACTAAATAAAATGAAAGGTTTTTCTGTCCTGTTGGGCCGGTCATTTTAGCAGCGCTCTTCTTCAGTGAGTTGTGTTAATGTTTTTTTTTTTTTTTTTACATTTTTCTACAAAATTTCAGAGTGCCCGCAGATATTCTTTTGTTTTCTGAATTGTAAGTGCTTGGTTGAAGGAAATTTAATTCTTTTTCTTTGTGTGAATGAGACTCGGATTGTGATTTTGTAGCTATTTTTCTAGCCGCCCTTATAAAAGTTTAAAGAAACATGATCCCCGTCCAAACTGAACCTATGCTAGCTGCTGGCCAGGCATAGCACTTGTCTTTTTTGCTTAGTGTTTTTTTTTTCTTGTATGAGTGGCTTTTGAAGGCATTTTTTTTTGTAGCAACTTGGTGAGGAGAGTACCGATACCGACTGGACACAGTTCTTGTTGCATAAAGCAGTAAATCTTGATCGTCACTGGTGAAGTAATGATGATGGGTCCAAAATAAACTAGCTGCAGTGTTGGGCCGTTGCACCCTGCCTGCCACAGGACAACTCACCTGTGGAGATTCTGTGCGTAATTGCACGTGAATGAGACCAGAAAGTTATGATTTGAGTATTTTCCAGCCCATCCATGTACATCTGAAGATGATCACAGATTTGGATGATGGGACATCCAGACTGGCTTGGTAGTGTGTATAATATTTATGCAATATCTTAAAACGTCGTATTCGTGCAACAATGCTCTCAGCTAACGTGTGAGTTCCACTGCCTGAAAATGCAAATTCTTCCGTTTGTAAGATGTTAAATAACGTGAACTTCGTCAGTCGCGTTAACTTGCTGCAGTGGTTAATATCAAAAAAACACCTCACCACCTCACCTATTATTTTCCTCGCTAATCAGCAAGTGCTGGAACGGCTGTTGTACTTTGATCAAGTTTTGCTCAGCTCAAAGTAGTCTGTCTATGTGTGCCAGACCAGAGCGGTAGTGTCGTCGCTGTAATTATTGCAGTCAGCTTCAGTCACTAGCTATGTAGTGAAACGAAATGCTAAATCCCCCTGTCCTGCTTGACCCGCTAGACTATAATCGAGTATGGTGATGAAAAAGGGCTACTGAGAGGAAGCGCCAAGACAACTGGCAACATAGAGATTGGAATTTGCAGGACCGAAATAGAAAACACCTCGGCATTAGTGATTCGGGATTATGAAGATAGAAATTGAGAAGGGTCGGTATGCTATTTCTCAAATATAGGCGAATGAAAACGTTCCCTTTCATTTTAAAGGGGGAAAATATCTGTCTTAAGCAGGAGGGTGCAGTAATGGGTGCGGTACTTTAGAACAACATAAATCACAAAACCCGATAAAATTGAAAGCTTGAATTTTAGGTTGTTAGATTTATTCCTTGTAAATTCTTGGAAAATATTTAGAAATTCCAGGAATTAAAAGTATATGAGCATTTTAAGAGGGTCGTCATCACATAAGATTAGTCAGAATGTAAAGCGACACTGAAAATGCATTCAAGGAGAGAAAAATTATGAATGGAATTCACGATGGCTGTCAATAACTTACAAAAAAAAGTTTTTCCGCTATGACTAGCTGGCTAGGTGTTGTTGGCGGTTGAAGATATAATTTTTCTTTGTAAGAGAATTGAATTAAATCTAGATAAAATTATTATTCCAATTTGGTGGATGAGTTTATATGCCCTTAGCTTGATAATCGAAATTGTTTTTCATCTTCAATCCTTTATAGAAGCATATCCTTTCCATCGACTGTTGTTCTGTATTGTGTGTTCTTGTATTGTGTGTTCTTGTATTATTAGCTTTAATACAGTATTCCTCTATGCATCACTAAATGTGTGAGCTCTTTACAAGGTGTGATTTGAGCGAATTCTCCACTCCACAGACTTCCGATCATTTTTATTCTCTGAACCTATCACTTATGTATGCCTTCTGCTCCTCCATTTGTAGCAATTATACTAGAGGTACCGTGGTATATGTTTGTTTATTCCCGACTCCTTTTCTAATATATGTATATTATGCATCATTCTACTTGGTAATTTAGTTTCTCGAGGGACATAGGTTAGGAGCATCGGACCCCATGAAACTTTTTAAATGAATTCATGATCTCCTATTTCATGCGGCGACTGTTATAATGATTGCTAAGTGATTCTCAGTGTCCATACATACCTACGATGTATTCAAATCACGCCAAACTCGCGATATTATCTCGTCGAAATGTCTAACCATTAACAAAATTTAAACTCGGCCTGTTATATGGATTGGGTACCTACTTCCACATCTAACACCTGTAATATCAGTATTGTTTTCACATTAGGGTAGTTTTGTTTTAATTGAGATCTCTCTGAAGTTCTATATCCAGAATGGCTGCGAAAACTTATCAATACATGAATCGCGATATGTTCTTATGCTCTGGTAGATTATGCTAATGAAGTAACAGGATCTTTGACTTCCTGCTTGTGATAATAGATATACATACATAATTAGTTTGAGCTTAAATCACATTT
Organism: Dioctria linearis; assembly: GCA_963930735.1. Taxonomy (NCBI): domain Eukaryota; kingdom Metazoa; phylum Arthropoda; class Insecta; order Diptera; family Asilidae; genus Dioctria; species Dioctria linearis. The sequence continues at coordinate 195,632,363 of OZ005743.1, read as the reverse complement.
CTTTTGTTTTGGCTGAATTTAGTCTCAAATTAGCTGGGCTAATATCTCCTGTGGTGTTAAGGATCTCATGCCGATGAGCCAGAGAGCAGATTCCACAAATATAACCTGACTCTATGATATAATTAATCAACTCGCATTGTGTGTGTCGTGGTGGACTGCTCCGAAAATCATGTATGATGATTCCTACCTATAACGGGAGGGTGGTCACTTTCAATGACTGCACTACTGAAGCTTTGGACGTTCATAAAAATATTTCTTCATCTACGATTGGCGGCTATGATCTATCTGTGTTTAAATTCTTTTATCCAGTGATACTCAGCTCAGCTATGATTAAGTCACAAACCACCCATAAAAAGATTAAAAGGAGTTTCAAAATTCTAATACGATACAATTTTTGATGGCTTTAATTCTGTCATCAGGTTTCTACAATGTCAAGCTCAATAATGCTCAGTGGTAAATATAGCAGAACATTTTTAGTCGAATAAAAAGAAATATTTATTGAAACATGGTGTTTTTCATGGTGTGGATAGGACTGAGCTACTTAATGATATTTTTTCTGGAAGATTTCTAATGGAGTTTTCATTCCAAGAAAAGGAACATGTTTCCGTCGTTGAGCGACGGACGTATACTACCAGAAGGAACAGACTACCCATTAGAATAGGCGTAATTTAAAAGAAAAAATATGCAAATTGAAAGAAACAATTACATGTAGCAATTAAGCAAATTGAACATGTGTGTGACAAAGAGAAATCTACTTGATTTTTCTGAAGGAGAAATTTTTACATTTTTCAATAATCAAGCACGTTGTCTTTTACACACTATCGAATAAGGGTGTGTGGTTCACTGTTGTTTTTTACACACTGGCGAATAATGGTGTAGTGGTTCACTGTTGTTTTTTACACATTGGCGAATAAGGGTGTATAAAACAGTTGTTCAAGAGATTTCTCTTCTTGGTATACACTCGCCGATCCTGAGGATTGCAGGCTTGTCAGCCTGTTTTGTTTTCTTGCCAAAGTGATTTTTCGAGGCATCTGATAGCGTTTCACGTAAGAAATTACAGAGCAAACTTCACAACAATTTTCATTTTTCAAATGGGGCGGCTCTTTTAATTCATAACTTCCTGTCCGATAGATTACAGATTATAAACTTTCTTTTTATTTTATTATTTACAGTTTTCATTTTAAACACACTTAAAATTCGTTTTCACAGTTTGAAAGTCGACACACTAGACACTGATGAAAAAAACAAGCCCAACGTGCAAACGTTCATTTCCACTAACAACACGTTCAGAGTTTAGGAAAGGACTTCTGACTCATTCTTTATTTAAGGAAGTATTTCTGGCTACTCCTATAAAGGGCTAACCACAATGTGCATATGCTAGCATATGCAAAAACAGGAGCAATTGCTTTTCAAAATAACAACCCACAATAGGAATAAGAAGCCGTTCGTAAAGTTTTAATTCCTTTCGTGAACTTCTGTCTGTACGCTCGCGATCGTAGTTTGCATAAGCAAATTTGACAGTATGTGTAAATACTATACAAATGTTAGTGATGCATAAGGAAGCATTCGTGATATTTTCAAGGCTTACATATGCAAGGTTATGCACATTGTGGTTAAGCCTTATGGCAACCCCATGAAGGAGTTGCTCGATTCGTCCCATTTCGGAATTCAAATTTGTATTTTTTTAAAAAACCTATGTGCAAAATTTATTTGTGGGACGCACGGAAAAACTATGAATGTGGCGAAACTTTCATACTGAACTGTACATTTGATGAATTGTCTTAAAAACCACTTCGAACGCCCATAGCCCACACAGGGGAGGATATTGGCACTTTTTACGGGCGAGAAGTAAGCCGGCCATTTTGAAATTACTGAAATTTTTCATCGGACGGCTGTACAACAGACGTTTATTTGCGATTTGAGGTGAATTTGTGATACAGTTATTGTTTATATCATAAACTGTGATTTAATTGAACACACAAACAATTAATTTCGGTAATCATATAAGGAATTACGCGAAGGAACATTATTGTTTGGCACGTCTAAAGCCCAATTCGCAATCGGCGCAGCATGCATCATGATGCAAGAGTTTGGAAAATTTTAAAATTTGATGCATGCTGCAACAGTTATGCGAACATAAATACTAAGGAGGCAAAAAATAAATTTCAAATCTTATTTATCTCATATTTCCTCCGGATCTATTTTTTTTTAAAGAAAAATGACTAAATTAAAATTATGCAAACTCGTTATTAAGGTTGTAAGGTTTGTAAATAATTGGGAATTCCTAGACTGCTTGCTGCAAATATGCTTGCTGCGCCGATTGTGAATTGGCCGGCAAAATCTTTGCAGCATGCATCATGATGCATGCTGCGCCGATTCTGGATTGGGCTTAAGCCAAATTCCTTCCTTCCCTTGTGGGTTGGCCCTAAGGAAATTATTTATATTTTCGAAATTCAAAATACCTTGCTAGCTGCAAATAAAAAAATTAGCTAGAAAATAACCTTTAAGAATTGCAGATTTGAAAAATGAAATTTTTCAAATTAGACTGGTTTTGTTTCTGAAAGACTTAAGATCTAAAAAAAAAAAAAAAACAAGTAGGTAGGAAGGTAGATATCAGGGCTCAGAAATAACGTTATTTATAGTAGGCATATGTTCTTGAACAAATATAAGTTTGCCCCGATAAAAAATCATAAAGTAAAATTTCGTTATATTGGTAAAATAAAGGAAAAAACAAATGTTATTGAAATTATTTTGTTACAATTTACAGCCTTATACCTATACAATTCGTTAATAAACAGAGTAACAGTATACGATTTTCTAGGGTTTCGATGCTCATACTGCTTCTGTAATCATTAAGTATAAATTTTAATACCGAAAAACAACTTTCCATGCGCTCACTACTTGAGTCGCAGGAACTGACTGCGTCGACTACCGATGCCAATTTATAAAGCAATTCATCGGAGAAACGTTTGCTATGCCAGTAAGTATATCAGTTTCTAGCGATAGTCGATCTGGCATAATTGTATATTATACTAATTGATCTCATTGAATTATCATCTTCGTCTGGAGGTACCTATGTACATAGGTATATATTTTTCCGGTATTGTAAGTTGTCATGGAAGGGGAAAGTGATCCTTTTGAAGACGTTGTTATTCTCCCTGTTGTCATTGTGAGACCTTTGCGGAGAAAATTTTTATAAGCATTACGAGAGATAATTTCATAATATTAAAAAAATATTGTACCAACCTAAGTCTTTTTCGTTTGATTATAGGTAAACGGTGCAGAGATGTGTTTGAGCCTCTGATTCTTTGAAGTAAGTTGGCTTGATTTTGACGATTATTGTCCTAAATCTTGGATCAATGTATAATGCAGCAATCAAACTTTTATTATTCCCGAAATGGTTCTCGTTTCATTTAATTTTTATGCAATTTCTTTGCGATTCCTTTGTTCATGAGATCTAAAAATTCTTTAATCGTTAACGTTAAATCTAACCATATTTCAAAGAACTCTCCAAAAACGTAGTTTGTTTTCTTGTAAAGCAATTGTTGTGCTTTTAATAGGCTTAAATATTTCGAGAAATGATTAACAAAAATACAAATAAAGTGTTGTCTTTGTTTATATTATGAGTACAACATTATGATTTTAAAGGAATTGATGATTCAAACGTATCGGATTTATACTCAATGTTTTAATATGGCTGTAATAATAATAATGTCCTTATTGTAAATCTAGTTTTTTCCTTAAATGTAGCCTAATTCTAAAGACTTGAGCAGTAACAATAAAGTCGTCCGCCGAGTTGGTACTCATCTAGATCACATCACATCATATCATTAGAAGTAAAAGATCATCTAAACTTGTAAAGGATTACTTAGTACAATATTCATTTAAATATCTTATTTAATTATTTGTATCGGTTCTATGTATTAGCATTTAAATTTGAAAACTGCATAAAATACTATCAGAAAGCACAACTAATCCAAAGTATTTCGTACGTTCCAAAAAATCAAGATCAGTTTGGTCAACGTTAACGCTAAATTGGTTAACCTTTACTTATAATTAACCATTATACTCCATTATTAAATAATTTCTATACCTATGCAAGTGCACTCTGCAATGGCCAAAAGATTGTCACCATTGAGGATAATTTATGATTTGTGTTCTGGATAAGCAATTGTCTCCAGTAGAGGACAAGGTTGCTAGGAAGTGAAATGTATCCTTTTCATCTTTGTTACAAAGAGAACATAAAGCTGAGCTTTCTCTCCTCCATGGACTTGCATTGAGATTGAAGGGACTACCTTTTGCCATGAATATTAATTTTCTTTTCTTTAAAGCGTAAGTTTCGTTAAAATAGGCTCTACCGCCTTAGTATTCGAGCAGTGGATATAAACCGTGCCTTATCCTTGTTCTTTCGAGCTCTTTAGCTTTACAATATATAAAATCCATTTTTTTTCAGCAGCATCTCTGTAATTGTTCCATTGAGATTTAATATTAAATTAAGCTCATCTGCTATTTCATCCCATATAGCAAAATAAAATAACTGTTTTTCAAACAACTTTGCCGCTAACTTATGTGGAAGACGATGTTCAGGGTATTTTTCTAGAATTTTTTAAACATATTTTAGATGGGATTCTAGAGGACATATATACATAGATAAATAAAGTCTATTCCTGTTTTGAGGTGCAACATATAGTTAGGGGTGTGTTTGGGAAGATTCAAAACTATTCTTAAAAAATTTGTTTGAATTTTTTCTACCTCGTCATTGCATAAGAAGACCCATATTTGTGCTCCGTAACATAAATTTGCTCTCGTTACACTTTGAAAGAAACTGCATTTTGGACCTACGTTAATATTTTTATTGTTAATTATAATTTGTTTCAGACTGAATTCATACTTGCTAAAATACTTGCAGCACCATTCCATTACTATTATCTAGAGAGTGAGGGCACATGTCGATATCTGTGCGTTTCGATAATTCCTTCAGAGTATACAGTACGGAATCTTGTGCGTTTAAATAATTCCTTCAGAGGTCTACAGTGGCGTCAATGGATGCTTACGTCGGATTTCTGGGGAAGGAATCCTTCAAACCAATGGAACCTGTAGGGAAGAAACTGCTGACCCAATGTCAAGCTGGCCCATACATATGTGTCGGTTCGACTTGATAGATTTTTTTGGTCTGATCTTGGGTTTAGACTGATTAGGCAGTTGACACGGTATCATCCCTGATGGCCAGTAGTTTCTAGTTAGAGACGGGCCAGCTATAGCACGTGAGTCTTGACAGGCAGGCCGTCGACGTCTCTTCAGCAGGCAGGTATTAATCATTAATACAGGGTGTTTCCCATTAGGAGATCAATAGGGCAGGAGGTGGGGAGGTGGTACTCACCTAGATAACAAAAAAATTGTTTAGTAGGGGGGGGGGCAATATCAACTGTTTGGAGTTACAGTTAGTTACATTAAGAAAAACAGATAGTTTTTCCCAAAACACCCTGTATCTTAAAAATAGGTTATACGGTCACAGTTAAGAGCTCATTGTATGTAGAACTTCAAGGCCCTTCTAACGACTGCCCGGTGCAGCCGTTAAGGAGTTATTGTCTTGAAATCACTGTGAAACTAGTCCAGACGGGTGTTATTGATCCCGATCCTGCTGGAATGTCTACCGAAGAGGCATGTTCCATTCAACCAGCCCCATGGCCTCTCAGGAGTTATGGGTTCTAAACTAAGAATTTCGATTTTTTTTACCTTTTTTTTTTTTTTACTTTGACCTATATTTTTTTTGCAAAACGGTCATGACTTTTTATTACAAAAACTATAAACTGTAGATTGTCCTCTTTAATTTGATCTATTATACCCTATGTGCTATCTGTTAAAGAGTTTATTAGCTCAAAACCTATTCAAGTCATACCGTAATTAGGCGATATTTTTTGACGTGTATTCAATCAGTAAGGGGACAAATTTAGGTTTGAGAAAAACTTTCAGAATAGTTTTTTTTTTAAATACAGGGTGTTTTGTTAAAAACAAGGTTGTTTTTCTTAATCACCCTGTAATTTCTAAACGGTTCATATTGCCACCCCCTCCCCCCCGCCCCGCACCCCTGCCACATAATATTTTGTTTGCCTAGGTGAGTACTATCGTACTATCACCTCCTGCTCTATTGACTTCCTAAGGACTATCACCTCCTGCTCTATTGACTTCCTAAGGAGAAACACCATGTATAACGTGTAACCACCTTCTTCATTAACGCTGCGAGGAATCGCTTCCCTTTAGTTCGTTCTAATTTGTTGTAGCCTTGAGCAGAGGCTAGTGTCCCGCGATTATTCTTCATACACCATCACAGTGATACAGCTAAAAAGAAACACATGAGCAAAGAAATAATATCCACATTTTTCTTTTCAATCACTGAGGCAAGGTTGTTATGATTAAAATCAAATCATTTTTTTTTTAAATACCTAACATGATTAAAATCATTTCTCTAATTTATCTGGTTTGCTTCTTCCCGCGTGTAAATACGCCATCTATTACGATGCACTGTAAATGGTAAAACCAAAAATGATATTATAACATAAAGATGTCGCATAATCATGGTTCTACCAGAAAATTTCTTCCTGGGATTTGTTAGAGGAACCCGTACGACCCCACCGGTTGTCGGCATCTAATAATGCATAAAAACTCTAAGAAAAATTTTCCAGTAAATTTCTAAGAAAATATTTAGGGCTCTGTAGATCAGGTCAGGCATGGCCGCCACACCCCACACCACCCATCAGCATTTAGCCTTCATTCAAGCATTGCATGGCTCTTGCTCCGCCTACACTCGCTCCTCTGGATGTTCAAAGATGTATACGGACGCTACATGCTACGCATTCTGGCGGTTAGGACATAGCTATACAGCTCGTATTACACAATGAAAACCAGAGGAAATACCCTAGAGTGGTGCGGTAACATTGCGTTTGATATTCCTTTTTTTCGTAAAACCGGCAGATTTAGCGCTTTTTCTATAGACATTTGGCGCCCTTATAATACAAGCGACTGTTGGCGTCCTTATACAAGCGACTGTTGGCAACCTTGAGTTTAGTTGAATTTCATTCGCGCGTGATTTATGTCGCCGACTCACTTTTTGGCATATATGATAAATCCAAAACTGCCACAAGAACAATTATCAGGGAAAGAATCTGAAGAAGCCTTAAAAATTTTACAGGACAACTACTTGAACAAATTTACTAAATAAAGTCCTTCACAGGATTCTAATGAATGAAGATGTCATAAGAAAAACCAATACCGTAGACTGCTGGCTAGCATTAGTCAACATGAAGAAATGCATGGCTCAGGATGAGTTAGAAATAATAAAACAACTGCTCACCGCAATCGCTTCTTCCGTGGGGGTGGAGCGAGTATTTTCCACTTTCAATTTAGTGCATAGTAAATTAAGAAACAAGCTGTGTACAGAAAAAAGCTGTGAAGTTAGTGTTTAGTGTTAGAAAAAGCAATTAATAAATGACAAATCTAATTAATTTCGTCTTATTTCATTTAACAAAAAAAAAAAAAAAAAACTGATTTAAATAAAAAAAATCTGATTTTAATCAAAAGAATCGGATGTTTTTGATTTTTTAAAAAAAATCGTGATTCTTCTCAATCCTGCACTGAGGTATAACGAAATAATACTTACAAATGTATAACGTTATTTAAAATAACAAAAATTAAAATATCAAAATCATTTCGTTACTGAAAATAACGAAGAAATCATATTAATTCATAGAAATTTATAACGTTATGGAGTCCTGGACCTATATGTGCAATGAAAACCAAAATAACAATGCTCAATGCTGGCAGTAAATAAATTTGAGTGTTTAGGTTTGAGAATTTCATCATTAAGAATCTGAGGCTAATGATGAAGTTAAAGGTAATGCATATAATAACGTAAAAAAAAAATGCAGTTTTATCTGCCTCCAACACTTCAAATTCTCTTATAGTCGAAGTCTAAAGTTTCCATTATCGAATGTATGTAAATAATTCTAAATAAGTATTAGTCCTTGAATACCTACGTACCAAACAAATGAATGCCAGTTATGCCTCCTGTACCTACATATATACCTACTTATATGTGCAAACACACCTTATCTCCATCTTTTTTATTTTATTGTGCGTCTCAATATTGACATTGATCTTGGAAAATGTATTACATAAGTGCAAATATCGAATAAAATGAAATTATAAATGAAATGAAATTGCTTGTCGTCTAATGATCACTGACAAAATCAATAACAAACAGCATCTAGCACAAAATCTCAATCCGAAGCCATCTGTTTTCATCATCATATTCATACTGGCTGAACCCACTCGCCCGCCGCCGATGCCGAGTGCAGTACTATGTTTAATTGAAGATAATTATCTTCACTTATTCATCACGACCGACGACAACGACTAGAGAGGAAAGTGAAGATCAACCACAAAATATTCGATAATAATAACACAATTCAACGAAATTTTGTGGGTGTAAAGAGATAATTTAAACGTCTGCAATAGAAATACTAAAGTCATTCATTTTGGTGTCGATAGCCGCATTATGACTTCATCACGATGAAAAAAAAAGTTTCAAGTCTCTCTCTCTGTCTCTCTCTCTTTATCATTTAATCAAGCATTTAGATAACGATTTTCAATTTATGTACGAACATTATGGATGAGATACTATATCTGATAAGAAATTCTCATTACAACGAAATAGATGAGAATTGGCGGGAAATTGTATAAATGTATATTCATAAAACAGGACAAGAATTGTTGTATAGATTTCTTATAGTGTGTATAACAGATAACAGATATTATAACAAATTAGTTATCTTTCAAGCAGATATAAGGCGTGAAAGTAGTAATAAAGCGGATCAGATGCGACACATATAAAGTGATATTCTTATAGTTAATGCTGATGTCTCTGCTCTATAGGTATAACTATTTTCACAAAGGTCCACCACATTGCGCGACTGGTTCAAATAAATTCGAAAGACACGATCTTGTTGAAATTTTATTGCATGAGGAAAGTGAGCCGCAGCCACACACCATCGGCTGTAAATAAATAGAAAACACTCGTCGTTGTCCATTTGAAATTTGGTTAGGTCGTATAACTAGAGGTACTTTCCAAAGATATGTATACTTTTCGGGTTTTGAAGTTTGCTTACAAGCCGAAGAGCAAATAAAGTGACATCAACTGAATAAACTTTTGAAATTTGATCTCTATTATAACCTGCCCTACCATTTCTGTGCGGAATAACTACTTAATTCGTCCAAAAGAGCGTTACTATTTCAATCTTAAATTTGTTTTATACACGCAACTTTTTGGACTTTTATACACACACACACAGACTTTGTTGTCTGGTATAAATGTATTTTGCCTTAGTTAACAACAACACCAATGACAAAATCAATTTATTTTCCTTTTGATATTTCCCGGATTATTGCAATCACAATTTTTTATCGTCTCATTGTGATTTATCGATTTTACCACCTGTCCTCATGTGACTTTTCGTGATTCTGTTGTGCTTTTTATTGACTGAAATATCTAATTTTGGTTACAATACGACCCTGGCAGTGTGATGTGGTGTTCCAAAATGTACCCACATACATATTTCATTTGTCATAATTTTTATTCCTTTTTTTTTATGTATCAAACGGGCTCTGTTCTAGAAATCTTTTAATGTTTTTTTTTTTTTCTAATTGCTGTTACTAATTCTAAAACTTTTTGCTGTTTTTTTATTGTTGTTTTCCTTTTTTTTCCCACAATTTGTTTTTTTTTTACCGACAAAGAAGTTGTGGTGAAATCATAATCCTCAAGAATGTAACGCTTTTGCTTTTCATATATGTACAAGGACGTCTGATTGTTAGTATCTATGTACTTAGGCCAATAATCGGGTAAAGAAAGAAAGTGTTCGTAATAAGCTTAATTTAGATCGGATTCGGGCATAAAATTGTGATAATTCTAAATTGGTGTTATGTAATGAGAGGTATTATCATTTGTGTTAATTATAGCAATGACCAATGAACTCTAAAATTGTTTATTGAAAATTTATTTAATTTGTATACGCTAAGTGAAGAGAGGCAGGGTTAATAGCAGGCAAGCTATTAAGTTCAACTATAAAGTTTACTGATATAGGTATCAGAAAATTATAAATCAAATGACTTTGTATCAGAAATTTTGAAGTGGAGTCAGAGGAACAATGTATTTGGCCTCTAGGACTTCAGATATCTCAGTCGCGCTTTGTTTGAATTTTGCGGTTAGTGCGGCAGTTTTTATGTCGATGATGCGTCATCGTTATAAAACATGGTCTCAATATACGCGACGTACCTATTCTTTGGAGATTAGAACTCATTCTCTTTTTTTATCATGCTCCCTCCAGTGTTTGCGTGGGATACATGCATATACCACTTCTATAAAAAAGAACCTTCTGCACAGGCACAGGTATATGAAATGACGTTGTTTTTGGCACTTCGAAAATCTTTGAATGTACCTACACCATCTAAATTTTTATGGCATTCAATTTGAATAGTAAATAATATACGTTAAATATCGCAAATTTCAGTTAATGTTCATATATTCAAAAGTGTGTTGATAACCCAGAACAACGTTGGTTTGTATGTATTTAAATTCATTTAGTGTGATTATGATATTATATCATATGATTATGACCTTTGTGCTAACCTGCTAGAAAGAGAAGACCAATTGTCAAAACCATGTGGTCCTACGTACGCCATTTCATGGCAGAAAAGTTTTGAATACTTCAAAATTTAGGGCTCAATTATGGCTGGATTACATTACAACGACGACGCCGGCGTGGTCGTCGTCGTCGTCGTCAAACGCCGAACAAAACGTCGGGCAAGTTACATTAACACTGGGCGGCAGCGCCATATCTTAATTTCCCTTACATTTTACAGTTGAGTTATTTGCTTGTAATCTCTGCCGGTTTGCCATAAAATTTTAAATAATAACAAAAAATATATTTTCTTTTCCTTCAAGTCCACATTTTTTTTAATATAAAATCATTTATTTTCAGAAATTAAAATATCGTTTCATTTTGTCATGTTTTTTCATAATAGATTTAGATCTGGCATATTGGCAGCAATGGAGCGCCAGCGTTAAATCTAGGATTAGAGATGGGTCGACGACCACGCCGACGACGACGACGACGTCGGCGTGGGTAATCTAATGCATTTCATACATGCAGTACTATCTCTAAATATTTTTGACATAAAACGACGACCACGCCGACGTCGGCGTTGTTAATGTAATCCGGCCAATAGGGCTAATTTAATGTCACTTCAACGAATTTAATGCTCTTTTATTTTTCAAAAAAATCCATGAGTAATCCAACTTATTAAAAGTTAGGACCACCATTACTGAGAATAGGTTACAATTGAGTGCCCTGTATTTTGAGGCTCAATTAGGTCTAATTTATTGCCTCAGTTACATCCAGTACGTGCTAATTGGGCTGGTGCTTTATATACCATCGCCGCATTGATGTCTGAAATCAACCATTATATTGTACGTTGTCTTCGGATCTTCCATGGATTTTGTAACAATACTATTTAACCTATTCTCAGTAGTGGTGGCCCTAACTTTTAATAAAGTTCCATTGATTTTTTTAAAAAGTACTAGAGCATTAAATTCGTGAAAGTGGCATTAAATTAGCCCTAATTGAGCCCTAAATTTTGACGTTATTCAGAACTTTTCTATACCAGGAAATGGCGGTCCCAACATAATTGACGTTGTGGTCCTGCTAAGAAAGCGGATCTGGTCCAGGGGAGGTTAGCTTTTAAGCTTTTCAGCTCATCCGTAAATAGGTGGGCAGAGCCAAGAGTATCTATCCTCAATCTGAGACAACTTACATCTAGATGTGAAAAACTCACAAAAAAGCGGTCGAATTAAAGCGAGCTAATGGCCCTCTAATAGAAAGCCCTATACATTCTCCCTCTCTCTTTTGCTGTATTATGCCACATAAATTCTTGGCAATGATAACTTTCTTTGGTTGAATAAAAAGTTAAAAACCTTGCAAAAGTGATCCGGGTTCATATATGGAGATTTTCATATTTAGTTGTAAAGGCTGAATTACAATGGACGGAACGGAACGCAACTGAACGGTGTGAATTGTCAAATTTACGCAGTCAAACGGACGTCGAGGGTAGCTGCTTACAATGGACGCATGATTAATTGAAAGTGACAGTGACGTTTGACCCAAAATTTATAAACAAATATGAATAAAATCAAAAAACTCTTTTCATTCCATTTCCTCTCTGCTTATTACACACTTACCCCAGCACAGTTTCACTTGACGGAACAAAATAAACAATCCCAAAGCTAATTTGAGGTTATGTTTATCCGTTCAGTTGCGTTCATTTCAGATTTTATTAAACTTGCTGCGTACGACTGCATTTTTGTCCGTCCACTGTGCGCAACTCCATTTGAAAAGCATACAAAGAAAACCGGTTTGACATTTCTCTCCGTTCAGTTGCGTTCCGTTGCGTCCATTGTAATTCAGCCTTAAGTTGTCTCAGCCTGAGCTATGCAAACTCCGTTAGCTTCTTATTTGTCCTATCAAGAAATAGGTTTATTCATCTGCTAGTGCTCAGATTCGCCCATCGGTATGCTGATGCTTCGCACGAATATCCACTTTGATGAGAGACCAGATCATTGACGTGGCAACTCCAACAACAGGCTCTGGTCCAGGGCGTTCGGAGTTGGAGGCGATCTTGGCTAGTTAGTCCGCCTCCAAATTTCCGTTTGCTCAGTGACTCCTTGTAGAGACACTATGTTGCCTGACTGTCTGAAAGGATAACCTCCATATGGCCTTACGTGGAACTTAAAAATTCTTGACTTTTAGGTATGCTTCTTATTCAGTATGCCTAGAGTGCTGGATAATTCCGAAACGTAAAATATCTCAAATATAAGAGAATGTAAGATAAATTAAAAATTAGTTAGTATCTTGCTTTTTTTTTAGTACATTCTTCTGTGCGATAGCCTTCAGTGTAATGGAGGATTTTCCCTTGATGTGCCTTCTATAAAACGGTTTCCCTTCAAGTTCTCCTTTTGTGACAGTACCCTGAGGATTATTTAAAACTTTGAAAAATCCCCCCTCTAACCATTGAAGGATCACTGATGATCAAAAACGAAAATGTACGCAATTCAGAACACACAGAAGTACAATAAAATTATCGTGCGATATTATAATAACTGTTTTATACAGGGTGTCCCAAAAAGTAGTGTCAACGGGAAGTCCAGAGGTAGAGCCCTCCAGGAGTACCCGAATCACCCTCATGTCTGTTATTCGATTTTGCAGTTTTCGAGTTATGATGTTTTTTTTCGTGATTTTTCACCAAACTACTAATTTGAACACATTTTTGGTCGTAGTGACTTGAATAATTGAGACAAATTGCTGTTTTTTTTTTCAATTTAGCTGGATATTAAGTTCATCCATTGCAAAAAGATTTGATTCCGTAGCTCATACCATTGCACCAAAAGAAATTCTTAAATTCGATTAAGCTCAAAATAATAAAATGTACCAATATTTTTGAGGGCGATTTAAAAAAAAAGTCACTTCACTTTTTCACCCAAACCTATTTTAAAAACTTCCTCACTTCATTGGCTATTTGCCGTGTAAATTTTATTGAGATATCTCTATGGTATCATACCTAAAACTCTGTTCAAAACGTACTAAGTCTTCAATCTATTCGAACTGGGGAATTAGATTTTTTTGCAACTTTTATCGGCTCTAACTCGGTAGGGTTATGTCCGGTCGGAAAACGGGGTTCACTGTTCACCTCAGCTCATTACCAGCTATAATTCGTAGTTTTTTTCTTTGAATATTTTTAGGGTGGTAACTGGGGTGTATGTGACCCAAGGGCATGAAAATGGGTTTTCCGGCAACGAAAACGTCTCGAGAAAGTTTCTTGAATCAGAAAAAAAGTCCACCAGCCGACAGTACTAGGCGAGACCATTAATTTGATATGAAATATGCCGTATTGGAACCACCGCCACCCTCGGAGAGTCCTACCCCCATCCGCAAATCGGGAAGTCCTGACGATGCTCTACCTCTGAACGTCCGCTCGACACTACTTCTTGGGACACCCTGTATATCAATGTTATCATTATGACTTTATTGATGATAATAGCAGTGAGCATTTCCATTATTTCATCATGATTTGACTGACGAATGTATAAGTGAGTATCTTCATTATCTTAACAAGAAAATAATATAAAAACTCATTGAATTGCTCATTTAGTGATCATGGAAAAGCTCGCTATATTAAAAAAAAAAGAAGTATATAATGAGTTTAGTCCCAGGTCCAAAACAGATTTCATCATTACTTTCATCTAAAGGCTCATTAGAACTCATCGATGAAATCATGAAATGGTGTCGGGAAGTATATGTATGTTATTGGATTCTTGGATAGTTGAATTCTTGATAAAAACATATTTGCAAGTATGGGTTATTATGGTGTTATCATGAATCATGACTTGTTTGACCGTCATTTTTTACAGATAGTGTTCGTGTATTCGTGTATTCGTTTCATGATGGCTAAATATTATTCTCTAATTACTGTTTGTCCTTTGTAAAGGACACTAATCCTTTTGTAATAAAAGAAAAGCACCTTTACATGTGAGCGGCTTTGCCAAGATTGATTTTGCCTGTGGCGAAGTTGGATAGATGCCTCCATTCGGATGACTGTACCACTATTTCCATATCGTAATCAAATAACCAGGTTTTGTCACCAGTTATTATATGCTTTAGGAATGCATTTTTAGAATGAGTCTGGATGAAATGTGTCTTTTAGTTCCAATTCGTGTCAGTTAAAATCCTGTGACAAGATCCATAGGAAATCCCTGTATTATCAGCTATCTTTCTCTAACTGTTAATCGAGGATTCTGATTGTTTGCTATTTTATTTTTCGATATTTTCTTTAGTGCAATAGGGTTGGACGTCCAGGCACAGCGCTCTTAGTCTTATACCACTTTAGCGCATATTTGAGATTTTTTTATTATTTGTATTTATATATATTTTCTATATAGGGTGTATATTGTCGCTTTAATATTTTAGGCCGAATAAGATTGATTACTATTTATCAGGTGCGGTGTACATTTACAAAAACTAAGAAAAAATAACATACAACCTTTATCGCAAAAGTTTTCAAAAAAGGCAATTTGCGCTTGTAATTCACATTCACAAACCGATTTTCTGAATGATGCAATTTGAGAGCAGACTTAATTTTTTTAAAGTAGTTAACGTATTGGGAGTACAGATTCTGTTAAGGTCTTACATGGACACCGAGCGAAGTCTTAATTCCCCGGCAATCTTAATGCATGGATTAGTAACAATGCGACAATCAGCGCCCTCATGATACAGAGTATACAGTTATTCCAGTGCATGCTTGACAGTCGAAGCGAGACCCATCTAAAATCTTTTCCTAACAATGGGTCACGGCACACAGTTGATTTAGCGCAGCCTTACGCCGAAAGTCAAATATCTAAGCATACATTCATAAGCGACCATCCTTCAGATCCTCGGACGCAGTATCCAATTTATTCAATCAGCCGTTTTTTTGTAATTTGAGCCTCTATTGTTGGAAAATGATTACATAATTATTCTTCAAAATATTGTCTATCGCTAGCCGCTAGTTTTTACCATATTTCTGGCAGCATACGGACTCTGCGTTGAGAAAACTACTCGTCTTTTGAGTCGATCCAAGAATTGATCCAATTTTTGGCTTCTTCGTAAGTACCGAAGTGCTACTCAGCCAGGTCATACGTCATCGATCGCAATAGGTGGTAGTCGGAAGCGGCGTTGTCTGTAGAATACGGCGGGTGTGGGTAGAACGTCCCATTTTAGTGTTTCCAAGAAGGTTTTCACAACCTGAGCAACATGTAGCCGAGCGTTGTCGTACAACAAAATCAGCTTGTCGTGTATTTGCTCATTTTCCAGCCGTTTTTCTTTCAATGCTCGCTTCGAAGGCAGTATTTGTGTGCGGTAGCGAGCTCTTGTGATGGTTCACCCGGTTGCAGCAGCTCATACCACACCATGTCAAGCTGGTCTCACACGCCATAATTTTTGAGACTTGGATGTTTGCCTTGGCCATCGATGTTGATGGATGGCCACAGTATCCCAACGATTTTTTTCGCTTTGGATTATCGTAATGGATCCACTTCTTTTCTTGCCGTTGGAACAGTTGTTCGCATGTGAAAAAACACCGTTGGACGTGTCTTTGCTTCAACTCATATGGCATCCAATGGGCCATCACATTAGTGTTGGATAGCCAAATTTCCTTTCTTTTCCATGATTCCCAAGATTTTCAAATGATATGAAATAGATTGTTGAGTCACGCTCAATGAATCTGCAAGTTCGTCTACTAATGCCTCCAATTCTGCGTCTTCGACCGAAGTCACCCATTTTGTAGCGTTGGAACCATTCGCCTCAGCCAAAACAACAAAATCGCCGTAAGTTGATTGCTGTCAAACAAAGATTTGAAATGTATATTGAGGTCCCATAAACTGAATACAATGGGGGCGACGCGACAAGTTGCCAACAAAAATTTGGGAAAATCTCTAAATTAGTCGTCAACATAATTGACATTTCTATGTGGACAGTGAATAATTGACATTCATATTAGTGAATTTGGTTATTTTTATAAAACATAGGAAATTAAAAGATAGGTAATAGTAAATAAACTAGTTATTAATTTCTTTAATTAATTTGAGAAATTATGGGTTTTGAGGAGGAAATAATAGAAAAATTGAGGGAAAAAGTTATGCTGTACAATAACCGTTATCCCATGTATAGCAATCTCATTTCCTTCTTCTTTTTGAGGCCATTCCCTTTAACTCGTACACGAATTTGGCACACAGGTTCATGTCGGGAAAAATCATTTGAAAATTTGGTACAAATTAGATTAGTGATAAATCCGTTTCAGGAAAAATACAGAGTTTTCCGATTTTTCCGAAAGTTTTTCCGGAGTTTTCCGACTTTTCCGGAAAATTTTCCGGTAAAAAAGTTTTCTAAATTATGCAGGATCAAGTTCCCTATCAACTGGCATCATTACTTTCTCTCCGACAATGGTGAAAACTTGCAGAAAAAATCGAGGAAAATTCATGTAATTCATTCATGTATGCGGAATCATTTTTTTCCGTCCTACTGGCATCAATACTTTCTCTTCAACAATCATGAAAACTTGTATGAAAAATCGAGAAAAAGTCATGTAAATTTTTAAAAAAAAAATCATAGTAATAATAGGAAAAGTCTGTGGAAAACATGGAAAATCTGGAAAATTCATGTTATATGGGATCAAGTTAGAATACAGCTAAAACGCGCTGTTTAAAACATAATTTGAATTTCAGAAAACTGTTGCAGTACTTCAACGATTTGATACTCGAAAGATTTTTGTTTTCGGGTCGGCACCAAACATGACTTAAAAATTGTGTTTTAAAATATCTCCATGCAGCACGTAATAACAATTTAGTTAATGTGAAAAAGGCAGAAAATAAAATAATTAAAAAAAAGAGTTTTCAAACAAAACTGAGGCCAAGCCACATGAAAAAGTAGAAAATAAACTTTTCTTCACACACAGAGGTGGACTCAGATTTTATTCGCTGACTATCACCGATATATTTCAGTATGATCAATCAGAGGTAAATAAGTGATTTGATTCATGAAGAGAAAGAATATTCGAGAGAAATGTCCCAATCAAAGAATCTGAGTCTACCTCTGTGTGTGAAGAAAAGTTTATTTTCTACTTTTCCATGCGGCATGGCCTCAGTTTTGCAGTTTTGTTTGAAAACTCGTTTTTTACTTATTTTATTCTTTATGATTTGCAATTTTATGTAAGCCGCATAAGCTATAACTAAAGATTTTCTTAAATTTTTCCTTGCTGCCATTTCTTTTACAATAAATAAAACAGTGACCTCTGTCAAACACAGTTGTCGCATCGCATTCACTGTGTTGTAAATGCGACATTGTCGCCAACTATGCTTTGTGTCACTCGCACAGTGTTTTTGCCTTGATATTTTTAATCCGCCATTTACGATCAAAATTTACTGCTGGCGCCATCTATTGACAAACGGTAGTTTTTCATTTGTACTCTCAATACTTTTCTGTTTAACAATGTCTTTTGACTTCTTAAATTATTTATTTTCCTATTTTCATTGCTAGCTCTCTCTCTGTATAAAATCTTACAAAACAAAACTAATGATTTTTTATACATTTCGCAAGAATTACATATTTCAAACTTCTTTTTAATTAGTTTTTTTTTTTCAACAAAATTCTTATAAAAATCTAGGCAAAATTACACACAACCCACAACTTGATATGAATTAAGATTATTGATTACCAACCAAGTTTCCGGTGTTTCCGCATTTACGTTTCACAATTCTTTTTCATGGAAATTTTTGTTGCTTATAGATATTATGTTACGAATGATTGGTATAATGATTGTATTTTTCAATGTGCAAACGGTCTAAGAAGGTATTCGATATCAAATTATCCTCAATTGATAAGACATACGTGTGTATTGATCTAACAGTCATTACCCAACAATATTCAGTGTAGAAATGATAGTAATACATAAAACATAATATAGATAACAGCCGTCACAAAATTTATCTTGCTCAATATCTGGATAGTTAACACCTTTTCGTGTGATTTATTTTAAATCTATTTTCGCACCCGACTTAAATTATTATGCTGCCTTCGTACAGCCGAATAACGCGCATAGGGATCATTGACCGGTTCATCGCCCATCAGAAGTGAAGTGATAACATGAAATTTATTCTTGGTGACTTAGTATGTGTATATATGTGTACGTTTAAAGCAAGAAAAGTAAAGAAGTTAATTTTAATCTTAATAATAGAACTAACAAAGAAAAAGAAAAAAACTGTTTCTAACCTTTTGTTGACACATCCAATTTTTACGAGGTTATATAAGAAAATTTTTTCAAAAGAAATCTTATCTCGCATAACTTTATGATGGGCTTCATTTCAAAACTGTCATGCGGACCTGGTATACAATTTGCGCTAAACGGTTTATCTAAATATGTGCCTTTTTTATAAAAATCTTACATTACAACAGCCTGGGTGAAAAAAAAAAATCATATTTATTGTGTACTTTTGTTGAATATTAACCATATACCTGCCATACCATATGAGCTGATGTCACTAGCATAGTTTTTATGAAATTTGCATTCAAGGATTTCATGATCGGTGGGTCTAGTAAAACGTGTTTTGTTTGAGAAGTAAAAATAAAAGTCTCTTCCAATACACTTTATGTGTATATAAGTTTCGATGAGTGTAAAAGCATAAAAAAAAAAAACAATAATTGAGGCCAGCTAAACAACACACCGTACAGGTACCGGATGGATATCTTCAATAATTTTGTTGGCCAAATTTGATCACCCATTAAATTGTTCAGATGTCGAGGATTATTATTATTGAGTTACTTAGTAGTTTGCTCAAATTTTACGTAAGTTGAAAGATATATGTGCATATGTAGGTAAGTAAATCTTGTTATTTGCTCTCTCTCTATCTAACCCATGTCATTCATGTTTTTTTTTACGAAATTTCTCTCCACAAATTAACACTGATGATACCAAACTATAATAAAAGTGAACAGATATCAAAAGTCGGGCATCATGAGCATAGTAATTTTTCTTTCCAACTCTTGTCAAAAAGAAACTCAATTTATGCCACAGAAAATCGTACAGATCTGTCCCTCAGGCTGGCTGATTATTATTACAGATTACAAACGAGATTTCTTCCCCTATACTGTAAATCGTAGTTAAACCTTTTCTAATTGTTCTTTAATTTGCGGTATTTTATCAATCTTTGAAGATATTTTATATTTATACATGATGAGCGCAGATGGCTTAGCTGTATTTGTTAGATTGACGATGAAAAGTGAATTTAATTGCTTGAAATAATTATTATCAAAAGTATTTTTTTAGAGGTGGGAGGGGTACAAAAATGAAAGTCTTTTGTGGTTGGTTGTTAGTTTTCTAAAAAAAAATTTGGCTGTTTTGTTTGCTCTAAGGAATTTTAGATATTATTTTTGGAATTGTATAATAATAGTTTTTTTTTATTAAATTTTGTAAATCTTTTATTTACAATTTTTTTTTTAAATAGTGCGCACGTGGCTTTGTTTTAAATACAATTCTTCAAGCTTTTCATAATAGTTAGTAAGGCAATTCATACTTAATTTATTGCTAGATGATATAAGTATAAAGTATAAAGCCTATTTATTCATGCCTGAAGTATACATTAATGCTGGGCGATGTTCATTGATGTTTTCAAAACATCGATGTTTCGGCTCCCGATGTTCGATATTTTTACATTGATGTCGACGCACTAAAACATCGACGTACATCGATGTTATCCTTTCGATGTTAGGGAATTACATGCTTCTTACCGCAAAGGAATAAATGGATACTGTAAAAAGCAAATTTATCTAGATTTGAACAAAGAAATACGTATATTTCAATAAAATTTTTGTGGTAAAACGGAAAGAGAAATAGTGAAGTGATTATTCATTTCATTTTCAAAGCATCGTTACAATTAATCATCATTAGTTCTTAGAATAATTTGGGCTGGGGGCAGAAAACATCGTTCGGTGGAAGCAATCGGAATTTTTTTTAAATAGTTGGGAGGAAACAATCCGAGTGACCATACATCACACTGCCGTCACTGATTCAGTGGAGACCAAGGAAGTTAGGCCACAAGTGAACGATACAGTTTTGTTTATTCTTTTAGTTACACGGCGAACATACATATTGTCCAGCTTGGTGTGTCCACACACTGTCAAATATGGTGTCCAACATTAGGATAGGAACACATTTCAGGAGCTGCTAGAACTATTAATTGCTATCATTTCTTCGTTAGACTTCTCTCAACAATAACGAATGCGTTACAAGCATCGCCGTAAACGGTTCAATAAGTTGTCAAATACGTATCCCCGCCACTAAAAATCAAACTAATTTGATTTTCGTCCAACCGCTTGACATACATGTCACCCCACAAACAGGCCCACACACGGTCAAATCTGTGTGTTGACCAACATGGTGACCGTGCACGAGCCCCTTAAGAAAACGTCTGCCTCCTGCAACTTCTTTTTCATGCTCAACAAAGTTCAATTTATATGCTAATAACATCCGCTTAGTGATTGCAAAACCAACAGAAGCATCGGAAGGAAGTTCAGAACGTATAGTATAGACAATCGGAATAACCCCTTTATTTAAGCGCTCCTTTGGAGCCGCTTCATATTAATCCTTTAGATAATGGAAACGTCACCAACCTATATATCTTGGCTTATATGTCTTGCAGCAAAAATGTTGTCCATTGCGGCCAAATGTCTGTTCTCTCAGGCAGGCGAGACTATAACTCAAAAGAGAAACAGTTTGCTGCGAAAAACGCCTTTGCCGGTTATTGTTTCTTCAGTCTGTAGATTTGAGATCTGCAATTTTTCATTTTTATTTAATTCATTTATGCGTTATTTTTAGGAAGCTTTTAATTTAGAATTGATAATGAAGTACTCGTTTTGTTTTTGTTATTTTTATTAAGTTATAAATAAGGACGAGAGTAAAAAAAATCTAAACTGAAAACCACAACATTTTTTCTATGATTTACTAGTCAGACATTTGTTCATTAACATCGATGTGGTATGTACATCGATGTTATATGATCGATATTATCGTCACATCGATGCTCTTTGGGCGATGTCAACATCGATGGTGAACATCGATGTTCCGTTCCGATGTCCCAGCACTAGTATAAATACAACAACATAGCAAAAAGTACCCTGGCAGACATATCATGATGAGCTCATCAATGAGCTCCTTATGAGCAATCAGATGAACGTACTGATGAAATTTATTCGCCTTTGAATCAAAGCCGGGAAAAAAGTCATTTATTTACTTATTCATAGATAGTGTGCATGAAATATTGCATCTCTTTGACTTTTGTAGAAATGTATACTTTGCTTCCCTTTTGTGCATTTTACAATATTATAGAACATAGCAATGAGTGTCACGATGAGTTTATTAATGAGCAGGTCAATGAGTGTCATGATGGATTCATAATTGATAATCTGCATTTACGATTGATTTTATATATTTTTCAGAATTCAAACTCCGGTTGCCAATCATACTCTAAGACACTGAGGCGTAATGATTTGGGCATAACATCTTGTTCAGCATATGGGCGACACTCTTTCCGCGGAAAACAAAAAAAAATAATTTAAAAACTTAAATAAATAAATCACAAAAATCAATTCGAATTTTCCTAGTAAATGTCATCTGACAAGTTGATGACAATAATAAATATTTAGTAGGTATATAGGGAGCAGTTTCATCCTAACCAATGAGCCCTTCGATGAGATTTAATAAATGCTCATCAGACGGCTCATAAGGAATTAATTTTCTATTTGTTTCTTCATGAATTTCAAGCACCTTGATACTTTTCAGTTAAATTTGTATTGGTTCACATAATAACTGCCCCTTGCGGGGCAGAAGACAAGATAAAACTGTGAGCAATTTCTACTAGGGTAGTGAAGTGTGAGGTCTGACGAGTTTAGAAGTCAAATTGTGTGATAGGTTTTTAATTAAAATTCGATCAGACGACTTTATCGTATCAATTTAGCTTATTAGGAGCAATTGTTTTTTTAAATATTCTCACTAATAAGGTTAACTAAAGCTGTTAACCAGTTATAGTGTACTTTGACAAAGTATAATAGATAAATATTAGATTTAGGATAATTAAGATATTAGCGTTAGGATAATTCTTGAACAATTGTCAAGGAAAAGCCAAAGAAGTGGGTATTATGTATAAGGCCGTATACAGTGAGCGAAATCACTGCCCTATTTCAAGATAATTTTCTCGATAGGAGTAAAATTGTCTTGAAATTGAACACAAATATTTCTGTCGGTTTTATCCTCTGATAGACTGGTGCGAATACTTTTTTGAAAAGAAAAAATTAATGACAGGCAGGGACCATACGGAAAATTTAGTTAAGCTTATAATTAAGAGAGAAAACAAAAATTAAACACGAGATGGGTTCAAGTTGTTTTTTGCGATTTTTGGCGAAATGTGACTTCCTAGTGGAAAATGTTCTTCGCGAAAGTTATAAATAATAAAAGTATCTAAAACTTTCATAAAAGGCATTTTCAACATAACCACCAATTGGCGGAAAACCGATTTTTCAGTTTTTTATTTTTCTCTCGTAAAAATAATTCAAATTACATGAAAATTTGTGAAAGTATACTTTTTTTACATTGAATAAGCACAATTTTTTTTGGAATCTGGGAAATATGTAGTTTCCAATATATTTACAATTTTCGAAAAAAAAAAAGTCCACGGAAAACTTTCTTGGTGTTTTTTCGATTTAAATATTCTATCTGGGCTCATTCTAACCGTTGAAATGTCTACTTTAATGACTTAAAATTATCCTCTATTTTCGAATGGTAGTCTGTACCTTTTTGTAGGACTATATAAGGTATTAAGAAAAATTACGGAAAATCCTACGTCAGCTTCATCTTGGTCAGCTTGATCTTCCTCTTCGTCAGCTTCATCTTCCTCTTCGCCAGCTTCTTCTTCCTCTTCGTCACTTTTTTCTTCCTCTGTATCTTTGTAGTTTTCGTTTTCAGTTTCAGATCGCAGGCAAACCGCGATCATCAGATTGATTGCCTCTTGCGAAAATGGCTTTGTCTTCTTATGCTGCTTTGGTCTGAAACTGCTTAACTACGTGTCTGTACTTAGTAACAGTTTATTTAATATATCTCTGTTACATTTGACCCGTGAAAATTTTCCAGCAAATTTTAACCTGTATTGTCGGAAGTGTTTATTGCTGACTTCAGCTGCCTCTTCTGATAAATTGCCAATAGGTACAATTGCATTAGATATGATTAGGGCGCCATGCATTAAAACTTTGTGTACAGTTGGTGACATAGGATGCCAACCATATAGATCTTTGTACATCTTTGCAGTTTCGAGTGCGTAGGCATCATATTTTTCAGCATCAATGCTGTAGCCACTTGAAATTACTTCTAGGATTACCTTAAATCTTCTTATTAAATCTAAATTGATGCCAGTGATTCGAGAAGAGCATTCCGGCTCGTCAAAGAATTTTCTTGAAGTATTGCCATCGTTAGTGTTTCCAAATCCCGCTTTAGGAACATCTAGTTGATATGCTGGCAATCTCTTTTATTATTTTTGACGCATTGGTATTTCCTGAAGTGCGCTGACTCACTCCTGCTGCATATGTCAACTCCTCTACAGGTATCTGTTCTCGTAGTTCTTTTGTTTTTCGACGCTTGCTGCGGTCACTTAATTCTTCGAATGTTTTAGTTGGTCGGCATGGTTTCTCTGTAGGTTGTACAGACCAGTAAGGCAGTTCAATTGATGCTATGATCCATTGTTAATTGTTTTTTAAGAAACGTTCCTCTTTGTAACTAGCAGCTGTCCATTTCTTTTTAAATTCGCTCTTGAAAAGCCTTAAAGCGCGATTTATAACACTTTTCTCATTATCTGGACATTTAGTAATTTTCACAAGCTTTTCTTCCATTAACGAAAACTTGTCATCCAGTTTTTTCCTTTAAATTCATTGAGGATATCATACAATGCTTTTCTGGTAAATGTCTTGACAAGTTCTGAAGAATGCGACTCATGATCTCAATATGTAGAGAGCTTAGTGACCATCAAAATAGACTTAGTTTTTAGTCAGGAATTAGGACATGTTTCCATCGCCGGCCGTGTAAAGGCCGACAATAACTTGGTTTATAAAAAATACTGTAAGAAACCATTCTTAACCATGACATAAAATCAAGCACGTTTAAACTTTTGAAAAAAGTACATGTCCTTGAAAATGGTATGGTCGCGAGTCATCCTTAGCGACGAAAAAAAAGTTTAATTTACATAGCCCTGATGGTTTCAAATACCATTGGCTCAACAAAAGGCTTTAGGAGTCCATCAAGTTGAGTCGTGTGTCCGGTGGAGGCGGCAATATGATATAAGCCGAATATTGTTCTGCTGGCACCACCAAAATAGCATTTCTCCCTCGAAGAATGGACCGAAAAGTGTATGCGAAACTCCTCGAGGAAATTTTAATTGCGAGAGCCAAAGAATTATCCGGTGAAAATTTTGTTCTACAACAGGATAATGTTGCTATCAACATCGCTGCAAATTTTTATTGATACCTAGGTTTTAACAACACTATATGGGTTTTTAGCCTTTAGCTCGATTATTAAGCCGGCAGGAGATGTAATATGCGCACATGAAAACGATAGTCAATCAGTCTGTGACAAGTCGACAGACAAATTCAAATTGTTTATTGGGATGTTGAAATCTTTGATGATACAAATTTAGTTGGTATGTTTAAGGAAAATGCTAAATTAATATTAAACTAACAATAAATGAAAAAAGAAAAGTAAAGAAAAAAAGCAGATTAAAGCTATAAATGACAAACTAAAGAATAATGTGAAATTGAAATATAAGCAATGGAACATAAAACTGATAATAAAAAAAAAAAAAACTTGAAACTTGAAATTAAGCAATAGCAAGAACTAACAACAGTGCAGGGGAATGAGAAAGCATACGAAACAAAACAGGAAGCCATAGGTAATGGAAAAGAAAACTGAAAATAGAAATAAAAATGACCTGGAAATAATAATAAAAACAAGAATAAAAGCGCATAGTTATTTCGGAGTTCGAGGGCAATGTCAGCCCGCATGACTCTCATTTGAAGCCAGATGACAAGTTGGCAGTACCCTGAATGAACTGGCCGAGCTAGTTAGCTGCAATGCCGCCGGTAGACTCTTCCAAAGGCGAGCACCATGAACAAGGTGAGAGCGTTCTAAAATTCTATGTTGATAGCGGGAAACACGCAGCATTAAGTGCCTATCAGAGTTTAAAAAGCTGAGGTCGGAAAATAGATATCCAGGACGCCTGGTGTAGATGACCTTATGAAGAAAAATTAAATTTATCAATGTCAGATAAACATCTAATGACATACCCAATAGAGAGTTACGAAAGAGGGAAATGTGATCATATCTTCTCAATCCATGAATAAAACGAATCCAGTCATTGAAAACGACATCGAGCTTTCTCCTACATATCGAATCCAAGTGAGGGAAGACAATGCATCCACTTGTGAAATAGGGCAAGGGAAGTGTTTTCACCAGCTTAGAGCGAAGGACAGGCGTCAGAATCCTTGCAGACAACCACAACCTTCGAAGTATGCCATAAATTTTACCCAATGTATTTTTAATGTGGTCGCAGCAATTCATAGAAGGGTTGAGGATAATTCCCAGATTTCGAACAGAGGTAACGTAAGGTAAAGCTGTGCCATTCAGAGTTACAGTTGGAAATTGTGATACATCAAGCCTCTCACGATACAAAATCATGTAATTTGATTTATTAGGATTTAAAAGTAAGTCGTGCCTCTTGGACCACTCAGAAACTCTTTTCAGATCTGTGTTAATTCTCTCGACACAATCCTCTATCAGGCCAACCGGCCTATCCAGGTATATCTGGACGTCATTCTCATACAAGTGTATTTTGGAGTCTCGTATAACGTTGGGCAAATCATTTATGTACATACTGAACAATAAAGGGCCTAAGGTTGAACTCTCAGGTACCCCACACGTGAGAGGCAAGCTTCTCGAAAGTAAATCATGGACTTTGACTTGCTGAGATCGTCCAATAAGAAAGCTACCGATAAGTGATGCCTCAGATGAAGAAAATCCAAATTTGTTTAATAAGACGGTAAGGAGCTTGGAATGGTTGACGCTGTCGAAGGCTTTTGAAAAATTCAGGAGTGCCAGGACAGTTAGGAGATTCTTATCAAGAGCTCTACGAATGTCGGACGTTACATTTAATAAGGCAGCATCACAGCTGTGCCCAGCTCTAAATCCTGACTGCCACGGGGTGAGCAATTGATTTGATTCCAAGTAAAGTAAGATCTGTTCATGCATAAGCTTCTACAGCGCCTTAGACAAAAAACACAACATATTAATTGGACGAAAATCGCTTGAGCCATTAGGGGATGCAACTTTAGCAAGGGGCAGCACAATCGCACTTTTCCAAATTCTAGGAAATTGCGAGGATGTCAAGCTCGTATTGAAAATGTGGAGGATAGGATAGACGAGCCAGAGAAAAATAATTTTTATAAAACGAGGCGATATTTGATCAGATCCCACTGCCTCAGACAGCATTAATGGCGTTAACTACTTGGACAATATCAACACAGTTAAAGCTGAAATCGCCTTCATATTCCAGATAATCTGGGACCTCAGAAGAAGTGGTAGGAGTATAACATCTGAATTAGATGAGGAAGGGATGTTATGAGAAGTAAAGTACTTATTAAGGCAATCAGGATCAGCATCACATTCTGAGACATCTTTGACAAACACGCCAGCATTTCTGAGATTTTTCCACATTTTTCTTTGCGGTAG
The DNA here is from genome assembly GCA_963930735.1 of Dioctria linearis. Classification (NCBI taxonomy): domain Eukaryota; kingdom Metazoa; phylum Arthropoda; class Insecta; order Diptera; family Asilidae; genus Dioctria; species Dioctria linearis. The sequence continues at coordinate 195,604,910 of OZ005743.1, read as the reverse complement.
ATTGGAATCGAATTTTGATTCAAAGTTCCGACGCTTAGCGGCTCGAATTTTAGTATTAGTAAAATTTCTAATGTGTTTGCAAGCATCACGATTAACTTCGGTCCTCATACGCAAAAATATTCGGTGTAAAAAATCGCGTTCAACAATCAATCCCTTAATTTCCGCGGAAAACCATGGACGACAGCCTTTTTGATTCAGTGTACATGATCTAAAAAGGGAACATATTTATTAAAAAGGTAGGACAGATTTGAGTTTAAGAAGGCAATTTGAGCATCAACGGAGGGATAATAGTTAACGGACATCCAAGGAATAGTTGCACATTCTGCAACCAGAGCAGGCATATTGATACTATTAAAATCTCTGAATGTAAAGGAATTCCTTAACTGAATTGGATTGATAGAAAAGTTATAAGTTAAAAACAGAAAATCATGGTCGAAAGTCGATGGAGGGCTTAATTGATTCTGAAACAGCACCGCATCCGTATCGGAAGTAGCAAATAGGTCCAGCAGAGATGGATTGCCTGTATTGAAGTATGTTGGGAGTTCATTTATGACATTGAGGTACATGGACTGCAGCAGAAATATAAACTCATCAGACCAGTCGCTGACAGGATAATAAACTTACTCGGTAGTATGCGGTCTACCTTAGTCCCAAAGTGGTCCTGTATGTAATAAAACAACAAAGTGAGTGAAAGTTAATAACCAGATGAAGAAAAGCCAAAGCTTGTTAAAACAACCTCTTTTCTACATCAGTAGATATTCTTCTTACATATATTCTACTCTGTCTAACAAATGCCAAAGAACATAATTAAATGATGTAAACTATTAGGAAAGCATTCGAGTATTGTATAGAAGCACCGGAAATGCGTTAGTCCCAAGTATTTTATAAGATATTTGAAGAAAAATTTAATTCATCTGGATACTAATAGCACATAAATTTTGAACGCAAATTCTCCTTGAAATTATTTCCTGTCACACACAAAGCTTAAATAAATAGCTATAAGATCTCATCTGATGGATTTTTCCAGTAGGTGATTTTAAAAATAGAACTTTCGTGTGTTGGCCACACATCTCATTTGTTTTTATGTTCATCAAAATCATTCATCAGGATGCAAGGTTTATTATGAAATCTGCGGCTTACTTCAAAGCATTATTTTTTTTTTTCAAATTAATGTAGCCAATGCGCATATTTCATGTTGCACATTTTATGTATCTACATATATCAAAAATCTAAATCGGAGCATATCTGATGTAAGTCATTCGTTTAAAGTCCATTGTTTACTATATGCTCACACTTTTGTTTATTTTCGTATTGTAAACAAACATCAATTTCTCTATGTCATTCTTCTGGGCTGAAGAGGATATGCGGTTCAGTGGTTTGTTTACGAAATGCTTATGGTTGTACGAGTTAATAAAAAATAAATCTTTTACACTATAATGCCATCATGATTACACACATGTCAGAGACACTTGCGTTACATCTTAATTAGAGATAGGCGTGAGAAAAAGATTAGGTGACGAAATTGTGTTTAATTGAAACATTTCACCATTCGATTTCACACCGGCGCGCGGGCGACGATAAATAATTTGTAAGATGTGTTAGTTAGTATTTGATATAATTTTACGGAATGATAACAATTGATTATAAAGTAAAAAATTTTTTATATGAAAGTGGAATTTTTTTTGATTGATATAGATATCGATCTAAAATAAACCTGTGCAATTATTTTGTTGTTTTCGCATAGTACTAGTATAAGTAACAAGGTTTTGATAAGAGAGTGTGATATTTTATGCCGTAGTATTTGAGTTTCAAAACAACTGATGCTCATAAATGGTACAAGGCTGCGATAATTAACGTAAACTCGAGTAACTTTAGCTCCAAGTGTGATTTATTTAGTGTTAAAGCAATTTCTGATTAAAAATTACCAAAAGAGAATCTTTAAGTAATATAGGCACTATTTTTTCTAATCCAGTTGCAATTCTGCTCTGAGAACATTTTGTACACTTTTTATCAATTTATTAGTGTTTTTTGGTGTAAATTAATTGACAAACAGTGACCCAGTTTATGTCATAGCAAAACTACCGCTGCTATTGAAACAACGAGTAGTCTGGAACTAAAAGAAATAGGGATTAAAATGTGGTTTTGTTTTTAGTTCCGGGTTGATCGTTTACAGGTCATTCACTACATCCATAAACACATTCTGACCATATCTTGCACTGAATTCCTTTCTCTTCCATGATATTATAATTTTTTGAAGAAATTTTCATAGTAGGCTTATCTTTTCTATCAACTACTGAAATAAACTGATTAAATGTGCTGTGAAAAGGTTTTTTTTTTTGTAAGGCAATGGCGGAGGGCGATAAATCCCCAAGCACGGAGGCTATCCTGCTAGAAGCTCTATCACCAAAACCTGCCTGTCCTCTTATCATCAGGTTTTGCTGAGGAAGGCTTTTCATCAACTCCTCGAAGGATAGAAGGGCAGAATTTAGTGTATCCAGCCTGCTCCGGGGGAAGGCCGGACAAGCACACAAAAAGTATTCGGTTGTCTCTGGCTCCTCTTCCAGGCAGCCCAGCCCTAGCTAAAAGGTCAGCCCTTTCATTACCCATGATTACCCATGATTTTTGTGTATAGGTACACAACTTATCCACATACGACTTGCAATCTCCAGTAACTTAGATGTTATCCGAGGGCCACTCAGAGCCATCAAGGCAGCCTGACTATCCAAAAATATAGCAATGTCCTTTGCCTTGATCTTCATATCAAGGTTTGTCCGCGCTGAAAACTACAGCCTGCAAAACAGTGGTGTGTCTTTGAAGTGAGTACTCCATCCCGATGTCAGGTTCAGGAATGTAAATGCCCGCCTCGGCTCCCTCATTAGTAAAAGAACCATAGGTAAATTTTTTTTTATAGCGGACCGGGGAAGGATATATAAGGCACTTCTCTCAGTCCACGATTCCTTCCCTTACAGGAAAGCTTACAGAGAAGCGATGCCCAAAACGAAGCTCTGGTACGATCGCATCAAGTGGCATGCTAGCCAGAAGGTTTTCCATGAGAAGATATAGAAGTATTCAAAATTCTGGTTGTATAATGGATGTCGTATGATATATGTGGTAGGCATAAAAACGAATTTAAGTTATTCTGAAAGGTCATCTACATGAATCATAATATTCAGACTTTTGAAGCTTTTGCACGATCAGATTTAATCAGCACACTGAGTCTTAAGTCAATCATCCATGACTATTTTATTTTTGTACACCAATAAACTGAGATACCTACAACTTTTACTGACATTTTTGTTCGTAGCCCTTGGGTTTTGAAAGTTGTAGAGAAGAAAAAGTTTAAATTTTAAATCAACCTATGCGTTTCATTTCAGAAGAGATTTAAGTCGGCCTTTACTCTCATTTTAAAATCAAGACAGGATTTTTATAATTTCGAGATGAACGATCATTCTGGAAGACGTTTCAAAAAGCGTTTGGTTGCATCAACATTTAGAGCTTGTTTAGCAGAATATCTATATCCATTTCAATTAAGTAGCTCGGTTGGTAAGCGCGCTGTCTACTCTCCCAGTGGTCGTGGGTTTTAATGCCACCTCGACCCGGTCCTGCGCTATCCTTATACCTAGTTTCGTGTCAACTTCTATGTATAGCTTTATAATACTTGGCGGGTTAGTACAATGGGCCGCCTTGGCCTCCATGTTTCGGATATTTCTTCGCCCTCTGCAAAAACCAATAGAGCAGGAGGTGATAGTACTCACCTAGAGACGAACCAAAAATTGTATGGCAGTGGGAGGGTGAGCAATATCAACCGTTTAGGAGTTACAGGGTGATTAAGAAAAAAAATTTAGTTTTTCACAAAATACCCTGTATTTTAAAAACTACAGGGTGTACGGTCACAGTTAAGAGCTCATTGTATGCAGAACTTCATGGCCTTTCCAACAACTGCTCAATTAGCACCACACCCATCTCCGATCAAGAATTATTGTTGTCTAAACTAAAAAATTTGGATTTTGTTACCTTTTTTTTTAAATTTAACCTCTATTATTTTTGAAAATAGGTCGTTAACATAATTTTTTTTTTATAAAAAATGTAAACTGTAGATTCTCCTCTTTAAGTTGACCTATTACATCCAATGTGCTATCTGAACCCCTTTAAGAGTTATTAGCTCTAAAACTTATTTTCAAACTTATTCTCAACTATAATTTGTTTCCTTAGCACGTCATTTTAAAAAATATCGTCTAATTTCGGTGTGACCTGAATAGATTATGAGTTAATAATAACTGTTTAACGGCTACAGTTAACACACAGGGTGTAATAGGTCAACTGAAAGAGGAGAGTCTACAATTTACAGTTTTTTATAAAAAACAGTTATGTTAATGATCGTTTTGCAAAAATAATAGAGGTTAAATAAAAAAAAGGGTAAGAAATCCGAAATTTTTAGTTTAGACAACCATAATTCTTGATGGTAGTACTACAACCTCCTGTTCTATTGACCTTCTAGTGGGAAAACACCCTGTATCAGGGCCGTTGGGAGGAATTTTTAATTTGCGGGGGGGGGGGGGGAGGGGTTGAAAAATTGGTGAAGAAGAACAATATGAAACACAGTTTTAATTTAACGATTCATTGGTATAACTACATACATTTGCATTTACATAATTAAAAAATTCACTTAATTAATCCGCAGAATTAAAAAAATTGTCGCATTTTACATGTAAGTAACAAAAAGTAAAAATAGCAAATACACTTTCACAATTCTCATTTTTATCAATATTTGCTTGGAAAATTAGGCAACGCGGATTTTTACTAAATTCCATAAGAACTTCCTCTGGTGTCAATGTTATTTCCCTGTGAATATTTAGGAAGCCAAACCATTAAGTCGATTTTCAGCCATTGTATTACGAAGATAATTTTTAAGCCGCTTTAAGGTACTAAACGACCTCTCGTTTGTACATGTAGTAACAGGCAGCACAGCAAGTATCTTCAATATATTGTATATATTGTAAACTGTCGGAAATGTACTGGAGTTGCATATCTAAAGTTATAATAAATCATAAACAAAATTATTTATACTCTATTCAAGAAATAAAACAAGAATAACCACTTTCAGTGCATCGAGCGCATCGTGTATCTCCGAATTAGTAGAATTTATGTACCTACGCCACATTTTTACATTTGAACAATCAAGAATATTTTGATACATATGAAATAATTTGGTTGTAGCCTCATTTTCTTCACCTGTTGAAACGTTAATTTTAAATATAATTTTAAAACTGTTAAGAATACTTTCATATTTGATGAATCTATCCTTTAAATGTATTGAAAATGTATCCAAAAATGGCACAAAAACTTCTACACGGAAATAATCTTTATAGTAGTGTCCATTTCAATATTTCAACGATGAGCTAGTCTTTTTGTTATGCGGGGGGTTTTAACGGGGTCCAGCTATCTCGTTTTTATCACAAATCTCGTATTACATTTTTATAAATTGTCTGAAAAATAGCATTTGTATCTTTCCGTATGAAATTTATTTCATCCTCAGCATTTTTGGCCAATCACAACGCTTGTACTAGTACAACCCCTCCTTTTGCAACTGTCTACTCAACGGCAATATAATCGAGTGTACTGATTGCATTACTTGGCATGAAATCTATTGATCAAATAGATTAACTTAAATTAAATTTAGTGGATGATATTACCTGAAATTCCAAATTTGATAAAGCACCACTCGAAGTCTGTGCGTCCTTTAATCCCTTAAGGGGATCCTCTAGTTTCTCGGCTGTTTTTTGACGGCTTTTTCAATAATTTTTTACAGGCAAACCATCGAAATAATCAATCTCATTGTATTTGCATAATCTTTATTAACATTTATATAAGCTTTAAAATTTTTTTGAAGTCAAAATATATAATAGAATAAAAGTTATAGTGGCCGACAGGAAGACATCAAGTAAAAGAGGTGCTTGACGGTGACCAAGATTGCGGCTGTTCTGCTTATCTGATATCAAAAAACCAAACGGTATTTTAATCTTGATATTTAAGACTAGCGATTGAACTAGAGTGAACTCTAAATTACAAAAATTGACTTTTTTATACACTTTTGAAAATTACATTCTATTTTTTACTAATTTTTTCTTAAGTTTTTCGCTCGTAGAAAAAAAACTATCGAAGCAATCATGATAATCCTAGTTCAATTGCTGGCTTATAACATATTAAAGTAGCTGAATAAATTTGAACAAAATCGGTGCAGCAGTTTCTGAAATATCGTGGTCATCGTTTCGAAAAATGGTGTTTCGAGAAAAACGCGCATATGATTTATACTAAAAATTTTCATCTCACCGTCAATCTGCTATGCCTGGACCATACAATAGGCCTTACTATTCTTCTTTGAAGTCACGCAGAGCTTCTCCGTCTTCCCTTCGCGATTCGGGCCTGTTTTACAACATCACTCAATATTCGAAAGCGTCTGTCAACGGTCTCGGCTCCCCTTTACGCGGGCCTAATTCGCGCTCCGTATACTGCTCCGTTCCAGGGCCGTAACTTGTGAACCACTTCGAATATCGAAAAATCCTTTGGCACACATTTTCTACACATGTTGTAGATGTGATTTATGATCGATTTTTTCGACCCGAGAAATTAGAGGACCCCCTTAATTTTATCCAATGCTTTTATTACAGCTGGTTGTAGCTCAATATATTTGATTACTGCTTCGTGTCGTTCCACCCATCTGGTAGGACATAGTTTCTTCAATTTCTGGTATTTTGCATTTCTTCTTGTAACGCAGCTTGCCTCTTCGGTGCATTAAAAAAGTTGTAGACTGTTCCTAGGCAATTTCGAATTTGTGGAACGTCACAAGCTCTGGATACGGCTAAATTCAAACTGTGAGAGACGCAGTGTATATATATTGCCTTTTCGTGTATTTCTCTTATAAATACCTGAGCTCCATGCAAATCTCCACTCATGGACCTAGCTCCATCATAACGTTGCCCAACGAGATATTTGCAATCTATTCCATTGTTTCTTAAACAATTCAGAATATTTTGGGCTAAGTTTTTTCCAATGCACTCAGTGACTGGAACAAACTCCAAAATATCTTCCCTAATTTTGAATGATTCAGCATCGAAATATCGTACACCTATTGATAATTGTTCAATGCCCGAAATGTATGCAGTCTCATCAGCTAGGACTGAAAAGGCTTTCGACTTATGTTATGGAATTATGTTGAGGGTGATGTACTTCGGACGTTAAGTCCAGACTGCCAGCATGAGCTGACAGATCACCCGATAACAGCGTTGTATACAGGACGGCACGCTAGTCCACCTCGCTATTGGCGGAGAGTGTGCGGGGGGGGGGGTTCCACAAAACAACCTGCCGCTGTTACCAACCATATACAAAACGAGATATCGTGCCTTCAACAAACGAACAGCTAGCACACACTCGGTCCTGAAGGGACCCTTACGTCACTTACCTGTATCTAGGTGGAAGGCGTAGGTGTTCTACCTTCCTTTGCCAGCCCCATCCTCCCGTTTGACTTTGGTTGGCACTATTTTCCCAAGTCCCTTGTTGACCTGAAAAGAGAGCAGAAGAGCGGAACTTGTCAACCCCTACATTGAGAGGGCTCCAGGAGAATGAAAGGAGAAATGAAAAATATTCAGAAGTCCATTATTACGTTATAATAGTCCTCGTATACAATTACAATGTTATCAGTTCAGGAAAGTATACAATCTAGCCAGTGGGTTTTTGTATGAACTATTTTCTAGGGAATAGAATATTTGAAAAATGATAAATTACACTAATGGAATACCGTCCTAATTGTAAGCAAAAATTTTACTATTTTACGCTTAGTTATAGTAGGTGACTATCGTTTAATTCTATATATTCTTTAATTATGGAATATGGAAGTCTTTGAATGGTTTTGTTCCCACCTTTTTTTATTTGTGAATAATGATAATAAAATTAGTCATTCAGATATGATCAAGACTTTGATTTTCTCATTCTACAGGACTATCATGACGTTCTCTCTCTTTCTCACTGTAACTTCTTAACTCACTAAGCATTCACACAAACACTCACCATATGACAATGCTCTCTAACCTATATCGCAATAATAACCTATTCAAAACTTCGACGGAATACTCACACCATCTTATTCAATTTAACAATCCAAACTCAAACGACCTTACTGACTTGATTCGAACAGAGGCAATCAAGGCAACTACTGAATAAGAAGTTTTTCTTATATTTCTCTATAAATTGGTTCACTTAATATATTTTTACTTTGCGATTCCAAGTTCCACAACCAAACGCTAACTCTTCTTAGCTATTTTAAAATTTTCTTGTAATCAATCGCAGTAATTGAATGAAATTTCTCCATACCTATCTTTCCAATATTTGATTAAAGTATGAATATAAAATATATATTTATAATAGTAATATATGTAATGAATGCCTACTGTATGATTGTATACCTCTTGCTTATTTAATTTCTATTTATTACAGTTTATCAGCATCTTCATCGAATTCCGAAGTCCGTCTGCTATTAAGCAACAGGTACAACAGAGTATGATCTAAGTGCAGGTAGTATCCTGGGTAATGCATTGCTATCAAAGATTCCAAAATCTTTAGCTGATGGGTTACAACAAAATTCGCAAAAAAAAAAAAGATCCCGTGGTACTTCCGTAGTGGATCTAACTAGTGCCAGAATGACTCTCCGTTCGCTATATAATTTCCTTCTTCCCATATACTATATGCCTCGATAGGGATTTATTGATGATTATACTAAAAGCGTCACTCTATAATTCTACGGTGACTTTCGAGGTGGACTACATTCACGGATGTGCTGATTCGCCATCCGTTTTATAACGCACTATTGCATGAATTAACTATGAGCATTTTGGTGTAGACTAAACGAGAATAAGTAAATTGGAACATACTCTGCAGCTGACACTTTCATTGACTTCATCAAACCTTTAATACGATTCCCTTGGAAGAAAATGGAAAACTATCTGTTGTCTCTTCTTATTTTATTTTATTTTTTTATCAGCACCCTTTGGAAATTCCTAAAATATTTTATATCTCTAATTTGGCCTAGCGGAATTTATGCGAAAATATTACCTTTTTTTGGCTGGATGACTGAGAGAATTTTCGATAATAACGAATTCCTCCAGGATGTATTTCACTCGCGCAATTCTTTCGAGAAAAATAAGACAGATTAAGATGTCTTCTTCTTCCTTTCTGTCACGTCAACATGGCATCTGAGCGTGAGGAAATGCATTTCTCTCGGTCGGGTGCGTTCAGTATGCGGTTTACTTTAAGGTCGGCGTACATGCTTCAGTATTTTCAATGTAGCATATTGCTATATGCAATACGCTACGACCATAACACTTATTAACTTTTTCAGTAACTTTCCCTGTCATTACGGTATGTCAAACATTTATAATTTCATTTTGTATTGTGTTGGTTATGTAGGTACTTTGCATTTTTGCTCCCCTTTTCAATTATTAGTAGTAAAGTAAATATTATTTACTTATATTTATTTACTATACTAAAACTAAGCACCGGTCATTTTTATCAGCGCAATGAGGAAGTTAATATTATATTTCATTACAACTAAAGAGATATTGAATTTTTTTAAATTTATTGCTTAGGCGTATTCCTTATCGACAATTACTAAAGAAAGGAATATGTACTACTTCTACGAAAATATAAAGTTAGGACACTTTTTCTTTCGCTAGATTATGCCTCACAAAGTCACAATCGCAACCTGTAAATAAAAGTTTTCGCTTTTGAGCCAGGCAAATTATCTATTTCCTACAAGAGTACTAAAATAATACTATGCAAAATTATAAACTATTTTATATAAGTGAAATAGTAAAATATACTACGGTATTGTATTATCTTGCGTTATTGTCTAGTGTGCATTGACTACTCATGGGTTTAACCTAAAGTTGCCATCCGTCCGGGTTTCCCCGGATTTGTCCTAGTTTGGTGGGCGTCCGGGGAGAGTCCGGGCGGGGTTTTCTATACTGTCCGGGTTTTAAAAGTTTGGAAACCAATTATATAAAAATTTAATTTTTTGTAAATGTACGACGTAGTTGATAATGCCGACAGTCAGACCGACTCGACTCTCACTCAAGTTCTCTCTTGTGGTCCCAGTCAGTCTTAGCTCAGTAACGAAGCTAATAGTACGACATTTGCTTGTGTAACTTGCCTTGTGTACCTGTGTTTGTTTTATGTACATTGTTAGAAAGAAAGTGAAAAAGCTTCAAAAAAATGTATGCAAAAATTTTACGGGATAAAGGATAACACAACAAAGTGTGATTTTTTTTTTTTTTCAAAAATAACCAGCGACGAAAAAATTTCTCTTCTTTAAAGCCATTACTATTCCAATTTGAGACTTCCGGCCGTCCGCGAGTCCGTCTGCACGATTGCTTGGAAACGCGTATATTTAAAGAGCTGACAATTTACACACGGGCTTTAAAAAAAAAGTGAAGTTAAGTTCGAAAATGGTACAAATCGGGTAACACTTTCCTAGGGTTGCCATACACAAATTTAGTTTTTTTACTGTATATTTGCACACTGCCTGAGAGCGCGTCAACGTAGAGAACTGAAATTTTGTTCACAGTGTTTTCATGAAAATAGTAAATATAATTTCAAAAATGGACTAAATTGGGCAACGGATTCTTGGTGTTGCCATATAAAAATTTAAGATTTGTACGTATACTGTGAAAACGATCAGTCCTAGACGTTTTAATTGCACTGAAAAGTTCTTCAGAATATGAAATCCTATGAAATTGGTCATCATCGCATTTATACTTTCCAACGAACCGTTCTAGAAATATGCGAAAAACCACTTAAAAAATCAAACTTGTGCAGATAGGTGATCATACGAAATTACGTACATCATTTACAGCATCATAAGAATTGGTCTTATACTAATTCTAGCTTTTTTACTTGTTTTTCTTATAAAAGGCATTCTTTATATAACTTTCTCTGAAATAATTTAAAGACCGTGCCTATGGTACATTATGATAAATTAAATAAAAAATTAACAAAAAACCTTGCCACAGTTAACTGATAGAGCAGAATACACAATAATCTCTGGAAATCTAGAGACGAAAAATGAGCAAACTTGGAACACTAGAGACCGAACATGGAAACCCGATTGATTTGAAAGACACGACAGGAGGCCGGAGCCGGAAACCAAAAAAAAGACACGACAGGAGACCGGAGCCGGAAACCAAAAAATCCTCTAGTAATTTAGTATCTTTAGAGAATTTTTGCATCTCCAAAGTGTATACATGGGTCTCTGGGTGTTCAGTGATCGAGAAAGTGGTCTCTTGAAGTTAAAGTCTCTCGCCATGTAGCTTCACCTTTCCCGAGAAATGAAGCTATTTTGAAAGCTATATGGCACACTAAATGTAAATGTAAAATTGTATTTCTAATTTTTAGAAGATTTTTTTATATTCCTAAATGTTAGAGAGATTTAATTTAGTTCATTCACATCGTTTTATTTTACAGTTTTTTGTAAACTGACTAATTTTATAATAAATAAAAAAAAACGACACTATGCATAACAATTTCAACCTATTTTATTAGAAAGTAAAACAGAAAATTATTTGGCAACAATGACCGGGTTTCAAGCTTAAATGTCCGGGGCTTTCAAACTTGTTGGCAGCCCTAGTTTAACCCCCCCCCCCCTGAAACCGGGCCTGCCCTATATATATATATATATATATGTGTGTGTAGGTTCTTTTTAGAATTGATTTATACAAATTTTGTATTTTTGTAGTCTAGTTAAGAATCACATAAATGTCATTGTACCTTCTATGTATGTATGTGCACCATAAAAATTCAATTTTCTTAACACTTGAAAATGTGCTATGCTCTTTCTAGCATTATCATGGATTTGAATAAGATAAAATTTTCCAAGGTATTTACGACTGAATTTATTGTTTTTCTTCTTAACATAAATTCTTAAATTATGTTCAAGGTTGTTTTTGAAACTGTGAACAATAAAATCAGTGAGGGCTTTATCTTGGCACATTAATTGCTGTGGTAAGCTGTAAGAGAGTAAGTGTATGTGCCCATAAAACTCACAAAAAAGTCATTGAACTGAAGAAAGTGAGAAAATGGGAAGGAGTTGACTTAAATTTGAAATCATCATTAATAATGATTTTTCATTTTATACTTTTAAAAATGGAAAAATCTCATAAATTTTTTCATTGAACAATTTTTCAAATTTATGAGGCGTCAAAATTTTATATTTTGATGAGCATGTATGGAACCACACCCGAAATTATCATGCATCTCCAATTGATTTTATTCAGGTTAGTAATGAACTAGTCTAACTGAATTTTTCTCCATTGTAAAGGTAGGTACACATATGTACGAGTATTTACCATAACTATTTTCCCATTTAATACTTAAAATGCTGCGCGAAAGTAGGTTCGTACCTACCTTGAACATATATGTGATATGTTTATGTACATAGCTATTTGATGTATGCTGGATTTGTCACCTACCGCTGCTTTAGGTCAATTTTTCCATTTTAAATTATAAAGTGTAAATGTAACACATCGCGGGTATGTAATAAACATGAGCACCTGCACTGTAATCACAGGAATACCGACAACATATAAATATATGCGGTTTGCCTTGCATATTTTACATTTATAGTGCAAAGCACGCATGCATTCAAGTATCTGTAAATTTTTGCTAATGAAAGCCAGATTTCTTCTTCTTAACATAAATAACATTGACTAACGGAAATTATGTTATTGTTATTATAGGTCGGTTAGATCAATTCCTCCATCCTTTGTTTGCAAATGTAGGTAAGTTTTTGATTTTAATTAGCACTTGGTGTGTAAATTAATTCTCATTTTTTAAAATGCCCCGCATATGAGTTTGTAATTTTGTGTGTTTTCCGACTGCATTAAATACAATTGATTCCTTTTTCTCTCATCTGTGTCTATGGTAGGTATGTATATGAATAGATGTTGGAGCATTAATAATGTGCCTTCATTCCTCTGAAGGAATTCCACAATCTCAAGCCAAAAATAGTTTACACGCATATCCCTTATTGTGTTAACAGTACATTTTCATTTATTTCATTCTCGCGTCGTTTTATGTGATTTTTCTTCTTCTTAGAAGTATGTAGTAGGTTTGTATATACATAGGTACTCATACTTCTATTGAGATTATCCTAAACATCTGCTTGACCTTACTTTCCTTCAAATACGCTATTTCTAGACATTCAAATTGCCAGAGTTCTGGAGAAGATGAGACTCTTTTTTCAAATTAACTTGCCTAACTATTTTTAGAATTGGATAAGTGTGTGTGTTTGGGTGGTTTTGAGGGATTTTTCATGGCTTTATTTCTTTGTTTATTCGGTTGAGGATTTAAAAATAATTAAAAGAAAAAATTTACTGTCGTTCAAGGAATAAAAATGTAATATTTTAAAAGTGCATTGGGTATTTGCGGAATGTTTTATTATGACAAACGTGACATATTCCTCATAAACATATTACACGCCGCCATAACGGCCTAAAAAATTTGAAATGATGATTTTTGTGTGCCTTGGGCTTATAATAATTTTTTTTAAATATTTATAAATTTTGTGTGCTTAGATATGTACATATATATATACATATTAGGGGTATTCACTCTTTAATGTATCAGTGTAACCGATGTAAAAATACAACAAGAATTTACAAAAAAGAGTGAACACACCCTTTAGCGTTTAACTTACTTCGAAATGTAACAGGGTGATAAAATGGTCCCGTAGGAGCTCTCCCCGGCCCCGGAAAAAATTGAAAACATCCTCAGGATTTCCAGGAGTCATAGTCATTATAGAAAAAAAGAATTATGAAAATCCGGTTAAAAATAGCTGCGATAAAAACAAAAGTATCTCAACAGAACGGCTTAAATTAAGGAAATGCCGGTTATTCATGGCGTTTTCTGACCGTTTTGGTCGTTTTCAAAGTTTTTATTTCTACTATTACTACTTAATTATACACTTTTTCAGTATAATGGTCAGCGGATAAAATGAAGCCTGTTTTGTTTTGAACGTTTATTTCCAATTAGTTTTCCGCTCGGGCTGATAGTTTAGGAGAAAACTTAATAATAGTAGAACAACATCCTTTTAACGACGGCTTTTTGCCGCTTTTTGCCGTGAGATGATGTAAAAATTTACAATTTCTCTTTACGGAATACGGTGCTTTTGAGGAATTTTTTTGAAAAGATGAAAAAGTTTTGAAATCGAACACTTATGCCTATGATCGAAAAATAATTCATATGTAGCAATGGGTTATATGGGACCCAGATGAGGAAAAACTTTGAACTTCGGTAGGAAAAGAGGAATGTAAAATTTTTCCTCTAGGGGCATCCTTTATGATGCAGGGTCCGACAAAGTGATAAAGTGGTTTTGAGGTAAAATGTAAGAGGGTGGAAAAAATACACTAAGTATACCAGATTGAAAATTTAAAAACGACATTCGATAGAGCTCGGCTGGGGCTTTAATTACACACCCCACATGCCATATTTAAGTCTTGAGGGGGTGGGGTAACAACCGCCCCCTAAAATCCCTTCATCGAACTAAAGACAAATCCAAAGTTGGTTTTTTGATCCCTCCCCCCCCCCCCCCCCCCCCTCTCCCCGCAAAAAATGTTCGAATATTGAAAATAATTAAAGCAAATTTCTGAACTTCAAATACTATTATGAAGTAATTTAAGGGCGAAAAAGTAAATCGATCACACCAATTTGTTTTTCGGTGATGTTTTCTGAAGTTTTCCAGAAAGTTTCGTGCTGTTTGATGCGCCATTACTTATGTTTTGGTTTCACAAATTTGCAATACCTTTTTTTGTGGGGGAAAACCGTGATGCGAGTAGATGTAAATTGAACACCCTGCTAAATTAACCCAGTACCACCTAGGAAAAATATAAGTTCATCAGTCGATAGTCCTCAAAAGGATCTTTCATTTGGCACACTGGAAATTTTTCTAGGACACTCCTCTCCCCCTCTGAACACCCTAACATTTGACGTTCAATCTGACCTACACTGAACGAAAAAACTAGCTATTTTTAAGAAAAACTCGATTCAAATAAACAAAATTTGCAATGAAAAACAGCTAAGGATTTTTTTTCTTATTTTGAATAGAAGATTCTTCTAACATTGCTTTTACCAAATATCACATTATGAGATAAATTGTGTCAATCCGAGAAACGACTATATCTTGAATGACAGACACACCTGCTTAAAACAATTGCTTTATTCTCTTAATTTAAGTAATAAGAATCTTGAAGTAAGAATGATTTCTCTCTTAAAAGTATCCCAAAAACCACATTTTGACATCAATCCTCTTAACCCAAGAAACAAGTACATCTTGATTCACATATATATATTTGCTCAATTCAATTAAATCCATTTCATAATTTTAGCAATAATTTTCTTGAAGTAAGAGTGATTGCTCTTATAAATTAATCAGCTCTACCGCGACTAATTTATGATAGTAGAAAATGATCACTGAAAAAATCCCACAAATACCACACCACTTGCCGACCTCATCAAGTTTTTACCATACCTCTTTCTCCCATTGGCCACTATTAATTGGACTTTTATCAATGATGTAACTATTAACTGTTACCAACCCCACAACGTTACCTTGATTACGGATTTATTTAATAGCACGACCTTTGCTTTTTGTACAAAGATACGAATTGGAACAAGGATGTGGAGATGTGCACCTTTTAAAGGAAAATTAACAATAAGATCAATGGGAGAAAATAGAATTGGAATAGCTACATTAAGGGAATTAAGGGGTTCATACATCCTATCTCATAATTTAGCTTACTAAACAACTACGAGTTATTTATTTTTTGAATAGTTTATACAAGAAATGGAAATCAAACTTTTCTTGAGTTCCTGAATAAATCACATTTCTAGAAACATCTGAAACCGTATCCGTAAAAAAAATTTAAGCCTTTGATAATACCCCACATATACTCTTAATAAGCAATCAAAACAATTCATGAGGTAAGTAGTAAACAATTCTGACGTGTACGTTTACTTAAACCAATGTAATAAAAGTACTCAATTTTGAATAAAATTCTTTATTGAATTGGAACCAAACAAACAAAACAAAGCCAAAAAAAATATTTACGTTGCATTTTTTTCGACAAAGTACAGTTTTATATGTAAGAAGCAAAATCTTCGTATTTGAAAACAAGTTTGACTTATTCTAAGAAAACATTTCTTAGTTTATGATAACTGCGAACAAGAAAACCATTCTCTCGATTTTAGAAAATTATTTCTCTTCGAGTAGGTACAACTATACAAGTCGGTTTACACTACCAATTTGTGAATGTAAAAATACAAGACCTTTGTATTGCATTTTATATGCATAGGCCTTGTATTACTTGACTGGGTTCTAATCAAATACGTCTTTTACAACGATACACTCTTTGATACAACATTGCGTGAATACCCCTATTATATACATATATGTACATAGCTGTTATGATTAGGTAGTATTACGCAAAAACTTAAAATTTTTGGAAATTATATCTGGAGTTTTATGTAGATTTTTGTTTTGAGATGGTGGTCCGATAAACCAAGTTATACCATGAGAGCAGCTGTTCATCTCCCCTAGGAGATAGATTGAGATAGATTAAGAAAATAAAAAATGCTTTTTACGTTTCATAAACGAAAAAAAAAAATATATGCCTTTTGAAAAATTTGGAAAAGGGAGGAAGTAATAGGAAAATAAAGCCAAACTTGCATTTTGTTTTTCATTTTGGCTTTTATGTCCATTTGAAAAGATTTATTTTTTGGCCGAAGTGTTCTTATTTCCCTATCATAAAGGAAATATACCTACATTCTTAGGGATATAAAGATAAAGGAGATTGAAGTTCGCTTTATACACCATATTTTAAAAGAGAAATTGAATATAGGTATTAGTCCAGTAGCCACCGCCTGTTTTTTTTTAGTGAGTAATAACAGGCTGAATCTTCGTGAGTAGGTTCGGTTCGACGAGACGCCAAGTTTTTCCTCTGTGAAAATTCTCGATAGAGGTAGCTACTGTAGTGCGCAGGTATAAAACATGTCGATTTGGTGGAGTGTTGAACTTTTCTAGATTTTTTCGGTAGGGCTGCGCATATGTGCATTACACCATATACTGCAGATGTGTGATGTTCGTTTAATCAGTGCAATAGTTCTTGTTTGGTTGGCGGTAGAACTTAGGGATCGTATCCAACATCTTTTTTTTTTTACAATCTTCTAGTCTTGATTGTTGCATTTGTAGCCTTTTTCAAACAATTCGTATCGTCCTTTGTTGACGTCATTTTTGGTTTTTAATGAATACAATCTGCATACGTACTCTTAAAGAACTTGGAATATCTCACTCAATCTTGCTAACACGGCACGCTCGCTGTGCAGTTGTGCAAAAGCCTCTTGAAATTCGTATTTTTTTTAAGAATATCAATAGGCATCTTCTTTCCTTTCCGGTAGAAAGCAGGGTTGAGTCGTTCTCAGTAAAAATATGGCATATAGCAAGCGACCGCGATAACTGTTCTCCAAGCTTGGCATAAATTTCGTTGATGTCGAGGTACACATTTTTCTTTCCCGTTCTTAGATCAACTATTATCTGAATGTCTTCTTTTAAGTATTTGAAATTTGCCAACATTATTACAGGTATATCTGAATCCGTACAATGTACCTACACACGATAATTTCTATTCAACTCTAAACTACAAGAAATGCGTTGAATGAATATTGAACAAAATAAATATTATCGAAAAAAAAAATTAATTGAAATAAAAGACTGTAATTAAAATAGATATGAATTTATTGACAATACTGAGTAATTCGAGGTTGAATGCTTGACCGACTTTTACAGACTGACTCAATAAAAGTAGAATTCATTTGATGAGCAAAATACATGTGTACATGTAAATACTATGACAATTAAACTTGAGTTTGTTTTAGAGAATTTATATCTTTGTAGAGTGACCATCTTTACTTTAAAAGTAATTTTTCACATCCTCCCGCCGGCAATGCATTGTTTATTTCAAGTGGATAAATCTGTTGAATAGCTCGTCTTAATCTCGTCCCATTTCCAAATCTTAATTCGCAGGCACGAACTTTACAATCACGTCCAGGAAATACATTTTCTATACTATGGCAAGCTTCCAAAACAATCGATGTGTAGTTGGGTCGTTCACAATGACCACGTCTCCGACTTTGACTTGCTTCGAATAAGGCTGATTTGTAAAATGTGCCGACCGTAGCCTCTGAAGATATTTTCTACTTTAAATCGTTTGCAGAATGAATTATATAATCGATATCGGGCTCTCCATTTTAATCGTATGTCTTTATCCGTTGCTTCAGCAGAATTAAACATCTAAATGTGATGGATACGCTCCCAATAAAAAATATACAGGTGTTAGGGGGACCAAATCAAGCGGGTCATCGCTGATATAGGTTAGCGGTCTGGCGTTTACCACCGCTTCTACTTCTATTAGAAGGGTCTCTAATTGTTCAACTGTCAGTACAGCTCGGCGAATAGAAGCCTTTAAAACATCCTTAACAATCTTCACTAGTCGCTCCCAGAATCCGGCCCACCATGCTGCTCGCTCTACAATAAACCTCCAGGTGATTCCTTCGTGGCTTATGTATCCTTGTAGAGCTTTGGAATCTATTACCTTATAAAGTTATTTAAATTCCAACGAGGAACGCTTAAAAGTGCGAGCATTATCAGAAATTAATATTTTTGGATTTCCACGTCGAGCGAAAAATCTCCTTAAAGCTGATATGCAAGATTCAGTCGTCAAATTTAATACTAATTGAAGATGTACAGCTCGCGTGACAGCACAAGTGATGAGCAAGATATACACCTTTCGGGTAGCTGTGTCGTCTGATGAACTTTTCACGTACAGGGGTCCAGCAAAATCTATGCCACACGTTTCGAAAGGTCGCGATGCCTGCAATCGATACGGGGTAAAGGTGCAAATGGTTGTTCGGCGTGTTTTCCCTTTAGATGTTTACAAACCTTACAGCTTGGCGAGTCTTGAGGATCCAGTAGTTTTCTCTTAGTCGCAAAAGAACGAGATTAACGCCACCATGCAACGTTCGTTCGTGTCCATCTTCTACCAAAAGCCAAGTAAAATGTGAAGATTTCGGTAGTAGTTATGATTGGATAAATTTCATCCCAGTTGAGCTGCGATTCAGCCAAACGACTTTCTACTCTCATAATTCCATGTTCGTCTAGTACAGGATTAAGTGACAAAATAGTTGATGATTTAGGGATCTCTTCCTTGTACGCATTTAATTGTAAAAACTGAATCCAATACTTCTCTGCTCGTCTGAGTTCGGTTGCGGAAACAAAGGAGCTTTGAGGTTTTTCGCCCTTAACATAGTCTACAAATCGAAAAACATAAGCTGTGACACGGATCATTTTTGTATATCGACTGAAGTTTTCCATTTTTAAGATAGGTTGCCTTATTAAGGGTTCGTCACAACTGACAGTGTACAAAGTGAATGATGATTCTTGAAATAAAAGCTTAAGTTTAACCATACAGTTGGTCCCAATACACCCAATGGATCATAAATTCGAGCGATGAATTTCAGTAAATTTCTTTTTGTTACGTTTGTGAGAACTGAATCGCAAATATTTTCCAAATCGATAGAAATTTCATCCGTAATGCAATACCAAACTACACCTAATACTTTCTGCACGCACGTCCAATAATTCCACGTCCATTCTACATATGAATCTCATAGTATTTTTTATACATTTTTCAAAGATGTTATATGTCGATAAGGCTTCAGTCTTTTATAACTCATGCCTTTAACGTGTCTTTTGGTTTTACAAGAGGTAATCCTAAGAATATTTGAAATAGATAACTTTTTCCACTTGCATTTGTATTAAAATGAAGAAATTTTGGTGTCAAAATATTTTCGAACTACTTTCAATAATGGAACCAACATTTTTTGAGATTAACATTCGAATATGTGCCCCATAAACCTGTTTTAAAGTCTGTAACTATTTACTTCGGTTCTAAATCCACGATATTTAATTTTATGATTTATTTGAAGGCATGACTTGTTTGTTTGAAGGTTTGACTTGTTTGACATCAAAATGAAAATGATAAAATCTAAAATTAATTTAGTTTATTGTAAAAAATATCATGTAACTTCGTTGAGTTGAATATAGAGCTGCTAAAATGTTTTGTTACAAGTAGATAATAATACTGAAATTCCCCTATACCTACTAAATATATACGAGGATGAGTAATAGGTAGACTTTTAAATTAATCATAGAAATAGAGAAAAAATGAAATGCAATAATTTTCCAGAAATTTTTGTCCACTTTTTTTTCGGTTATACGTTTATCTCTTGTCAAATATCATCATCTCTATAGATTTCGTATATGATGCATATTTTATGTAGCCGTGTAGGTACCATACATACTCATTTTACCAAAAGACATTTGGAAAATGAACCTTTTCGTTTCACAAAAAATTGTTTTTCAAATAGTTCTTTAAATGTTTCACAGAAAGACATTTAGCAAGGGAATGTTAATGTCTTCATCTTGTTGACCTATGCACTATGAGCTGAGCGATATAGTAGGTGTGTGCTATCCTGTCTTCCTAGACATGATGGAATTTCTGAGGCTCGGCAAATAATCCATTACTTAATTACCATAAGACAGAGCACGTCTACACTTGTAAAGGTGGCGGATTTAGCTTGATTTATGACTTATTGACTGACTGCAGTGGATTGGTCAAACACGATTAATTCTGGTGCCTTTATTGTCCGGGTTCAGTTTTCAAATAAATTATGAATTCATTAGACGCATATTAATAGGAATATATCATCAAAGGGACATTTAGCAATGGATAATTATAATTATTATATTATAATTATGTTTTTCTTAATTGTTGTAATTCAATTAGAAAAAATCACATAGTTTATGCACTTTAAGATATGCAACACAATTGACTGATTTAAATAGATTAAAACGAACCAGTGCGAAAATTTGAAATAACTATTTTCTGTTATCTCACGATTATTTGTTCTGTAGACAAAAGGTTTGAAAGAAAGAACTTTTTGCGCGAAATTGCTTTTTATGAAAGAGTTTCGAAATGGCCTTTTGTGAAAGAGTCGTTTTGTTACGTGTACTTTTATACAATATGATTATTTTGCGAAATTGTTCTTTTGCTTTTCGCTTTTTTTGAGAAATGTATTTTTTTGGAAAAACGACATTTTAGTTAAGTTTCTTTTTGTCAAAAGAGTTTTTGTTATGAGTCCAGCTCCCTATGTAGTTAAGGTATACAAGGATTAACAAGGTACCTATGACCTTCCCAAAGGTATTAGCGCCATTTTCTTTGTTTGGTTCATCCGTTGGTGAATTTTTTTTACAAACATATTTTTTGAGTTTTTTTTTTGTGTTATAATTATTGACTGAAAGACGGGAAAAGTGAATAATAGCAAAGAAATTTCCAATTAGGATATATTGTTGGACTTTAGTGAGAAAATTGATTCAAATTGAAACGAAAGACATGTCCACCATTTGCCGTATCTAGCAATCGACAGTTCGAGAAAGCCATATCTTGCTCAACTTTTTGTCATGTATACAATATATTACGTCTGTACTGTTTTCAAAGAAATATTATTAAAATAATCAACACTGTGGGTGGTAGGTACCTATATTGTATGTGTTCATGTGACTTACCTTAAAGGGGAATACCCATTTTGTGCCCGACATGAACAGATATGAGAGATCTCTTAAACGATGCACTATCATACTCCGAACATATTTTATTAACAATGTTTATTTCATTAAGCAGTGGAAGGCGAGGGGGGGGGTCAAAGTTTGGTCTAGTGCATTTTGGAAAATCTAGTACAAAATTTCTTAAGTACTAAGAAGAATATTGACTACCCACACTGCTATACTCGGATGCTTAGTGGCTTAAATAGCCATCCCCATATTCAACTTTTTTAGTATTTTCCACTTCTTTATTCGAACTGAGGTACTAGATTTTTCGCACCTTAGATCGGCTTTAACTCGTTAGGGCTATGTCCGCTGGAAAAACTTACAGTGTTGGTAGATTGAGGGAATTCTCCCATTTTATGGGAATTTTCACCCCCAAAAAATTGTAAATGGGAAAAGGGAATAATCGTGTCTCTTAGAACAAAATCGTGGGAAAAATTATACACAAAAATATTTTCTTAAGTTTTACACAATAAATTGAATTTTTCTGAATAATTAAGCCAACATTAATTGAGCATGGAATATTACTAAAATATAAAAAAATTGATACAATTTATAGCTACATATTTTTTGCAATAGCACGTTCAAAACTATGAAATTAAAATATCACGCATTTCTGAAATAAAAGCTTTGAGAACTTGAATAGGTATAAGCGACAAGACGAGAAAACAGCGATTCTGAAATAAGTACAATTTACTAATTCAAGAGCTTCTATAGCCGTCGCTTGGAAGTTCTATAGAAGATTAGTCTACTGAAGCGCTTCTTCGGAAGTATGCACCACTGGCTTTCTCTATACTCATGGCCTTGCCTCTTAGGGATGCTTACGGTTGCAAGCGCCCTACTACTGTTTTCGGGAAGCAGTCTTGAAGGTCTCTTATGAGATTAAGGAAGAAGCACTGCGATGATTATTCAAAATTAAGCTTTTCAAAAGACATCTTCAAAAATCTTCGTCGCCCATCATAGCATACCTCCTGGAATGCTTCTTTAGAACAGTGAAATACTTACATCTGCGTCGTAAAGAAGTAATGAACTGGGATAGAGATCGGAAGCGCTGCGAGCTTCTAGGAAAGTGCTTAAAGCGCTGTTTTTCCCAAAGGGACTCTCCAGAATAAGTACTACATATAATTAATATAATGTAATGAAGAATACGAATAACGCGAACATACTTTTATAGAGGAAGTAGGCTTTCTCATGAGTGAGCTTTTTGCTTGACTGTTAGATATGTAGTTTGTTTGAAATTGTTATCAGTCAAAATGAATTTGTTCTGAAATATTACTCTAGTTGTTCCTTCTAGTGTATTTATATGACCTTTCGTTCAAGGGAAAAAATGTGGGAAAAGTGCCCAGAAATTCCCATTTTGGAGGGAATTTTCAACACAACCGTCTACCAACACTTTCACTATTCGCCTCAGCTCATTATCAGCTGCAATTCCTAGAAAAAAACTTTTCTATGCATACTTTTAGGGTATGGGTAGGAATCATCGAAGGGCGGGGGGGGGGGGGGGTGTTGGCATCAATACGGCATGTTACATATCAAATTAAAGGTCTCGCCGAGTACTATCGGGTAGTATATATATTTCTCAATTAAAAAAAAAAAAAAATCGAAACATTTTTCCCGTCGGAACACTTATTTTAATGCACGTGAGTCACATACACCACAGTTAATACATTTCGCATATATTTTAACAGTTATTTCTTCCCTGCCCATTTGTGTTCTGTTGTGAAAATTTTAATTATAGGAAGTCATTTTCCACGACGCACCAATTCCGCAAAATCACGAGCAGTAGAAAAGTCCGCTTTTTCACACAAGCAAGTCGCTCAAGCTACATCCGATCGCCAAAGCTTTTCCCCGCTTAATTGAAATAAATATGGTTAATAAAATATGTTCAGAGTATCAGCAGAATGCATCGTTTAAGACATCTGTCATGTCTGTTGATGTCGGGCCTAAAGTTGTATGAAAAGTGGCATAAATTACGAATTAACCGTGTGCGAAATGGAAGCGCTCAAAGACGAATGCAAGAGCGCTTCCCCACCGTATCCTTGTTCATATCGTTTTAACGTGAGAATGTCCGCAGAGGGAAGCGCTCAGTTGCAACAGCTTGGAAAGCGCTCCTGGAGCACTTGTAGGGTAGCACTCTTGGAGTGTTGATAGGGAATGCAGAGGGAATCAAGATAAAAGCTTTATTAAAAAACAAAAAACCGTTTTATTCTGAATGCACTCCATTTAATTATAAATCTAGGCATGTTTTTGCTAAACAAAAATATAGCAAAAGTTTTACATTATATTTTCAAGATATATGCATAACCACATATTTCACTTGACTACTAAAATTTCAATTAGCCGCACACCTCAACTGACTAAGAATGAAAGTTCTGCGGCACTTTCAGATGTATATGAGTCATCTTTTCAAAGAAGAAATCTGCTTCCCCAAAGATTCCTTTGACCATGGTAATAGAGCGCATCAGAAAAGATATTTTCTGGTTATGGTGTGAAAGCGCTTCCATTGACAAGCGCTTGACATATTTCCCGCTGGGAAGCTCTTGACCTACACCTCATCAGTTTTGTTCCATAAAAACTCGTAAAATTTTAAGAGTAAATTCTTTCTATGGATTTTTTTTCACATTTAGTATGTTTAACATAATCAATACTATGCAGGCTATTTACGTTCACAAATAAATTTCCTCCATGAAACTTAAGTAATAAAATTTATTTTCCAATGCAATATAAAAGCATTTTTGAAATTGCTTTATCAAACAATCTGCACCTCTACTCAGTTCAAATGAACGAATTTGTGATAAAGAACTCTCGTTTGTCCATTAAAAAAAAATCAAAGAGGTTTCTTTGAAAATTCTCCTAATGATAGTCTACAGATATAAGAAGTTAACTGTGGACATTTTATTGTTTAGAAGAGTATTATTAAATTTTATATCATCCAATTAATGTTTCCGGCATTTTTGAAATCTACCCGCGCTGGTTTGTGTTGTTTTTGTCTGCTGTCGTATATTATTTAACGTGGTGCACCGATCTGATTCGATCCGATCCGATCCGATTCAATTGGCACCGAACTTCTCTAATGGCATTCGGCAGTAAATTTCTCAGATGTCATTAGATTTTATACGTAAATTTTGCAGTGTGTGACATTTTTCCGAAATAAATTGATTTAATTTTTGATTTTCCTTTCGTTGGCATTCTTATCGATCGGTCGATCCATTCATGATGTAACAACTGTGTGATGTTTGTTTACCAATTAAAGAAATAACTATGCGAAAGTTGTGAGTCAGCTTCACCTTCCTTCTTTATAAGCCGACTCTGTAATAAAAGCATAAACGAGAGGAATGCAAGTGTAGTCTATTGCCGTTTTATATGTTAATCTTAAGTGAAAGGGAGATACTTTTGTCTTTTCATAATGTATGAGAGCAGCTCATATATGTATCTATGTACATAACTAGATATATACAACCTATATAACTTACCTACAGACTTTTGTCAATTTTATAAATTTTACATTGCGTGATGCGTGAGATTTTATTAGAGATTTTGTCATTGTTATTCCAAAAATAATTTTATGTGAACATTAAATTTGCAAAATTTGGATGATTTTATTGTAAGTTGATAAAATTTGGAAAATTAAGGATTCATAGTTATAGTCAAAGTTAGAATCGGCTTTATTAAAAGTTGATTTTAAGGCTATTTAAATTGAACTACCTTAAACGTTTTTGCTATATACAAATATGAATAAAGTCAGCTCTTCATTTTGATTATGAGTGGATTTTAGAAAGCTATGATTATGGGGCGGATTTAGATTAGATGAAGCCTTTTTTTGTATTAATTGCTACACACACGCATACTTTCCTTTACATTCGTTTTTGATCTCAGTTTTGTTATGCTATTAGTATGTTAATTTAATTTAAGTCATTTTATATTTTTTAAATTTCTGCTGTTTTTCATAAGATTTAAAAAAGTTCATAAAACTCTTTAATACTCAGTTGCAGTATACATCGGCAAACACCTGCGTAACAGACATCGAAACATGGTTCGAATTTTTAACAACATTTATTTGGCAGTTTTTTTTTTTATGTTAAATCTCAATTTTAAAGCAATAAAAGGGCATTTTTTAAGTTACTTATTTTGTCTTATTTTAAGACTATTCCTGCCACACTTCTTGTACACATAGTCAAATTTCAAATTTTCAAATTCAAATTCATTTATTTCTGGTAACAGTACATACAAGATTTATAATTTTTTTTAAGTACAATATTGTATATTGGTTCTAGAGATAATTGAAAAAAAAGGAACTAAAATATAAAAAGAAACAATTAAAATCAATTTAGTAAGCTTTACGTTATATACCTAATCGAGCAGCTCAAATGCGAACATAAATTAAATTATACATGTTAAATTAAATAAAAATGTTATTTTAAGTGGGTTCAAACTAGCGTCTTAAATACACTGACAGTGCCTGCTGTTTGGATAGCAACAGGTAAACTATTCCATAGCCGGATGATCTGAACAAGGTACGAATTCTCCATGACCAGCTTATGAAATCGTGACATCACTAAATTTCTATTACGTTGGGATGTTGTAAGCAAGAATAACTCTCTAATATATTCCGGCTTATTTGACTTTAGTATGTTATACAACAAGATAAGCGACCTACGTTGTAGAAAATGTTTCAACGAGCATCCTAGTAAATGCATTCGAAAAGAGGATACATGGTCAAACATACGTAATCTAAAAATGAATCGAATACAATCATTAAATGCAATCTCTAACTTATGTCCACACACATTATCCAGTTTGGGAAAAACAATGCTACCCGAAGTGAAATGAGGCAAAATTAACGATTTGACTAGCATTAAACGAATACTACAAGGTAAAATATTAACAGAAAGGTAAAGCCTTCGTAAACCAGAATATATTTTCCTCAATTGCATATTGACATTATCACAACATTTCATACTTCTATTTAAGGTTATCCCTAAATTGGTGACCGTACTAAGCATAGGTAGGACGGAACCATTTAATACTACTGGTGGAACATCAAGCAAATCAAATGAATTATTGTACAAACTTATACACTGCGACTTACTAGGGTTTAGTTGTAACAAATTATACCTAGACCATGTGTGGATTCTGTCTAAATCAGAGTTAATACGTTCTATGCAAGTACTCAAGTACAATTGTTCATCATCTGCGTAGAGGTGAATGCTCACATCGCGAACCATTACTGTCAAGTCATTAATGAATAGTCTGAACAACAATGAACCCATGATATAACCTTGAGGCACTCCTTGCACTAGCGGTAACGGAGTGGATATTCTGTTATTGAGCTTGACTTGCTGACTGCGATCTGATAGAAAACTACCGATCATCGATACTGCTGTACTACTAAATTAAAATAGGCATAGAGCTTCTGTAAGCGAATGCTATGATCAACGGAATCAAAAGCTTTTGAAAAATCTAAAAGTACCAAAGTGGTAAATTTGTCCTGATCCATAGAACTTCTTATGTCAGTGGATATCTTTAAGATAGCAGTTTCTCAGCTAGCATTCTACCTACTGGCACTCGCTTAAGGTTAGTTACTCATATTCCGCTCTTCACCTTTGGGAGTTTGATATTTCCAAGGCTAGATAGGGGATGTGCACGTAGAATTGAGGTTGCGTTTAATGATTGTGTATGCGATTTGTTTTTGGACTACGCAGATTTGATCATGTCTCTTTTTACCGACCGCAGGTACTTGGCTACTCTTTGGTCGCTTATCTGGAACAAAGAGCTTTGCTATATCTTTATAACTTGTTGCACTCAGGTAAGCCAGGCTATTTCAGAGAATTTTTTCAAATGACAACATCTCGGCGAAATCGAAACATCATTATTCCTAGTTTCCGAAAATTAGTCATGTTCAAATTGCTCGTTTATGGAACACTCTCCCTTTGAGTATACAGGGGGCTGGCATGGTCAACGCGTTTAGACGACTTATAAGAGCACGTTTCCAGTCTTCTTAATTGTATGCACGCATATTTTTTCTGTCTTCGCAGTAATTTATCAATAAGCTTTATACATTATTTTACTTTAGTTTTGCTTTCTTTTTTCTTATATATATGTTGTTCAACAAAGAATTTTTCGGGACTCTCCGGTATATAGCAAAAGCTAAAAAATGTTCTAATTTGTTATTTCATCACACAACTCATTAATTTTTGGTGACAAGTTTCAAGTCTTGGTTTGACTCATCAACAGGTCCCAAATAGCGAAATTGGGTGATTTGAAAAACAAACAGAATTTATTCTGAGTTTATATGAGAAGAGATCAGTTTGATCTATTTTCAAGCGTCTGCAGCAGGCAGAAAACCAAGCTGCACCGATGAGTGGAAGGTTTTCTGCTGACACGAAACGCTTCTTCTTCTTCCTTTTTCTTTTTTACTTTTCAGCCCACTGCGTGGCGTATACAAGTACGATTCGCTTCGAATGAATCTGCTTCTTTAAAATTTTTTTTACATTTTTTTAATATATAAAAAAAAAAATTTTTTTTTCTATTTTTCTCAAACTTTTCATTTCTTTCTTCTTCTTTTTTTCATTTTTCCATTTGTTTTTCAAATCACCCAATTTCGCTATTTGGGACCTGTTGATGAGTCAAACCAAGACTTGAAACTTGTCACCAAAAATTAATGAGTTGTGTGATGAAATAACAAATTAGAACATTTTTTAGCTTTTGCTATATACCGGAGAATCCAAAAAAATTCTTTCTTGAACAAAATTAAGTTTAACCCGGTAAAAAGTCCAAAAGAGTAATCTTTTTACTTATACATATATGTATATTGTTATTTCTTTATTTCTTGTCTTTATTTTTATCTTAGTTAAGCTTTATTAGCCAACATGTTCAGTGTGGTTTGTTATTAGAATTTAAGTTATTTCTAGCGCCAGATAAAAAAAATTTACAACTAGAAGATTACTAATCTTGTGTACTATATCCAGAAATAAATATAAAGGGTTTTCCAATAAGAGGTGTTATTTTGATATTCAAAGAAAAATGCCACTTTTTGAGATAAATGACCGGATCTTTATTTCATTATAAAGAGGAAGGTATGCCGTTGATAATGGAAAATAACATCAGCCAAATGACCACCACGACCACGCCTACAGGACCATATCCTTTTCATGAAATTTTCCATAACCAAATCGCAAAGTGGCTGCCCTATGTCCTCGATAGCCTCACGAATTTCATCTTTGAGGTCTTGAATTGACGCTGGGCTGTTGGCGTAGACCTTCTCTTTCACGTGGCCCCAAAGGAAGAAGTCGCAAGGTGTTAAGTCACAAGATCTCGGTGGCCAATTGTGATCACCTCTTCGATAGATAACACGGTCCGGAAACTTTTCCCGTAAAAGATCAATGGTTTCGATGCTTGTATGGCACGTAGTGCCGTCTTGTTGAAAGTAAACGTTGTCCAGATCAATACCATCCAATTCCGGCCATAAAAAATCATTAATCATCTGTCGATAGCGCAATCCATTCACCGTAACTGTTGCTGCAGCCACATTTTCGAAAAAGTAAGGTCCAATGACCCCGCGGGACCATAAACCGCACCAAACAGTCACACGTTGAGGATAGAGAGGCTTTTCAACAATAACTCTTGGGTTTTCCGAGCCCCAGATGCGACAATTTTGCTTGTTGACGAAGCCATCGAGGTGGAAATGGGCCTCATCACTCAAGATGAATTTTCGATGGAATTCCGGATAATTTTCATGCATTTCAAGGACCCAATCAGCAAAGACTTGACGTTGTTGATGATCGGCCGGCTTGAGTTCTTGTGTTAACTAAACTTTATAAGCCTTAAGACCCAAATCTTTATGCAAAATACGGTGTAATGACGTTTGTGGAATGCCTAATTCCAAAGAACGACGAGGAATGGACAAACCTGGGTTTTCTTCAACACTTTCGGCTACAGCAGCAATATTGTCGGCTGTTCTTGAGCGACGTGCACGGGTTTTATTCTTCACATCACTAACTTGTCCTGACAGCTCGAATTTTTCTATCAATTTCTGTATTGCGGTCCGACAAGGTGCTTCACGACGACCCAAAAATGTTCGAGTTTTACGAACCGTCTCTGCTACATTTTCACCATTTTTATAGTGAATTTTAATAATTTCAATGCGTTGTTGAATCGTGTATCGTTCCATTCTTATTAATGGCGTAGTTTCTACTTGTCAAATGTCAAAAAATGACAGCTCCAAAAGCGACATCTACCGAAATAGCGGGCTAATTAAAATAACACCTCTTATTGGAAAACCCTTTATTAAGTATTATTATAAAAAAAAAAACAAAAAATCTACTCCTAATACTAAAGTTTTGGCTATAGCGAGAGACAGATAAAATAAATATACACAGAAGTTCGTTACAATATTTATTAAAACCGAACAAAAGGTTGATCATCTAACTCATATTTTAACAACATTTTTCATGACTCATTTCTTTTTCTTAGTCATTATGACGTTTATATAGCATTCCCACCAATTCTATTGCCTCACAGTGTGTGCTTAAGCTTCTTGTGCGCATAACATTTATATTCTAAATTGATTTGAAGGATTATGCATGCTCACAAATTTTAGATCTCAAAACTAAAGAAGGTCTCATAAAACCTAGATTTGGGCGACTAACCCAATTAATGACAATAAAAAAAAAACCTTATCACATATTGTATTAAGTATATACCACAAAAAGCTGATTGATTGACGCCATTAATTTATTATTCAAAGTCCCCATAAATATTAGTATAGCTAGCGCCAAACATTTTTCTGACTTTAGTGCATAGCTTACAGTTTGCGCCGCGGTGAATGACATTCTCAATATCACAAAGAACTTGTTTTGATTGCAGAAATCCCACAAAACCCAACCTAAATTTCAAGAGTCGGGGCGCTACTTACTACAACAACGACTAGTAGAATGCGGTTTTTGAGTTTTATCCAAGGAAAAAGCAAAACGAAAAATTGAAGAAAAAAATTCACCGCCAATTGGGAATATGAATGAGATTCGTTTTAAACGTGCATTCGATGGAGTACCGCAGACCGTGTATAGTTAGCATTTTCCAGTCAGTTTTCGGTGTTTGATTCACTGTTTGTGCTCTGGATGTATATGTAGAGGTGTATAGGACACATCACTTTATATATTCTTCTATCATAGTTCAATCGCCAATATAGAGTATGTCGGCAATTGGTTGCTTCTGTTGTTGCTAAAAGCTTTTCAAGTATTATGCAGAAAGCTTTCCCAGATAAAAGATAAATTGAAATTGCGGTTTACTTTTTATACCTAGGCTCATTCAACTTAGCCATTAGTCTGATGAGTGTGCGCGCATTTTATCTGAGCGATATTCAAATGATATTTAAATGAAATGCATCTCTATAGTGTTATTAAGCGGATTTTCTCATAGAAGGTAATACTAATTAGTATTTAGTTTTGAGAAGTAACATAGATTTAAAAATTAAATAAAACTTCGTCAAAGAATCGAACACTTCAAATGAAAAATAATTAATGACAGAGTTTTAATTGAGTTGCACTTTAGATATATTTTATAAATCGATGAGTTCTGATAGCTAACTTAAGTACGAAACTGACTGCACTATTTGATAACACTGGGCAACAATGATTCTGCGGCACGGTGTTTGAAAGCCGATTTAGAGTAATTTTAGTCCGTTAAATACGAAAATAATATCAGATTTGTTAAATTGGCTAAACGGTTAAAAATATTGGTATTATTTCCATAAATCAAGTATACATATAAATCTTTACACTTTCTGCATAAAACGAATACAAGTGTTAATTATAAAAGTTATAACAAGCTTGTTTAAAATGAATTTGCTAAGGTATAAAAACAAGGAATAGTTTTCCGGTATAAATTTTATGAGAAAGTTTTATACTTTCAATTAATTCTATTAGTTTATAAATTTTATATTCTATCTTCACTTACATGCTCTGTGATTTGAAATGCATTATGAAATTCACAAAACTGTGTTACACTAAATTAATTACACATAAATATAAATTCATTTTTATACGCTAAAATACATTTTATTTAAAAAAATTATTTATGTAATGGGTTGAGTTATATTAATAATAATATAATAGAAATGAGTAAATAAGATAAGATAGATAATGAGTAAAATACTCAATCCAAAAAAAAAAACAGTTCTAATTATTTTAAAAGGATTATTGTCTACTTGTTTTAACAAAAATTTATATTTATTATAATTTCCAAAGTTAATGTTGTTATCTTGCCTACTTTAGTTACCTACTTGTTCGAAGTTGTATGCTTTCCAAGTTGAGACAAACATCTGCTGATGACGAATCACTTATATTTTTATTTAAATGTTTTGCAAGATTTTTGAAATATTTGTGCTTTGCTTCATACCGCATTGCAGAAAAATGGCTAACAGGACCCATTAAACGCAATACTCGTGAATAATGGGTTAGTAAATGTAACTTGGGGAGCAGGCGCACTTCAAAATCCCAATGAAACAATGTATGGTGATTTGTTACATGAGTTGTCTAACAGCTCAATGTTTGTAAGTCCGGGCTGAAATAGTTATTTTTCAGTACCACTCCAATATATGTAATACCTAATAAAAATCATCTTTTTCATCGGTTAGTCGGCTAATTCATTTGTTTCCGTTTGGTGGTGGCGGCAATAAACGAAGAAGACTAATGAAAGGGTGCAGAGATCCCAATCTATGCAAGAAAAATACCTTTTATAAAAGTTTTATAACAATAAAATTGTTACCTTTTTCTCTGTCTATCTTAGTGTATAACATTTTTTTGCTTTATCTTTTACCGCAGTAAATATGCGGTGTTGTAAAGTGTGCCAAATTTCCAGAAATCGCTCACTACAATCTTTAAACTACAAGCAAAAATCGAATGAAATCTAAACAATAGATTGAATAATATTTGTCAACTACGAGTATATATGGCAATTTAAAATGAGTAGGTACTTACCAATTCTGAGGCGGTATAAATGTAGGTACAATTCCCGTAAACGTTAAAACCAGATTCCTTAACTTGTTTTCTTCTGAATTTTAAAGTTGCTGTTAATCTTTCCTTTGCAAATTCTATTTGTTCAGGAAATGTAGCACTTTAAAGCTCATTCAAGTCCTGTTGAATCTTTTGAATTTGGTTGGTAATTCAACACTGTATTTAATATTTTCCTTTTGGCTCTATCATTTTTTTCGTTTGATTTCCAAATATCCTATATTGGAACGATTAACCAGCAACTCCTAGAACACAATAGCATTAATTTCATTTTTCCAAAAGTTCCTCATTTTACTTACAGTTTCATTACGACCGCTTGATTTCAGACATGGAAATAGTGATGGAAAGGCCTGACTAGCTGCATCTAACTCCTGGCTAATTGAATTAAGTCCCACGTGTTCTTCGACGAAAGCAGACAAATAAGAAATTAATTTTCGTCTTTCGGTATCAGTCAACGTACCTTTACGCTCATTTTCTACAAGAAGAATATCTCCATATGACTTCTTGCTAATGTAAGCTTTAAAACAAAGCAAGGATGCATATGAAATTAATAGATATAGTCAATAAAAGATGGTGGTTCTATTACTGCGTCGTTATTGTTTAAAAATCCAACTAATTCTTCTTGCAAAATTTCAAAGCTAGCTAAGCCTAAGGCTAAGTAAGGATTTTATAAGTAAGTAAATTATATATTTATTTTTTTATAAACTGATCAGAAAAGCAGACTACTGAAAATGTACCTTCATATATTTATAATTCTATACTAGAGCAAAATAATTACATTACTTTTAATCCTTCCAATTTTTAGCATGCAATAAACTATAGTATTCAATTGGAAAACGCATTTAATCTTGAGTAATATCTAAATACTCAATTAGAACGGATAAAAAAATCTTTAACGATAACGCAGTGCCGGTTATTACACGAGATATACTTTAAAAACTAGGAAACACTACAAATAAGTTTTTTTTGTCATATAAACTAACCTGAAAACACAAAATCTATATATTCCAGTTTTATTGTCTCACTTATAAAATTTTGCACCTTCACTATTTTACGCACTTTTTCAATTTTTATTTGAACATAAATATCTCAATATATATTTAATACATTTTTTACATCCTCATGTTATTATTAGGTATAACTAGGTTGTTCTTATATCGAAAAACTACACAGTAAAAAATATTGGTGTAAATTATAAATTTTATCTATTCCTTTTGTGTTATAACTTTTATGTACATATATCAAAATTAATATAAAATTTGATAAAATGAAATAATACATAAATTTTTCATAATAAATAGGGATAAAATGTATATGAAATATATAAACCAGATTATTTTTATAAGTAATATGATAAATTTCATTTGAAGTTTTATGGAAATCATAATTAAATTTATCAAATGAATATTGTAAACTTTTATAGAATTAAGTTATTACATAGATGTATAATTTTTATTCCAAAATTCTATAACTCGAACTTGCACACAAGTTTCCTATCTTACCTACGTATAAATTTTAACCCACGTTCAGATAAGTCACATTTCTTGGAAAACTGTTTAACGGATCATTTGCTTGGAACTAGTTGAAATTTATATTAGAATGGATATATTTCATACCATGTTAGGATAACTATTTGTATGTATAAAATTTTGTTATTAATTCTCGACGGAGTTGCTATAAAAACTGAAAAGTACAACTTTTACACATTAGTCTTCCATAAACATTCAGTTATTTCATTCGCAGTATAAAATTTGAGTAGAGAGCTTGTCAGGTTTTAAGATGTACGCCGGTATATTTATCACGTGTGAATTGCGTTATAAATGATATTTTATATAGCATAAATTACATGAAAATAGAAAATACAAAAATAATTAAGAAAAATGTTGTCTATATGACAATCTACTGTGTTTTTGGCCAGGACAGTCCTTTTCTACGGCCCAGTAATAGTCCGCCATCATATGGACGTCCCACCACCCTTGGTACCGCCTTGCTGGAACCGCTTTCCTTGCTCTTCACTGTAATTGCCAAGGTTGTTAGGGAATTTGTCCAAATGGCTATTTAAAAAATGTAGTTTGACACACAGTCCAAATTTTTCAAAATTTTCAAGCATTTTAGTGACTATTTCGGGATATTTCGGTGCTTTCCCCAAAAATTTTTTAATAACTGATACTTGTCCAGGCAACAGATGCTATCTGAGTCATGTGACTTCTAAAATTACAGTCCTTTATAAGGGAACGGAATTGTGGACCATCGGCATCCTTTAATTTTTCCATACTAAGACCAGACAATGTATGGCAAATATATTTAAAACAAGTAAAAATGCTAGAATTAGTCTAAGACCAATTCTTATGATACCCTAGATTGACTGTCCGTATGTCATTTGGTATCTGTGTAAGTTTGATTTTTGAAGTGGTTATTCGCATATATTTCTAGAACTGTTCGTCGGACAGAAAGAATAATGATTATTATCAATTTTATAGGATTTCATATTCTGAAGAACTTTTCAGTACATTAAAACCGTATAGGACTTATCGTTTTCACAGTATATGTAAAAATCCTAAATTTTTATATGGCAACACCAAGAATGGGTTGCCCGATTTACTCCAATTTTGAAATTATATTTATTATTTTTATGAAAATACTATGTACAAAGTTTCAGCTCTCTAGGTTAAACACGTTCTCAGGCTTTGTCCAAATATATAGTGAAAACGAATTTTTTGTATGGCAACCCTATGAAGGAACTTAATTTCAAGTACATACGTTCTAGAGTTATCGTGCGGACAGACGGACGAATACGCTAAAATCAAAAAAACTTTTAATTTTATGCATGGGCGTCCAATCCATTTTGCTCTACCATCATTATTTCTAGGTGTTACAAACGGAATGACAAACCTAGTATACCCTTACAACAATATAAAAACAAACATTCCCACATATTGTGTGTTCATAGTGCGTAATGTAATTTTCCAAATACTTACATAATAAATGCTTAACAAAAACCCTGTTATCTTGTTGTAGAAGTAGCGTGTTATAAGAAGGTTGCTTCAATTTTCTTTTCGTGTTAGAGTGGAAGTGCTGCAGAATATCGTGTGATAGGACGGTTACCTGTATTAGTTTCTTAAAATTATTTTTTCTATTTGTCATTATCATCAACTTAATACGGAAAAATCAAGTTCAAACAATTTCTGCGTGGAGACTGTTTCGTGAACATTTTAAATGTTAACTGTTATACCCCCCCCCCCCCCCCCCCCCCGCACCTGACCCCCATCCCCTATGAATGACAAACACGAAATCCATATACCTACATATACATATCAACTAAATATGGTCTTACATATCTCAATACTTGTCAGAAAAATGTGTTTTGCGTGGATTCGTCGTCTGAAATTTTACATATGTGCAATATCTCAGGGTTCTATTTTGGGACATTTACTTTTTTGATTTTTATGAACGACTCTACACGCTTGACTTAAGGAATTCGAACTTTTACTACATGACATGTACTGCTATGACGTTCAAACGTACACTTCTGAACCAAGGATTAATTGCAAAGACGCGCTAATGTTTGCTGAATGAGTCAGATGCTATTAACATTTATTAGAACTAATGTCACACATTTCTTGTTGTATTTTTCCTCTTTATCTATACCATAACACGATTTGCAATATTTTAATAGAAAATCTTATCTGGGGTGGATGGACTGTACAATTATACAAAAGATAGCAAAATGTTGGTAAATGTGAGGTAAAGTAAGGAGGGTTTTCGTTATCAAAATTCGATGGTTTTTGTTTTGTTGTTCAAAACTCCACATACTTCTACATATATGTATATGTTTGGAATTAGCAACATCGAGTGTCTTATTCATAAATTGATTGAACATAAATAAAAAGAAAGTTAAAAAAGAGATAAAAGTGTGTAAAATTACACAAAATTGCATGGAAACTTTTTTTTTTTTAAGGTAAGCAATCGTAAGTGGAATACTGTCTGCTGCTTGTTTTCCTTTCTCATTTTTTGTTCGCAATTTGTACGTGCTTGATTCGATCAGGCTGGAATAGCATGCTCAAAAACAATCGACAATTGATGCCAGTCAATGAACAATTACAAAAAAACAGATTTTTAAAATTTTGTTTATGTTACTTTTTGTGCATAATCTGCTAAATCCTTCCAGTTTTCCTAGCTCCTTGTTTGCGGCTGGTCCTTGAAAATCTTCTGCCTGTAAGGCTATTTCATATTTGGAAGAGCAAGAAGTCCTATGGTTCCAGATCGGGTGTATACCGTGTCAGATTAATATTGCAATGAGATATTGTACAATGTCTGCAGTGTTTTTATAATGTAGGGAATTTCGTCTCAATTTCGTTGCTAATTGTGATTGTGATGATGAGTTGACCAAAATGACCTGCCATCACCATTACACTTTCCTCCAGTCATATTGGGGCTGCAATCTTCAGGAAAATTTCCATCATAATTTTCTGTCAGGTTTTCATTGGCGGAGATGGGCTGCTTTCTCCGACCATTCCATGAATTTACGTTGTAGAACTAAGCTTCGTCACTGGTATTGATTGCCGAAATGTTGCGATATATCTTACCTTCAGTTCGTCGAGGAAATATCGGCGAAACATACACGAGTCTCTATTTTATGGTTCTTGAAAATAAACGGAACCAAACACGCTGAATTCTTTGTATATTCCAAGTGATCGCGGAGAATTTTGGAAACATCTTCAGTTTCACAGCTAATATTTTCAGTGTTTTTGGTTGTTCATTTCGTCTATTTGGATTTCAGCTCGTCTTTCATGAGAATCGTATACCTATGTATGTATAGAAATATTTCTTAGGGCTTCAGCTTGATTGCCAAGCTTTGAACTTTTCCTGAATCTCAAAAAGCCCGCACTGAAAACAGTTTCGTTGAAGTTTACGTAGTTTTTTGGTAGTTACGGGAGGGGGGAGGGGGCAAAGCTTCTTGTTTACTTAATTTTCTTTTATTCGTTTTCATTGCGTTTAACCACTTTCAACCTGGGCCGCAAATAGAATTGATTCTTTCGGACCGTTCTGATTCGGCTGTCTAAAGTTAAAAGTTTAGAAAATATTTGATTTAATCTTTCCAACTTCCGCAAAACTTGAAATTTTTCCATTTTTCATTCTGTTTCATCTGAATTGTTTGATTGCTATGGGAGTATCTAATATATTTTCTGATTTTTTAACTTTGAGTCAAAATGGAGTGAACCTTACTATAACTGATTAAGTACACTTAAAACTCAAGCTTTACGTTTTCCTTCAGTTTTTTCTTTCTCCTTTGATGCTGCTCAAAGTATTATTGAACTCCGTGTAGTTCAGTCAAAGAAATCTGGTGGTAAATTTTTCGGCTTTTTGGCTGCTTTTACTTTGTTGTTATACATCTTCAGCGAATTGCGTAATAATTTCTGCTCGTTTTTGGATTATATTCTTTGCCTTTTTCACAGTCTCATTCTGTTTTTGATAGGTCTTTGCACCGTTTTCGTTGTATTTGCAATAACTGGATGAAGACCGCGAAGGAAGACCAGCGCACACAGTCAATCAGAAAACGTCAAGCTTGTGCAACTCTTGGCCCCCCCCATTTAGGAACGCTGTTCGCCAACTATGCGTTTCACATTTGGATGGAAATTTTATTGGAATCTCTATGATGAAATGTTATGTTATAAAATACGCAACAATCGACTGACTAAACTCTATGAAACTGATCAGAAGGGGAATGCCCGTTTTAGGCCTGACACATCCAGACATGAGAGATGTCTTAAACGGTGTATTATGATACTCTGAACATTTTTTTAACATGTTTATTTGAATCAAGCGAGGGATGCGTTGGGGGGGGGGGGGGGGTGTCAAAGTTTGATCTAGTACATTTTGGAACGTCTAGTACAGAATCGAATTCCTTAGGTCCTGAGAAGAAGTTTGAGTACCGGCACTCCTATACAGAGGCTTAAATAGCTATTTCTAGCCATCCCATACTCACTGTTTTAGTACCTACTTCCCTTCATTTTTATTCGAACTGAGGTAGATCGGCTCTAACTTGGTAGGGTTATGTCCGACCGGAAAACGGGTTTCACTCTTTGCCACAGCTCATTACCGGCTACTATTCGTAGAAGACAATTTATCTCTGCATATTTTTAGTATGGGAGTCAGAAACCCCCGGCGTGGGTGGTGGTGATTCCAATTTTGCATGTTGCACATCAAATTAAAGATCTCGGCGAGTACCTACTGTGTACTTTTTTCCCGGATCAGAAAACTTTTTCGGGACGTTTTTACCGCCGGAAAACATACATATTTGCATGCACTTGAGTTACATACATACACCCCACACTACATTTCGCATATATTTTTGCAGTTCTTTCCTCCATGGCCTATTGTGAACAATATTTTTCACTTTTTCACCCATGAAACTCGCTCAATCGCCAAAGGTTTCCCCCGATCAATTGAAATAAAAATTGTTAATCAAATATGTTCAGAGTATCATAATGCATCGTTTAAGACATCTATCATGTCTGGAGGTGTCTGGCCTAAAGTTGCATGAAAAGTGGACATTCCCCTTTCATAGTTCTACCTTCTCACCAAGAGCAGTCTAGCATCGTTAAACTTACTTTCTGAATAACCCTCGTTAATTGATGAAAATTAAAAAAAGCACTGAATGATGTCGACATTTTTTTTGTTTATACCTGTTAAATTTCAGATGTACGTAAATATGTAGAGCAAATCTCGGGCAACTTGTTTGAAGTGTTCCGCATTAGAAAATTTTACGTCTACATTGGGAAAACTTACAGTCTAAGAGTATTTTTCAATGTACTAAATAATTGTTTTGAATGTAAAAATCTATGCAATTATTAAGGGTGATTAGATTACACTGTAGAG
The DNA here is from genome assembly GCA_963930735.1 of Dioctria linearis. Taxonomy (NCBI): domain Eukaryota; kingdom Metazoa; phylum Arthropoda; class Insecta; order Diptera; family Asilidae; genus Dioctria; species Dioctria linearis. The sequence continues at coordinate 195,565,262 of OZ005743.1, read as the reverse complement.
CAGCTAAAATAATAACCATATTTGGGAGCTGATTGCGAAAAGACGCCTTTAATTTGGCTACTCTTTTGGCTACGTTAAAAAACAATTGCTTTAAGTCGTCGTAAGTTTGAACTGCAGAAGCAATAACTTGAAAGATCGTAATTTGGCTGGTGGGCATTGTACTGGCCGTTCTATTAAAAAAAAAATGTCGAAGAAGTCCGAATAGTTGTAGAAATCCGGGTCCACATTCATAAGCTGTGGATACCACATAATTTTTTTTTGCGTTGGATTTTTTTTTATTTAATAATATTCAAAAATATTGACAAAAAGGTATATAGGTACTGTTTTAAAACAAAAATAATTATTGGTTTTAATTTTGTTGGTACGTGACCGAGAGAGCTAACTTGCCTTAGGAACTGCTGCTTATTGAATACGAAAATTAATTATCTCGCTTTTTACTTTTTCAGTAATGTCCACCAGTTCGATAAATGTATTTTTTTTAGAAAAAAATTGTTCAAAGTTTTACAATATTATTATTCAGATGCTGCAAGAAACAGATGCGCTGGCACAAACAAATGCCTATATACAGGTGTTTTCCACTAGGAGGTCAATAGAGCGGGAGGTGATAGTACTCACTTAGACGAACCAAAAATTGTGAGGCAGGGGGGGGGGCTAGTTTTTCACAAAACACCGTGTTTCTTAATAACTACAGGGCGTACTATTACAGTTAAGAGGTCATTGTATGCAGAGCTTCATGGCTTTTCCAACGAGCCCCATAGCCCTCTCTTATCAAGAATTATGGTTTAAACTAAAAATTTCGGTTTTTTTTACCTTTTTTTTTTTTTTTAATTTAACCTCTATATTTTTGCAAAAAGGTCGTTAACATAACTTTTTTTTTTTATAAAAACTGTAAACTGTAGACTCTCCTCTTTAATATGACCTATTACACCCAATGTGCTATCTGAAGAGTTAGTAGCTCTAAACCTATTCTCAAACCTATTCTCAACGATAGTTTGTTCCCTTGCACGTAATTTAAAAAATATCGTCTAATTTCGGTGTGATCTGAATAGGTTATAAGTTAATAACTGTTTAACGGCTACAGTTAACACACAGGGTGTAATAGGTCAACTTAAAGAAGAGATTTTACAGTTAACAGATTTTATAAAAAAAAGTTATCTTAATGACCTTTTTGCAAAAATAATAGAGGTTAAATTAAAAAAAAAAAGTTAGAAAATCCGAAATTTTTAGTTTAACTGTGACCGTACGCCCTGTAGTTTTTAAGATACAGGGTGTTTTGGGAAAAACTATTTTTTTTTCTATGTTCTTAATCACCCTGTAACTCCTAACCGGTTGACATGCCCCATGCCCCCCCCCCCCTCCGCTCATCCTGCCAATTTTTAGTTCGTCTAGGTGAGTACTATCACCTCCTGCTCTATTGACCTCCTAGTGGCAAACACCCTGTATAGCGGCGTGAATTCTTTGAATTGAGCGCAGAGTGAGGCGATGTAAAAAAAAAATGGTAAAAAAAGCCCCCCCCCCCCCAAACATTCCAAAATTGAATAAAACATGTAAAAAAGGATGTAAATCACGAAGACACCTAGGAACACTGTTCTCAAAAATATTCGCGCGAGAGTTACATGTGTGTAGCATAATTACCTTAAGCTTGCTTAATAAAAATGTTTCCCACAGTCTTAATGTATGTAATTCGCGCGTTCTACTTGCTGTGCAATTCAATAAAAATTTTAATTATTCTACATTCTGGCTGTAGGTACATAGGTATGTATGTCATGCATGTGCGCGCAGTAAATCACTTCAAATGATGTTTTTTTTTTCTACAAAAGCTCCAGCAGCTATACCTACTATACCTATATACTATACACCATTGGCTCCACGATTCCATCGAATCTGGTGAATTCCTTATTTGTTATTTTCTGGGACATTGTTGTTCGTTCGTCAACTAATGACAGCTCGGTTATTACAAAGCGATGAGAATTCAAGAAGATTACACCGTGCAAAAGTCGTCTCAAAAATCTCGGCATGTTGTTGTGAATTTTCAATTTGATGAGGGGGGGGGGGGGAGGGGGCCTTAAACGATAAAACCCCAAAAACGAATAAACTTGCAAGACAAGCTAAAAATATCTTCTCATCGGTTACGTGACCTGGTCGTGTCGTCAGCCGGTCATAATAATGTTACACGCAGCCTTTTCTTGTTACGGAAATATGTATAATAATCAAGTGGTCTCGATTTGACTTCTTTTTTTTTTTATATACAATTTAAGGTATTTTTTTTCTTCTTTCTCCTCCAGTATGTATTTAATCCACATTCCTTACCTGGGTAGGTATGTTTTAAACAAAAGTAGCACGGAAATTAAATGCATTTCGACGTGACGAAAGTATTAAAAATTTTGTCAATATATATATATAAGTACATAAGATCTTCATTATTGACATATATACATATAAAACAGGTAAAAAAAAAAAATACAAACAAACAGTATTTTAGCATAACTGGTTTAATTCAATCATAACTTGCCTCAAATGTTGTGGTGAGCACGTGGTTTTATGCAAAAGTGCAATCACTGCAGGTTCCTCTTTTAAATGTATAATTAATTTTCTTGTATAGCAGTTGTCATTATATCGTTGCTTCAAAACTAAACTCATATGCCAACATGAACAGCTTGTTCATAAACTAAGAATCTTAAGAAAACAGTTGTCCCCCCATTTTTGCTCAAGACATATGTTCATACATATGTACATAGGTATACAGCATCAGGCAGCATAAACTATGTTCATTTGATCTTAATTCGCACTCTCGAAAGTTGAGTCTACGATGAGTATAGCGGCAATACTCGACGCGCCGCGCTGCCGTCGCCGGTCACCTGCATTTGGTTAATGCATCGATAACACTTAACCAAATCATAAATCAAAACGGAAAAATTTCAAACTAAAAGTGTTCTCTTCACTGTTTTAAAACCGGCTGAATGGATTAAAAAAAGGCATACATAGAAGATATTGGTATTGCAGTCAAGCACGCTTTGAAAGAGGTTATTTTGCAGTTGAAACAAGATACTTTTCAATCTTAAAAAAATATTCAAGATATTAATTCATAGCTATAAAATTTAATTCTTTACTGCATGTGTTTGCTTTAATTGAACTAAGAATGACTGACTGAATGGTTGGTTTCAGTGTTTTTTTTATTATTATTGAACTCGCCTTGAAAAACCACAAATTAGAACTTAATTGTACAAGAAATGGCTTTTAGGAATCCACTCCTTATCAAAGTAAGTAGGGTTTATGTGTAGTTAAAAACATACGTACCGACCTATACTTAATGAGAAGATAATTACAACGGATGTGCTGTGAGGATCACTTTCGATGGATGAATGGTACCGATGCAATCATGAATCATTTTTTTTATAAAGGTTAATGATTTTATGAGATAAAGACGAGAATTTTTATATTATTAAATTGTATATAGAAGCACATAAATATATATATGTATGTACAGGGTGGGCCAAAAGTCACCATGGGGTTTAAAAATTTAATAACTTTTTCGTTTATATATTTTTTTTTTTTTTTTTTTTTTAAGATTATAAAATATACAAAATGGAAATTTTTTTACGCTAAGTATGGAAAATAATGTCACTTAAATGACCGCCGTTATTAGCTTCGCAATGATGGGCTCTTTTTAGAGCATTTTCCATAACATCTTTCAACATTTGTGGCTGTAGTGCTCGAATTTCTGCAACAATGTTGGCCTTGAGTTCAAGGATTGTCTCGGGCTTGTTCACATATACTCGCTGCTTCAAATAACCCCAAAGAAAATAGTCGGGTGCTGACAAATCTGGCGAACGCGCTGGCCAATTAATTTCCGAATTTCTTGAAATTATTCGCTGTCCAAAAATTTGCCTTAAAAGTGCCATTGTGTCTCGGGCAGTGTGGGCAGTGGCTCCATCCTGCTGAAACCACATCTCAGGTCTGTTTTCAAGAGCAGGACGTAAAAAATTTTCTATCATAAACCGATACCGCTCTCCATTTACGGTTACAGCACTTCCATCTTCATTTTCGAAGAAGTAAGGCCCAATGATATTTTCAGATGTAATGTCACACCATACTGTACACCTAATTGGGTGCAATTGGCGTTGATGAATGGCTCTTGGATTTTCAGAACCCCAAAACCTACAGTTCTGCTTATTAACAAAGCCATTCAGATGAAAACGAGCTTCATCACTCATAATCAGATTTTCAATAAAGTTGATTTCATTTCTGGCCAACTGTTGAAATTTAACTGCAAAATTTAGACGTTGCCGATGATCTGCGGGTTTCAATTCTTGCACCAATTGCACCTTATATGGGAATAACAGTAAATCTTTTTTTAAAATGCACCGTAGTGACGTACGAGACATCCCTAGCTGAGCAGAACGCCTTCTGGTGTTTCGTTAACACTTTGCTCTACACGTTCAATATTTTCCGCAGTGTGAATTATACGCGGTCTACCGGTTCGAGGCAAATCACTTACGGTGCCATGTTGGTGGTGACGATCAACTAAGCAACGAATCATGGCTTCAGAGGGCGAAATTCTGACGTTAAAATGGCGACGATATGCTCTTTGCGTTAAAATAATTGATCGCTGATTTAAGTAATAAAATTCTATTATTCTGGTTCTTTGTTCAGTTGTGAATCTCTCTATTATTTATTCTCCAGATGTTATTTATATAATCTAAAAAAAAAAAATAAAAAAATGTACAAACGAAAAAGTTATTAAATTTTTAAACCCCATGGTGACTTTTGGCCCACCCTGTATATGTATGTGCAGTTAGCGAAATTCCTATATAATCAGTTCATTGTACTTTACAAGATTTCTTTTTATTCTTTTATACAGTGAAACCTCTTTTATCCGGAGAACTCTAATATCCGGAAACCTCTAAACTCCGGAAAATTTTTCCTTTGGGTTAAAATTTTTGGTTTTATTCTTTTATCCAGAAATACCTCTAATATCCGGAAAATAATTTTCTGCTACAAGACAAAATTTATTCCGAGATTTCTTAGAAAAATTCTTTCTAGGTAGGTACTATCCTGCCAGCTAAAATTTGGTTCGGGATTTCTTGGAAGAACTGACGGTTTTTGTTTTGGAATATTATTTACACTAGTTTCTTATGTTGCGTTATTTTCAGTTATGTACCTACTTCATAAAGTTAAAAGCTTTTAAGGAAACTTGTCGCTTGTGAGTTTAGTGTGCACGATATCTGCTTATATATGAATTCAGGTTCAAATAAACGGGTTTCGAAAAATTTTATCTATTAAAGATAAAATGGAAATTAATAAAAGTGTTGAAAAAAATGTAGACATAAGCAGCCTTGCTAAAAAATATACTGTCGGATTATCTACTATTTATGATATTCGCAAAAATAAAAATAGAATTTTAAAGTTTTTCTCAGAAAGTGTTTCTCAGAAAGTGTTTCTACGAAAGAAATGCAAAAACGGAAAACGTTACGAGGTGCGGAAAATCCTCAATTGGATTGCACTATTTGATTGGTTCCGTCAACGGCGGTGTGCCGATATCCGGAAATATTTTTATAGAAAAGGCTAAAATTTTCATAATAAAATGAGTCTTCAATCAAAATGTCAATATTCTCCAGGTTGGTTACTCAAGTTTAAAAACAGGGATGGAATGCATGGACTAGTAGCATCAGGTAAAAAGAATGATTTAAATTTTATTGGATTGAGTATAACATATAGCTTATGTTACGTAAGTGTTTAGGTGAAAAGATGTCTGCGGATTACGAAGCTGCCACTTTATTTGTTGATCAGCTCGACGAGCTTGTTATAAAGGAAAACTTAACATCAGAGCAGCAGGTCTACTACAATGCACATGAGACTGGACTGTTTTGGAGAGCTTTACCTCGTAGCACTTTGGTCTGTAGCAATGAAGTTTCTGTTGATGGATCCAAAGTCTCTAAGGGGAGAGAATAACAGTCCTTGCTTTCAAACGCAGCCGGATCCCATAAGTGCAAGCTACTTATTATTGGGAAAAGCGCTCATCCACGTGCCCTAAAAAACGTTAAAGAACTTCCTGTTTTATATAAAGCGAATAAGCATGCGTGGATTACACAATCAATTACTTTAGATTGGTTCAATAACAACTTTGTGCGAGAAACAAGGGAACACTTAAGAAATATTGGCCTTCCTGAAAGCAGTAAAATTCTTTTATTGCTTGATAATTATCCTGCCCATCCAGATGTTTCAAACTCAAAATGAAAAATGTTACTGCTAAATATTTACCAGGGTATTATAAGGTGTCTTAAATGTCACTACAGGAAAGAATTAATACGAAGTTTTATAAATATGGATGACAAAACTATTGGACAATTTCAAAAGGAATTTAACATCAAAGATTCCATTTGGTGTATGTATCGTGTCTGGGATAGAGTACAATCTACTGTCTTGAAAAATACCTGGAACAATATTTGGCCTCGTGAAAATGAAGAAGAAGATAATAACCAATTAGTCTTGGAAGAGCAAGATATGTTAGAACAGATAAGGAATCGCCAGGTTGAACGAAATAAGCCAAGAAAGTCTCAACGATTGGATTAATTGTGATACTAATGTAGGAGTGCACGCTGCCCTTACAGACGACGAAGAAAGTGCAAGTGAAACTGCTGACGTACAAATTGTTGCAAACAGTATGACAATAACGGAAGCCATTGACACTTAGAAAATAGAAAATTAATCACATTTTATGAAACGAAAGCTTTTATAACCCAGCAAGAAATTATGACTCTTTATCGAATTCAAGACAAATTAATGAATGAGAAACCAAAATTGCAAAAACAAACATCTTTGGATAAATGAACACAAAAACATATTTTTTTAGTTTTCCTTAATGTACTTTTCTTATCTTTTCAATCAAAATATGTATCATTTTTTGATATGTATACATAGGGTTTATAATATAATGGATATGTTTTTTTTTTTTTTTTTTTTTTTTTTTTTTAATTACATACATACCACATAATACTATTCGCTTAAGATAAATAAAAAGTAATTGAAATAAAATTGAGAAGATTTTTATTTTACCCCTTTAATCCGGACAAAATAAAGTTCTGATAGAATATTTTGGATAATCGAAGCTATCTATTAACCGGAAAAATCATTTATCCGGAAAGGGCTCGGTCCCGAGGATTCCGGATAAAAGAGGTTTCACTTGTAAATTCTTCTCTCTGCTCCAAATCATCCGGTGCAGGCATTTTTTTTGGCTCCCTATAAGTGTCAGTCGCAGCAATGAAGTATTCTCTGATAACTCCTGAAAGTGTTCATTCAAAGTGGGAAATTCTTATAAAGTCACAAATTTAAGCCATGGTCACACTGGGAGCGGTGGATTTTATCTAAATGTATTCTAGTTCCGATGAAGAAGAACAGAGAAAAGTGATAAAGTTCGATTATGAATACTTTAGAATGCCAAAAGCGTCATCTAACGAATTGCGCGGACTTATTGCGAATGAATAAATGTTACCGGCATCGGCAAAATTGCTCTTACAAAATTAAATATGTAAGTCACACCAGTATAGTTGCCGCACGGCGATTTTTGACATTACTTAAAAACACAATTTGGTTGCTGCTGCTGGGGGCAAAATTTCTTATTAATTCACAATAAGTCAGCACAATTCGTTAAATGAGACTTTTGGCATTCTAAAGTATTCATAATCGTATCACTTTTCTCTGTTTTTCTTCAATCAGAGCTACTAATACCAGATCTTTTCATCGGAACAAGAATATATTTGAATAAAATCTGCCGGACCCGGTATGAATACTCTATTTTTTCGTGTGTCACGGCGCTGCGTCGCTTCCGGTGTGACCAAGGGCACATTCTGATCTTTTGTCGTACACAGTAAAAAATATTTGTCGATAAGATTAGGGAAAGCTCCACCTTGGAAGACGTAGATTAGGTTTTTATCCCTAAACTGTAGGTAGGTTTTCTCCCTAAAATGTAGGGAATTTTTGTTTTTCCCTCCTAAAATTTAGAGAATATTCCCTGAAATGTAGGGAATTTTCAATTTTTTTTTTTTTAATTTCCCCCCCTAAAATGTAGGTAATATTCCCTAAAATATAGGAAACATTCCCCAAAATGTAGGGACTATTCCCTTAAATGTAGGAAATTGGTGATAGAACAACACCTCCTTTAAAAAACATAAGAATGAGCTGAATATCGATTTTTTTATGGCTCGTACTACTACGTAGTACGGAAGTTATGTTGGTGCGCTGGGCATGCTCAAATAAAATATTGAAAAACAATATATGACTCGTTTTCAAAAACAATGTGTGAATTATATAAACGAAAATATATTTCCATAAAAATTGTAGCATAATACCTAATTTATTGAATGTTCTCTTCGTTATATCCAAGTGAACTTAACATTTCTGGAGTTTTACGTACTTTATAGGTTTTCTGGTATCAAATATCTAATTTCATTGAATTATCCATTAATTTGGGGAAATTAAACTGATTTTCCCTTTATATTAGAGAAAATTATATTTATTTTTAGGGAAAAACGTGTCTTAAATTTATGGAATATTTCTATTATTTTTTACAGTGTACTTTATGTCAGAATATACGACAAAACGAAATGAACTTTTCCACTGCAAGCCTTGCATTACGTAAAATGAACTAAAAATGACACTTCATATTACAAATTCAAAAATATGATCTTGAATTTAAGCACTTGTAGTATTGCTCTAAGTTGGTGTAGGTAGAGTATCCATTTACCATAGTTTACAATTTTTGTCACAACCTCGGAAGCAATTGAATAATTTGTCGTAATTTTGGCGTATTTGGATAGGAGGTGGGGACAAATTTAATACCATTTGAAAGGTCACAACTATTATCAATCCAACAACATTTAAATTATCATCATAGGATATAACGTTCGGAAGTTACAGGGTGATCTATAAAAACATACCCAAATATTTTAAAGTCCTGTTATCTCGGAAATCGTTAGGATTACCCCCACCACTCATACAATTTTTGGCTTGTCTATGCATGACCTATCCATAGCCTTTAGGTGCAAGACCACATACGAGACACTCTGTAAAAAACTATTTTTTTTTTATTTGTCAGTTGTAGATGCATTTTGGTGAAACTTTCTTGATTTTTTACTCCTTGATCCCGTTGCGATCCCAAGTTAAAATTTTAATATTTTAGTGTATAATATAAAATAAGAAACAAATTTATAAAATCAAAAGTATGTCTTCCAGCATATTCAAGGATAAAGGATAAAATTCTTATTCTTGATGTCCTTTTTCTCATATATTTTTAAGATGCTATTTTTCTTAGATAACTCGAAATCCTGTCTTTCAAATGAACCATATTTCACTGTCCTATACCATGAATAGAAATACCAGGACAGAATTTTTGCTAAATTTTGAAAATGACATAACCCGCGAAATAATCATTGTATAAGGAAATTTTTTAATATGTGTTTTTGATTTTACAAACCCTACAAGTATGTAAAATTTCAACAAAATTGGCAATGGTCATTTCACACATGTTACCTATTTGATATGGAATGGGATGACGACCCCACTGGACCAACTTCTTGTTCGAATGTATATGCTACCAATTTCACAAATTTGAGCTTTATCACATCAATACCCTTTGCTTGAGATTTGATAATGTTGAAGGCGGTCTAAATTTTCCTTGCTGAAAACTGGACAGAAACTAAAAAAATAAAATTATTGTCGGAAACATAATTGTTGCAATTATAATTTAATATCTGAAATTCTTTTATCTAATTAAGCATCAGCATTATAAAAATCTACACCGTGCAAAATATGCTCCCATGCAATCAGCATAACCCTTTTAAAAGTCACGGGCTACGGTCAGACGCCAGAAGAGACCTTGTTTTTGAGTAAAAATCATTAAATGCAGATTACATGAACCATGCACATTTTGCACGATAACCAACTAACGATAACGAATTAAGTACTGTGTGAGAATGAGAATAAAGAATTTTTTAGATTTTACGCATCTCTTTTCATCACGTGAAATTTGAAATTCTCAGATTTTTAGCTTCCCCTAAGATTTATATAAATTCAAGAATCATATAGAAATAAATTTTAGTCTTATTTTCGGCAGTAACTGTGTTGATTATTTTACTTCGTATACAGGCTGTACTGGTATCAATTACCATAGTTATAGCATTTTACAATCCTCACGATGTAATACCCTAGACAGACTGTCTCCATAATAACTTGTTAATTTTTAATTGAATGGAGTCAAGTGTGCAGTGTGCCAGGGAAATCAGAAATGAAGTCCATTAAGGATCCATTTGCAACATTTAACTTGATTTTTAAATGGATCAAATTTTAGTTTTAGTGTAGTAAAAGTGTCACCGACCGTTATTAGGATGATCAGACTTTTGTGATAATCCAGCAGATTCGGTTTTGTTCTTTCGCTTGTTACTTTTAGAGCAGCCCAAAAGCATGAACTGATTTAGAAGTCGACGCAGTGGCGAAGAGCAGCCCAAAATTTAAATCTTAACTTAAGATGATGCAGGATCAGCCCAAAGGCATTAACTCCTTAACTTGGAGCGGCTACTAAAGCTCTTTCTTCAATGAGATAAAGGGAAGCAGATTAAAAAAAAAATTTCTTGGATTTTCCGGTAAAAAAACCCTAAAAAAAATAATAGTTTCCCTATTTCTTCAAATATGTATTATATTTTTTGTTTTTCAAATTCGAAACGCGTTGTCGAGCTAATTTTATTTTATAATATTCGGCAGAAAAATGTGATTGAAAAAGTAGGGATAGCAACTGTAACGGATTCGTTTAATGAAGTATCCATCTCAATCTTCTGTACATTTATGAGATCCACATCAGGGGCGGATTCTGTTACACGGAGAGTTTGGGAGATGAGAATTTTCGTTTTCTCGGATTAAAAGTCCCAAACTCTCCATTCGCGATTCTCTAACATACTTGGGGAGTTAGGGAAAACGTAGAAGTGTGAAAAAGTGTAAATCGCCAGGGACTATAAAGGGTATATCAGTTTTTGTTCTAAAGGGTTCAACTTTATTTTATATTCGACGTGCATGGGTCTATTATCTACCACCTAACGTCTAGATAAACTGAAATTTTGTTTTTTTTTTATAAGGCTAGTTTTTGAGGGATGTAGGAGGGTATGTTTTTTTTCGAATTTTTCTGGTATAACGGGAGAATGGAGAGAAGGAGAGGAATGTTTGTTCAAAGAAAATGAGAGCTTGGGTGGGGGGTTGTACCAACCCTCACAGGGGTTGTCCAAAATACATCATGTTTGGTATCAAATTATAGAGGCAGGAGAGTGTAATCGAGTGGTGTAGTTTGTTTTTGATCGTTTTAACGCCATAACTGTCTTTCAACCAGCCGAAACGGATTTTTTTACATTTGGGTCATATACACGATATACCCCAGTTTCTATTGGGAAACCAAATAAGTTTCTTCCGATTTTTATCAAAAATTGGGCATTTATCGTGAAAGAGTGGTACATTATGTTTTATTCAGAGTATTGTCCATCGGTAGCAACTAATTTTTTCCATATGAATACCGCGTTAGAAGAACGTTTCATCTTTTGAGGCTATCCACGGATTAACCCAATTTTTAGTATCTTCATATGGTGTGAAGTGCTGCTCAGACAGACTATATGCCATCGACCGGAGCATGTGTTAATCGGAGGGGGCAATGTCTGGTGAATACGGCGGGTATGGTACGACTTCCCAATTGAGTGTTTCAAAGTAGGTTTTGAATGGCAACGCAGCATGTCGACGAGCATTATAATGCAGGAAAATAGGCTGTCAAGCCCCAAGCAGCAATTTCGTCGAGTGTCTTCTTGGGTTCGGCGTACACCGCAAACTATATACTTTAGATTCGTGTTCAAAAATTTTTATACAATCTTTTATATTGACTAAGAGTGTTAATAAAAAACAAAAAAAATTCCACTAATCGTTTGCTTGGAAATAATTATTGAAAATATACCCTCGTATCGCGCACTTACCGTGATCTGGTTTCTTAAGTAATGTGAAATTGCTTGTTGAGTCACGCCTAATGTAAATGCAAGTTCCTCTTGCATTTGGCACGAATCTTCCTACAATAATGCTTCCAATTTCATGTCTTTGTACATTTTCGTCCTACCGCTATGTTCTTGATCTTCGACGTCAAACTCACCGGCCTTAAACTTTTCAAACCACTCACGACAATTTCTCTTCAACTGCAGATTTCTTCAAATTAATAAGTAATTTCAAAGGTTCACCCGCAAATGACGTTTATTCGGTTCAAAACTCGAAATTTTCGCGCGCCAAAAAATTATGTGATGCTGATACAAAATCGCAAATACTTCGAGGTTATGGTTGCCAGATGTCCAACTTGACGTTTTAGATCTGAAAATGTCAACCACAAATTATTGGTGGGGCCATCTATTGTCAAACGGTGGAAACTTACTTGTACTCCCAATATATTTTGCACATATTACTTCCGTTCTTTATTTCACATTCATTAGTTCTGTTGTGAACATTTTACTCATGGGAAGTGAATTTCAACAACCTATCAGTTCTTCGCAATTATGACCAATTCTAGCTTTCTTACTTGTTTAATTTGAAAATTCCTAGATACCTTCATTGAGAAATATTCTTCTTAGTTCTCCGTAACTAAAACAGCCGAGTGTTTTGTCGAGTGGAATTGAGAGTTTGATAATTCTCAATAGAAATTCCCTGAGAATTCCGAGTGAAATGTTAAGTGCCAAAAGAATTCTCATCTCCCCAACTTTACGACTCTCCGTGTTAGTGAGTCCGGCTCGAGATCAAGACATAATTCTCACATCTAGTTAGGAGTAGAAATCACTACAAGAGAAGGACTTATAAGGTATTGCGTTTTGTTCAAAGATTATTTAATATTTTTCATTGGGAATTAGCAAAATCTCATTGTTGAACAATTCGCAATCAGTAAGTAGTCCCAAAGTCTTAATAAATAAAAAAATGATACAAAAGACAAAAATACTTAACAACTGACAAAAAATTAATGAATTTTTTAACTGTAAATTCATAGAGCATCCTACATTCGTTAAATCTTGTCGATTTTTCTTTATAAAATTTTAGTTGATTTATACTGAAATTATATTCATGCAAATGTTATAATGCCACCTATATTTATGTATACATGTGTGTATGTATATGTAAAAGGAAACGGTACTCAAGTTTCAGTAAAATACCAGCAGTCACTATCCTCTAGGCTAAAATAATAATAATAAAACATCTACCAACGCGCATCGCATCGGCATCGATGCAATTTTAATTGAAATTCCTTTTAATCGGAACAAACATTTCTCGCTTCCAATTCCAAACAACATTCAATATTCAACAGATAGCTGTGCGCCTATTAATTTACTCACCGAACAGGAGAATGACATGCAAATTATGATCAAAAATCTAAAATCATCGATCGGGCGGCGCATGCGAACTGGGTTGATTTATTCAAGAGCTTGTACCAGTTCATACTGTATATTCCAATATGGATACACCACCAAACTGGCTCGCTACTTATACTTACATGTATGTATGGATATCATCGGCAAAGGACCCAACAACTTTACTGATTGATATGCGAATTCAACTGAAAAATTAATTATCACTGCACAATTTTAGAACGCGTTGATGATAACTAGTCATATCGTGTGAATCTGCAATTCGTTCCACACGATAGTCCAACACTAACTACATCTACTCTGGTGAATCAGATATGAAGGCAAAGCAAAATTGACTTAAGTTATTAAAGCGCACTACTGCAACTATACACGCTGAGGTTTCAATTGGATGCGATAAATATCCACATAGTAGATAATGCAGAAGACTTCTTCGGTCACTCTCTTAAGATGTTTTACAGAAAGATATGGCGAAATACATATCTAGCTGGTCGGACATTAGAAGCATCCAAGCCAAGACTGAAACCATCCATTGTCCTACTCCTCTCATATAATGCATGATTGAAAGGGAGCTATACTTCAAAACAAGGTAAAAATCACTAATTTGAAAATCAGAATGAGTTATCGGTCTGGTGAGACGTGCTGGCCTCCAGTGATGTTCTTATTTATGCGGTTAATATTCAGGAATCGAAGCTATCTATATGAAGTACCCACTGTACTACTCTATGTACTTTATGTGTGCGGTTGTACGCTATAAGATTGTGGGGGCATGGGTTCGATATGGATACGGCTGCTAACATTTCTCTTTTACGCAATAGATCATCGGGGTCAAAAGCTGCTATTTCTCCACGGTTCCTATTTATGTATAATCAGAGACGAGTGACGATCATCTCGTCTTCATCTCATAGCCTATAAGCAGAGTGTGCTAAGATAAATCACACAGTACAGTGCGCCTGCCTAGAAGCTATAAATGCATTTTTGCAATAGTTTACTCTTCAAATTCTTTGTTTTAAACCGGAACAGAAACTTTCACGCGAAGACGTGTATTTATATGCGATGATGTGCACCTATTTGCCCTTTCCTTCTATATACTTTCTGTAGTTTTTATTTAGTTCAAAAATTTGCTCACGATTCAATGTTACTTTGCTACATACATATATTATGTATATGTGTAACTAGGTACTAAAGAAGTGCAAGCGTTCCATTAAGTAATGGCGGGAAAACATTTATGGAAAATGCAGTTTAAAAAATTTCAAAAATTTTCATTAAATTTTCCAACTTTTTGACTGGTTGACTGTGAATTTACTTCGAGAAATTTTTGGTGTGCGATTAAATTTCATAAAGCAATTTGCACTTTTTATTTGTTTGGGCACATTTAAATAAAGCGAGATAACGTGACAGCTAGCAATTTCAAGGGTAGTGCTAAAGCCTTTTGAAGTTCTTTCGTATAAAAGACAGAATTGCAATTGAAATTTGTGGTAATACAAAAGTTTCATAGAGCAATTTGTAATTTTAATAATTGATGCTATAACATTTTATTGAATTAGGTAGGTACTCCTAGTACTATGTATAAATTGTTCATCAGAATTAATTGGTAGATAATGATGATTGCTTGACATATACCTAAAGTTTATGGTTAAGAATCCTCAAGCATATGGTGTTCCACGACAGAATGGGGCCGATGGAAATGAAGCTGCCAATAAATTATGAATGAAAAGTTTCGAATCTCTGTTCATTACACCTGAACCCCATTCTATGGTACATCTTAGTAACATTTAGCTGCAGAAATCAGGAAACGTGAAGACGAAGTCTTGGCCAGTAACAGGCAAAAATGTTCATTAGTTTGGGAGAACACAAGAGCTCTGTAAAGAAACAAAACTGACATCATTGACGGGAATATATACCTACCTGAATCACTGTCAATTAAGATACCAGTTGAAAAAAAAAAAATTGGAAACTCCAACTACGACGTGTGTCCATCCATAATATCACGGAGCATCTACGTTGCAATTCTACAACAGCTTCTTGGTAGATTAGATTAGACATGTGAAGGGGTGTGTAGACGTTAGCCTCGCAATCTATTGTGAGTCCGTGTTATATTTACTCCATTTCTATAGGTTCAGACTGTTAATAAAGTCTAGAACTATTCTGGGATTTAGGTTCCACACGTAGTTTGGTGGAGGTAAAGCATGTTCGAGGTGGAGTAATCTCCGTCTGGCCAATGCTTTGCAGTAGCAGAGCAGGTGCTCCAAGGTTTCATGAGAATCTTGACAGAAGCGTTAGGATGAAGTTTTAGTCAAGCCTATCTTGTTTAGGTGTTTAGTTCTTTTGTTTTTCCGCCAGAGGTGTCAACCGAATTCTACACATACAGTGATGGCCAAAAGTATGAAAATCAAACGTCTTAAGTAGTTCCAAGAGTGGAAAATAATTTCAAGTTAAAAATCACTCAAAATTATTAACAGAATATTCTATATTATTGTAATAATAATAATAAACTAAAATACCCAAACGGTCACACTTTCACCTTTACAATAGTATGGTCATTTCTGGTAACCCGAATGACAGAACATGAATGTCTGACTCACTTAAGATAACGGTTTACTACTTCTAAGTTGTGTTTTCTTCCAGTTTTAAGTAAAAATGGCTGCAAAAAAAAGTATACTTCGGCAACGACTGAAAGTTACTTATAATGAAAGATTTTGAGCACAGACTGAAAATAATAAAAGAAGTTCGGTTATTTGAAGGGAACTATCAACAAAATTATAAAAAAAAACAAAAAGGGAAAAGAACGCCGAAGTGTTGAAGTTGCTTCAACATCTGGAAAACCCAAGAAGACAACGAAGCGTGTTGATAACATTATAAACCGACTCTCCGTAGAAGATCCCTTAAGGACTGCTGAAGTACATGAACAGGATACTAATATAAGCTCGAGGACTGATAGACTAGATAGGCTAGATGGAAATGATTATTTGCTAGCCATGCGGCAGTTGATATTCAAGAAAAATAAAAGGTTGCGAATTGCTTTTGCAAAAAGGACATTCCTCGTGGCCAGAGTAAAAAAGTGATAACATCTTTTGGGGTGATGAATCTAAATTTAAACTTTTTGGTTCTGAAGGCTTGGGGTACCATATGTATGTGCGACGTATACAAAAGCTGACAGATATGGCCATAAATACCATATTCCTACTGTTAAGTACAGCGAAGGATTCATCTGGGGATGCTTTTCGTCAAAGGGAACTTAACCAATTTTTATAATTGACGGTATTATGGACAATTTTAAGTATTGAGACATTTTGTGAAACGTTACACTCCCCTGAATGGAAAATGTCTCTTCGGTAAACATACCAGAAGATCGGGATCAATAACATATGTACGTCTGGAATAGTTTCACAGGTGTTTCAAGACATTAACTCCTTAACGGCTGCAGATAGCACATAGGGTGTAATAGGTCAAATCAAAGAGGAGAATCTATAGATAAGGTTTTTATAAAAAAACGTTATGTTAACGAACTTTTTGCAAAAATATTTAATAGAGGTCAAAGTAAAGAAAACGATAAGAAAATCCGAAATTTTTATCTTAGACCCCAATAACTCCTGAGATGAGAGGAGAATCGGGCTGGTTGAGCAATCGTTGGAAAGGCCATGGGCTCTTAACTGTGACCGTACTCCCTGTACTTTTTAAAATACAGGGTGTTTTGTGAAAAACTAGCTTTTTTCTGTAACTCCTAAACGGTTGATATTCCCCCCCCCCCCCCCCCCCCGCCTTTGTTTGTCTAGGTGAGTACTATCACCTCCTGCTCTATTGACCACCATGCAGGAAACACCCTGTATTCAAAATCAGCTAAAACCAAACAGAACTCTATGAAATGCTAGTCCCGCATAGGGCTACGGCTAATCTTGCTAGGCATTCAAGTATATACTTAGTAAAAAAAACTCTTTTTACAAGTGAAAAATCTTTAAAAAAAGAAATTTCTTTACAAAAGAGAGCGTTTCGAATCAGCAGGATCCATATTACTCATCAGTACAGCTTGGTTCCTGCCTGCCTTATACGCCAAAGATAATATCCAAGTTGACCTCATATATGCACTTAAAAATAATTTTTAATATAAGGCGAAATACTACGTATTTACTTGAATGCGAGTAATACGGTTCCTGCTGATTCGAAACGCCCTCTTTTGTAAAGAAATTTTGTTTTTTAAAGATTTTTCATTTAATTCTCGTGCTGGATTTAGCAGCAAACTCGGTCAATATCATTTTGACTAAATTCGGCATGAATTTGTTTCATAGCAAAACTGTCCAAATACTTAGTATTTCGCCTCGTATATGAGCTCAGCTTGGCTGTTCACGTATACGACAGGCAGGAACCAAGCCTTTACATATTGATGAGTATACGATTCCCGCTCATAAGAAACGCCTGCTTTTGTTTTCGAATAGTTTGATATCAGGATTATCCGGAATAATTGGGATCCGATTCCTGCAATTGGAATTCGCATCCGAACTATGCAGATCTGGATCCAAACTGTCCATTCCAACCAATACAAGGAAGATTGAAAATTTCCTTCAGATTGCATTGTTCCATCGCGAAAATGAAATTTCATGTCATTGCGGTTTTCCGAATGAAGAATCAAGATTTTTTTTGTAAACGTCCCATAAGTGTTAAGATCTCTGATCTCAGGCGCTTTTTAAAACAGGACAATACTGATAAGAACTCCAATTTTTAATTACATTATTTTTAATTATATTATTGCAGAGTAGCATGCTATCTCACAATAGCATCGAATTATTACATCCGCCTAACATGAGAAATTATAAAGGGGGAGAATTATTTTCTCTACCATTGCAATGGTAAAGACTTCATTAGGTCGGAAAGCAATTTTTTGGGGAGCGCATTCGTGGAATATATGTATGTATATGAAACTTTTTGGGTAAACTAGGGAAAACAGAACATGTTTAAATTCAACAAAATATATTTCCCATGAATACAGAGGATGACAAAGCAAACTTCAGAATTAATTCATTTTTAATATTTTTTTTTTTATTATTTTTGACTCCATGTTCTTTTAGAATACGCTTGAACAAATCCTAAAAGTAGTGAGCTAAACCTTTGCGTAGTCACCTCAGACACAAATTTGTCGTAAACTTTAATTGTCACTTGAGAGCTCTTAAATGCATTTTATCATTTATAAAATAAAATAAAAAGAGAAGTCGCAAGGTTCTAAGTTGAGATTGAAGAAGGGCGGATGAATCATCAATTCCACTCTGGAAGAACAGAAGCTCTATAGCCTGAGATGAGGTATGATATGATACATTGTCGTAAAGGAAAAGACTTTGTTCTCTTGGATAGATCGTACAACGATTTTCCAGTGGAATTATGGCAACTTTAGTTGGTTTATAGTTGCCCTGGGAAAATCGGTTGCTATGATTGCCGCTTGATTTCTAGCTCATTAGCATAAATGTAAGAATCGTTTTTGTCAAGTAAACTCGAGTTTTTTTTTTATACCTCATATTGTGTATATAGATAAGTATTAAGCAAAGATAATATATTTAGTTTCCGAACCCGAAAAAGGTATATTTTACTCTAATTGTGGCATTCACAGCTGCTTAAAGAAGCAAAAGATGATACTTAGTTACTATCTGTGATTTTCTATGATTTCTTGTAGACTTGGTAAATTTTTGTCTCCACAACTCTACATAAGAATTTTAGATCTCAATTCGGAAATGTGGAAAACGCGTTGACATAATAACTTCAAATTTTGACCCTAGCCAAAACGGGTAACTATCCATAAACAAAGCAAAAGCCTATTAAGGTTGGATAACATAGTTTGGATTAAAAGTGACTTATTCTCATTTAATGCGACCATTTTCCCAGATGAACTCTAATACTTTCATAAATTATGTATTCAACACTTTTGTAAGTATGATAAGAAACTGGAAAAAAATCAAGCAAACAATATTTACCAAGACGACGACAGCGCTTCATTGACGGAATATAGGGTCTGAGGACGAAAATTATGTACTGGATGTACACCAGGTCAGCTATGCAGCCCTCGCATGGTGGCCAAAAATTAATTAAAAGAAAGCTGAGGCTCTGCTTCAGCAAACCCAGCGGCTTACCTGTCAAGGAATCACTGGTGCCATGAGAATGTGTCCAACAGCAGCCATGAAATTCTTATTAAACCTTACATCCCTACATTTGCAGGTAAAAACGGAAGCGATCTCTAGTGCTATTAGAGTGCAAAAGGAGAAACAGTTAACGCCAGGGGATCTGGTTGGTCATTTAAGTATGTTAAAACGACAATATCTGATATAATGACACCCAAGGTGGATTTTGTCATACCGTTCCACGTGATATTGGCAGACCAACAACACTTAACTGTCTTTCCAACAAGTATCAATGGAGTGGTATATACAGACGGTTCAACAATGAACAGTGGATTCTGACGGGGCGTATACGGGTCCAGATGCCTATCACAAAAGCCCTGCTGCGCTCTACCCCTACCGTATTCCAATCCAAAGTATTGGCCATAGAAGAATGTGTCAATACCTGCATTGAAAGAGCCATAAATGTCTCAACTATTAATATTCTATCAGACAGTCAAGCCGCTCTCAAGGCCTTAAAGTCCTACACTATCAAGTCAGAGAGAGTCTGGGAATGTCTACAAACCCTCAAAAATGTATCAAGGAAAAACAAAATTATTTTATATTTTAGGCATTGAAGATGGTCTAAATCAAGAGACCGAAATATTTGCAAATAAATTATAGAACTACGGAAATCATGCTGTAGTTTTATTATAATCTCTAGAAACCAAGGGTCACTAACCCCATATATGTCTACAAAGTTATCCTCATGTGGGTACCTAGACACGAGGTCCATTAAGGCAATAAAACTGCTGTTGGCCTAGTCAAAAAAGGAGCGGAAACTCTCTTTGTCGGACCAGAGCTATTTTGTGGCACTTCACAGTGTTACCTCAGAGCTGCCGTAAATAACTGGGAGAATAAACAAAAATCCCTGCATTGGGAAAAGTTACAAGGACTTCGTCAGGCAAAAAAAAAAGTTTATTCTAAATTTAGTTATTTCTTGTCATATCTGTTGCTTATAGTTGTGCAAAAATTAAAATTCAAGACAAAGGGGACTCTCAAAAGATTCAATGGCTATTTTTTTTTTCAGTTTGTGTGTATTTCAAAAGAATACACCTTTATCGAACATTTTCACCATTATTCTAAATAACAGTAAATTGTATTTTGTTAATAGAATAATTTCATGCAATAAAAATCATAATATTTTCTCTGATCCAATTTTATGGTCAACTTTTGAATTAACCTCCAACCGAAAGAAAAAACTCCCTCCAAAGGAAAGTCCAAATTTAGTTTTGATAAAATAGTTCTAGTGAAGAATCACACGTTATAAATAGCCCACCAAGATGAACACCATTAATACTATTTATACAACTGTTAAATATGTGACCAATTTGAACTGGCTCTGCCTTGTGCAATTAACACAAAACTGTGAATGTAACAATCATGATTCATCCATCCATCCATCGATCGCCGGCTCCGAAAAAGGGGTGTTATCTTTTTTATTTTACCCACAGATAGGCACTTTCAGTAGCCAAAATCGTGAGTGACCTCTGCTAATAGTCGCCTATTATGTGGCAGTCAGTTTTTGAATGAGATTTCCTTGTTCGTGTTTTCGTGTTTATATATTGCCTAGGTATACTTTACGCAATTTTCTATATCAATTTTATGGATTACATCGAAACTATTATCAAACTTGGCAAGAGTTTAGTCTTATTTAAGAAGAAAGCTATAATTTTTTATTGTTGTTGCTATTTGTGTATATATGCGCGGCTGCTAAATTTCCTTCTAATTATTTTCTCTTTTTCTGTTTCAGAGCAGTATCAACAAGTGAAAGGAATTTTTAAAAAAGTCACGAAACACTTCATTTTGTGCATGAAGTTAAACTGCCATAACTCTAGTTACAAACGGTCTTAAGGTGAGTAGTGATAATTAGTGTGCTTTCAGATGCAATCATTAAGACATTTGAATGCAAAATTTCATGTAATAATTATCGTTTTATTTATTGACAAGAGTTCTGGTAAAGTTTTTTTTTTCTACACCTTGCGTATCGCTTGCTAAAATTTATTATAAGTTTGAATTATGTAAGAGAAATTTTGCATTTAGGCAAGGTGCGGCAAAATTTTTTTAATCAAATCTGAGGTGAGCTGTCAATGACTGTCATCAATGTTGAATAATAATAACATTTCATTTCGATGATGATTGGTAATATAAAATGAGTTTTATGTTCGGGTATTATAACATAGAAAGACACGAGCAAAACTGAAACAGATATTCTAATTTTTGAAAACTAAGTTAAGATTATTACAAATCTATTTAAAACTTAGTAATAATTAATAATTAAAGTAAATATAAATTATTTTCATTTGTTTTGCTTCTTTGAAAATATGTAAAATAGTTATAATAAATTTAAAGAGTTTACTACATGTACAGAGTCCTTTTGTACTCGACCCATGCTTTCAACTAATCTTGCCACATACATAAATGTAGGCTGGAGAGATTTGTTACCATTGTTGTTCTTCTTTAAAATTTTGATTGTCGATGTTTGGTTGTTACATGTCTTATGGGAGCTGTAATTTTAGGCAGGCTCATAAATTCGTAATTGGATTGAGGTTTAGGCTCTTCGATGTCCAATCAGAACTGAAATAGTTTTCTTATGGAATTAATGGTTAGTTTTGAATCTCGATCTTGCGAAACGTCAGAACAACGATATTTTGATATCTTCTCATGTGAAACGTGTCCGGATGCCATCCCTCTGCTCATGTCCAGCCACAGCATGACTGCTGCTTGTCCGTTCATGCAACGAGGCCTCAATATTGTTGAGGACTGATGCACCCATCATGATATGACAGTGAACTCTACAAAGATCAGCTTGGTGTTCTTCTCCAGAAGACGTAAGCTTGGGTACCTTGTTCTTCCAAAGCTCTTTGGACACACTCTGCAACTCTCTCCCCATGTGAAGCACCTCGGAGTCTATCTTGACGCGAAACTGACGTGGGGATTGCACGTAGAGGAAAAAGTTATTACGGCTATGAGGGTCTTCGCTCAATGCAGGAGATCCATTGGCTGCACATGGGGCGTAAGATCGAGGGTTATGCACTGGTTGTACACCTCGATCGTTAGAATTATGCTCACATATTCCTCCTGTGTATGGTGGCCGAGGATGCTTGTGGGGACTGCGATGCAGAAGCTGACAGGCCTGGAAAGGCTTGCCTGCCTGGGAGCTACGGGCTCTATGCGATATACGGCTATTGCTGCCCTTGAGGTCCTACTAATCAGCCACCCCTGGATCTTGTCATTCAGGCAGATGCCAAAGGGGATGTGTGCAAATTGCGCTCATGGGGATGTTAGGAGGACGCCTTGACTGGCTCTTCTTATTGCTCTTTGGCGTGTGGGTTGGATCTGGAAAAGCTTCTGGCCAGCATGCCACTTAATGCGATGGTACCAGAGTTTCGATTTGGGCGTCGCTTCTTTGTGAATTTTCCTGAAAAGGAATCATGGACTGAGGGAAGTGTCTTATTGCGCCTTCCCCGGTCCGCTCTAAGAATTTTTACCAACGTCCCTCTCTCTCTAATGAGGAAGCCGGGCTAGGCGTTTACCTTCCTGAACCTAACAGTGGGATGGAGTACTCACTTGGAAAGCACACCACTGTCTTCCAGGCTGAAATCTTCGCAATCCAGCAGCGAAGATAGCGTTTGATATGGAGATCAAAGGAAAGGACATTCCTATACTCTCGGATAGTCAGGCAGCCTTGATGGCTCTGAGTGGCTCTCGGATAACATCTAAGTTATTGGGGGACTGCAGGTCGTCTGTGGATAAGTTGTGTTTCCACAACTAGGTGTCCCTTCAGGGTTCCTGGTGACATGAGGATCATGGGAATGAAAAGGCTGACCTTTTAGTTAGGGCTGGCTCTGATTCTCCGTTCTGCGGACCATAACCCGCCTTAGGCGTTGCCACCTCGAGTATTGGGTCTCTCATCAAAGCGGATGTTCATAGGAAAGAGGGAGAACCTGCACAAAACTGTTTCTTGATGGGTCCAATAGGAATATCTATGATTTTCTCTTAAGGTTCGGAAGAAAACAATGTAGAACTGTAGTTGGCATCATCACAGGCCACAGTTTGCTTAACGCTCATCTAACAAGGATGGGATTTGCTGACAACCCTGAGTGTGTCTGTCTTGCCTGGAGGAGAGCCTGAGACAACTGAACACTTTTTGTGTGATTGGCCGACCTTCGCCCGGAGCAGGCTGGATACTGAAGGCTATGCCCTCCTATCTGTAGAGGAGTTGAAAAACCTTCCTTACCAAGACCTGATGGGCTTCATTGAGAGGACAGGAAGGTTTTGGAGGACATCACAATGGGCCGCTCTGCCCTCCGTGTTTGGGATCTCACATCTCCTGCCTTACAAAAAACCAAAACTTTACAACAAGCCAATCTTGTGCCTTCTGGGGAATATCTAATTTAATATTTTTTCTTAGAAAGCCGTAATGAGTTTTTTTTTTACTCATTCGAGACTCGTACAATATACGAGTCTACAGGCAATTCTCAACCTACTATTTTTTTCTTTGAAAAGGGCCGATCTTTTCCTGCTCTAAACACTTAAACCTGCCATTTGTAGGACGCGTGGAGCAGTCTATTCGGTATCATTTTGTTTCGGTGCGCTCCTGATGAATTATGGCCGCCACAGTCACCGATAATCCTCACCGGTTAGAATATGTCGACGAAGACACCTATCATCTTATACCTACTGACAAAATAAATTAAATAAATATTTAAAAGACATAGAATTTGAATTGAAACTGAAAAAAGTTTTTATTTAGTTTTGAAATACAATGTTTGCCATTTATACTCTAAAAATGATATCTCCCATGTGACCACTTCTTGCGTCTCTACAGTACCTGATTCTTTTATCAAAATTTTCTATCACATTCTGGCATAGTTGCGGCTCTATCTCACCAATAACTCGAATATTTTCTGCTTTCAATGCTTTAACATTTCGAGGATTATCCTTGTAGACCTGTGCTTTCACATGGCCCCAGAGAAAGAAGTCTAACGGTGTCAAATCACAGGATCTTGATGGCCAATTCACGTCACCGAATCTGGAAATAACACAGTCTGGAAACTTTGTATGCAGTAATTGCAAAGTTTCTCTGGCTGTATGACACGTAGCCCCACCTTGTTGAAACCACATGTCTTCAGTATCAATACTTTTCAGTTTTGGCCATAAAAAAGTTGTGATCTTGTCGCGATATCTAGTACCGTTAACGGTTCTGACTCTTCCAGCATAATTTTCGGAAAAGTACGGACCAATCACACTACCAGACCACAATGCACACCAAACATCGACTCTTTGTGGATGATGCGTTCGCCTCTCTTGGATCACCCGAGGGTTTTTCTCCCCAAATACGGCATTAGCCACCGATCTCGAAATGTGGTTCCTCCGAAAAGATGATTTTTTTTTAAATCGTCATTTTGTTCCAGTATCCAATTGGCAAAGTCCCGACACATGAAATAATCTTGTGGCAGCAATTCTTATATCAATTGAACTTTGTAGACCTTCAACGCTAAATCTTTGTGCATAATACGCCATACAGTTGACTCAGAAAGTCCCAATTGTTGTGATCGTCTGGATATTGGCATGTTGGGGTCAGCTGCGGCACTTTCACTCACAGCACCAATATTTTCTTCTGAACGACCGGCACGAGCATACTGACGTCTTTCTCGGTCTTGTACAGCACCAGTTTCTTGAAATTTCCGCACATTATTACCAATTTGTTGCTCAGTTGGACGATTGTGTCGACCATAAACATCGCGTAATTTACGAAATACATTTCTCACAGAACGACCATTTTCATAAAATAATTCAATAATCTCAATACGTTGTTGAAATGTATACGACTCCATTTTTATAAATGGCCAACCTTCAGCTGTCAAAATGACATATAATATGGGTGCGTTCGATGTTTGAAGTGTGTTACACAGTTGCGTACTTTTGAAAACTCAATTTGAAAGACCCTGTATATATGGGTTAAAACTTTGATTATTACCGGTTCAATCGCTCTAATGAAACAAGGGGCAGTTCGTCCAGTCCTGTTGCATTAGATTTAATTGTAGACATAGCCAACAATATCTCCTTTTCGTCAACATTCCGCAAGCCAAAGTCATCAACTGGAAAATTTTCCGTAGCAGCGCTTTAATCAGATACCAGAATGGAATTCGTGACAAAAAAAAAATTAATAAATGTTAAAGCACGCAATATTTGTTATTAGCTTGAAATATAACTATAAATTATCAAGCAATATTGCAATAAATAATTTCCTTTTATATGTGACAATTTCCCTTCTGTAAATATTTTACTACATTTGTGGCAGCACCATTCGCTTCACTTTTTGTGGGCCGTCATCAGTCTATATTATTGAAGTTTGTGTGCAGCACCCCACAAACATAAATTTAGGCCAACTGCGGATCCCTCCTTGCAAGTTACAGACTAGACTAATTGATCTACCAATGCTTGTGGACAAGTAAGATACTGTGGTATAGGTGAGCTCATTAATTGATTGATTGATGAAAACCTCCTATCGGGTTATCAGTCCCAGACTTCCAGTTCATAACGTATATGTGGTCATTTGTGGTCGGATAGTGAAATGTCTTCCGAGATCCGGTAATCGTGAACTTAACATAAAATGTTGTTTTTATATTTTGTTTTATGTTCAATGGTAAAGATATAAAAATCTGGAAACGTTTTGTTTTTTTTTGAATTCATCAAGGTTTGTGGAAATTTCTGGGTTAGATCTATTTAATTTTAGTTTCCGTTATTTTGTCTTCCATAATATTTACTTAATATTTTTTAAATCCACCTTGCTGCCAATCAATTATTTACTATCCGCCCGAATATATTCGTTATATATGTATTAAAAAATGCAATCCATTTCCTTTATTAGAATTTTTAATTGGAAAATGTCGAAATATTTAAATATTTATAAGACGCAAAGTTTCCATTGTTTTGTGGTGATGATGTGATGAGCAGAGCCAAAAGAGCTTACACCTTATAAATGATGAGCTATATATTTCCTTCCGTTCTTTGCTAATTAAGGCCTTCACTACTAATTACAGTTCACTTTAGGGGTCACAATTATTAAGTTAAGAAGAGCGCCCTGAATGAAGGAAGGTGATCTTATTCTGGGCACGCAGTAATACATAATACAATTTGAATACAATGTTAAACACTAAAGGTGTTCTCTCATCTTTGGGTTGTTACAGATCCTTCACAATGGGTGATTACAGTTTTTATGGGTTGTGAAATTATACCCATAATTATTATGTATGTGGTCATTGATGTTATAAAATGTATACATTGACCTTGATATTAAACTTTGCATAAATATGATTTTATGGATATTAGTAAAACGGTACAGATCGGTTAAGATATGCAATTACGTAGTCTTAAATTAGGAGATATTTCCTGTTAATAATAGTTGATATACTAATATTTAATGATAGTTTAATTTAATTGAAAAACCAAGTAGGAGGAATGAGAAAATTAGTTAATGTGTAAAAATAAAAGTACTCCTGCCTGGAAGGAGAGATTGATTTGGTTTGGCGTTTATTGCCCTTTGGGTTAAATAGCAAACCTTTTGTGGAGAGATAAATGTTTCCCTATAGTGATTTCCAACCTTAAAGCTCCAAGTGCAGGACTCTCACATACAGGGTATTTCCTCCATTGTGTTCAGTAGAACAGGAGGTGATTCAGAAAACAAGCTAATTTTTTACAAAACACCCTGTATCTTAAAAAGTACACGGTGTAAGGTCACAGTAGTTAAGTGTTCATTGTATGTAGAACTTCATGGCTTTTAACACAACTGG
This sequence comes from Dioctria linearis, assembly GCA_963930735.1. NCBI lineage: Eukaryota > Metazoa > Arthropoda > Insecta > Diptera > Asilidae > Dioctria > Dioctria linearis. The sequence goes on along the minus strand of OZ005743.1, from coordinate 195,537,908 downwards.
TCAACCAGTCGCCAAGAAACAATTTTTTTTTATATAGTACCTATAGTAACGGTGAGGTTTCCATTACCAAATTATATAACTTGAGTTATATAGACTAGTACTTGAAACCTCTTTGTAACCACTATAAACCCCTTATAGAGCTTAAATGGAGATATAGGTTACCGTGACTTGATTTAGGTAACGTTATATAACAAAAAGTTTTATCAAATGAGTAACAAAAATATTCTGGTTACCTTAATATAACTTCTTATATAACCCTTATATAACCTATGGTACTCTCGATTCATTAATTTGGTCATAGCCGTGGTTGCAGTAATGTTTCGGTTACCTTTATAAACTTTGTTTGTAATGGTGATGGTAACGTTTCCACAACGCTTTGAATTTTCTCAGACTAATTACTTTTAGTGATTGAAATGTTAGGGAAATTACTTTTCGTTACCTTTATAAAACAACACAATGCAATATTTACGACATAGAATTTCGATATTTTTTTGGATTGCATTTTTTTGGCATGTACGTGGTGAAATTCAGCTGCAATTAAAATTTTACTGTGAATATCATCATAGATATTTCTAAAAAATACAGACCCCTTCAGAAATAAGCAATTTTTAATAATTTTAATTAAATACGACAAAATTTTAAATTTTCACTTAGGTGATATTAATTCATAAAAATTACATAACATAATTTAAAAATGTTATGTACCTAAAAAGATGTATTTTCTTCATATAAAAATAAAACGAAAGTTATATATCTGCAATTTAAAAAATTGGCTTAACCTACATTTTCTTTTTTATCTGCAATGGACAAATTTAAAAAATGGCTGCTTGTACTTAAATGAACAAAATAAAACTTCAAGTAGTTTTATATAAACTCTGACTCTATTATGTAAACTGAATCGCCCTTATAAAACTTCTAGAAATATTACATAAGCTAAGGGAACTACCATGCCTCGAAAGTGGTCCTCATATACCCTTAAGCAAAATATGTAACCTTTGGTAATGCTATATATTTTATAGTCACAAAAAACAGACGTTAGTGTTCTTATATACCCTTTGGTTATATTATGTTATATAAATAAAAGTTTTATAATGCCTCCATTCGACACTAAAAGTAATTTGTTTTTATAACGATCACCGTAGTTACCTAAAGGCAACCAACAATTTTACGATATTTTATAGTGGGTAGATTTATGTATTACCGAAATCTCCGAATTTTTATTAAAGTCACCTAAATTACTGAATGTTGTCGAGTTATATAAGGGTAACCACGGATACCGCAATAAACTCTTATTACCAATAATTTATCAAAACAGTTATAACACTTTCTATATACTTCCACGATAACCATTATTAACCTTAAAAAATTCTAATATAATTACGTCACCAATTGTTAATATTATAAAACACTTATACAGGGTGTTTCCCCTTAGGAGGTCCATAGAGCGGGAGGTGATAGTACTCACCTAGACGAACCAAAAATTGTATGGCAGGGGGGGGGGGGCAATATCAACCGTTTAGGAGTTACAGGGTGATTCATAAAAAAGCTACGTTTTCACAAAACACCCTGTATCATAAAAACTACAGGGCGTATGGTCACAGTTAAGGGCTCACTGTATGCAGAACTTCATGGCCTTTCCAACGACAGCTCAACCAGCCCCGTACCCTCTCCCCTAAGAAGTTATCAAGGTCTAAACTAAAAATTTCGGATTTTCTTTCCTTTTTTTTTACTTTGACCTCTATTATTTTTGCAAAAAGGTCATTAACATAACTTTTTTTTATAAAAAACTGTAAACTGCAGACTCTCCTCTTTAAGTTGACCTAGTACATCCTATGTGCTAACTGTAGCCGTTAAACAGTTATTAACTCATAACCTATTCAGGTCACACCAAAAAAAGACGATATTTTTTAAAATGACGTGCTAAGGGAACAAATTATCGTTGAGAATAGGTTTGAAAATAAGTTTGAGAATAGGTTTAGAGCTAATAACTCTTAAAGGGCTTCAGATAGCACATTGGGTGTAATAGGTCATATTAAACAGGAGAGTCTGCAGTTTACAGTTTTTATAAAAAAAAGTTATGTTGTGACCATACGCCCTGTAGTTTTTAAGATACAGAGTGTTTTGTGAAAACGTACCTTTTTTATGAATCACCCTGTAACTCCTAAACGGTTGATATTGCCCCCCCCCCCCCTGCCATACAATTTTTGGTTCGTCTAGGTGAGTACTATCACCTCCCGCTCTGTGGACCTCCTAAGGGGAAACACCCTGTATAACCACTCAAATTCTTATATAACCGAGTAACCATTATATACCCCTTATAAAACTACCCATCACCGTCAGTCACCAAAAATTGGAAAAATTGTTACTTGGGTTATTTCAGGAGTTATGGTCTAAACTTTTTTTTTTTTTTTTTTTTTTTTTTTTTTTTTTTTTTTTTTTTTTTTTTTTTTTTTTTTTTTTTTTTTTTTTTTTTTTTTTTTTTTTTGCAAAAAGGTCATTAACATACCTTTTTTTTATAAAAAACTGTAAATTTGTGGGCTCTCTTCTTTAATTTGACCATGGACACCCTATGTGCTATCTGTAGCCTTTAAAGAGTTCTTAGCTCTTCACCTATTCTCAAAGCCAATTTGTTCCCTTAGTGATGAAAACACGCAATTTAAAAAAAAAAATCGTCAATTTCGGTATGATCTGAATAGGTCATGAGCTACTAACGGTTTAACGACTACAGTTAGCACGTAGTGTTCAAATTGAAAAGGAGAGTCCACAGTTTACAGTTTTTATAAACAAAACAAGTTATGTTAATGACCTTTAAAAAAAAAAAAAAAAAAAAAAACCAAATTTTTAGTTTAGACCACAATAATTCCTGACATGAGAGAGGTACGGAGCTGGTTGAGCAGTCGTTGTCACGCATATAATCAGCTATAGACGGTGACCGTACACCCTATACTTTTTAAGATATAGGATGTTTTGTGAAAATCTATTTGTTAATCACTCTGTAACTACGAACGGTTGATATGTCCTCTCCCCCCCCCCCCCCCCCTGCCATAAATTTTTTTGCTTGGCTAGGTGAGTAATATCACCTCCCGCTATATGGACCACCATGGAGGAAATACCGTGTATTATATGCTTCGAGGTTTCATTTCCTCTTCACATAGTCCACACAGTTCGCTGTCGGATTTGCCTATCTTCTTCAAAAAATAATGGAATAACGGAATGTATTTCTAATGACTACATTAGTAAACAACCTGAGCGCCTAACTGCTAAGATCAATTATTTTACGAATCTGATCACTGCGCCAGAGAAGAAACAGTCTCCTGTTTTCTCATTTTTGCAGTTCCCCCTTAAAGTGGCTTTTTGGTAGGTCAAATGTTGGGTACGGACCAATATATGGATCATCGGCTACGGTTTTAGTCAGTTCGTTTAATTTTTGATCTTCTTCGTGTCCAGGAACCCAAAGCAAAGTTACTTCCTTAACGTTTGGTTTTAAGCATAAGCAAAAAAAGGGGCGAATATTTCGAACACAATAAGAAATATATCACCATATATATATATGCACCAATTCGCGTCCACTTCATTTTATAACATGTCATAAAACGCCGTATTTTCCTTAAAATGCAGATATTTCTATATTCTCATGTTCGTGCATGTGTCTGCTACCCCTAAAGTGAGAAACAGGTTCGTTGAGTTAAATCTGATTTGTAAGACTTCAATTCATTAGGAGTCGGCATGTTAATAATGCGAGAATGCAAGAAAACATATATTTTTTTTTAACGTAGTGCTATGAGTTGAAAAAGCAAGTAACTGCGTTTTTGATTCCATTTTTATTTCATGAGACAGTTTTTTAAGTAGCTATATTTCAAATAAATATGATATTTTTTGAAATTTAAGCTAATTTTAGGAATAACCACATTAATTTTAGTGGCCGCGAAATGGATCAATGATTACTATAATGAGCCAGTTCGCGTGTACTGGTGGCCGCAAATTAGAGCTGCATTTTTTTACCTTGCTCCAAATTGCGGCCTACAAGAAGCTCTTCATTAATTAGTCTGATTAATACATTGCATATAAGGAAATACTGCTACAACACTAAATGAAGTATTGTCAGATATTAGACAAGGACAATTTTCTATTAGAACAGCATCTAGCATCAAATAAAGTATTCCAAAAATCATCATGAGAGGATAAATTCTTTGAAAGATATCCTGAAGGTTTAGAAAAGTTTGGGCCATGAAGTATTTTAACGGAAACCGAAGAAAAAACTAGTTGAGTGATGCGAGTCGTTAGCCTAATGGGGGGTTCCATTAAGTCCTGATAGCCATTTAAGCACAGTTAAAAAAAACCGGCCAAGTGCGAGTCGTACTCGCACACGAAGGGTTCCGTACCATCGTACAAGATTTAACACTGTGTACTTTTTATTTTCATTATTTGATATAATAGCAGCTATAGTATTTATTACGGTTCAAGAGATAGATCGATTGTTAAGGTCGAGCAAAAAACGCCGAAAAAATCAGGATTCTTGTATGGGGGCCCCATTTAATTTTTAATTTAATTTAATTTAATTATTATAGCGGCAATAGAAATACACACTCTGTAAATATTTCACCTGTCTATCTATTACGGTTCATGAGATACAACCCGCTGACAGACAGACGGACAGCGGAGGCCTAGTACGGGTACGGAGCCCAAAAGTAAAGCAAGGCGATGGTACGAGTACATCCTTCAAAAATGGGCGAAACTGGTATGACCTTTTTCTAAAATGCAATCTGGAGCTAGCACATTGAATTCCCGAAGGCATAACCGAAGCCACCAGATATGTTTTCTGAAGAGGTTATTCAAAAATAGTTAGATGAGCTACGAAATTATATAAAAGAGATTAATGCAGGAGACATTTTAGAAGAAACAGTTATTATTTCCTACGTACAACTACCTAGGGATGTAGTCAATAGTCATGTCAGAAAATGGTTACATGGCTAATTACTGAACAAATTCAAAACATGTGAACTTTATTGTTGAGGGCCACATGTCCCACTTCACATTGGAGCTATGCGAGTTTTTCAGGCAAACGGGATAACCAGCAGTTGTTAATGTTTTCAACTAATACTTCATCAATCTTGTTTTAAAGAGATGAGATGGCTTTGGATCTTAGGCGCATGGAATTCAACGATGATCACTTTGCATAACCGAGGATATTGTCAAGATCGTTATTCAATGATCTAATCATTCAATTTCGTTTTACACATATGCCATCCTCTCGAAGTCCGAAGAATGTCAAAGGAATAAACGAAACCAGGCTACTGTAATCGGCAAAACTATGGATGGGATAGAAAGTAATGGAAAGCAGATCATTAATGAAAATTAACAAGAAAGATGGAGATATAATAGAGCCCTGGAGCACACCGGCATTTATAGAGTGAGCTTCAGATATAACACCATCTTCTTGGCCACTAGATTAACAACTTTCAATCTATAATAAAAGTGGAGAGAAGAGACCCAGAGCTTTAAGTTTCACTAAAAAGTATGTTGAACTTAATATAGCTTTTAGGCAAAAATTTGGTTTATTATTCTAATTTACAAAACGTTGAATTTCATTTTATAAACTTCTTCTTGATTTATTCCTTTTAATTTAATGAAAACTCTTTTTTTAACCTGGACGCGAATTGGCACCTTGGTGGACGCCAACTGGCTTAGACTGAACGCAAACTGGTGATTTCCGCATATACTGATATTTTCAATTATTATGCAGACTAGATAAATGTTTTGAGTTTTTAATTTAAATTATAAGATAAACATAAAGCTGGAAAGTTTAAACATCGACATTAAGTAAATTCTACTAAAAACCCTTCTTATAAGGAGGGCATTTCCTTAAATGGCCGCGAATTGGTGCTTTACCCTATGAGAAATCCGAGGAATTCTTTATCATCCGTAACACATAAGTAGCAACCTTGTCGTACATATGTACCTGTAACTAAAAACGAGGTGTATATTTGCATAATAATTAACCCGAGGAAAGAGAAATCAAAACCGCCATACTTCCCCGCTTGTCGTCTGCACATATGCAGCTAAAGATCTTTTGAGTCCTTAATGTAGTGCATCTCAACCAGAAATATACGCCAAAATTATACTCAGTAGTAGCATCATTTCTCAGCTTTTTTCTTTCCACGCGAACAATTTTGTTTTATTTTACCGGAAGCCTAGAAAACGTTCCGTGTAGTGTAAATGCTTGTAAGAAATCACCCCATCACTTAATGCCACACAGTACATTTCCGGAGTATTTATTGAGGTACTTTCAAACAAATTCACTTAAAATAAATCAATTAAATGGATTTTACCCGTCGACGAAGGTCATATTCGGTGTATAGTAAGAAAGTGAAAACCCTAAAACAAATGATCAAGGAAGTCTCTTCCATCCACCAAAGCTTAGTAATAGATCATTTGTCGTCTCTCTCAAGATCTTGGTTCGTATTACGTAATGTTCGTTAGTACATATATAAAAACACCTTTGAAGATTCCACATTTTATTTTCCTCGGATGCTGACAAAAAAAAATATTTTTGTCCAATTCTCACTTTCTTTCCCGCGCAAATTCTGTTGAAATTTCCTTTAATTTGTAAATAAATAAAAATTTCCCATCCAATATTATCCCAGTGTCTCATGTTAATGCATTTGCTCTGTGGGTGATAATAGGCCTGTAATCAATTTACCAACAATATAACCATAAGCTTTTCAGGTGATAATAATAATAATAATAAAAGTGAATAAATGCTTTGTCCACATAGCGCTGGCGTAGGATGCATTACATTGCATAGGCAACTTAACTATGTATAAAAAGAATGACGTTTCGCCATAATGCAACTTGTACGACAGAGAGAAAACTTTCTCTGATGGTGGGTCGTCGGATGGATGAACGTTGAAGAAATGATATACGACCCGGCGGCCTCATAGAGGTCCACAATAACCGCATCAAGCGCGTGTTGAATAGGTCAAACATCTTTGAAAATGTTTACCTCAATAAAAGCTTCATGTTGTGTGATTTTATGCGATACTTGTTGGTATATGGAATGGACAGACTGAATGTAGGTATGTATGCATGAATGTATACCAGATGAGATCAAACGTCAGTGATAATCGCATGGAGGCCATTAACTGGCTAACAACATTGATGGCACCTATTAAAGACGCATTCAAACGATAGCTAAATATAGTTGCTATCGATCATTTCTGTGTAGTATTTCTCTCTAATTCCCATAAAACACGTGGTCGATATAAAAAATGTGGAAAGAAGAAATACGACGTTGTCAGCTCTTCTGACTGCAGATTAAGGTTAATGAGGATAAAGACATGAAATGAAATTGGCCCACAAAAACTGCAACAGGCATCAGTGAGTTTAGTTAGGTTAGGTGTGGCTCTCCTCCAACATTCGCTTGACCTATAAAGTTGTTAATATTATGTAAACCTGGATAAGTGCTATAGAGCTCGCTGGTTCTATTAAGGACTATATTACAACAATTTGGATGAGAATGGATAGTATAAAGAAGTCACTTAAATCTGTCAACGGACAGTCAAGTGTGGGCTGATGTTATCACGGAAATTCGGAAGACTTCATTCACATTGAGGGGGGGTTACACAACACTTTTCACGAAATTTATTTCACTTTAAATGGCTTGAGCAGCAGCTAGCTATACTGAAGGGAACTGGAGAATTTATTGGGCAATGCTATTAAAAAGTGTTGGACGAATCTGATTACTTATGTGATGATGATTACCTGATTACTCATTTGACGACTCACAATAATTGGTATGCAGAGTGGTGTGGCATGTTAATATGCGTCACTTTAATCTGTTTTGAGAAATGCCTGCGTTTGGATCAATCAATCGTGTTCTTGGTGAGAAACTTTGAATTATTTATAGGTTCTTAATAGTTCTTTTCTTTTTATTTTGAACGGAAAATGTCTTGATACTTCGTGAGAATTTTAATAAAATGTGTAATGTGGGTATTATTTCTCTTTTTACGAGGCAATAAAACATAATCACCTCTTCCTGTGTTTTGTTTTTATAATTAAAAAAAATTTTTTTTATGATATAAAAAAGTGTTGACCAGAAGGGATTATTGGGTTGAATTTATTATGGTACTTGGTCTTTTAGGGTGTAGGATGGAACCCGTATGGTACACGCAAGAAGAATTAAATTGTATCTACACAAGAAACTTTATCGTCATCTACCTGCCTATACTACTTGCCTTCTTTAAAACCCGCTCATTTTTCACTCATCTACCCACCGGCCTACAACATCTTTCACCACTGACCAGCTCATACCACTATTTCTAAGAAGTGCTATATGAAAATTATACTCACATCTTGACCGGTTCCAAAGATTCGAACTTGTTTTGATCTTGCTCGTTTTCGAGCACTTTAACAAATACATGAACTTTTTAAATACATGTGTATTTCTGCTTTTTGATAAACAAGTGCATGTTGGGTTTCCCAGTAGGAATGTAAGGAATATCGAATCGGAAATATCATCGATGAAGGTAAGAAATGTTGGCTACTTTCTGTGGAAAATTTCGATGAATTTAACATTCCGATGTCCTAGGGGATTTTTAAAATGAATAATCCACATAAAAGCTATATTTTAGATTATAGGGTAATTCTAGGAGGGATGGGACAGGAGGTGAGATGGGACAGCTTAATTTCTCTTAACTTGGAACTTGTTGAAACACGAAACAACATGTATTGTCTAATGCTCCATTGAACTGATGATTGTCAGTCGTTAATGAGTGCTTGTGTTATGCGGTTTAGTTCTAATCCCTTGTGAAAGTTTTTAATATCTAGAAAGTAAAACCTTACAATTTCTAAGAATCCATAAAAATCTAAGTGACAAATATTTTTTTAAGAAATAGGCGACTGGAACACATATAAGTAATGCTCCTTGATATTTTGTGTTTGATAAACAAAGTCATTTAGCGATTATCATTCTAAAAAAATTATGTGTTTTATGAAGTAACTTGAAAAGGAGAGATGGGACGTTTTCCAAAGGAGAGATGGGACAACTTGTTTCTTAAAATTTTCATTTAGTAAAGTTTTCAGTTCTTTGTATTTAATAAAATAACTAACTTTTCGACTTCACATTATACTCTTGTTCTATAAGCATTTATTTAATATAGGTTTTACGGTAGCAATGCCGACAAAGTACCAAAGTACACTCGAAAGTCTGCTTTGAGGGGAAATTGGAGCGAGTCTAATTTGTTGGAGGCTATTGCTCAAGTCCTGTTGTTTGTAAATTCTGGTACCACGAATTTTGCTATAAATATGCAAATAACTGTGAAAGCTGCGCCAAAGCAAGCATTTAGGATTATAAATGACATCATTTTGACGTGTCCCATCACACCTCTTTCACTGTACCAACTCACCTCAAGAAGCTAGGTGAGATGGGACATTTGCATTTTTTTTATTTTTTTTTTATTTTTGCAACTGAATTATGTATTTTTTAGTTTTGTTATGAAATAAAGTTAACTTTCGTTCGTTATTTAATTTGCAAAGTAGTTTTTATTTGTAAGATATTTTTGTCAAAAGTTATTCGGACTTAAAATATAACGTACCATCTCACCTCGAATTACCCTATAGCAAAAAGGAAGGAAAGGAGGAAGGAAAACTAGTATTTTTTTTATGTAGTAGTCATGGAAGTCATGAACTACGATATTTTCTGAGCGGGCACAAAATTTAGTGGTTGAAACTTTATCAAGTATTGAACAAGTATTATAATTTCCTGTCACCGATTCGTATAATTTTTTTGAGGCCATTCCCTTTAACTCGTACACGAATTTGTCTGTCTATTTATTTATATATTTCTTTTTTACTATTTTCGACACTCTCGTAGACCCACTTTTCGTCATCACAGCTAGCTGGTACACAGGTTCATGTCGCGTCACAATTGAATCTATCAAAATTTGAACCGGAAATTTCCATGGAAAACCCAGAAAATCAGGAAAATATCATTTGAAAATTTGGTACAAATTTGATTAGTGATAAATCCGTTTCAGGAAAAAATTTTCCGGCTTTTCTGGAAAATTTTCCGGTAAAAAAGTTTTCTAAATTATGCAGGATCAACTTCCCTATCAACTGACATCATTACTTTCTCTCCGACAATGGTGAAAACTTGCAGAAATCGTTTTTCAATATTTCAAAAATTCATGTAAAACGCTTTTCCGGAGTTTTTCAGACCAAGGAAGCGTTTGAGCGTTTTGCAACCTAAGACAAAGTTGTAGAGCGAAATGAGTTGCATAAAGTTGCTTTTGCGGAAAACTCCGTGGAAAACCCGGAAAAGCGGGAAAATCATCGGATAAAATTTCAACGATATGATTAATGATAAATCTGTTTCAGGAAAAATGCAGAGTTTTCCAATTTTTCTGGAAAATTTTTTCCGAAAATTTCCGGAAAGTTTATAAGCTATGCGGAATCATTTTTTTACTACGGGCATCAATACTTTCTCTTCAGCAATCATGAAGACTTGCATGAAAGATCGAGGAAAATTCATGCAAATTTTTAAAAAAATTTCATAGTAATGGGAAAAGGCTGTGGAAAACATGGAAAATCGGGAAAATTCATGTTATATGGGATCAAGTTAGAATACAGCTAAAACGCGCTGTTTAAAACATAATTTGAATTTCAGAAAACTGTTGCAGTACTTCAACGATTTGATACTCGAAAAATTTTTGTTTTCGGATCGGCACCAAACATGACTTAAAAATTGTTTTAAAATATCTCCATGCAGCACGTAATAAGAATTTAGTTAACGTAAAAAAGGCAGAAAATAAAATAATTAAAAAAACGAGTTTGCAAACAAAACTGAGGCCAAGCGCATGAAAAAAGTAGAAAATAAACTTTTCTTCACACACAGAGGTGGACTCAGATTTTATTCGCTGACAATCACCGATATATTTCAGTATGATCAATCAGAGGTAAATAAGTGATTTGATTCATGAAGAGAAAGAATATTCAAGAGAAATGTCCCAATCAAAAAATCTGAGTCCACCTCTGTGTGTGAAGAAAAGTTTATTTTCTACTTTTTCATGCGGCTTGGCCTCAGTTTTGTTTGAAAACTCGTTTTTTACTTATTTTATTCTAATTCAAATGCCAAATGAAGCTTAATGTTTTATATCTTTTATAAAAAAATATAGCAACACTGAACGAACATTTTTTTCTTTTTAATAATAGTATTTAAAAAAGAATAAAATAGTATTATTCACAAGACAGAATTTCTAGCACTTTTTTTTCTATTATAATTTTGAAGCTATGTACAAAAACTTGCGATGGCATTCGGTTTCGTTTTTGAGATATGAATTTTTAAAATCACCGTATACCCAAAGTATGGGAGCACTGTACTGAAAGGAATATGAAATGTGCCCGCACATGAGTAAATATCGAATTGCGTCATATTTAATGCTTCTAAAACTCAGAATTTGATGCTACTCTGAAAATCTCATCCAAAATTGTTTTATTTGATGATCCTTTAAATTGGAATTTCGCAATAATGGCAACAGATATGGAGATATTGTTCGGTAGAATTATCTTGCCTAGTTGCTTATATAGACAGCAACCACGGTGTAATCTGTGCTCATCAATTAACTGCACTCTCCAAACCAATTACAGCTGTACCTACTACTGTGTGAAATATCGTAATTTTCCTTCCTAACCCAAACGTGTATTAAACGTATATGTGAAACAGTTACCATCTACTTAATAACTTTGCAGAGCTAACAGCTGCGATAAGCACTGATATAGATTGTATCATGCTATGCGAAACCCATACAGTGAAAAATGTTAATGATTCCGAAATAAAAATGTCAAGTTTTCGGCATATCCGATCTGATTCAAATTCCAGACACACTGGTGGTGTTATTATTTATATTAAGAAGCAAATTAACTGTGAAAAAATATCAAATACTAGTGTGGACTATTTTATATGATTAACAGTAATTAAAATAAATTGGTACAATGAACAGCTATATATTGGAGTAGGATATAAATCGCCCAGTTCATTAGTTACAGAATTTTATGAATTCTTTGAACAATGGAGTGAAGATACAATAGCAGGTTTAAGTAATGTTTTAATCTGTGTTGATTACAATATAGATATATTAAGAGATAGTGTATATAGAAACAAATGAACCAAATGTGCATTGATCATGGATTAAAGCAAAGAATTGAATTTCCAACTAGAATTACAAAAACTTCTGCAACCCTAATAGACTTGGTGTATACCATCATTACAAGCGCTAAAGCAATAGCTGAGCCTTCGCTAAACATAAGTGACCGCGAATCAATACTAGTTACCTTAGACACAAAAATTAGTTACAGTGAACAGAAAATTATAACATATGCTAAGTATGATAAGGAACGTTTATTAAATAATTTAAGCGATATAAATTGGTCTGAAATCATGCAACTACGGAGTGTTGATTCGATAAGTGCTGCACTAAAAAATGTATTAACAAATATTGGACAAAGCTTCAAAAAATAAGAGTGGACCTGAATAATCCATGGTTTAATAGATATTTACAAATGTTAAAAAATGAGAAGATAGATGCATATGAAAGAGCACACATTATAAACACTGGAGTACAGTGGTTTCAATACATAAGTAAGCGGAATAAATATAAATACGCAACAAAGGAGGCTAAAAAAAACTATATAAAAGGTAAAATTATAGATGCGAAAGGAGACCAAAAAGGTATGTGGAAAATCTTGAAAGAAATGATTTATTATAAAGAACAAAATGATATCAGGGAACTTATATATAAAGATGAAGTCATTAAAGAACCTGAAGTAATATGTGAAAAATTAAATATCTTTTTCGTGGAAAGTATCGCTGAAATTCAAAACAAAATAAATAGCATACCGTTTGAGTTCAAAGGCAATGAATACTATACCCAATTCAAATTTAAATTTATTATATAGATAGAGATAGTATATTAAATGTGCTGTCAAAACTTAAAAACAAATACGATTCGTGGTTAATAAATGTCCAAGTGTTGAAAGATGCTGAGCAATACCTATATGTAATATTATAGGAAAGATCGCGAACCAGTCGCTAATTGAGGGAGTTTTTCCAAGTAACTTGAAAGAATCCTTGATTATGCCTGTACAAAAATCAGGGGAACAAATAAATGTGAAAATATACGCCCAATAAACAGTATGCCGATTATTGCAAAAATGTATAGAGAAAGTAGTGCAAATGCAACTAGAAGCATATTTGGAGGAAAACAAAATTATTAATAAGCACCAATCAGGGTTTAGAAAGCAACACTCGTGTGAAACGCAATTAAATTACATAGTTATGGAATGGAAAACCTTGATAGATGATGGTAATACAATAGTGGCTGTTTTTCTTGACTTAAAGCGTGCGTTTGAAAGAATCAGCAGGGAAATACTCATAAAAAATCTAAGAAAGTACGGTGTCAGAGGAACCGGAAACGATTGGTTCAAGTCGTATTTATCTGATCGGACTCAGATAACAAAATTAGATAAGAATAAATCAAACCCGCTTACTGTTAACATAGGGGTGCCACAGGGTACAATTTTATCTACCATTCTCTTTATACTATATATAAATGATTTGCCAAATACTCTCAAAAATGCAAAGATAGTATTATTCGCAGACGACACACTATTATACGTAGTCGGGAAAGACATTCATCAATGTCAAAGAATAATGCAAGAGGAACTAAATGGAGTAACGCAATGGATGGATATGAATAAACTAAGCCTAAATGTGTCGAAAACAAAATGTATGGTACTAAATAATGTTAACAGGATAAGACTAAAATTAAATGATGAAGATATTAACCAGGTAGATATAATCAAGTATCTGGGAGTAATGGTTGATAACAAATTGAAATTCTCTTCCCACATCGACTTAATATGCGCGAAAATAGCAAAAAAGATTGGTTTATTAAGAAGAATAAGAAAAAATATGGACACAGATACTGCAATTTGTGTATATAACACAATTATACTTCTTCATATGGATTATTGCGCAACTATTATACAGGGTGTCCCGTAAGCCGACGTCAAGCCGGAATCGGGTGATAGACAAAATCATAACAGTTACCAGAAAAATATAAAAAAAAATCTAAGTCATGTATTTTTCAAATTATAGACATTTCTTTTGTTTTCGAGAAAATGTAGACCTTGTGATGGTTTTTTAGCTCCTGTTGATACAAATCTTTACTTTTTTTCAATTTTATTTTTCTTATGTAATCCTGAGTAGCGCTTATGTAACCTGCTGCTTTAAATTCTAAGCCTACTGTTCCAGCTTGGAAGAGAATGTCACATTTTGCCGAACCAAGAATAGAAAATTAATATTTCACCCCACCTTAATTGACTGTAATGAAAAAAAAATGAACTACACCAGTTTGCCAAGTATCTTTAAAATTTGACGCATTTAATAAGGATTCTAAAATGGTTTAACAACTGCTACAATATTTCTTAGATTACGGGAAAAAAAAATTCTTTCTTCAAGAAACCCACTTTCGAAAAATTTCTTTTCACCTACTAAAAATGATTCTAGTGTACCCAAAGCTTGCCGTAAGACCGTAACTTTCAGATTTTAGTTTGACTGAGATGGAGAATCATGACATGAAGTATGAGTGAGACAGATAGTCTATAATTTGAAAAATACATGACTTAGATTTTTTTTTATATTTTTCTGGTAACTGTTACGATGCGAATATTATTACAGAGAACCAGATTTGAAAGAATTTCTGATATGCTGCGTGACTTAATCTGGATGACTGTGTATCAAAGGATTTACTTCAAGGTTCTGATGTTTATTTTTAAAATAAAAAATTATATGTTACCTGATTATTTAGTGGACTTTGTTGAATATGTACATGAGGTTACAATGATTTCAGAGTGGTTAAATATAGGAAAACTAGTACACAAAATACATTACTAATTAAGGGACTAAAAATGTATAATTAATCATCAGATATATGCAAGAACGAAACAAGTATGACTAGATTTAAGAGAAACATTAAGTGAAAAATAAATATTAAACATTTATTGTAATGTAAACAAGGATTTTATCCAAAAAATTTCAATTTCAATCTCTTGCCCCCCCCCCCCCACAATCACTAACTTATCTTCATATTTCTTAAAAAATCAATATTCCTAAATTTTTTAATAAAATCTCTGTTAGAAAAAAAAACACCATAAGTCTCCCGCCTCGACACGCACATGCACGCACAGATTTTCAACAAGTTATTACCACTAAAACCAGCAGGCCATTGAATTCATTCATTATAATTCATGTATAATTAATAATTCTCTATTCTTGTGTTTGTACTAAACAATATAATATGTATGGATACGCATACGCAAACCCCATAACAAATGAAATTACACCTTGCGTCGCGTCTATAGGTGCACTTTTGCTTAATTAAAGTTGCGCCCGGTGGTACACACGGTAGTAAGATAAAGCCGGAAAAATTCTGTAATTTATCCGCAACGATCACGTAAACAACAACAAGTTCAATAAGGCGGTGGTGCGCACGAAGGAAACATAAAACGGGAAGTAAAGTAGTATAATGCTCATCGGAAAAAGAGTGTATTATGGTATGGCGCTTAAGAGCCCCATAAAAACACCGGCCGGGCCCCCCTAAAAAAGAATCTAATCGTGGCAGTATGAGATGGGGACAAATAGATATACATAGCAGGATAAGATAGATAGGATAGGGTCCCCTGATAGTTGACCATGTCCACCATAAACCTTCATTCATACTCGTATAATATTCCATTAGCAGATTGCGTGATCAGTAACCACCACATATAGTTTCCCTTTTTTATTTGATTTATGTTGACGCGTAAATTAGGCAAGAGAGTATCTAGATATACTTTCCAAAATAAAACAGTCCGCCCGCGGCACGGAGCTGCCTGGCCTATCCTATATATATATAGGTATAGTGTATATTTTGAAGTGGGTAGACTGTTTGTCCACAGTGAGATAGGTGGCGGATAAGCTCATGCTGATAAAGTCAACGTAAACAAGTTTATTCGAGACTAAATAGGGACAACAAAAGCGCATATATATAGTATACAGTAGCTGTCTACCTACTACTAGTTATACTTACTACTGCTATATGGCTATAGGCGGCGCGGCGATGGTTGCATTTTCATTTTCGACGTATCTTAATAATATGTAATGAATGAAGTTGGCAATAGAGCGAAATTGGACTGGCGGCGACGGTCGAGGTCTCTATACTATATAGAAAGTGCATGCACCACGTTCGATCTTTTTGGTGAATAAAGACGCGATAAGACGGACGTGCATGTAGCACACATCTGTCTGTGGGGCTTATTTATATGCATTTAACCTGCAAAACATAGCCACGTCCGTCTTTTAACAATATCATTGGATCCGAATCATTTAAGGGGTCGCAGTGTGGTATTACATACTTCTACTTACTTACACCTAAGATACACTTACTTAAGACGTATTCACCTATACCTAAAAGGCGAATTATTGTTTGTAAAAGAGTTGTTGCTTTCGTTCTTCACTTTCAATCGATTTGATAAAGAGTATAGCAGTGCGTTGCGTGTTTATAGTTTACGCTTTTTTGTTTTTGTTTTTCAGATTTCTGTTAAGGTTAGTTATGAATGCCCAACTAATTGCAATGAAACTGAATGAATTTCCAGAGACTCACAGAAATATTGTGTGTAAATCTCTCTAATTGGTGATGAACTATGTAGCTATGGTGCGGCAAAGATATAGTGTTAAGCTAATTAAGATTCCATTATTGCTTTCATTTGTATTTTTTTTTTTTTTTTTTTTTACAAATTTACATGAGAAATGTGACACACAACCAAAACGAATTATTTTATCTCTCAGAAATTTTGAAATAATGAAGAGAAACTCAAAAGTTTTATAAAAGTAGAAAACCTTTCTAAATTCAAAGGGAGTGCGATTAGGTATAAAAGTCTTTACGCATATTTCTTAAATTAAATTGCATACCAACAATAT
This sequence comes from Dioctria linearis, assembly GCA_963930735.1. NCBI lineage: Eukaryota > Metazoa > Arthropoda > Insecta > Diptera > Asilidae > Dioctria > Dioctria linearis. Next base: position 195,520,894 of record OZ005743.1, on the reverse strand, counting down.
CTAAAGAGGCCTATAGGAGTTTTCATTTTTATTTTTTTTATTACAAAAGAAAACTGGAAGAGAAGAGAATTTAGTTTTTGTTTTTTTCTCTTATACCTATATACTGTAAAAATCTTTTGAGCTTAGGAATATTTTCTAAAAGATTAAAAATGTGTTTTGTTTTTTGTATTTTGAAATGTTGATTTAAGGCGGCTTTCAATGCGTACGCATAAATGATTAAAGTAAATTAATTGTCTCATTATTAATCATCTTCTATGGCTTACTGACAAATATTAAGAGGTTCATGCTCCTTCTATAGTGACACTGTTTTACTAATATCGGTATAGAAACGTTTTTATACAATTGACAGAATTTTCGATTGATATAAATCTAGTATGCGGAATAAGGTCAATAGTGCGCGCCTATTGAATGCATACAAAAAGTGTATTTTTAAGCTGGATTTAGTCTGAAGTTTTCAACTAACATAGAAAAAAATGTTGCTTATACATACAATATAGGTTCAAACCAAAGTACATAAGGAATGACAACAAAAGTTGTGCAAATAATGTTCGTATTTTACAAATGTACAAAATTGCAGAGAAAAAGTATGCGTTGCAATATTCGTTGTCAGTCGTATTTACGTTTTACGCGTGTGCAGTTATATTATAAATTTTAAACCAATTTCGGAAGAAAATGAATAAAAACGTAATAGTACGCGCTGAAGTTTTGCACAAGTGGAGTGAAAACCCATCACTGTCATACAAAAAATTGGCAAAACAATCTGGAACAGTTATGACACGGCTCGATGGGCGATATTGAACTTCAAGGCTTATGAGTGGATAAAGTACAAGCCAAGGAAGGGACGTCCAAAGGGTCCTGGGGGATAAGGGACTGGAAAAAAGAGTGGTCAATATAATAAGGGCTAAAAATGTATGTCTAGCCGAGATGTTGTTGTACCTCTCAACAGATGATTGTGAAAAATAAAAAGAGAAACAACTTCCAGACATTTAAGAAGCAGAAAGCACCAAAACGAACCCAAAAACAGACAGTGAAAAGCATATCTTTAGCCAAAAAGTTTGACGAGCAAGAATTTTCAAACAAAAAGCAGTGCGTTGTTATGGATGATGAAACATATTTGAAAATGGATTTTTCAACAATATACCAGGCCCTCAGTTTTATTCAATAGTGCCTGGAGAGGTTATCCGTGATTCTGAAAAAAACAATTAAAATAAAAAAATTCGGTGAAAATTTTTAATATGGCAAGCTATTTAGCAGTGTGGTATTAGAAGCATGTCCTTTTACTGTAAAGGTGCAATAAATACAGAGTATATATATTAAATAGTGTCTTCAAAAGGGATTATTGCCTGTATTGCGGCCGATGGGCCAACGTTATTTGGACCAGATTTAGCGCTAGCTCACTATTCCAAGAAAACGGTAAGTTGGTATGAGGACAAAAGGATACATTTCGTACCAAAATCACTTAATCCTTCGAATGTGCCAGAGTTTCGCCCAATAGAACGATACTGGACAATAACAAAAAGCAAATTAAGAAAAATGGGTAAAGAGGCAAAAACATTAAAAGATGTGAAAATTTCATGGAAAAATGCAACAAACAATGTTTCAAATACCGTTTTGAAAAACTTGATGAGGGTGTTGCAAGAAAAACCCGGCTGTATGGTCGCCAAAAAATACCTGAGTAGAAAAAGTTTTTTTTTTTATTTGAATTTAAGCTATTTTTAATCAATATTAACAGATGAAATAAAATTTTACTTCTCGTTTCTCAAAATCGTGGGCTTTTACTTTTTGGAGAACTTTTGTTGTCACTCCTTAGTTGGTTTAGTTGAAGGAAGGAATATGATATTTTTTTCGACTTGCAGGTCACCCAGGGTAAATGAAAAACACTCTAAAAATTGTTACCATGTTTTTAATTTCAAAATTAATTTTAAGTAATCGCTGCGTGAACAAATTTTAGATATACGAAGGGTTTAATTTCATTTAAAGTTTAGTTAAAAATCAGAATAAAAAAGGATGTTAGATAAAATAAGTAAAAAACGAGTTTTCAAACAAAACTGAGGTCAACCCCGCATGAAAAAGTAGAAAATAAATTTTTCTTCACACACAGAGGTGGACTCAAATTTTTTGATTGGGACATTTCTCTTGAATATTCTTTCTCTTCATGAATCAAATCACTTATTTACCTCTGATTGATCATACTGAAATATGTATATCGGTGATTGTCAGCGAATAAAATCTGAGTCCACCTCTGTGTGTGAAGAAAAGTTTATTTTCTACTTTTTCATGCGGCTTGGTCTCAGTTTTGTTTAAAAACTTCTTTTTTTAAATATTTTATTTTCTGCCTTTTTCACGTTAACTAAATTCTTATTACGTGCTGCATGGAGATATTTTAAAACACAATTTTTAAGTCATGTTTGGTGCCGATCCGAAAACAAAAATTTTTCAAGTATCAAATCGTTGAAGTACTGCAACGGTTTTCTGAAATTCAAATTATGTTTTAAACAGCGCTTTTTAGCTGTATTCCAACTTGATCCCATATAACATGAATTTTCCCGATTTTCCATGTTTTCCACAGACTTTTCCTATTATTACTATGTTTTTTAAAAAAAAAAATTACATGACTTTTCCTCGATTTTTCATGCAAGTTTTCATGATTGTTGAAGAGAAAGTATTGATGCCAGTAGGACGGAAAAAAATGATTCCGCATAGCTTATAAAACTTTTTTGTCGAAAAATTCCGGAAATTTTCGGAAAATTTTCCAGAAAAATTGGAAAATTCTGCATTTTTCCTGAAACAGATTTATCACTAATCAAATCGATGAAAATTTGTCCGATGATTTTTCCGCTTTTCCGGGTTTTCCACGGAGTTTTCCACAAAAACGCAACTCATTTCGCTCTACAACTTTGTCTTAGGTTGCAAAACTCTCAAACGCTTCCTTGGTCTGAAAAACTCCGCAAAAACGTTTTACATGAATTTTCTTCGATTTTTTCTGCAAGTTTTCACTATTGTCGGAGAGAAAGTAATGATGCCAATTGATAGGGAAGTTGATCCTGCATAATTTAGAAAACCTTTTTACTGGAAAAGTTGGAAAATTCCGGAATTTTTTTTTCGGGAAAATCGGAAAACTGCATTTTTCCTGAAACGGATTTATCACTAATCAAATTTGTACCAAATTTTCAAATGATTTTTCCTGATTTTCCGGGTTTTCCATGGAAATTTCCGGTTCAAATTTTGATAGATTCAATTATCACGCGACATGAACCTGTGTGCCAAATTTCAGCTCGCTGTGATGACGAAAAGTGGATCTACGAGAGTGTCGAAAATAGTAAAAAAAAAAAGAAAGAAATACATAAATAAATAGACAGACAAATTCGTGTACGAGTTAAAGGGAATGGCCTCAAAAAATAAATAGGCCTTTATTCAAAGTTTTTATATACATAAATTGATTCATAACCTAATACTAGATGATTAAACCTACAAATTATTCAAAGTGGCCAAGCCAACCTTAGCCTTAACACAAGCCCTCAAACGGACGAGGCAAATCATCTATTGAATCACAGATGGTTTCTAAGTGCTTAAGTTCGCCACAGTTTTTATCAAAGCTCGTTTCAAGCTTTCTAAGTTCGTGCGGCGGGACGAGAATACTTTCTCCTCTAAAACGCTCCATATTTTATAATTAAGTGGGTTCAGATCCGGACTTCCAGACGGCCAATCTTCATAATAAATTCCGGAACATTGGTTTGTTACTAAGCCTGAGAGGATCTGACTTTATGAACAGGAGTTGAATACTTTTCGAAGACTCAGAGTCTTTGGTTGAACATTGTTGCACTGAGAGGCTTCACTACGTTTGCCGGGATGGTGTCTTGATAAATTTTGGCAACAATTTTGACATCTTTTTCACAAAAATGAATCTCTGTTGCATTAAGATAATACTCTTTCTTAGCCAAACCATTACAGAAACGGGATGGTGGCCACGTTGAATACGGGGAATTGCCTCCTTCGCTTCTTTACTGCTATCTGCATAAACTCTACTATTTAGCCCATTTATTTTTTCCTCATCAGTGAAAAGGATTTGTTGATAGCGGATTGTCGCAGAAACTGTTTTTTTTTTATCTTTCCAGTCGTATTTTTTTTAAAGCAGGTGTTAAAAGCTGGCCGGTCCTTCTACGATAAGCTTTTAACTTAAGGTCCTCGAATATAATTCTTGACATGCTTTTCTTACTTATCTTCATCTGCTGAGCCATTGAATTTTTGTCGTCGGATCGGATTTCTACGAATTCGAGCCTTTACTGCATTTATGGCTCTGTTATCCGTATAGTCATCTGCTGAGCTGACTCATGTATTGTTTTATGGTTCGATAAATAAAACAACGTGTCGAATTAAATTAATTGCTCGAGTAATTTAAAAATATCACTTGCAGAGTGATTCCACTTGTGCAACGCAATGACTGCGATCCGAATTTCCTTTGCGGTCCATTCCATTTTAATGCTTAAAGAAAACTTATGAGTGTATCCTAATTCATTAGTCGAGTGGAATCTAAAAATCCGTGCTGCCACTTGTTCTAGAATACTTAAGTATCAAAATTTCATTGGTAAAGTCTTGTGTCAAAATTTATGATATGACTAGGTATAATTTTAATGAATAACAGAAATATGTAAAATATCCTGTTCTCATTTACACGTGGGCATTTTCTAAAGTATTGGAAAAATTGAGGCAAATAAAACATTTATATTCTGAACAAGAGGAGGATTGTTCTGATATGAGCAAATAAAACCAACTTCGATTATGATTGTCTTGCATGTATTCTCGTAGCGAAAGAACCATGTACATTCAGATAGAAAGTTAAAAATTATGTATTTTTTTGGGAATGGGTTTCTAATGCTTAGATCGCCAGATTTTCCTGGGTTGACATATCTACAAAATCTTGGAATAAATTGAAAAATAAACTATTGTGTGAAGACATCCATAACGACGTAATTTATCACAAGAAGGGATAAATTGTGAAACTTATCAGAAAGATGTCCTTACGATGCAAGAAATTGCTGCTTTAAGCAACTGCCACATCAGACTAGTGATGGTGAAGTTTTAAAATAATCAGCAGCTGATAAATTAAATTGATCTGATTTTTATGTCAAAATCGTAAGCACCTAAAATGGAATTTACGAGGAGGAAAGAGGAGCTTTTACTGCTTTTATTAGAGAAGAAGAGAATGTAAGAAAACGCAAATATTGGGTGTGGGGTGGGTTATATACATATTAGCTGTGTTCTTTTGCGTACCTTGTTCTAGAACTCCCATATACAGGAGAGAAAAAATTGTTCTTTTAATTGAAGCCAACTATTTGTACTGTTCGCTTCATTTACAAATCTTCTATAAAAACTATGAGGCGCTCTTTTGTGTATCTTTTAAAACAAAATTTCGTTCACTCATTTTAAATTTTTTAATTTAACCAGACTTAATTAGTTTGAAAATAAACATGCAAATTACTTGCTGATTATCAGCAGATCAGTGTCACATCAGTACATCACTAATTTTTGCAATGTAGCATGCTTCATTAAGATATTAGTGCTGTGATAATCAGCACATCATTACATCAGAATATCAGTGGCCTGGTGTGGTACTTGCCTTAGATAATTTCGATCCGACCATTAAACGAATATTCTTGAAATTTCAAGAAAAATTCTAAATACATATATACAGGGTGTCCCACGTAACGTGTTCCCTGGCCGTTTTTCTCGAAAATGTGCGGAGATATCGAAAAACTCCTAATAATAAAAGTTAGACATCTTTAGTCAAGGTATCCTCTGGCATAGCGAAAGTCCTTGGAAAAGGATATATTAAAAAATGTCCTTTTCGTTCACATTAAGGATACATTTAGATTCAATTTTTGAATTCCGCGAATAAAACTAATACGAAAGTGTTATATTGAAAATTCCAGTTTAACCCTTTATTATCGAGGTATAAGGCCTCAAATTGTACTCTATGCACCGTGTTCCTTTGCAATTTTTCTCGAAAATGCACACAGATATCATCGAAGTGCTAGTAGTGTAGAAAGGACAAAGAAATAAGTAGAAATGAACATTTTATGAATGCTTCAACATTTTTTAAGAATCGAAGTATGAATGTTTTAACGAGCAAATTGGAATGTTCAATGTTGAATGGAGCAGTTATTTTTTCAGTGATATATTATTATATCTAATTGCACGTTCAGCTGTAAAACACAGAAATGTTTTCAAGTTAACCAAATTAACGATGGTTTAACGGATAAATTTATTTGAAAATTAATTAAATTGGGCCATGAAATTGAATAATGTTTATTTTAAAGATATAACGTAATTTAAAAATCTCATTTGCATTGTTATTATACAATGATTTATTTATAAGTATTTTCTTTTCATTGCCAAAAAAGTTATAATACGTCTATTGCCCGTAAAACTCCGTACAGTAAAATTCTGTGATTTTTTTTTATCTGAAACTGTACGAAAGTACAACAGGCGTTTCCTGCGATATATAGTCTGCGAAATACATCAGCACCTCTCCGACCCTTCTCATGTATCATCATAATCCTTTCCCTATTACCTTTCTGCTATGCTGTGCTTTGCATCATATATGGTATCTCCTAAGCTTGGCTTAATAAAAAAAACCGACACTTTTTAAAATATTCAACAATAATTTCTATAACCTTAACGACATTGCAGACATCATAGGAAAAAATTCATACTTGGAAGCTTCGAAGCATTGATAAAACATTCATGCTTCGAAGCTTCGCGAAACGTTCACGGTTCAAACGATTCGACTTCGAAACTTCGAATAATAAGGACTTTTGCTGTCTGTCTTTCTTTAATACAAGTTTGTAGACGAAGTTGTATAATAATTCGAGCACTCTCTGAAGTGTCTTCTTAGTCACCCTGTAAGCTAATTGAAAAATTTGGTGCTACTTTTTATGATTATCCTCATTATCCTCATGCCATGGTGCAGGCTGTGTATATCTATATTTTTAAATCGCCCTGTATAAATTACACACCGTGTAATCACTTTAATTGCATTGCACTTTATAAAAATACTCAATCGAATTTTGCAATGCTAGAAACTAAACAATAACCGCTTTTAGAAATAATACCGACGTGTCTGATATAAAATAAAACCTAATTTGTCGACTGTTCTTCTCTTCGTCCTTCAACCTATATATAAAAGTGGCTCTAACACCATCAATTAAACTGCATTCAAGTAAATATATTCAATTACGATTACCTCATTCGTTCCGAATACACCGAAAATCCTTAACAATTTATCTTCATTTCGTATTTCAAAACTAATTTTATGGCGTTATTCAATTTAGTTACCGCGCGACAGCGTGCGGACATATATAACAAAAGTTAGCTATCATTTCGAAGACACCGCAGGAATAATTACACAAAATTTCCACAAACCAATGACACGCCATATGTATGTAGTAGGTAGGTAGGTACTGGAAAGATTTGCCAGAGATGAGATTTATAGGTGTTCCGGAGTAATGTCAATGTCAGAAAAGGCAATCTAGTATCTAACTATATAGGAGACGAGTATCTCTTAGACATCAGTCAGCATCAATCCATACACACGTTCAAATTCAACCGTTTTCTCGCAATACAAGTTAATGGGCTTTGGATTTTCTTCTATCGTCGTCAAGTGGTAACTAGCATTGGCCATTGAGGAGAGTGACCCAGGCCAGCCTTCATTTATGTTGCTATAACTCAAGTCAAATTGTGGTAACGAGCAGCTGAAGAAACATTGGAATTAGGAAGTCCATCATCGCGGCGCGGTTCAGGTGAATACACACAATTTACTTACGCGATTACACGATTACTTCGTTTTTTGTCTTCCCCGCACGCGGAGATAAGTTGTTTTGCAAAATGAGGAAAATTATGAACAATTTTTATTTTGTATAAAGAATGGAGGGGACCTACTGCGAGAAACAGATGTTTTGTGTTTAGTTTTTTTTTTTATGTAAAAAAATATGTTTTACTCGTTTTGTATTTCTATTTTTAGTCAGCTGTTTGCTTGGGTTGAAAGTGACTAATTTGATAACATTCTTGAGATGTGATGGACATGTAATAATTTACAGTCCGAGTCGTCAACTAGATGGTCATTTTCTGAATATTTTATTATTAACAATTTTGTGTGTACATATGTTTTAAAATATCTGTTTGATATCTTAATTTGTTTCTACTACTACTACTACTACTAATTACAACGCATGCAAAATACTTAAGTTAAAATTGTAAAAAATCAAGAAATGTAATTGTAAACACAAAATATTATTTTTTGTATTAAACTTGATTTATTCAATGTTTATCGGCTAAGCATAAACTAACAAAAAATTATTATTTGTAATAATATTATCTAATTATAAACAAAGTGACTAAAGCGAAATATTTCGCTTAAATAGAAGAAAATTTCGTAATAAAGGGGCCTATACACGATCACACATGTTGCCCAACACGTGCTGGGCAACAATGTTGTGATGCAGATTTTGTCGGGTATGGGCTTCTTTGATGATGTGACACACTATGTGTCACGCGGTTGGGCGAAAATCAAAATTAATTTGTTTTGATGGGAAAGAAAGGAAGGCGGGGGGCGAGTTATATGGTTGACAACAAGTTTGTAGGTAGGAATGTGTGTTAAGGGGCCCATACACGGTCACGCATGTTGTCAAACTAGAGTAGGACAACGATGTCGCCACGTAGATTTGACCGTGTGTGCATGTTTGACAGTGTGACACGCACTATGTCAAGCGGTTGGTCGAAAATCAAGTTAGTTTGATTTTTAGCGGCGGAGCTACGTGTTTGACAGCACATTGTACCGTATAGGGCGATGTTTGTCATGCATTCGTCATACTTGAATAAGCTCTATTGAAGAACAGATAACAGTTAACAGTTCTCGCAGTGATATTTGTTCCTGTCCTGATGTTGGACAACATGTTTGACAAGTGTGTGGAGAAAAAGGTTTCATGTGTGACAGACCAAGTTTGACAACATACGTTCACCGTGTATGGGCCGCTTTATAAATTCGTCAATCCTGAGTAAGTTCTGTTACACTGAAAACTAATCAGGAAATTTAAAAACTAGTTAAAATGGAAAATTTTGTTAATAATAAGTTTTAGAAAATTTTTATTATACAGGGTGTTTCAGATAAGGATGTCATTCTTGGAGGAGGTGATAGCGGAGCTCGAGAAACGAAAAAAATTGTACGGACAATTTTCAATTCTCCTAACGGTTTTCGAGGAATTCGACTTTAAAGGATATTCCAAAATCAAAGTGCAGTGTTTTGCATTTTTGCTTATAACTTTGAAATTACGCAACGTTGCATAGAGATCTAACACGCACTTTAAAGTAGACAAATAATTCTTGAATTGATGTAGTTTTGAAGACTTTACATAAGGAGTTAGGGGTAGTCAGAATTTTCAATAATTCGATTTTTTTTGCATTTTCTTAAAGTATAATATCTTAAAAATATTCTCTGAAAATTGAAGTGAATCCGACAAATATTTTTCGAGTTATTCGACAATTAGCAAAGGGCTCTCGGGCGCTATAGAATGGTCGAGAGCAGGGTTTTCGGATTCTATTGTCATGAACTTTTTACAACTTTGTAGTAAAACCTAAATCTATAAATACCCTACTATATATATTTAAAATTTTGAGGTAGTTAAATGCTGAAAAATATTTGCTTGTCGTCAGTATGCCTGTGGTAATTGCACTGAGCAGTCGATAGTTGTCTCTACATAAATTGACTGTAAAACTTTAAATGCGTTTTTCTCAAAACTATGGTTTTTGAACTGGTAACCACTGTAACTCGAAAACCGCTCAGTAGAATTCGATTAAATTTGTACAGCTTTTTTAAAACATAAAAAACTAGTGCCTGATCGAAGGTTTTTGTTTTTTTAATTTTGATTTTTTATAAATAATTAACTATTGGTTTTTTCCGAGAAAACTCGAGAAAATTTTCCTGAGGCCGCCATTTTGTTAATATAAAAAAAAAACTCGATCAGGCACTAGATTATGTATTAAAAAAACTAATTTTTTTTGTCCGATTGATTTTGGATGAATCTCCAAGAATTTGTGATGGTCACCGCAAGGCACTTCTTTTGGAACTGGGTCAACACAAACAGCCATAACGTTTGAAATTATTAAATTTTTTTTTTCAAATTTTCCTAAAGTCAAGTCAAAACATGATGTAATGATGCCATATTATTACTTTTATAAAATAAAATGATTAACTAGCAAAAAAAATTATTGAAAATTCTCATTTTTTCATGTCTCTAACTACCCCTAACCCCCATAAGATAGTTGTCGAGATATCAAAACTTAAATTCAGACTTTTTGCACGAAATATCACATTGTAAATTTCTCCTAATCTTTTTTTTATTTTATTATATTAAATAAAGCCTTATTTTGTCTTCTTTTAGCTGCTTTTTGTTTTATCACTTTATCTTTGTCTACTCAAAAGTTACCGAACCCAACATGTTGGCTTTGTTTCTAATGCTTAATCCAAAGTTTCAAAGCAAATGCAAAAATTAAAAAAAAAACATTTAAATTTTGCATGATATACAATTTATTATTAATTTTCTCATATTGCTTACATCCTAATTATATTTCTACATACAAACTAGGAAAAACAACTAACCTAACTTAGACTAGTTTAGCAAGTTTTCAAAATGGCCCCCGTCTAACTGCAGACATAACAAAGATCTTTTTCTTATGGACTTCATTATGTCAGTCGTTTCCAACTGTTCTCTTATATTATTTCCTGCTTCCTCAATGCGATATACCAACTCCTCTTTGGTAGGTACTCACTTCCTTTTGGTAGACAATTTCTTTCATTTATCCTCATAAGTCAAAATCCAGAGGTGTAAGATCTGGTGATCTGGGAGGCCAATTGATAGGACCTAATCTGCCGATCCATCTATTGGGAAAGTTGTGGTTTAACCACATTCTAACGCCTTGTTCACAGTGACTTGGAGCACTGTTGGTACCACATATTCCTCCATATTTACAAAGGAATATTTTCGAGTTCATCGGAAATTGTGGTTCCCAGAAAACTTAAATAACTTTCGCTATTCATCCTATCAGGGAGAATACATGCACCGATGAGACTCTTCCCGATTATTCCTGCCCATACATTGACAGAAAATCTGTGCTGGGTTGAAGAGGTTCTTACCTTTCGAGGGTTCTCTTCAGTCCATGTATGGAGATTGTGAAAATTAATGTATCCAGTTTTTGTAAACTGGCTCTCATCTGTCCAGATTATCTTTTCAAGAAACGTATTATCATCGAAGTTCCGTTCAAGAATCCAGTTGCAAAATTCCAGCCGCTTTTCAAAATCAGGCGGAAGCAGTTCTTGAACAGGACTTTTAGTATAAAAAAAGTAATATTTCGTGCAAAAAGTCTGAATTTAAGTTTTGATATCTCGACAACTATCTTATGTAAAGTCTTTAAAACTACATCAATTCAAGAATTATTTGTCTACTTTAAAATGCATGTTAGAGATCTATGCAACGTTGCGTAATTTCAAAGTTATAAGAAAAAAATGCAAAATCCTGTACTTTGATTTTGGAATATCCTTTTAAGTCGAATTCCTCGAAAACCGTTAGGAGAATTGAAAATTGTCCATACAATTTTTTTCGTTTCTCGAGCTCCTCTATCACCTCCTGCAAGGATGACATCCTTATCTGAAACACCCTGTATATATGTGGTTTTTCCCAAAGTTTGAGGAGCTATAGCTTGGAGAAATTTTGAGCTCTCGAACTTGTACCTGACGACACAAAAAATTAAAGAATCGAATCCAATCAAAGCGTTTTGCTTTTCGACCAAAGGTTTTATAAGCGATAAAAGCTCCTGATATTTCTCATTGTCCATTCTAATAAAATTATTAAAATCACCTGACGGACGTTTCCTCTAATCCTTTTAATAAATTTGTATGGGAATATATTCATCTTTTGTCAGCAATTTTTTTGTACAAATTCTTTTCCGTTTTCTCTCCCTGAACTCAGTTTCGAAATTTGTATGAATAACCAAAACACTCAGCAAGATGTCAAACATTTTTCTTCCAATTTTAACAATTAACTTATGTTGGACATGTGTGTGGAGAAAGAGTTGTCTTTTGTGACATACATATAGTTGAACAACATGATTGTCGCGTAAGGGCACCTTAGCTAACATCACTCCTTTCTTTTTACAACACTTCTCTAATTTTTTGAGCGCAAACCTTCACATTTTTTCACAGGTTGTTCGCTTAGTTTAATTTTTTTAAATTTTACCCCATAAGAATTCGATTGGCTATAAATCTGGGCTATTAGGTGTCCATTCCATAATTGGTATATTGTTTGTTGCCAACAATTCTTTGTGCTTTTATAGCTGCATGGCAGGAAAACATACACGGGTTAGTATCTCCCTTAGGAGATACGAATGAAGGAATTGAAGGTAGTGCAGAACGTATTTTATAAAATGACTTAGTTGACATTTACTGTAAACAAAGTGAAGCCGTACAAAACCTCAGCCTGATATGTATAGCGGCGCTTAGGTACCTACTTCAGGGTATCACATATTACCCTTGACTCGACATTGACATTATTGAAGGTCTCCTCAATATTAAGGAAGGCATCGTATTCATTTTTCGTTGCTATCAACTACTTTATGTTTCCGCCAGTTTCCGTTAACTTCTCCTTTGTGTAAGCATTTGACAATTTGCTTAGCCCTTCTCCGGTGAGCATGTTAGATAGGTACAACTCAAGAATTCTTTCACAAGTTTTTAAATGGATATACTGAATCGCTTCTTTCTTTCTGGGAATAAAAATATCCCGTGAATTTGTTTCCAAGCAAAAGAGCGTCGTGTGATTATTATGTATAGTAAGTAGCTCATATAAATTGATACAAACTGCGACATTAGAGAATCTTGATTTTTTTGGAGCATCTATCTTAACCAACACCATTCTGCGTTTCTATAATCAGTAAGTACCTCTGAAAACTGGCAGTATTCGTGATAATAAATGTCCCTGGATTACGGATGATCAGGCGATGGCTGAGCGTGATTTCTTGCTTAAGCGATTTAGAAGAACTCAAGACAGTGTAGTTCATGGTAGATATAAAAAGAGTACGCAATAAAGTTATTTCTCTGCTTCGATTATCTAAATGTGCCTATTTTGGGACCAAGCTAGATCCAAAACTTCCTGCGAAAAAGCTATGGAATAATGTTCGTAGTCTCGGTATTCATGGGAAGGACCCACCAGTTGCAAATTTCAATCTTGATGACCTAAACAACTACTTTGCTTCTAGCTCTGTGGCTGCAACTACGCCTGTTTACAACTTTCAGGAATACTTCTCTTATGAGGGTTTCTCCTTTCATTGTGTGGATCGCCCCGAGGTTCTTTCGATCCTGTATTCAATTAAGTCTAATTCTATTAGACCTGATGCTTTACCACCCAAGTTCGTAAGGGTACTAGCGATCTACTTGTCATGTCCCTTAACGCATATTTATAATTTGTATCTTACCACTTCGCAATTTCCCTCTCAATGAAAGCAAGCAATAGTTGTTCCCATTCCAAAGAAATCTCTGCCCTATTAGTGTACTTAATTTTCTTGCTAAAACACTCGAAAAAATTATGTACACGCAAGTCTTACTGTCTGCCGGTATATAGAACCGTTTTCCCTATATCTGATTTGTCTTCAATTCGGTTGAATAATTCCACGCTGGAATATGTTGAGTCAGTTAAGAATTTGGGATTCAACTCAATTCGAAATTTAGTTGTTGCGACTACATCAGCGCTTTGATGGAGAAAATTTATGGCAGTCTTCGTCAACTTTCTATTTCCTACAGTTGCCTGTCTGTGGATTTTCGCAGGAAATTGGCGTTTTAACTATGGGAGCCTTATTTTTAGCAGACTAGACTCAATTTGTCAAAGAAGAGTTACTGTAGCCGTTAACGACGTCATCCGTTATATTTATAAACTTCCTCGGAGCGCTCGTGTATCTGCTCTTGCTGCTACTCGCTAGCTCTGTAGAGGCCTATTTGACTCGTCGGAGGCTTATCTTCCTTCAAAGGCTAATTTACGCTAAATCCCCTGCATATCTATCCGAAAGCCTACAGTTATTGCACTCGAATAGAGGTCTTCAACCCCTTGTCCCGAGATGTACATCTGGGTACGTCCAAGCTGCCCGAAAATGGAACTCTCTTCCAAATGTAATTCAGCTCACAGGTTCCGGCCTGACCTTTGCTAAGCTAGTCAAAGATTACCTTAACTAGTTATTAGATAGTGGATTGGTATTTATTCTCAGATCTTAAAATTCTTGTTGAATTGTTTTATTTTATTAATTCTTAATTTTATTTATTTTTTTTTTCTTGTCTTTTGTTTTTAATTTGTTGTATTTTTATTTATTTACTTATTTTTTATTTTCGTTCTTTTCTTTGCCCTTTATCCTTAAGTTCTCTTTTTCATCTTTGTATATCCTTTTTTTTTCTCTATTTATTCATTTATTTATTTATTATTATATTTATTTTTATTATTATTTTATTTTTGCTTTAATTTTAATGTTACTTATGTTGTTTTTTTTTCACCTAATTATACGTGATAAGATTTTGTAATCTTCTGTACAAGGCCGAATAAATGTATTGTATTGTATGATCGATATGATCTCATTCATTCCTGATGAAGGGGATTTATAAGACTTAAAAGTCTTAACTGCCTATTCTATCTTGTCCTGAATGACACCTGACCTAACGAAAGTAGCATATCTTGTGAAACAGAATTAGCTTTTATAATGGGTTCCCGGAAAAGTGCTCATTTATAATTAATATTATTGCAGCCAACACAAGAAAGGACACTGGGATCCTTAACTAAAATTTCGTAAGTAAAGCAGTCAAGTAATCCAAAAACTTTACTTTGCCTATAAGGAGTTCTTATGTAAACAGGTAATAAAAAAATTGTGCTCATGTAGGGCACTTATTAGGGTTGGGTGTGGTAAAAAGTGTCGCGGGCTAAAAGTGTCAGCTTTAATATCTCGTATAATAAAAGGGCAATAAAACAAGAGCGTACATGCAAAGAATATGCTTGGCGTGGGTTAATATTCGCCCCATAGCCAGTAGCTGCCAGGCATTATGTAAGAGCGCACGTGTCATAGTGCCATTCGTTTGGCAAAAAGTAAAAAAAAAACGTCGTGTCGGGCATTTTAGTTTCTTGCTAAATGTGTTCATCATGGTTAAGTGAATTAAGGACCTTTCGATTGTTATTTTCTGTGTGAGCACTCTGATAGACTTAAAAAATTAATTTTGTTGTTGTCATTGTGTTCTATCTAAAAAACATGTTCTTGTATCGTTCGGTTAAAAAGTGCCGCGGTGGTATTTTTAGGTATAAGACAAATAACAAAGACTAAAGGTAATCGGTACCTATTTAAATATTAATAACAACCTGAATTGCAATGCGGCTACAAAGATTTTTCCAAAAAGTAAAGATAAAAATTAAATTTTAAAGTGGTGCAGCTACAATAAGGTTAGACAGACTAAATGCTCGTTTGTGTTGAATATTTATGATTACTTTTAAAGTTATGAATAAATATCGATAACAAAGTTACAAATTCCGCTTTTTTATTCTTATTTACCCATGACCTCTTGAGATATTTGTTAGTGGCACATGGTGCAACATGATACCCCGCAAAATACCCATCTTGCTTATATAAAAAGTACCGATCGACTTGTACATTTAATATAATTTAATAATATAAAATAATAATTTTTTTTACATATATGTTTTTTATTTTGGTATTGGTACATGAAACCCTAAAGATTGTATTTATTTATTTATTTATTTAATCAGCAATTAACAAGAGATTAACTCTAATAATATACTACCTTAAATTTAATCTACTAGGCTACAAAAGAAAGTCTGGAGAAGACAGAATTATACATATAACAAAAGAGCTACAACTAAGGCTATATAAAGAAAAGTATACAAAACTAAAAAAATAAAGGAGAAATTTAAAGGTAACAAAGGAAATTATTAGGAAATATAAGTATGTGGAGGAAAGAAATTCAGAATAAAGAAATTACAAATGTTACAAGTAATAAGATACAAAGAGAAACAAAAATGAAATACCTTAAGGAATAATAATCAAAACTACTAAAAAATAAAAAAATTAAATTATAATAATGGAGAGCATGAAAAGAAAAGAAAAAAAAATAGAAAAAATAAATAAAAAATAAAAGGCAAAAAGACAACTGAGCAAAACAGGATTATCCATCAAAAAGATTGGAATACGCGCAAAGCAAAGGGATTAGCAAAGGACGGAAATTCAATCACATAATAGGAACTTTTTAGCAATTAATGACTGATCTCAAGCCGGACAAGCTTTCTAAATGCCAGTAAACTAGTATACCAAGAATATCAATATTATTGAATTTAGTGTTGTAAGACTTTTGAATTCTAAAGCAGAGCGACTTTTATTTCAAATTAGCTCTGCATATCGGAAGTCTGAAGAGTGGCTGATATCTTGAATTGCGAGAAGGAACATTAAAGTTTATACTAGAAAGTAGTGAGTTGCAATTTATAGTACTATTCAGTATTTTATGTAAGAAGGTCATGTCCATAAAGACTCTGCGTTTTTCCAGCGATAACAAGTTGAATTTCACAAGTCTGTCATTATATTCAAGAACGGAATTTTCTAATTTAAATAATAATATTCTGGTAAATCTGCGCTGAACAGTTTCTATTTGCAAACTATATAGGAAGGATAAATCGGATTCCAGGCTTGACTAGCATATTCAAAGGTGCTGCTAACTAGAGAATTGTAGAGAGTAATATAGGAGGATGGTGATTTGAATGATTGACACGTACGGAATATGAAACCCATAAGACGAAGGGACCTAGAGGTGATGTAATATATGTATGTGTGCAGAAAAAAGGAGCTTGCGATCAAATATTACTCCCAAATCTTTGATCTCCTCCACCCTAGGGATAGATGTATTGTGAATTTGGTAGTCCAAGCAATAATATCGTGATGAAAAGAGATACTCGATATTTGAGATTCATCAAGTAGATTACTACAGTAGTTATTACAAAAAATAAACTAAAATAAAAAAAAAAAAATAAAAAAAATATAAACAAAAATTACTCCATATAAAAAATGCGAAAACAGCAAAAACAAAAAAGCAGATAAACTCAACTATTATTTTAATTGCAGTCTTGAAAAATTCAAATTAATACGGTCGAAATGCTCATTAAAGAGACAGTACATTGAGGTCAGAGGTTCGTTCGCACCGTAGGTGGTGGTTCGATAGTAAGAAATATGAAGAAAGTTTTGGTCTCTTGAGCGAGCGGCTCGGGATTAATACACCAATTGAGTTTAACAAGAGTGGAGAATTTATTGAGCCCTTCAAAATATCGAAAATTAACACAATTCTAGAGATATTACGCCTTGTTTCGCAGCATCTGCAAGAACAACAAGCTTAAACGGCCCACATAATGAAGCAAGATTAGCGAGTCACTCCAGTTGCGAATCGGAGGAATATGCCTTAAACAGCTTCGATGCCATTGATCTGCTTTGGTAGTAAGAGGCCACACGGGGCTGGCATATTCCAGTATCGACCTAATAAATGCGCAGTAAAGAAGTTTAGTGATTCAAGGCTCGTCAAATTCCTTGGACCATCTCTTAACAAAATCCAAAATCGAACTGGCTCTACTGACTATGTATAATCGATGTGATTCTCAAAAGAAAGGCGAAAATTGAGAATCACACCGCGATCCATGGTTTTGTCGAGTCTTGATAATGAATATCCCTCCACAATATAATCGAAGGAAATGGGGACCTTCAGCGAGCGAAAGTCATTGTTGTGCATTTAGCAACATTTAGAGGAGCACCACTTATGAAAAATGGATAAGTCAATGTTTAAAAGAGCACAGTTGTCATTAGAACTAACAATACGAAACATTTTGGCATTGAGTAAAAGTAAGGATACATCATTGATGTACAGAATAAAAAGTAGTGGGCCAAGGATATTACCTTGAGGTACACTAGAGGTATTAGCTATCTCAGCAGAGAGTGCTCTGCGAAATATAGCTCGCTGCGTATGATTAGGTAGATGCATACATATATTGATGACAATTCATAAAATGGCATTTCAAATCCCACTCTACCTTACCAATTAGACAAAAAACTTTTCATTTTAAAGTAATTTGAATAAAAACACAGTAGGAAGTAACCGAAAGGATTGACACATGATTGTTTTGGGCTTCGTTAACAGTTAGTCTGGAATATGTACATATATTTTTCCTATGAATTAGAACATTGAATCATGTTCATAGTTTTTTAGATCTTTGACTTTAAAATTTAGTCATTTTATCATACAAGTGCCATCTTAAGAACTAGATTGTTTCTAGCAGATCACTCTGAGACTCTTTTCAAATCGAGATTAACTCTTTCAACGTAATCATCTATCTATCAAAATAAATCTGAAGATCTGATATTTATCAATTATACCGGTAACATCGTTTATATACATAAAGGACTCAAAATTTAGCCATATGGGACTCGGCATTTTAGGAGTAAGACTTCATCATTCTTAAGCTATCAACGATCGAGGGATTTATGAATCTCCAGATGTTACCTTTAGTAAAATAGTTTCGCAGCTATAATCTGCCCTAAATCCTGAGTGTCAGTAAATTAGGTTCGTGGAGGGGTCTGCAGGTGTTAGTCTCGTATTCACTGCGATCTGAAAGATCTATTGTGAGTCCCCGTTCAATAAAGTCCAGAACCATTCTGGGATTAAGATTCCACACTTAGTATGGTGGAGGAAAAGTATATTCGAGGTGCGGTAGTTTCCGTTTCCGCCTGGCCAATGCTTTACAGTTGCAGAGCAGGTGCTCTTGAGGTTTCATGAAGCATACTGACAGAAGCGGCAGGATGAAGTCTAAGCCAAGTCCATCTTGTTTAGATGATATTTCGCATGGAGCAATGGTCTGAGAAGAGCTCTGTGATTATTTTAAGCTCTGTTCTCCTAAGGAGTATCAGTTCTGTTGTTTTTCCGCCAGAGGTGTCGATAAACTTTTTTGTCTGACGAAGTCCTTGTAGTCTTTCCCAATATTTTTGTTTATTCTCCCAGCTATTTGGGTAGATTTGAGGTAACACTTAAAAGTGCCACAAAATGGCTCTGTTCCGACAAAGGGGTTTCTGCTCCTGTTTTGGCTAGGCCGTCAGCAATTTCCTTGCCTTACCTTTATAGCCATCATGTTTCAGTACCCACATGAAGATTACTTTGTTTCTCCTCGATAAGCTTTTAAGGGTTTAGAGTACTCCCAGACTATCCTTGATTTAATAGATATTGCTGTTAGAGCCATTTATGGCTTTTTTAATACAGGTACATTCTCTTGTATGGCTAATACTTCAGCTTGGCATACGGTAGGGGTATAGCCAAGGGCCTTTGTGATATGGCATCTGGAGCAATATACGCCCAGTCGGACTCCACTGTTCATTGTCAAACCGTTTGTATACCATACCATTGATCCTTGTTGGAAAGATGGTTTAGTGGAATGTTATTGTTGTCGGCCTCCCAAGACCACGTGGAGTGATCTTACAAAATCCACTTTGGGTGTGATTATATCAGATATTATCGTCATTTGCTCGAAGCATATAATGTTTAAGATACTTAAATGATCAACCAGATCACTTAGCTGTTTCTCCTTTTGCAATCTGATAGCACTGGAGATTGCTTCCCTTTTCATCTGAAAATGCAGAGGTGGAAGGCTTAATAAGGCTTCTATTGCTGTTGAAGGACATGTACTCATGGTACCAGATATTCCAAGACAGACAAGCTATGAAGAGCATCCGTTTTCTTTTTATTAGTTTTTGGTCACCATGTGGGGGCCGTATAGGTGACCATGGGTCTAAAAACCGTGGTAGGTATACATTCAATACATAATTCTTGGGTTCAATTCAATTCAATTCAATTTTATTTATTTACATAAATTGTACACAAGAATCAGTCAATATAAATTCTTTTGTAGTACATAAAATGCGGATTATTCTATTATTTAAGCAGAGAATCATAATTTATAATTGTAAGAGAAAGAAAATTTCAGAAAATCAGAAAATGCAGATTACATATTAAATTTACAAATTTACAGCCTATAAGATAAGATATAATAAAAATTGATCAACCTTTCGAAAGACCCGAACCCATAACTAACCCAAATGAATCAGATTAAATCAAACAATTAAAATATATGTTAATCATTAAGGGACATTGGGAGTGCCTTAAATCTGACCGCCGAACCAGTGCGCTGGATATTTATTGGTAAGTGATTCCATGCGCGAATAGCACGGACGAAGTAAGAGTCTTCTTGAACTGAATAATGAAATCTAGGAATTATTAAATTATTATGACGCAGAGAATTTGAAAATCTGAGTTGGGTAAAAAGGTACTCCGGTTTACCAGAGTAAATAATTTCGTGAAGAGATATGAGTAATCGACGCGATGAAGGAACTCAGTGATGGAACACCCCAATAAATTGTTTCTGTAAGAGGAAATGTGATCATAACGTATAAGTCCGTAGATAAATCTAATACAATCATTGAACGCCACATTTGGCCTTCCTGAGCAAATAGAGTCCAAATGGGGAAACAACAATCTATCATTAATGAAATGAGGAAGAAGAAGTGATCGAACCAAAAGCATTCGGGTGTTTGTTGTAAGGAGATTAGCCTAAAGCCAAAGGCAACGTAAGGTACCATATATTTTACCAATTATATAACATATATGATCACAGCACTTCATCTTAGTATTCATATAAACACCTAGGTTTTTCACACGCTCACAAGAAGAGATTGGGACACCAAGAAGTGTAATGGGAGGAAGATCCAGGCCACTAAGATCATTTCGATAAAAACGAATGCACTGAGACTTGTGAGGATTCAAACTCAAACAGTTCAAATCAACCCATAATCAGACCCTCTCTAAGTCTGATTTCATACGATTGATGCAGTCTTCAGACAGGCCAATAGATCAACTAAGATAGAGCTGTACATCATCAATATATAGGTGTACATTACAATTTTCAACAATATCGGGCAAATCATTTATGAATAGCAGTGGACCAAGGATTGAGCCCTAGGGCACACCACAGACAAGTTGCAAAACACCAGATTTGGTATTACCTATTTTGACATATTGGTGACGGCCTGATAAGAAACTACCAATAAGGGTTCAGACCCCATGTTCTGGCAATAAACCGACAACACGTTTAGAGAGATCGTGAAGCTCTGTATGTCACTCTGGATTGGACAGATGCGAATTCCAGGTAAGTTTCTTATCGAGTGTGACCCCCACAAATGACTGCCAGGAGAAAAGCATGCTAATATGCGATACATTGAAGGAAACTTTTGCTGCATGTGCTAAGTTTTACTAAAATTATTAGACTTGAAAAAACAAATCGTGGTAAAACGATTAAATGGCAGTTAATTAAATTTTAAATAGAACTTGATTGAGTCAAATGTACTAAACAAATCCAGCAAAGAAATATGTTTATTTTGATTGGCTATCGAACAAAAAAAAATATATTTGCTAATGACTCATCACGGTTTAATTTTTTGATTCGATTAAAAGTTAGTCACCTCGGTTAAGAACTGAGTCTTTCTTTACAGGCCTACATCTTCAACAGAATAACAATAACAATTTCCGTGTATTATTTGTTCCTCAAGGCTTTCTGCAAGAGAATTTAAAACGGAAACAATGTGGTAATCAACACCCACTTCAATTTTGGCGCAACAAAAATGGTTCATTGCAATAACTTTTGACAGTCTTACTGCAAGGCTACACAATTTACACAAAATCTCTTATTTGTTTTTCAATAAAAGTTTATGTCCAAATAAAGTTATACGCCAGTTTAGAATACGGGGGTACCTACTTACTTCAAATAAAAACTTTATTTAGAAATATAATACCATTTCCGGTAAAATATAAATAATTGTATAAGATTTCACCATGACTATATGCGTAGCGTAGCAGCATAACATGTGCAGCTTAGTTTAGGTCATTCATTCATTTATTTCCATCCATTTACGCGGGGCCGGCCCGGTGTATCGTCTGCCGCCGGTCCAGTATTTTCTCTTCTTTGCATATAGTTATTATATGTCATACATATTTGGTAAGAATGAGTCCAATTTACTAACGCACAACATCTATATACATATGCGCGTGCGTGCCGGTTTTAATTTCGCATTTATTACTGTTACTGGTGGCAAACATACGCACTATAGTAACATGAATCGCCTCCAAAACGACTTAAGAGTGTGCCACTGAAGAAGGTCTTTTGAGACCATCTTGAGAGCTCTTATGATGGCAACATTATAAAATCTTGCGCCTCATATCCATCCACCTTAATTCCATTATGTAACACACACCTGTGCCATAAAACTGTCAAAGAGAGACTCTGCGCCAAGTAATACCTGCTGAACGTGATTTCAACAATTAAATTTAGTGACGAAGTTTTTTATTTATTTTTTTTTCGGTTGGAGACTTTTGTTGTGAGTAGGTGGAAATAAGAAAGTAACAAACTGATTGATGGAATTGAGATGTTATTTTTATTGCCGGTTGATTTAAAGTGAATCTCCTTGATTTTATTGTTAATTTAATTAATTTGATGAAGTTAATTATATACATTGAGATATGAGCAGGTAGATTTACACCTGATTCATTGTCAGTTTTATGATTTATTCATTCAATGTGCAGGTGATCATAGGCATTATCTTGATAATTAAATTTGCATTAATTTATAAGTGTACAATTATTTGTCCTTGATTATAATTAAAACAGATGCTGTGCCTGTGTTTTGTGTGATGAGAATTCTGCTGTACTATATGTACCTAATCTTTAGAGGGCGAGTCTTGATAAGAATTTTTTTTTGAATTTAATACAATCCTCCGCATATGGATTGTGACATTAATAGTTTTTTGATGGTATAGTAAATCTGTGTTTATTATAATACAAGCTCGTGTTTCTACGGGTCTATGATCGAATTGAAGTATTCTGCTGACAGCTGTTTTAATATGAGAATGCTATTCCACTTGATTGTTTAGAGTCTAAGCATGAACGTGCAGAGAACTTGTTAAGAAACAGATTTTTCCCATTTAGCTCCATATTCAATGAGGGATATGAGGAAGTTATATAAAAGAGAAAGAACTGCAATGAAGTCAAGAGCTGATGTAGCTTTCTTGGGTGAAAAAGTACTTCTCGTGATTGCGCTGAATTGGTGAGTGGTGGAAAATGACTTCATATGAGAAAAATGCTCAAAATAGAGCCATGGAAGGAAGAACTCTAAAAATATATGCGAAATGTAGTAACTGGGGTGTATATGACCCAAGTGCAGGAAAATGGGTCTTCCGGCAAATAAAACGTCCCGAGAAAGATTTCTGAATCGGGAAAAAAGTACACCACCCGATAGTACTCTCGGCGAGACCTTTGACTTGATATTCAACATGCGGTATTGGAACAACCCCACTCCTCCTCCGACGGTTCCTATCCCTCACCCTAAAAGTATGCAGAGAAAAATCTTCTAGCTGCTAATAAGGTGAGGCGAACAGTCAAACCCGTTTTCCGATCGGACATAACCCTACCGATTTAGAGCTTATCTAAGGTGCGAAAAATCTAGTACCTCAGTTCGAATAAAAAAGAGGGAAATGCTAAAAACATTTGAGTATGGGAATGAAGCTATTTAAGGCTCCGAGTTTAGGTTTGTGCGTACTCAAACTTCTTTTTAGGGCTCAAGGAATTCGATTTTGTACTAGATTTTCCGAAATGTACTAGATCAATTTTTGAATCTCCCCCAGCTTTCCACGTTAGATAGAAATAAACAAATCTTCAGAGGATCATAATGCATCGTTTAAGACATCCCTTATGTGTGGAGGTGTCGTGCCTAAATTGGGCATTCCCCTTTAAGTTCAACCGATGAAAACAACGTTTTTCCATATAAACCCCCAAAAAAACAAAGGCACACACACACACAGCTATGCTATGGCTCAACTGAAATATTTTCCTTGTAAATTTGTAGCGTTTTGTTTTGACTAAATTTTTGTTATTATAATTAGATTACCTAAAAACCTAAGCTAATGAACCAAGCTTAAAATTACAAGAAGACCATTTCTTGAGTATGACTGATAGGCGTTAGGATACTTTTAAATAAGACCACTTCCATCTTGTCCATATACCTATCTTAGCATCCCTGTATATAAATTTGGACTACTTTGTGGTTCTCATGTATTAGAAACATTCTCTGTTTCATGGCCTTTGGATGTATCACCTAGGGGTTTTTTTTGGATCTGTAGATGCAACCCAAAAAACATCAGGTACGATCTCGGGCTCAATATGAATTTATCAACATAGAGGAACATTGTCATTAAACAATGACAAGTTTTTGTACAAACGTAATCAAATAATTCAAACGTGCTCATTTAGAGGTGATCTGAAACCTCTAAGTGATCTGAGACATCTAAATTTGCACGCTGAATTTAATGTCGTAATTGTTGAAACTACTTCATTCGCTAATTAAGACTGCTGACGTCGGTGTAGAATGGAACATAAGCGCTGAAGCAAACCAGCTTGAATTTTGATTGCCACCCAGAATAGTCCTAAATTATTCGTTAATGAAAATAATAAGTAGCAAAATAATATTTTTTTGGAAACTGCACCTGAACTAGCAGCAATAAGGTATTCGCTTTTTTCTCTCTCTCATTATTGAACATTAGCGACGAAAGAGTTGAAGCAAAGAACTAAGTCTGGCGAACGTGTGCTAAGCAAGACGAAGGTCGTCTCTTCGGTCGGAAAAGAAATCATCATGGTTCAAGATAATCCTCTGTCCAACACATCGGCAGTCGAACTTTCAAAATTAAATTTGGCTTCGAATTTGCTCCTTGCCGCAGCATATATTAGAAATAGAAGCGATAGCTTTGAATAAAGTTCGAATTTACATTTCTTTCAATTTGTTACAATTTGTTGATAATACTCTACCTGCCATTTAATCTACCCGGAAGGTCTACCTACAATTATTTCTACTTTCAAGGACATCTGCAAAAATGCTTGGGTGCACTTTTGACAACACAGATGGGATGTCCATGGATTGCCCAGCGATTTAATACTTAGCTATTATTTCCATTCTAGATTATTCTCCAACATTATTTCGTACATTCACACACACATTCATAATCCTCTTTTCCCTCCACATGTTTTGCTACCTTTTTATAGAATGCTTCACCATGAGCTGTTTTATTTTTATGAAAACTCACTAAGTTGACGTCTTTTTGTTTTTTGTCAAATATCGTCAATACTGTTTTAAATTCCCCTCCTGTGGTCTATATTTCTCCAAGTTTCATCGCTGATCCAATCCTGTTGAATGTTGATTCCTTTTTAGATTAACCGAAGCGATCTGCTGCTGATAATATTGTGGCTAATTCAATCATATTACACACGTAGCCGGTGTTGTCGTTGGAGTACAAGAACTTCATACCACCTGGGCAAATTTGATTTTCTGAATTGTCACTTTTTGTTCTTGTCATTTTCGTAAAAATTGTTTTCTGCCAAATTAGTTGGAGTTGAATCAGTCTAGTCCAAGGAATAGTTCATAGCTGTTATTATTTTAGTAGAAAAATATAGTTAACCTTTAGCTCATTCCCGTCGGAAGAACCAAAGACTTCGACAGTTATCGCAACTATACGAGTACGTTACCAGTCGCCGCGAGAAAGTACATAGTTATGTCGAAACTTTAATCAGTACCTTAATTGCGCACCTCTCTGTAGATTTTCGTGAGTCATTATCGAGAAATTATAAAGCTTTTCGTGACATATAAAGGCTCAGAAAGATTTGTTACCAGGGGAAGCAAGATGAAAATTTTCAAGCCCAAAATGAGTATAGAGTGAAATATTAAGGGTTTCCGAAAGCTTATCTAAATAAAGTGGCTTGATGGTGATTGCTGAGGACGAAGAGGAAAGATAGTTACATTAGATCAGTTTATTTTAGTATGAGCATTGGTTTGTGACCGAGTAAAACCTGAAATGAATCTGATTATGTTCGAGGCTAAATATGTGACTCAGGCGATTTGTGGGAAATTTCCCGAAACCAATTTCCCTAAAATAGTTTCCCCAAAAACCATTTCCCTAATGAAGATTTTCCCAAAAACGAGCAATTTCCTTAATTTTGGAAAAAAATGTTACTAAATTGTCTTGTTTTAATTTAGCATCTTTTTCTCATTAACTTTGCGATAAGCCTAGTATACGAGAATTTTTGATTTTATACCTACGAGAAAATACGTCGGAAAATCTCGTGGCACATTGGTTTGGTGTGCCGGGGCATACAGGTTGAGAAACTCTTATCTTCTTATCTAGGGTATCATAAGAATTGGTCTTACCCGTTCACTTACAGTCCGCCTGCAGGCCGTGGACTGAAGGCTAGATATCTACCGGCTGATTTCCACCATACACTTACAGGCCGCCTGCATATCCTGGCCTTCAGTCCAACGAAACTGATAAATAACTGATAGTGTGTGTTGCTTTATCGTCGTCCGCGGCCGTCATCTGGAACTTTTGTTCCGTAAATATTTTAGCCGCAATCCAGGATACAAAAATTTAAAAAATGGCCAAAAAGGAGGATTTTATTACTGACTTTATTAATATTTCGTAAAAATAAGTCGTTATGGCAAATCAAATTAAAATCCAGTAATAATCCATTTTCAAAACATTATCAATGCATTGACATGTCTCCGGTAGAATGGTTCCCAAAGTTTACATCGTTGAGAATTTTAAATCTTCGAAGCTACGTCCAGTGCCTAGAAATTTCAAGGTTGCGATAAGTCTCTTCTGCAGTTATAGCACGTCTTAATCTGATATTATTTTTATATCTTGGTTGAAATCTTGGGTGTTCTACGTTTGTCATTCCGTTTGCAACGCGTAGAGATAATTCTGCTAGAACAAAATCGATTGAACACCCACACATAATATGAAAAGTAATTTTGATTTTTGCATATCCGTCCGTCCGTCCGTCTGTTAATTTGTGCACAAAATAACTCCAGAACACGTGTACTTAGAGAGCTGAAATTTTACACATTGGCTTTAAAAAAAAAAAGTAAATTTAAGTTCGAAAATGGGGGGTTGCCATACAAAAATTTCGTTTTTCACTATATTTTTGGTCACTTCCTAATGACGCGTCAACATAGAGAGCTGAAACTTAATACACGGCCTTTTATAAAAATAGTAAATAAAAAGTTGCAAAAATTAGCAACCTCATCTTGGTGTTGCATATAAAAATTTAGGGTTTTTACGTATACTCTGACACGGTCACTCCTAGACGTTTTTGTAGTAGGTACTGAAAATATCTTCAGAATAGGAAATTCTATGGAATATGTTATAATAATTTTTACTGTCCGATGAACCGTTCTAGAAATATATCCGTAAAAACACTTCAAAATCAAATCTGCACAGATGGGTGACCCCCCATACGAAATTACATACGGGCGGCCATTTATCTAGGGTATTGGTCTTAAACCAAGTCTAGCTTTCTTTACTTGTTTTTAATAGAAGGTTTTAACTAATTTCAGTAAAATTTGAATGCACCGGTCATCCATACGAACATAATTCCTTAAATCATCCGTGTTACTTTTTCTTAACCTTTTCTTATGCGAATATTTCTCGCATTCTAGGAGCTAATTTTTCACCCAAAATCTTTTTTAATTTTTGTCGGTTTTTTGTTTAATAAAAACAATATAATATACAAAAAGCACAACTCCTTTTTCTTTGCAACAGCTATTTTATCGCTTTGAAATATGTATGAAGTTGGACTGTCAGGCGAACTGATAGTGTGTGACGAAATTGCAGTTGGCCTGACAGGTATGGACTAGAGCTGAAAATTGGATGCGGATTTGCTAATATCCGGATATCCGGATACCTGGATCTGCGAACTATCCGATTCCTGAGATCCGGATCCGGACTAAGCAAAAAAGCTTCGAAATTTTGTTGTTTCATTGAGAAAATGAGAATATCATGAAATTTATATTTTCCCAATGAAACAATGCAATCTGAGGGAAATTTTGACCTTTTTTTGCTTAGTCTGTATCCGGATAGTTTGGATCCGAATCCAGATAGTTTGGATCCGGATCCGGATAGTTGGGATCCGAATAATAGGATCCGGTTTATCCGGATACCCGGATTTGAGGAATTGGATCCTAATTATCTTGGATAATCCGGATAGTAAATTATCCGGATATTTTCAGCTCTCTAGTATGGACTGTCAGTTAAACTGAATAATGTGTGGCCTATGTACATCAGTTCTCATCTGCAGTCCAGATCTAACAGTCCACGGCCTGCAGGCGGACTGTAGATGAATGGGTACTATTAGACCAATTCTAGCTTTTTTACTTGTTATTACAATAAAGTGGTTAAGGTTAACATAACTTGTGGAAACTCCTCTCTAATTTGACACCTATGTGCTTTTATAGATAGCTCTTAACCTATTCTCAAAGTTAATTTGTTCCCTTAGTCACTAAAAAGACGTAATTAAAAAAATATACCTATATCGTCTAATTTCGGTGAATAGATTATGAGCTAATAACTGTTTACTGGATACAGTTAGCACATACATAGGTGCACTAGGTCAAATTAAAGAGGAGATTCCACAGTTTACAGTTTTTATAAAAAAAAAGTAATGTTAACCAGGTACGAAAATCCGAAATTTTAGTGTAGACCACCAAACCTCTGAGAGGAAAGAAGTATTGGGAAGTCGTTGGAAATTTTGTGAAAAATTGCCATATTTTCTTAATCTCCGTGTAACTCCGGAACGGTTGATATGCCCCCACCCCCTTCCTTACTATACAATTTTTTGCTTTTCTAGGTGAGTACTATCACAACCACACTATGTAGGATTGATTGAAAAAATTAGAAAATCACATTTTTTACCTCACACGTATTGGTATGCAAAATAAAAAAAAAATATAATGTTCGCTCGAAAAAATCTCAAAAATTGCGATTATTTTAAGCCGTAACTATGTGTTGGTCCACCCTTGTGTTAATATTATTCAGCATCTTAAAATTCGATACTTAATTGTACTCCCTAATTTGAAATTCGAAAATTTAGGGAAATTAAGGCAAATTCTCATTTGAAAAATCCTTAAAAGCTTTTGAGGAAACTATTTTAGAGGAATCTCCGGATACTGCATCGAACAGATAGGTATTCTGATGCATCAATATTGTTTCTGATTGTTATGCTCGAGTGTTGGGAACTTTTCAATCTCGAAAATCTACATATTGCCCAAATTTTGCCCACATTTCCCACAGTTCGAAAGCTGAAATTACCACGAAATTCCCACCATATACCTACCTATATTACTTATTAATTTAAATTTAAATAAAAAATTATACATTTTAATTGTACCTACCACTGTTAAAATGTGCATCCGTCCCCAAATCCATAAAAGTCTTCTAAGAATTTCTAAAAATCCAACGGACCAACTCAGACCTTTTAGTATAAAACTCTTCTAGGAAAATTTTGGTGATGAATTTTCCCACAAATTGTTCTACTGTAAAAATGTGCATGACTCTATAAACAGAAGATCTCGCACCAAACTATACGTCCCCAAATCCATAAAAGTCTTCTAAGAATTTCTAAAAATCTAAAAATCTAAAACTCTTCTAAGAAAATTTTGGTGATGAATTTTCCCACAAATTGTTCAACTGTAAAAAAAAGCAGATCTCGTACCAAACTGTATACGTCAACAAATCCATAAAACTCTTCTAAGAATTTCTAAAAATCCAACGGACCAACTCAGACCTTTTTAGTATAAAACTCTTCTAGGAAAATTTTGGTGATGAATTTTCTCACAAATTGTTCTACTGTAAAAATATTTTCCCTTTTTCCCACAGTGATGATTTTGAGGGCAGAAATTCCCACAAAATGGGATTTTTCCCACAAGTTCCCAACCTCGTGGTAGCACTAGATTTGGGAGCAGAATGCGAAATTTTTCACTTGTGAGCGGCTTATGAAGGGTTGTCAGATTGGGCGATTTCTCGGCAATTGGGCTACTTCGATTCTAACTAAACTTTGTGACAGAAAATTTGGGTGAGTCGCCAACATTTTTTGATAGTTTGCTTTATTTTCGTCTTAAAGCCAAACCACACGTAGTAAGTACGAAGCACGAGCATCTTGCTACACCTACGCCCAGACGTGTCAACACAATAATTTTACTCAGCAGTAGTTCCTTATATGATTACCGAATTTTTAATGTATGTATGTGTTAATTCAAGTTACAGTTTTATTTATTTATTTATTTATTTATTAAGAATTTCATCAAAGATCTGATTACTGAGTTTACAACAGTATAAGAGTATACATAACAATGTAATGACAGAAGGTATACATAACAAAATAATAAAAAGAAAAGTAACTCTAACTAAGCTGATCTTTTATTTGACGTTTTGAGAGATGAAAGTCAATGCAATCAAACTGACGGTTAAAGAGACGAGACATTGATGAAATCGGCTCGTGCATGCCATAGTTTGTGCTATGCTGGGGAACATCGAAGAAGTCGTAGTTCCTCAAGGAGCGCACAGGAACAGATATATTAAAAGTATTTAAGAGCTCAGGGGAATTTATCGCTCCCTGTATACACTGAAACGCAAAAACAACTCTGGAAGTTTTTCGCCTATTCTCGAGAGAATCCAAAGGAAAGAGTTTAAGCCTGTCGACATATGGAGGTAGAATAATAGGGTTATCCCAGTGAAGCCCACACAGGGCAAAACGAACGAATCTCCGCTGTACTGCCTCGATGCGATTTATGTGTACAGCATAGAAGGGAGACCAGATCGGACTGGCATACTCCAAAATAGGTCTAACGAATGTGCAGTAAAGGACCTTCGTTATGAATGGATCATTAAACTCCTTTGACCATCTCTTTACAAACCCCAGATTAGCATTAGCCCTGGCAACGATTGTGTCAATATGATCCTCGAAAGAAAGACGAGTATTAAGGAAGACACCCAAATCTTTGGTTTTGTCAAGTTTAGCTAATAAGCATCCATCTAAAGTATAACCAAAGTCGAGAGGCCTCCTTTTACGAGAAAAGGACATAGCGGTGCATTTGCTGATATTGAGAGGAAGACAGTTAATAGCACACCATTTATGAAAGGTGTCTAAGTCGTGGTTTAAAATTCCACACTCGTTTTCATTAGAAACAATGCGGAAGATTTTGGCATCGTCAGCATAGCAAAGTATTCTTGAATTGGCCAAAATCAGAGAAACATCATTAATGTAAATTATAAAAAGAAGTGGTCCAAGATGGCTACCTTGAGGAACGCCAGAAGTGTTATCTATTTCATCAGAAAGAGCTGCGCGAAATATAACTCGCTGCGTGCGATCAGATAAATAAGAACGAAGCCAATTGACAAAGACAGAAGGAAAACCAAGAACAGTCAAATTGTGAATTAAGATTTTGTGATTGATTCGGTCGAAAGCTTTACTAAAATCCGTGAAAATACAATCGACTTGCTTTCCGCTTTCAATAGCAGAAATACAGAAATTAGTAAACTCTAATAAATTAGTCGTAGTAGATTTACCTTTCATAAAGCCACGCTGAAAAGGCAGGAAAGGCTTGCTGTGGAAATACATAACATCACAAACCAGAGCTTCAAATATCTTACCAATACAACTTAAATTAGCGACAGGTCTGTAGTTAGAAATGTCGCACTTGTTACCCTTCTTGTGCAAAGGAATAATCAAAGAAAGCTTCCACTGTTTTGGAAACACACCACAGGTTAAAGATAAATTAAATAAATAACACAAAATAGAAACGATGGACGTAGCACAATGTTTTATGAGCATAGAAGGCACGCCATCTGGACCAGTAGAAAAACTATCAGCTATGCTTGAAATGTACTTGAAGACAGACGCTTCATCGAACAACAGGTCCGTAGGTTGAAGAGAAGTCGTCGGAAGCTTCGTCAAATGGATAAAATCGTTATAACTAATATCACAGTGGTTATCACAGAAGGCAGTCTTAAAAAAGTCAGCGAAGAGATTGGCAGTTGCCAAGGAATCAACACTGTCTATGTTTCCGAGTCGCAACGATGAAGGGTATCCATCACAGTTGCGCTTAGAGTTCACAAACTTCCAAAACTGTTTAGGCTCAGTACGCAAGGACGACCTCATTCTATATACATATTCGTTGTATGATTCAGTTAAACACGAAGTATACTGACCTCGCAAATTAGAATAAGTTACGTAATCAGCATCACTCCCTGAGGAACAGAACCGTCTCCAAGCCTTATTTTTCAAATTTTTAAGATGCTTCAAAGAGCCATTGAACCACGGTTGACAATTCGAAGTACGATTCGAACTAACAAGTGGCACACAGTGAGTAAAACAAAGAAATAGTATGTCATAAAACGAGTTCACAGCTTTATCAATGTCACGTTCACCCAGAACACTTGTCCAGTTACAAGCGGATAGCCATTCATTCATTTTATTAAAATCAGCTTTTTTAAAGTTATAACAATACTCATAGTTACTAGAAGCATTAGATGATGAAGTAACAGGATCCAAAAAAAAACTATATGTAGTGCTGGATGATGACATGTTTCAGGAACCAAAGGAGTTAAACAACGCTTGACGAGAGTTCCATTGGAATCGGAAGAAAATACCAGGTCAAGAGATCTTCCAGAGTCATTAGTCACGCCGCTAGACTGCATTAGGCCTGCAGAAATAATGTTGTCAATAAAAGAAATAGCATGTTGCGTAGTTGCCGAAAAAGAAGGTAGCAAGCCCTCATCATCCTGCGAGTGTAGCCATTCAACAGTAGGCAAATTAAAATCACCAAAAAGCAGCAATTCATCTGCAGGTAGCAAAAGTTCAGTAAGCCTATCGATACAAGAAGCCAGCAAGGTAAATATCTCAGCTGATGGGCATGGAGGGATATAAACTGTAGCAATATATACATTTTTGTGTGAAAGCCTGAGAGCCACACAGATAAACTCCAGATCGCCGGACTCAACAAAGTCGATCAACATGCATGGAAGGTCGCAACGAACGGCGCAAAGCACTCCACCTCCAACAGGAGCATCCAGAGACAGACGATGGCGGTCACGGCGAAATACCAAGAACTCGGAACCAAAAAGCTCTCCATCTGCAATCTTTCCACAGAGCCAAGTCTCGGTCAAGCAGACCACGTCGAAACAGGAATTAGTCGAACTTGTAAAAAGCCGAGTCGTCTTGGAGCGAAGACCAGTTACATTGGCATAGTAGACGGAAATTTCGCTAACAAGTTTTTGCCACAATAGAAGATCCAGAACGTCTCCTTGGAATAAATTCATGAACGATGGAATTGCACGGCCACGAGAGGACCGCCTTAAACAGATTTTCCGGAACTAAAATCCTAAAGGACGCAGAAAATGAGCGTTTCTCATGATCATGTCGAGCAGATATTTTCTTAGAGGAAATCAAAGAGCTCGGAGTGCCGACACGTGAAGAAATGTGTTTAACAATCTCCTCTTCGGTAGTGTCTGGATGCACTCTAGATACGAAAACACATTTAGGAAGCCTGATATAAATAATAACTGTATAAAAAATTCACAGCACGTGATGAGAATGGAATCATCATCATCCCTCAAATCGCACATAAACTGACCAGCCGTCCGATAAGAAATTTCAAAATGGCCGAAACTATTCGATTGCAGTAGTATTCGTAAGCTGCTCGTGCTGCAGCTTAAAAACGTTTAGCACGAAATTTTCCACCCCGAATGCTTCTCATCCACGAAAAGTGTAGCATGCTAGCAGCGTGTGGGCTCTATCTTATGATTACTTCTGCCGCATTCTTACCTCTTATTCACATATGGATCGTACTACCTGTTTTTTGATGGTTTTGAAATGTTCATATGTTTTTTTAGAAAATGAAATGCAGTAACTTTCAAAGTTTTTAACAATATATTATAGAGTGCCACATAAATGGCATAGCCGATAAATTTGGCTACTTTCAATTGAAATTGGGTGACTTTGGACTACCTTTTTAGAGAAATATGGCGATATACATATGTACCTATAAGTTTTCTGGAAACCCTGCTTATGATCCAACTTGTTCAAGAGCAAGAACTAAGAACCATTTTGTTTCTAAGTCCAATCGGTGCAATTTTACTTACAAAGACCTTTTCGAGAGGCTCTCACGAGCCAGCATTTCTGTACTCTATATAGGAGAAAGTAAATTTCGACCATTATCTTCAATATTTAGGAATATGCAAATGACATTTGTCTACTTTTCTAAAAAGGTGTTCGTCAGTTAGACAGAGCAACTTTAAACATTGTTTTGTATATAATTTATCTGACACTTTGATAGACTTAAAAAAAAAGAAAAAATTGAAATATACCGAGTCATTTGCATACTTAAAAGATAAATAAAATGCTCATAAGTTGAGTCGTTACACAGGTGTTTAATGGCAACTTAATGAATTTCCGGGATTTACGCATTTTCTGCAATATTATTCATAAATAAAATATTTAATAATTTACTATACCTACTTTCATATCTAAATTCATAAAGATGTGAAGTGAATATAAGTCAAAACTCAAAAGCTAATAGCTATGAACACTCGTCCTCTACTGTAAGCGAAGAGTTTCAATGGCGCTCATGTTTATCTGTCTTTTCTATCTATCCATAGTAATAATAATAATGAGTCACAGATCAAACAAATTTTGCAAATAATAATTTCCGATGTCAATATTTTCGCGCCTTTTTTTGAATTCGACGTAGGTATATACAAATAGTAAAAAGCCTCAAGGGAGGCAATTATTAAAATAGCTGCGCGCGCATAATGTCCGGAAACATCGACATCCCGACATTCAACCGAAACAAGTGAATATAAAATATAAATTTGAATAAATTAAATATGACAAGCTCTCTACACATATGGGGAAGTAAGTGATTAACCAAACGTATGACAGCCATTGACGCCAGAAATTACCGAATATCCACATCTACATAAATAAGATAAACGCCGAAGAGTAATGTTCGAAAGTAGACAGTAACAGGAGTTTTGGTATAATGAGAATTGCAGAAGTGTTTAAAAAAACAAAAAAAATCTTAGTTTTTTTTTTCTTTTCTTTTAACCGACGAGGAAAGTGCATTCTTGTGACATTCTTTTCTGTAAAGTATGATTATCATAATAAACTACTTCCCTTTAAGAGGTCAAATTTCTCCCATTCTCGTTATCTCTCTAATATGAGTGAAAATATGAATTCCGTAAATGATTGAAACCGAGTCTATAGGTACAATGCGCATACATTCTTCTTATCATAAAATAAAGAATTTATTCGAATTTTTATCCAAACTACTTTCTGCATTTCCTTTCGTTGAAAAATATCCACTGAAAGCGATTAAGAGGTTCATTGAACAATCATTTCTGTTTTTAAGAACAGGCCCGACCAGTTGCGCACGCATTGGACATGTTTGCTTGATGCAATTCTGCAAGTTTTTACAACAAGAACCATGCTCGCAGAGTTACTGTTAACATGGATTATAACTATGAAGGTGCGTGTATATACGTAATTTACGTAGATATACATATATGTAGGTATTATATAAGGTATATAGATTTGGTACGCAGCACTATAGGTACTTTGTAGAAAGAAGGAGGACATTCTTTATTTCAAACATGATTTTGTTCTTTGTCGAAATTTATTTTGTAATATACATTTTGAACCTTCAAGGAGTTTGTGGTGGTTAAACATGAAGTTTCTCTATACATACATATGTATATGTGTGAAACCTATTCATTTCACCTCCATATTAGATATTCAGAGATCGCTGTTGAGTGTCATTATTAGTCTTGTGGGCGTTTTCCGACAAATGGAGAAAAAAAATCTTCCAAATTGAATTTTTCTATGCCATAGCGAGTCTGTTCAGAGCAACACGCTATAGTGACTATGGTCACTTTTTGCGTTCAGAGCAGCCAAAAAGTAACTTTTTTCCCCTCGCTTTTGACAGAAAAATGTGTTCAGAGCGGACGCTATAGTCACTATTGAAGTCACTTTTCTTGATAGCACTCGGGACTGCTATCAAAATAGTCACTTTCATGTTTGAATGTGTGAATTGTCAAAGAGCATGTAAAATTGAAAGTAAACAAAACTAAAATGGACGAAAAGAAGAAAATTATTTCATTGTTGTTTAGCATAAATGAGGAGTTTAAAAATCGTTTAAATATTGCCGGAGCTACTGTTTTAAATACCGTAAATAAAATCGAATTTATTTTCTTTTTATGAAGACATACCTATTAATATTTAATAATATGACAGCGCTTTTATGAGGATTCCGATGGAGATGAAGAAATGGAAGAAAAAATATTATGCTTAAAGAGTAGAATTAAGGACATTCCGATGAACAGATCTAAGTAGATACTACATAGAAAGAGTGGTAAATAAACTTACGGCTTCTGAGTTTCAACAGAATTTTAGAATGAATATAGAGGCGTATGAAGTTTTGCTGAAATTAATCACCACGGCTTATAGGAAAATGTACCCAAATCTTGTATATTATCTATCGACAAGTAGCTTTTGTCTATTATATGGACTTTAGCGAATCAAGAAGCATTTCTGTAAAATAAATAAATAATAATTAGAACTACGAGGGAACTGCAGAATGTCATAGAGTACGCGATGACATGAACTTTGGGATATGACGCGTGGAAGAATTGATTAGAATTTAATTGTTAATAACTCTTTAAATTCAAAGTAAAATTTTATTATCACACACAACGATTTCAGTATTTTATTTTTAAATTACAGATTAATTGCACAGCTTATAATTGCTTTTTTACTGCCAGCAATTTCTCCATCATCTCTTTGTGGATATCGTTTCCACGTTCGACAGCTTCCTCTATTGCCTCTATTGCCTCTATTAGCTCTCCAACAATTTGGACTCTTCCTATAAAATATTTTACATAAAAATACTGAAAAGAATTTATTTATTATATATATTAATTACCTGATGACATTCCACTAAACAAATATATTTGCCCATTATTTTCGACAGCTAAAATACTTTCTTTCTCCGTTTTAGGTTACGTATTTCCACTAAAATGTCAAACACATTAGAAATTAGAAATAAATAAATAAAACTAAAATGGATGTAAAGAAGAAAATTATTTTATTACGGTTTATAGTTTTAATTTATTAAAGTTCAAATTTACCAATTTAAGGGAGAAAAAAAACTGAGTTGGTTTTCTTACCGTATATACATATACGTACACATACATATGAATATTTTCTTTCAAGACGCTTTTTTCGCTATTTCTCGTTCAGAGCAACCAAGTTGCTTTTTACGCTATTGTCAAATTCACAGAGTCACTTCAAAACGCTTTCGAAGTCACTATAGCGTGTTGCTCTGAACAGACTCGCTATAGTGACTTCGAAAGCGTTTTGAACTAACGCTGTGAGTGATTGACGATAGCGTACAAAGCAACTTGGTTGCCCTGAACAAGAAAAAGCGAAAAAAGACTTTTAAAACACCGAAGAGATTTAAAATATTATGAATACTTTTTTATTTTATAAAATATGTAATTACATTGCACGATGTTTTTATAATTTTGAAATTCGACACTACAGAAATGTTTTTTAATTTTATTCTAAAAAGCAATTTCAAAGGCAAATATAACTGTCGGCATTACATAATTTCTTATCATAAAAATAAATTTGTCTAATTAGACTTCATTTTGAAAAAATAATTAAATATTTACCGTTTCCAAATTTTTTCATATATTATATATAAAAATTGCTAATGAACTTTGACGTCTTTTTAATTCTGTAAAAATTTCAAATTTCAATAAGGTATTACTATTGTCACACAATAAGCGAAAGTTCTAGACCCATAAATAAACTAGCACTGTAACTGTAATTACGACCCAGATTCCTTTGGTTGTATTACAGAAATATCTTTACCTAAGAATTATAACGTTATTAGAACGTTCTATTTCTCAAAGCACATCTGAATAACATCATATCTGGGGACTGTAAATGTTATGGACTTTTTGAAAATTTTTTTGAAATGATAGTTAACCTTTTAATAGGGAAAGGATTAGGGGATATGAAGAGAGTGACGGAGGTGCCGATGTATGTCGCTCTTAAACTTCTGCAGATTGTATGCCGGAGGAAAAACAGAAGATGGTAACTGTTCCACATTTGCACTATTCGGGATAAAAAAGCATCACGGAATTTTACTGTACGGCCGAAAGTAATTTGCAGGGTAAAAGGATGTGCGCGGTTTGCAGCGCGAGTATTGCGTGCAGGAATTAGTCTACAAGGGATCAAAATAGATATTTCATCAGAACATTGACCATATGCATGTAACGATAAAGGGGCGAAAAGCATCCAACATTGCGGCGGTGCTCGAGTGAGTCGATATGACAAGTTATTGCCAAATCGCTAAGGAGCTTGAAGGCTCTCTTTTGAACAATATCCAATGAAGCTAAGGCTGTGCGACCAGCCCCAGCCCATATATGGGAATTGTTTCCATTCTTCGTCTATTGTTGTAAGACTTGTAGAGGAGCGCTAGA
Organism: Dioctria linearis; assembly: GCA_963930735.1. NCBI lineage: Eukaryota > Metazoa > Arthropoda > Insecta > Diptera > Asilidae > Dioctria > Dioctria linearis. The sequence continues at coordinate 195,482,317 of OZ005743.1, read as the reverse complement.
TTTGACGGGCTGAAATATTTCTTATACCTTTTCAGAAATCCAAGACATTTTGATGTTTCTTTGGCAACAGAGAAGATGTGATCTGTCCAGTTTAACTTACTGGAAATATTAATGCCAAGAATGCTTAGTAACGGTGAATCAGAAATTAATGCTTCATCAAAAGAAATGGGGGTTATTAAGTTATGATCTTGTTTTCTCCCCTCACATATAATTCTTTCTGTCAAAGAGTGACAATGATAGCCTCCTCAAGCTTTTGGGCCATCTAGTGAAATATTGTGCTCAATTTACCAGCTTTTTACATATGCGGTTGTATAGTACAGATAGAAGACATTTAACTGTTATACCTTTTTTGTCTCTCTTTCTTCCCTACCATTGGGCTCATAGGATATTCATATATCCTCTCCACCTGACTTTTCTGGGTAAGTTCATACTTGAAGCTCAGCTTAATTGGAATTCTAGGTGATTAACCTGCACTATACCTATCCCATCTGTCGCTTAGTGTATTCGTTATGGGAGAGGAAAAACTATAACAGTCAGGAAAGTATGAAAGGTTGGCAGAAATGAGTTGAGTAATTGCAAAATATATGTATATAGGGCCAACGACACCTACAGACTAAAATTGGAAACATTAATAATAAATAAAATAAAATAAATCACATGCGAATTCACAGCCTTCCCTAAAATTTAATTGTACGTTAGCAATAGAAATAATTTAACAAACATAAAATGAAGAACACAATAACTTAACAAACATAAATTAAATAAATGAAAAATTTGCAAAGTAACAAAAATAATTTAACAAATAAAACTAATTTATAAAACATGCAAAACTAAAATATCTAACAAAACTTAACGAATTATAACAAGGCAAAATGCATAATGCGAACTCCGCTTAAATACTGGCCGACAAATACTGGCAGCGCCACTGAACCAAAAACAGACAGGAGACAAAAACAACAGCGCCACGGTCGGGTGACGGACGTCAACGACGAGAAGAATTTTTTGCCTCTCTTGGGTTTTTCTTCTTGACGGGTGAGGAACGAAAAGTTGGCACGTGGATACAAAAAGGGAATCATCAGTCTTCATCTCAAAAGTTGCATCGCCTATTGTTCTGTGACCTGAAAAATATCAGCCAAACGAGCATTACGAGATTCCGGGACATCAATTTTCAGCCTTTCAAAAGCAGAAGGAGAAGATTCCGTCATATCAATCAAAGGACTTGCATCTGCTCTGGATCTTGCTGGAACTCCCAGGAATACCTGAAGGGAATCGCACACAACATGAGAAGTAATAATTACCTAACAAAAAAGAAAAAAAATATATAAAATACTAAACTAACTTAGCTATTCCTACGAAAAAACATTTATTACTAACTACTTCTTTTAACCATTCTGGAAGCAGGGCGGCCGCATAGGTGTTGAATTAATTATTTGTAATTTATTGTAAGAGCTTGAATTCGCAACTGAATCTTATTATAACACATAATTTAATTTCCTTGGGTGTTTCCTTAATTTTGAATTTTTGGTGGATAACACTACAGCTCTTGCGATAGGAAGACTATATGCCTGTATGACTTAGCTAAGGTGGATTCAGTTTACCCTGGTTATAGATATGGAATGTCATTCTAATACAGCCATCCTCGTCAAACTTGCTCCGAAACATGTCCCGGGAAGATGGATGTGGAGCCGCCATTTTGTTTTTTTTTCGCTGTCAAAAATTTATCAATAAAGTTCAATGTATGCCCGATAATACCCTTAAAAGGTTTTTTTTCAAACACCTTTAATTTTGCGAGAAAAAAATTCGTGAAAAAAACCTTATTTTTTTAGGCGTTACAGAGGCGTTACCCCTTAAAGTCCATACGTCCACGTGGTTTGGAAGTTAGAATTCAACTGTTAGCAGCTGGATGCAAGTGAACACTAAATATAAAGATACAAATTTGAAAAATCCTCTTGTAGGCATATTCTTGAATAGTTAAACTTTGAAAATATGAAAACAAAAAAAAAATCGATTTTTTCGAATTTCTAGACTAGAATACCCCCTTAATACATTTAAAAGTTGGGCATGTGTTTTATAAGGCAATCTCTTCCCATTTCTGCCTATAAACTTCTATCGTCGCGCTATCGTATAGGTCGGTACCCGCAATGTTTGTTTGAAGAGATAACACAATCACAACACAAATTTTGCCTCTCCGAAAAAATGTAAAACACATTTTGGCAATGTAAACACATATTAAAACTATTTCAGCGACACAAAATCAGCACAGAAGACCTTGTTTGCTATCGCGGTGGTAATTAATGAATAAAATTTTTAAACAGCTGTCACAACAACAAATCGATTGATAGAGCACACCGGTCGTCTGCAATCTGCTTACGCTGCACTTTGCAGCATCATCACCACCACCACCACTATCAAAAATAATTATGTTGCCGTGTCGTCTACAAGACCGTACAATAAATGAATTGGATTTCAAAACGTCTGAACAATCGTCTAACTTTATACTCATGGTCGATAGCTGCGGTGTGGTGCTTTAAATCTTTTTTAACTTTGAAACTTTCGCTTTTGTCATAGATATTCGATAAGTTCTTCGCAAACTCGAAACATAACGAATTTATATTATTAGCTCAGTTTTTATAGTTGATAACTAACAACAAGTTTACCTGCAGACTATTTACCTTAATTTTTCTTCAAATTTCAGATTAAAAGATTCAGCACGACGGGAAATGGTACACAGACGACTGATGCAGTACATGATATAATCGAAAGTTCAGTAGATCATAGCCGGCGTACTTAGTGATGTGTGAGCGAGCGAGCGAGCGGTGGGAATCATGGAAAACTTGTAGTAATAATGGCAGTAATACCACGCGGTCCACACCATCACAACTCAATTAAAGACAGCAGGCATTAGAAGCAGAAAAATATATAATACCTAGAAAAAACAGATTTTTTTTTTACAACACAATGAAGGCGCCAATGGAGGAAAACTCTGCAACTACCAACAATGCTAACAGCTCTAGTTGTTCATTCATCAAAACCTCGCTGTCAATGACTTCACTGCCCCCCGATGAGCCCCAAGACACTACTGAAGTTATTAAGGCCAAACTGAGGATGGAGAGACCATATAACAGTCTGAAGGTGAGTGAATTGAATACAGGGGTGTTTCATGGAAGACTAGGTAAAAAAAAAAGATTTTTCTCTTGTTTGCTTTGAACTATGAGATTGAATTGAATGTGGAAGGAAATTTGGTGGTATCATGGGCGATTTCAATTTTCGTTTACGGAAAATTCTAGCTCATATCTTTTTAAATTGTTATTTAAGTTTTGCTATAGATATAATAACGGGTCTTTCAAATTGAGTTTTCAAAAGTAAATAATTAAAAGACATAGAATTTGAATTGAAACTGAAAAAGTTTTTATTTATTTTTGAATTACAAAGTTTACCATTTATAATCTAAAAATAATATCTCCCATGTGACCTCCTCTTGCGTCTCTACAGTACCTAATTCTTTTATCAAAATTTTCAATCACATTCTGGCATAGTTGCGGCTCTATCTCATCAATAACTCGAATAATTTCAGCTTTCAATGCTTCAACGTTTCGAGAATTATCCTTGTAGACCTGTGTTTTCACATGGCCCCAGAGAAAGAAGTCTAACGGTGTCATATCACAGGATCTTGAAGGACAATTCACGTCACCGAATCTGGAAATAACACGGTCTGGAAACTTTGTATGCAGTAATTGCAAAGTTTCTCTGGCTGTATGACACGTAGCCCCACCTTGTTGAAACCACATGTCTTCAGTATCAATACTTTTCAGTTTTGGCCATAAAAAATGTTTGATCATGTCGCGATATCTCGTACCGTTAACGGTTATGGCTCTTCCAGCATCATTTTCAAAAAAGTACGGACCAATTCACACCACCAGACCACAATGTACACCAAACAGCGACTCTTTGTGGATGCGTTTGCCTCTCTTGGATCCCGCGAGGATTTTCCTCTCCCCAAATACGGCAGTTTTGTTTATTGACGTAGCCACCGATCTCGAAATGTGCTTCGTCCGAAAAGATGATTTTTTTTTTTAAAAAATCGTCGTTTTGTTCCAATCTCCAATTGGCAAAGTCCCAACTCATGGAATAATCTTGTGGCAGCAATTCTTGTGTCAATTAAACTTTTTAGGCCTCCTACCCTAAACTCAGAAAGTCCCAATTGTTGTGAATGGAGGGAAATTGTTGTGTTTGGGTCAGCTGTAACACTATCACTCACAGCACCAATATTTAATTCTGAACGATCGGCACCGAGCATGCTGACGTCTTTCTCGATCTTGTATTGCACCAGTTTCTTGAAATTTCCGCACAATATTATCAATTTGTTGCTCAGTTGGATGATTGTGTCGACCATAAATATCGTGCAATTTGCGAAATACATTTCTTACAGAACGACCATTTTCATAAAATAATTCAATAATCTCAATACGTTCTTGTAACGTATAGGACTCCATTTTTATAAATGGCAAATCTTTAGCTGTCAAAATGACATATAATATGGGTGCGTTCGATGTTTGAGGTGTGTTACATAGGCGTGTACTTTTGAAAACTCAATTTGAAAGACCCTGTAGAAATGAATGAATTTAAGGAAATTGAGAATAGAGAGGTCCCTAGCCTATATTATAGCACAGGCTTTTCTTGTCAGCACAACCCAGGAGACCTATCAGTCATAACGTTTTTGGATGGGCGTATTTCTTTTATCAGGCAGGAATGAGAATTAGAATTATTGGCATTGATGTGACATTTCCGAAGGATTTAGTAGAATGAGTTATAAAAAAGAAATACTTTGGAACGATTGTTACAAGTGTAATACCCTCTAGACAGACTGTCTCCATAATGACTTAATTTTTAATTAAACGGAGTCAAATGTGTGCAGTGTGTCACACAAATGAAGTCAATCAAGGACCCATTTACAACATTTCGCTTCATTTTCAAATGGAGCAAATTTTACTCCATTTAGTGAAATTGCAGTAAGGGTGCCACCTACCGTCATTAAAATGAGCTGAATTAAATGGAAAGTGGAATGTTTTTCCAACAAAGTCAGCAGTGACAACCATCAGCTGATCATAAATGAAATTTCTTTGCAACTTTTCTTTGCTTTTTGGGCTCTTTTAAACAAAATAAATTGTCAATGACATTCCACATGAAATAATTTTCGTTCACTGTCTGTCACCTCTTCATTTCTTTGAAATGACTGGATTTCAAATTAAGTCATTATGGAGACAGTCTGTCTAAGGTATAGACATTTTAATAGAAGAATATCTAATTTGAATAAATAATAAGACAAAAATATAAAATTTTCAATTTGTTGTCTACATCAAACTCGTGAATTATACCGTCCACAAGGATGTAAATCATTTCTTATACAGGGTTTTCCAATAAGACGTGTTATTTTGATATTCAAAGAAAAATGCCATTTTTTGAGATAAATGATCGGATTTTTATTTCATTATAAAAAGGAATGTATGCCATTAATAATGGAAAATAACATCAGCCAAGTGACCACCACGACCACGCCTACAGGACCATATCCTTTTCATGAAATTTTCCATAATCAAATCGCAAAGTGGCTGCCCTATGTCCTCGATAGCCTCAAGAATTCCATCTTTGAAGTCTTGAATCGACGCTGGGCTGTTGGCGTAGACCTTTTCTTTCACGTGGCCCCAAAGGAAGAAGTCGCAAGGTGTTAAGTCACAAGATCTCGGTGGTCCATTGTGATCACCTCTTCGAGAGATAACACGGTCCGGAAACTTTTCCCGTCTTGTTGAAAGTAAACGTTGTCCAGATCAATACCATCCAATTCCGGGCATAAAAAGTCATTAATCATCTGTCGATAGAGCAATCCATTCACCGTAACTGTTGCTTCAGCCTCATTTTCGAAAAAGTAAGGTCCAATGACCCCGCGGGACCATAAACCGCACCAAACTGTCACACGCTGAGGATAGAGAGACTTTTCAACAATAACTCTTGGGTTTTTCGAGCCCCAGATGCGACAATTTTGCTTGTTGACGAAGCCATCGAGGTGGAAATGGGCCTCATCACTCAAGATGAGTTTTCGATGGAATTCCGGATCATTTTCATGCATTTCAAGGACCCAATCAGCAAAGACTCGACGTTGTTGATGATCGGCCGGCTTGAGTTCTTGTGTTAACTGAACTTTATAAGCCTTAAGACCCAAATCTTTACAAAATACGGTGTAATGACGTTTGTGGAATGCCTAATTCCAAAGAACGACGAGGAATGGACAAACGTGGGTTTTCTTCAACACTTTCGGCTACAGCAGCAATATTCTCGGCTCTTCTTGAGCGACGTGCTCGAATTTTTCTACCAATTTCTGTATTGCGGTCCGACAAGGTGCTTCACGACGACCCAAAAATGTTCGAGTTTTACGAACCGTTTCTGTCACATTTTCACCATTTTTATAGTGAATTTTAATAATTTCAATGTGTTGTTGAATCGTGTATCGTTTCTACTTGTCAAATGTCAAAAAATGACAGCTCCAAAAGTGACATCTACCGAAATAGCGGGCTAATTAAAATAACACCTCTTATTGGAAAACCCTTTTTTTGGTATATCAGATGACTGACACTTCTAAGATATTTCATACCAAAGGTTCCAAACTAACCGGGGGTTTACAGGAATCGTTTGGAATTACACACCTAGAAAAAAAGAATAAGAAGGAACGACATTGCGGAATGAAAGAGTTGTATAGGATGGTGTTACATCTGAACCTTATCCTACAAATGCTGGGGTGCCCCAAGGCTCTTTTATATCTCCGTCTTTCTTTTTAATTTTCATTAATGATCTACTTTCATTAATGACACTACCCGTGATTTCGCTTACTCCTTTTACACTCTTGCGGACTCCAGAGGGAAGTCCGCTTGTGTTAAACGAGATTGCGTGATCAGATCATTGAATAACGATCTTAACAATATCCTCGCTTGGGGCAAAGTGAATCGCGTCGAATTCAATGCATCTAAGACCCAAAGCTGTCTCATCTCATTAAAACAAGACCAAAACTTACCACTCCCGTTTCCTTTGATGGAGCATTAATTTCTGATTCACCGTCATTAAGCATTCTTGGCATTAATATTTCCACCAGTAAGTTAAGCTGAATGGATCACATCTTCTCTGTTGACAAGGAAGCATCGAAGTCTCCTCTACAAGTTCTACATTAAACCTAGAATGAACTACAATTCCCATGTATGGCCTGGGGCTAGTCGCACAGTATTAGCTTCATTAGATATTGTCCAGAAGAGAGCCTTCAAGTTCATTGGTGATGTGACAATTACTTGTCCTATCGACTCGTTCGAGCACCCTTGTAGAATAATTCCTGTACGCAATACTCGCACTGCAAACCGCGCACATCTTTTTACCCTTCAAATTACTTTCGGCCGTACAGTAAAATTCCGTGATGCTTTTATATCCCGAACAGTGCGAATGTGTAACAGTCAGTGGCGTAACAACGATGGGGCGGGCTGCCTGGGGCAACCCAATAAGGGGGCACTAAGTTTTTTTCTGGAAAAAAGATTGTATTATCGCATGTTTTGATGAATTACAAATGTTTGTCCACAAATCATTGTGAGCAGGCCAGGTAGCTCAATTTGCATAACTGATTCTATGGTTCTAATTTCAAATATCCACCGTAGGCTTGTGGATTCACTAAACTGAGCATCAAACCTTGGATACTCTTGAGATCATAGTAATGAAGTTACAAAGTTACAACTTGTAATTTTGTTACACTAGTAAGGAAAGTTTGGCTTGGTAGAAGTAGAACTAAAAAATCTAGTCTACTTCTCAATTTCCTACTTTATGTTTCAGTTATAAAATTTCTGGTGAGCATCAACAGATTTCACTTGTGAACTTGATTTTGAAGTAATCTATCTTATCTCTGCTGCTATTTTTAATAAAATGAAGACACGTCAGGAAAGTGGCGCTTAGTTATACGGGCACTGGAGGAGTACGGCAGCTTATTCTGGATGTTTATCGGAAGGCTAGGTTTGCTGTTTGCACAAACCATTCACTCAACCACACCGGCCTTCATCCGGCGAAAGCTGGAGTAAACTCATCACTTTCTTCGGGAAACTTGATCGACTTTTCGATTTCTTTTCTTCTTCAACTCACCGTTGGGATGTTTCGATGAACACAACTAGTTCGAGTTTGAAGGGCCTCCTGGTTGAAACGAGATGGAGCGCCGAAATATGTACATAGATACAGTAAAAATGGTGAAAAGGAAGTTCTCAAAAATTTTGAACGTTTTGGAGCAACTTTCAGGAAGGAACGAGATCGTAAATACCAGGACTGATGCCGCTACGCTTTTGTTGATGTATCTTTCTCTTTCCTCAGTTTTCTTGGATTTTAGGCACAAATTTGGGTCGAGGTGAATAGCGTTCAAACTTGCAAACGCAAGGCTTCAACTTGCAGAATTGTGCTCAGAGACTAAAAGTGCTGTAAAATTATCTGACTGAGAGTCGAAAGATAATTTCGCAAAGCAATGTAGATTTAGCTGAAGAGAACTATAAGGAGCTTGGCATTACAACGCAATCTCAGCGTCGCATTCGAAGAGAAAAGAAGATACCAACAGATGCATGAACTCACAAGACGTTTCGACTTCCTGACTCCAGCAATTTTTTGAACCTTAGAATCAGCATCGATTCAAACAAAGCTGAATGCTGCTAAAATCGACAAGGATGAATTTCTGAAGCTGATGTACTTTATTGAAACTTCTCCAAAATCTGATCACTTTGAATCACTGAATATGGAAGGGCCCTTACAGCTTCTGTTCTTTATTAAAGATTTCAGCCTAGCTGATTCCGTCCCGAATATCGTCGTTATGCTACAAATCCTCTTTACCATCATCATCGCGACTTGCGAGAGAAGTTTCTCCAAGTTGAAATTCATAATGCAATTCAACGATGGGTGATGCTACATTGAACGATTTTGTACATTGAACACCAGTTCCTGTGTTGAAATTTTGTATGGCACGATAAAAATTAGGGCAGCATTTCATGGTCCGCCTTATGCCTCAAGAGCCCTTGCTACGCAACTGGGAACAGTCTACCATCTTTTGTCTTTCCCCCAGCATACAAACTGCGAAAATTTTAGGGCGACATACATCGGCATCTTCGCCACTCTCCTCATTTCCCGTAATCCTTTCTGCCATTCTGTGCTTTGCATCTGAGTTTGGCTATATACAGGGTGTCCCGTATGTAGTCTGGCACCCGAATGCTATGGATAGGTCATGCTTAGACAAACAAAAAATTGTATGGGTGGGGAGGGAAATGTTAACGGTTTCCGAGATAACGGGACTTTAAGATATTTGGGTATGTTTTTATAGATCACTCTGTAACTTCTTTACGTTACACCCTATGATGATGATTGGTAGATAGATAATGTTTGGGCATTTCCAATGGTCTATAAATTTTTTGCCTCACCCTTTCCGTTTTGAAGTTATGGCTCAACAAACAAATTTAAAATTTCGGAATTTTTACTCGTTTTTTTTTTATTTAACTACTATGTTTATCAAAAAACACGTCATCAATATCAATTTTTCATTCTGAATTTCAAAAGACCAAAAGCTTAGCTTTAATATGACCTATCACACTCTGTACCCAAAATGTAACCCTTTTCACGTTTTTTGCACTTTTTCTTAAGCATATCCAGCGAGAATGGCTGAAAAAGGTCACTTCCAAAAGATAATTGCCTACTTTCTGGCACTTATTGAACTTTTTCAGCCATTTTCGCTGGATTTGCTTAAGAAAAAGTGCAAACGGGCAGAAAGGGTTACATTTTGGGTACAGAGTGTGATAGGTCATATTAAAGTTGAGCTTTTGGGCTTTTTAAATTCAATATGAAAAATTGATATTAATGACGTGCTTTTTGATAAAAATAGTAGTTAAATAAAAAAAAAATTGTAAAAATCCCGAAGTTTTAACTTTGTTGAGCTATAACTTCAAACCGGAAAGGGCGAGGCCAAAAAGTTTATAGACCATTGGAAAGGTCCAACGATTATCTATCTATACAAGCTTAAATCATTATCATAGAGTGTAATAATGTTCAGTACAGTACTGTGCAAAAAAAAATTGCTCACTCACATTTTGTCGGAATTTTCATGACTAAGACTAAATGTGTCATTTGTAGTTCTCGAAGCGAGATATAATGGTTACTTCCAACATTCCTAGACAATTTAAAACCGCTCTTAAATAAAAGAAAAATTTCATGAACCAACCGGCTGATGTTTCAGAATTACTGCGAAGCTTTGAGTTTCAATAGGGTTTAGAAGGTTGAAGAAATTAAATACTATCATTAGCGTTATGCACTTTTTAATTTTTTTTTCTTCTTTAATAAACTAATAAATTAACGAATGAAATAATTCAATACTTTGTCGGCCCTCCCTTAGCCTTTATCACAGACTTTACATCTATTAGGCATGGATTCTGCTAAATTTCGCAATGTACTGGCTGGTATGGACTTCCAAGTATCCCTGATCAGACGTTTCAATGCTGTAATTGTCTCTGTTCGATTCCTTGCCACCTTAAGTTTCAATATCTCAGATATTTTCGATTGAATTGAGATCTGGGCTATATGGAGGCCATCTTAACAACTCGATGTTATTCTCTCTGCAGGTAGGTCTTCACCTGTAAATTGAAAATAAGCAAAATTGTTATCCATTTTAAAACTGGTTTCTCCGTGGCTGTTAGGTTAACTAAAAGTATTTAATTTAACCAAAATCTTACAATGCTACTTACCGTTATAGCAGTATGGCATGGAGCATTATCATGCTGGAAGATATAGTCACATCTGTCTCCAAACAACTCGATAACTGTAGGCTAAAGCTAATTCCGTAGAGCATCCAAATACACATTCGCTGTGATTTTTCGGTCAATAAAGTACAGTCGACCCTTTTCATCTCCAGAAAAGCAACGCTAGACTATTACACCTTCCGTTTTTCTAGGCAAAGTCTGCATACATTCTTCACGCTGTCTTTCTCCACGCCTTCTGCGAACAAACAGTCTGCCATATCTGGAACTTTGATTCATCGGAGAAGACTACTTTGTTCTACATCCACAAAACATGCTCTTTAGCCCAAAGTAGACGCGTTCGCCACATCTGTTTGGTCAAAAATGGTTTCCTCATAGAGCGACGTGCTGAAATTTTGGCCTCTTTGAATCTCCGCCTTAAAGCGCTTGTAGAAATTATTGTTCCACGTGCTAGAAAAAGGTCATGCCGAAGGTCTGTAGAAGTTCTAAATCTATTACGTAGACTCTGGAGCGCTAAGAATCTATCCTCAACAGGTGTTGTCTTTCGTGGCCTACCAGACCCACTGTTTCGTTTCGTACTGCCCGTTTCACGAAGTTTTTTTTAAATTCCATGTAACAGTTCATTGTGCACAACCCAACCTAACTGTTATTTCCCGTGTCAACAAATTCTCTCGTGTCAATACAAACATATTACTTTTCAACTCTGCACTAATTTTCCCATTTTTTTTTTTTATAAATTTCACTACAAATTCACTTCAAGAAGACGTATCAAAACAAAATGCAATATATGAAAAATTCGCTTGCTATTTATAGAAACTAGACACCCGTAAGTACCTAATGACTGCAAAAAAATGTACACCCCCACCATCAATTCCAAGAAATTCGAGCAGATATCTTGAAAATGAAAGTGAGCAATTTTTTTTGGACTATACTGTATATCGGTACTATGTATAAAACGTGACTATTGATATTTTTTAGTGATTAAGTATAAAATCTGAAATGAACTACATTTTTCAAAAAGACAAGTCCTTTAAAGAAATAAAAATTAAAATTTTTCTAAATAATTGGCAAGACTAAAATATAGTACACATCCCAGTGCGTTCTAGGACACTCCCTCTCTCTCTTAACTTTTGCTAATTACAATAAATTTGAGTTTTTTTTAAAGAAAATTCACAAAATTTCATTCCGATAGCAGCAGTGGTCGAAGTGGCGGGCTAAAAGTGGTGGGATGGTTAAAAAAAACATAAAAAACAAGAATTCACTTATTTAGAAAAAAATATACGTTATTAAATCAAAAAATAGAAAAAAAAATAAGGTATTTCGAGCAGTCACTTGCAATGCCTAAGTAATACATCTGAAAATAAAAAAAAAAATTTCTAAATAATTTGTTCTATAGTGCAGGTTCTAAAAACTTACAATTCTTAGAACAGTTTCCATATCTGTTCCTCTTCATTTTTTGTTGTCGACCTTTTACCACAAGTTCTAAAATCTGCGTCCCGCCGACCCTTTTTCAATCAATTTTTTACGTACTCCGTTGAATTAAACATTCCGTTCCATTGACACGGGCCTACCATTTTGAGAAACACTAAACCTGATGTTGTTCTTATTTGTAAAGTGTTTCGAATATCTGAGAGGATTACGTTCATACTGCTAAAGGATCTTTCACATTCTGCAGTAGATATTATTATTGTATCAATTGCAACCTTTAATGGTTGCAAGTCCTTTGGTACAGTTTTATTGTCGCTTTCATTCATAAAAAAAACTCTCTAAATCCCTGCACTGAAGTGTTTGCACACACATTAAATATATTGGCCAAATTTCTTATTTGTTTATCTCAAAAAGTTGAAATTTTATCTTCAGGCCATTTGGTGTGATCAAAAATCTCTAAACTATGTACTAAATCTGCATATTTTTCTCTATTTAATTCGCAATCAGCATTATTGTGCTTCGACATGTGCGCTGCCCTTGTTGTAAACATTCTAGATGAAAAATTTTCACTTAATTTGTCAACAAAATTTCTTGTTATCAATTTTAGCGATATTATTACCAATTTTTAATTCAACACTTTTGAATTTCTGTCTTTCAATGGCCTGGAGAACCATTTCATAATATTCCCCGGGGTTATTGGGCAATGACTGAAATACACGGTATTTTAAAACTATTAAACGATGAGCCTCTGGCAATGTCATATTTCTTGATTGCAATTTTTTTGAAAGATGTTCGAGCTCCAACAAAGCATCCAACATTAATCCCATATTACGTATAAAATTTGTGTCACATATGTAATTTTATTTTCAGTTCGGTTATATGTTATCCTATCTTTTTTACTTCGATTTACATCGCTTGATGCTTCATCAAAATGTTTGTACAATGCTTCATAATTATTCCAAACAGCCATTACTGATTGTGCACTTGATAAAACCCATCTAGTGTCCAAAATACGTCCAATAGAATTCAGTTTAACACATAATTCTTGAGCAATTTTTTCCCACTCTCTTCGATTTTTAGTAGAAGCATTATAAATGTGTCTTATAACTGCAAAAGGGGCCATTTCCAGGTGAAGTTATTCGAAGATATTAGCTCAAGTTTAATATTTTGGAAACAACATGACATACTACAAATAATGTTTTAAGGGGAGAATATTTTTAGCATTAATATTGTAATCAAAGCCAGAAAATAATAATATGCGACCAAATAAACGAGTAATATTACTTAAAAATTTGGAATTGATCCCTTTTGTTGGAAAGCTACGGAATTGGTACTTTTTGAAAGTAACATTTTGGAAATGGTAACCTTTTGAAAAGAATACTGTAAAAGATGGCATTATTCAAATATTTATTTTAAAAAGAAAGTTAACAAAAACATAAAATATATTCACGTGAAGAAACTAAATACCTAATAGGTACTTACAAAAATCTAAAAATCAGTAAAACTAAGTAAATATATCGATTTCAATAAAATTATTACAGTCTTTTTTAATACTATTTTCAGTCTTATTGTAATATTGGTAACTGGTTTTATTTTCGTTAAACGTGGAGATCCGTGTCATCTTCCTGGCTATCACAAAGGCAGTCTGTTAATACAGGGTTGCAATTAACTCCATTGCTATTTTCAATAATATTTTTGTAAAACTCTAAATTCGGCAAGGAACGCCAATCTTCACCGCAGTGCTTCTTCAACAAATTGTCAACATCCCTTAATTTCTCACTTTTAATAAGAGGCTTTTCGTTGATAATTTGCGCATTTATTTTAACTGCAACTTTTCCTTTTTTCATCACCGATTTAGCAACATTGATATCAGATTTGTAAGCGGTTTCTCCTTTGATTAAAATATTGCACTTTGTCGTCTTTTCTATAAGAAACCTCTTCGCCTTATTAAAAGCGAAGTGCCATTTACCTGGCGGACGTAAAAACTCTTTGCTTTCCCTTTGCCAGTCTCGGACTGCGCATTCTTTTGAACCAAGTTCAATAACGTTCCCAGAATCTGCGTACAATTCTTTATACTCTTCTGGAAGCATAATAGTTTCTTTTGCTTTAACCAGTTTTTCAAGGCGAGCGAAGACTCTATCTGGTGGTATAAAGGAGTGACCAGGCACTGGGAAAACAACCTCGATTTCCCTTATGTGTTTGGGAGCTTCGCGGGACAACCAAAACGATAGCATGCACATCATTGCGCAATTTTTGTTTTGTGATCCGCAGCCATCACAAATTAAGCGAACTTTCGATAAATTCAATTCGAAAGACGTATTCTGAAGGCGATGATATACTGCGGATGAGATATCATTTGATCCTTTCGGACGCGTATCCTCCGTCCACAAGTAAAGAAAAACATTGTCTTTTGCCAGTGAGGATTTAGAACATCCTTGTACAATGCAAAAATTGTATAAATACAGTTGTCGGCTATAGTAAGCTGCCTGATCCGGAACCTTTGGCAAAACCATGTTTTTCTGACAATCAAAGGAAAATGTTATCATTCCCGGCTTCTCTTCTCGCGCAAGATCGAAAAAGGCTTTCGCTCGAAGCTTATGTATCCTTTTTTGCACCATATATTGACTCTTCTTTTCCGAATCTGTTTCTACTTTCATTCGATCTTCATACATGATGCAGGTCGAGCATTTATCAGAGGAAGGAGCTTTGAAGCCAATGTTGAAAGAACGATTGAAAATCTTTCTGAAATAACTTCCTTTCACTAGATGTTCCGAGGATGCAATAGCATTATACATCCTACAGAGTTTATTAATAGATAATTCCCCCGATAGATATTGCCTTGATGTTGTCTTTGAGCGACAATAATGAACTTCTAAAGGTTTAAATTTTTTTACAAACGCGATAATCTTTTCACGTTTGGCTTCAAATCTACATGATTTTCGATCACCTCCTCGATTTTCCTTAGGAACTTCACCAGATTTCATGAAACGAGAACAGACACCTTTGACTCGTTTTTTTGATATCCTTAGAGCGTTGAGGAATGTTTTATTGCACACCCGTTTAAGAGAACCATTATTAGATTTTATGTAATGAAAACATTTGAATGACCTCTCAGAACCAGCTCTTCTCCTATCAGTGCGGGAAGGCTTACTAACTTTGGAATATGCCAAAATAAATGCATCCTGTTCAACCTTTATACTTGAAGCATAAAATGCTTTTGAGAACATTAAAACTTCCCGGCTTGTAAGCTGACGACACTGAAAAGTAGTTCCTTTATGAGAGCATGTCGGCATTCGAGGAAGGTTTTTGGCTTTGTACCTAAAAACAAATAAAATAAAATAAGTGAAAATCTGTGCAGTCACTGTACGAACCGGTTGCGTTTCTCAACTTCACGTCTCCAATTTTCCTTCCTCAAAGGTTTCTTGCGTGGTATCCTGCCATTTCCTCCTGCAGTTAACACAATATTTTCGTTCGAATCCATTTATAATATCTTAATTTAATTGAACTAATATGAGATTCACTGATTTATTTTAAAGAATATCGGTTCAATATAATTACCTGTTTTCCTGTCTTTTTATACGTCTTGCTCGCTGAAAATCTTAGAACAGACTAAAATATTTAGAACAAACGTCAAATTTCCCGCTAAAAATGCAAATGCGCGCGAAATGGAAATGTGCCTTTTTGATACCAACATAAAACTTTTCTTAGGGAAATGTGACCTTTTGAAGTGAAAAACGCGTTATATGGGAAATGAGCTCTTTTGACATGGAAATTGTTGGGAAATGAATCCCTTAGAAACTAACATAGGTTTTTATATATCAAAATGAATAGGAAATAATTCCTTTTGCAGAAAGTTTTTATTATGGGCTTATTAAAATATAAATTCAGAATGGAATGGTGTATCTAACTCATTTTTCTCTAAAAGTGGAAATGGTCCCTTTTGAAGTTATAAGACACAAATAGCGTATAGCTTGTCGAAAAATTTTTTCATATGGCAAACTGAGGAAATTTGATTTACAATCAAATTAACTGCTAACTCCAAACGATGATTAACTGCAGTGCCAAACTATTAGATTGGGAACCTTGTTCATTAGTAGTCTAGCTACACAGATTTTCTTCCGAGCATATTTGAAGCACCGTCACAAGCAAAAGAAATCCAATTTCGAGTAAAAAAATTATCATTAAAACCATGACGATATAGAAATTGCAAAAACGACTCAGTAATGGTAGAAGCTGTAGTATTTTCTAGTTCTACTAAGTCATTACTTACCTCAGTAGTTTCTGGAATTTTGACACGCAAGCAGATGGATAAAGTAGATTTTTTACTAATTGTTGCAGACTCATCGATCAGAAAACCTATTTTTAAATCATTTTCTAGTAATATGTAATTAACTAGTTTCTGCTTCATTTCATTAGCAATATGAAGAGCAATATCTGAGGCTGAATGGTCAGACTGTAAGATACGTCCGTTTGCTCTTTGTTCTATTAAATCTGGTAAATCAATAAATGGACGATTCTTCTTTGCAAGGTAATAAAACAGTTCCAAATATTCGGTGTGTATTTTCAAAATGTTGGTTTTCCGTTGGAGCGAATAATGTTTCAATACATTTATCTTTAGACAAAGTAACTATTTTACTGGCTTCTATGTGTGCAGTTGAAAACTTATGTGATGAAAGTTTCTTACGTATTGACTGTTGCTTTTTTTTTCTTTCGTGTCACCATATTCTCTAACAGTACAGTTGATCCATTCATTTACCAGCTTCAATCCTTGAGTCTTTGTAATTCCCAAATTACTTAGTGAACTGCAATGCAAATAGAACATCCTAGTCCACTTTCTTTAATTCTTAGCCATTTATATGTTTCTAACTTTTCATGCCATTGTGTTTCTGTCCAGTAATCTAGGATCTTCAAAGTGATAGGCTCCTGTAATGTTCTACCTTGGCTTGATGTGCTAGGTACATTACAAGGCTCTTCTCCCTGCGCGTTTTTATCTACCTGTTGTTCTTCAACTTTCCTTTTTTTTATCAAAAATTTATCCATTATTTAAAAAAAAAATATTTTTTTAAACAAAATTCGACAAACTTTGGAAGTCAACTAACTAGAGCTGTGTCGTTCAGGACGAATAATTTAAAAGAACCAAAGAAGCCGTACAGTCCTAAGAAAAAGATCCATTCTCTCTACCGTTCTAATTCTGACTCTGTCTGACTGACAGAAATTTAAGTAGACCGACAGTATTCATTGAGTGAGCACGGTGCAGTGATACGGCCAGTGTATCAGTTCAGTTCTGAACCGATTCTTTCCACTGTGTTCTGTGGGTCAGTTGCTGTTAGCTGCACTAGTGAGTGTACTGCGTACTACAATCTGTTCAACCACAGAAAAGCCAGCAATGCCTACCTCCAATGCAATATAAAATCAACGATGCTTCGTCGTGATGTAGAAACGCCCGTAATTTTTTCTTAGAAATTTACTGGAAATTCTTTCTTTAGAAATTTTATGCATTATTGGAGGCCAACAGAGAACACATGAAAGTATTGTACTATCTGAAAATAACTCCTGTCGGCCACCAAGAGTGAATAAAAATTCTGCCGGAACATTTTCTGCTAATTTCTAAGAAAAAATATGTTCCTGAACGCATTTATCTCTCCTAAGAACTAGTGGGATGGGTTTGCAATTATTTAGAAGTACCACCCCATCCCGCCTCACTTCGAGCACTGCAATAGGTTAAAAACTGCCGAAGTGATTAGCAAAAATATAAAATGTGGTTAAGAAGGCAATGGGCTCCTTTTTTTTTTAACCAGATATAGGATCATAGAACGTCGAGCCGGCTTTGTAGCTGATAAACTTAACTGTCGAGCGATATGTAACTCAATAATATCAGAAAATATTAAGCTCAGATAATTTTAGATAAAGTTTGAGTTCAAATAATTTTTAAATGAGTTATTAAAGTTTTTCTCAATAGTTTTACCTAAAAAGGTCCTTGGCCTTCAATTTTCCTCAAATCAAAGATAACACATGAAATATTATTTATCTGAATTAAATCAATCGCCCATGAAAATACGCCACAAAACAAAACAAAATCAAAACATAAACGCTTTATCCGTTCTTATCTTCACACAATTATGAAAATTAACACAAATTTCGTGCTAATTCGTCGCCGTCTCTTAACCTTGAGCATAATTAAATATTTTATGAGCGTTTTCATAAATTTGAATCAATCGGCGGCAGCCACCAAATTTCCTCCCAACATAAAATTTGCCTAATTAATTCCGTGCCGATGAGACCGAAACCACTTTGTTTTGTTTTTGTTTTTTTACCTTTTTACTTTATTAATGTTGTTTTGTCTTTTATTTTTCTCTCTTCCTTCCTCCATTTCTACCGGAAATTCAATGACTTCGGTGCTGCCACTAAAAAAAACAAAAAAACAAATCTAACAACGACACTGGAATTCAACAACAACACACTACGAACGAACAACAGAAAAAACGAAATCCGGAACGCGAACTCTGGCGTCATTCATGGGGAAGTAACAACAGTCACAGTTCTTGCAGCCTTGTAGGCAGTGGCGTTAGCTTGCGCTCAGTAAAGGACGACTTTTGGGCTGCACTCCAAACAAATTATAATTATATTATGGACACAAACCTACTCGATACTTGTCGTGAAGCTCGTGGTGAAATTGAAGGCGCTGCAAATGTTACAGCAAATACACAAGATTGCTGCCATAAGGTGAGTTTTGTTTATATTGAAAAAAAAAGCTTTAAGCTAAATTGATTTTTTGTTGTTGAAAAGAGTTGGAAAAGTTGTTTTTAATTCTTTTTTATTTGTGGAAATTGGTTTTTTTTTTCAGATGCTTTGTGAATCTATAAAAATTGAAGGTTCTGCAGAAGATCCTCGTGAATTACGCAAATGGCTACGAGAAATGGAAAATAAAATCTCATCGGTTCCTTCAGTATCTGAAGCGACGCAGATGAGTATTGGTGAATTACAGCGTCGTTTAGCAGAGCATTCGGTAAGTTTTATATTTAAGTCATCTTAAAAACCAAAAGTTTTTATTTTAAGCTGGATAATTAGTAAAACTATGAAATTGTTTGCACATCGTTTTGATTGAATTTTAAATTTGATAACATTTTGTAAACAATGCAACGCACATCTACTATTTATCCGATACCAAGTTGAATTTTATTTATAAGACGCCTTCTCTTTAAACTGGCAAAAGTTGTTTTTCTTTGTACTTAAACAAGAAAACTTCTAAGAAACAAATTTTTTTTCCGCCCCGATTGCTATTTTAGTTTCACTAGACACTAGTAGATGGCGCACAAGAAGAGTTTTTGTTTGGTTAAAAAATTGTTTCGTGTATACTTTAGTTTTTCATCTTATTTTTACTGTTCTTATAAGGGGAAGCAAAGGGAAGAAAAATATTGAAATTACATATATCTGCTAATGGAAAAAACATCTATAAGCTTAATTTATTATTTATACTAACATCGTCAGGTGACACCACTATCGTACTCCGAATGTTAAAAATTTTGACGCCAGTGGGAAGAGGAAAAGCTTTTATTTCTTGTTTTTTTTATTTTTTATTATTTAATATTGATTGGTCGACTTCATTTCTAATATGCAAGAAAATTGCATACATTTTCGTATGTCCATCCTGGATATAGTTTAGTTATTTGTTTTATGAGGATTATTGTTGGGATATCTGAAATATTCTTGTATTCTACGAGAGAAGCCGAATGTCGAATGTTTTTTTTTAGCATAGTTCATAGTTGAAATTGAAACTGCCATTTCTGCTCTTCAGGCAGCAAGTATCGCAGCTTATCCTTATCAGAAGTTATAGGGTATTGTCTTAATTTCAACACTGTCATTGATTTTCGGCTATTCACCATCTTCTTAACATTTATCAGACGATCTTACTTGATAACTTGCACAAGATAGTTATTAACTCGCTTTCTGTGCACCAGATATAAGGAATATGGAAGAGATCACAAAAATATGCCACAGGGTATCACAGATTTGTATTTAGGATGATGATATAAAACCCAATAGTAAGAATCATAAATTTCAAGTCCTTGGTATTATTGTCCATTCGACTAGTCATAATCAAAGAATTTCTTATAGTCTTAAAAAATAAAACATAATAATAAAAATAGTAAAAGTAGTTAGAGCATCTGATGCTACCGTAAATTTTTTTTGTTGAATAACTAGCTACTATGCAAAAATCCATCAGGGAAACAACTACAAGATTGAATTGACATTGGTTTTCTCTTTTTACCTTGTCAGGGCTGGGCGTCTCTTAATAGCATGTAACTTAGCTACTTGAAGTGAGCTGCAATGGTCAGCATAAATCAAGCATTTAAGCAAGTCATTTTTCACTCTTCGCAAACACACGGTACACGGCAGCAGCAGCAGCAGCAGCAGCGCGGCATGCTGGACAGGCTACTCTGCAATGGAAATCGCTTTCAAACTGATGACATCAGGCTTCCATGTTTAATGCCGCCATCGCCAGTACGAATCACTGTGAAATCTCAATCTTTAGATCATTGCAAAAATCAGCGTTTGTAATTCTGTTGTTTTGCTATTTGTTTTTTCTTCTTCTTGTTTTTCTTCTATTTTTTTTTTTTTTTAAATCACGATTCTTGGATACGAGCATGTCATGTCCATCATGTTTACGATTTCATTGGTGGTGACTTGCTGGGCAGTATGCTCCCAAAGTCACTCTCTAGAGATTGAAACAAATTTGAAATGTTGAAGCATATAATATGTGAGTGGTAGTAACAGGTCGATGCCATATCGAAACTTGATGTAAAATCAGTGGATTTTCGATTTGTTCATTTCATGGGCGATTTTCAAGTTAGTTAATGAGTGTTTTTTTTCGGGGGAAATATGCTTTTGTGTGAAAAGCTAGATAAACATTGGTCGAAACATTCGGCCTTCATGTAGAACACTTGGAGGTCATCGATGTAGAGAGGTTTTATGTGCGGGGTTTAAATGGATTTGAGTTTGCAGATTTCACTTTTTTTTATGGATAGTTTTTAGTTGGCTGCAGGCAATGAGTTTTATTAATTGGGTTCTTTTCAGTTGTGCGAACTTTTCGGGTCTTACGTAAAATAAACAGGATGCTCTCAAGTATCAGCAGCTGCTGTTTTAGAGAAACTCGCGTACGTGAGAAATGATCTTGATTTTTTTTTATGTAAAATATTTTTAGTAAGCTTTGTATAGGCTCGCTCCTAATGGACTTGAGAAGATATGTTTTTTTATGTTTCGAAAGTTTTTGAGAAGCTTATCATGTATTTGGCAGATTATGAACTATGTTAAGGCAGTCAAATCTGTTGGTGGGTATTTTATAGGAACTATTGAACTATCAGCTTTCAGCTTCAAAATGTATGAAATTGAAGAATTATTCATTGCTGGGGACTACTGAGACCCGGAATACATTTGCCTTTAACATAGCGTTTTCGTTGAAATTTCACCGACTCTTGAACTTAGGTCACTACTAGGCGCATTGTTCCCAGCTAGGAGTTATAAGGTTTATTCGACGAAAACACCTTGTAAATTTTCCCCTCCAATATTTACCCAGAGTTTGGTGCACTCATCGAACAAATTATTTGAATTTAGCGTAAACCACTGACATGCTTATATTAAATGGACTGCTCGTTGGACCAAAAATGCATGAAATTTCACCAATTTCATATTCCTGTCTCTTTCAGTGAGAGCATACTTTCCCACTGAACTGTAACGCGATTGGGAACGAGAAATTGGTTGAAGTTCAGCGGTATTTCCAGAACTGGCAACTTGGTAATCAAAACTTTCTTACCAATACAGACTTGAAAAATACTTCCTTCGGATCATAATTAAAATTTAACAATACAAATAGTCCCAAATACTTTTGTGGTAAATTCGGTAAATACCATTGTGACATGCATATAAATTCCAAATAATTTAAATATAGCGCCAGTTTACGACAGTTGGTAGCATTGACAGTGAGAGCATATTTTCTGAAATCGAAACTGGTGCCACATGAAACAGGAGATCAGTCAGTTCATAAATATACATGTCAGTGGGGTAAACCTAGTGTAATGAAATTTCTCTGACAGTTTTTCTGAGCATAATTAATTGTGATAAGTTATTTATAAAATGGATGAAGAGAGACAAATAAAATGTGCTCTAGCTATTTTTGTATTTATTTTCTTCCAATTTTTGCTTATTTTTTATTAAGAAGTAATTTATATGCCACAATCAGCAAGAAATTTCGAGTGACAGTTCTCAAGTGAGAAATGTCCAACTCTGACCCCAAAAATTTTTTAGTTCGGGGTAGCCCTAACAAAAAAACAGGATAGTGTAGCCCTGGTGTGGCCTAGGTTTACCCGGAGTTTTCCTCGAACAGACCTATAGTTTTAGCTTATAAATCAAACCATTCAATATTCGATGATA
The DNA here is from genome assembly GCA_963930735.1 of Dioctria linearis. Taxonomy (NCBI): domain Eukaryota; kingdom Metazoa; phylum Arthropoda; class Insecta; order Diptera; family Asilidae; genus Dioctria; species Dioctria linearis. Next base: position 195,459,662 of record OZ005743.1, on the reverse strand, counting down.
ATGGATTCTAGGATTTGGATTGCGTTTCCTTTAGGGCTCTTTTGTAGCTCTCCCTGTGAACTTGAATATGTTGGAAGTCAACTTAAGCCACAATGCTGGAAGTTAAATGTTTTTTAGAAAACGCTGCGAGGGGGGGGGGGAGGTGTTCCTAGCTTGTTTCAATTCATGATTGTTCATCTGTTCCATTAATAAATCGGAGGTGACAAAATTAGGAACTTTACTGGATCAGGTGGATGGTATCTCCACTCATTTTGTATACCGACGTTTGATTTGAGTCTAGAAGACTGTGTAGGATAGATTATGTCAATTTTCATACCACATTCTGCACGCCTGTTCAAGTTGGCAGACAGAATGGTTTTAAGGAGATGATTACTGTTCTTATATTTGCCGTGACATACTACACAAATTCAAAGATTGACTAATGTGGATATTTTTTTTATGTAGATTTGTACAGGATGGAAGAAGAAGATAACCTTAAGCATCCGACCGCATCACCTACACTAAGGTAGTATATCGCTGCCATTTGTCCAATGTATTAGAATGATTGGCAAAATCCATACTGGAAGGTTACACCACAAATAAGAAATATCTGTGTCGATACAGTGCAGTTCCATAGAGGGATCTTGCGAGACCTTAACACCGAATCAACCCTATTGCTCTACGGTGTAGTTCTACAAAGCTTACTCTTATTTCTTCCAAGTGTGGTTCCCATCTCAGGTTTTTCTTTTCTAGTATAATTTCTAAAGATTTTACACAGCTTCAGTACCGGAAATTTTGTTGTTCTTGTGAAAAAATGCAGAAATTAGTTTTCAGATGATTTTGATGCTCAAACTGAAATTCGTAGTTGGCAGTTGTTAATTATAGACGAATCTCGTTTCGTAGTTGTCTGTTATTAATATCGTTAGGTTATCATACTAGTTTATGTTCCTTCTGAGAAAGTGTTAGTCCATAAAGAGGACTACTTATAAGATTTCCATCAAGAGGGCGTTTCTCCATCTGCTTGCCTCACCTATATATTAACAGAAATTCCAATTCTTAAGAGCTTGGTTTATTCCATGTTTGGATAATATATTCGTTCTTAAATTCAAAAACACAGTTGTCTTCCAGAATGATTAAAAAATCTGCCTAAAGGCTTAAACACGATTGCGACGAATAAAGTGCATCCGACGGTCACTAAAGATTCCTATGTAATATAAGTTGTTCCTATGACTGCAATAGCCATCGGCAGTCGGCTTTTCAGGTCATCGCAGCTGTTTTTAAAGCAATAGGGTGGTCGATGGTCGAAGGTCGTTTGGTGATTAGAAAATAGAAAGTCAGGGATTTCTGAAAGAGGGCGCGGCTTGAAAAAGTCTGACCTGACTGGGTGATTTGAATAAAAAGCTCCCATTCATTTAACCTTGTTCAATAGTCATTAAATTTACCTCTCCTACTGCGACAGTCAGACAAGTGCTTATCGTCACATGTCGTCCTAATAACGCAAGGAGGAGCCATACAGGATACGATTAAATCGATATGGTAATTTGTTAGGCTCACCAATCAATGTCAGGCGCGAGACAGTGACATAAGAGAGCATTTATTTTATTGTGTTATTGGTGGGATTTCTGTATATCTCCAGGGCTTATCAGCTATCATTTTCCACTCAAAGCGTATGTACCCATGGCTAGAGAATGAGATCAGTCAGTTGGGAATATCAGAGACCATAAATGATCAGTTGATAGAGTCTAAGCAATTCTCTCTCTCTCTCTTTCTATGCTTAACTGTTATAAAGGTGAGTGTATTTTTTTAAACCTTTATTAAGTATATTAGTTCGTTCGTCGTTCCAATAAACTTTAGAAATGACTAGATTGAAAACAAGTTCCGTTGTATATCAGCGCTTTTTCTATCTTCCAATTGTAGGTTAGGTAAGAGGGGTGCCGCTAGACAACCAGCCAGCCTCACTTAGACCTCCAACGAGTCCATTGTGCCCCTAGACCTCATGGGATAACCCTTCAAGCCGCGGATTTATCCTGCTTTCCTTGGGAAACTCAGGATATATCCAAGACCTTTAACCTAGATCCATCCTGCCTCACTCAGAAAACTCAGGATGTATCTGAACTTCATACTTTGGAGCTCCCCCAGACTTGAAAAGAAGTAGCTACGTAGTAGCCTACCTCTTTTATTCATCAGAGCGGGGCATTCGCAAAGCACATGTTTGACGGATTCAATTTCCTCTGAGTCCCTACAACTCCTGCAGAAATCGTTTGCCGCTATTCTCAGCCTTCTAGCATGGTCCCCTATGGCCCTGTGACCCGTCATGACCCCTACTACATTCCTGGTATTTGCTCTGCTGCTATTAAGCAGTTGTCCTTTTCCTATCATATGAAGGCCACAATTGCCTCGCAATACGACAGGTATCCCTGCTGGTCCATCGGAGGCCTGCCATTTGATAGACGTCCCTGATTATTTCCTCTTTTAAAGCTCCGATTGGGATTCTCACGTAAGCTACAGCTGCGGAGCTATCCAATTCGGAGCCCTTTTTGGCCAACTCATCAGCCATCTCATTGCCGGAGATATCCTTATGGCCAGGTACCCAGCTTAGGGTCAGCTTGTGCCTTACAGTCAATTCCTCAAGCCTGGTTTTGCATAACTGCAGCAATTTTGATTTTACCAGCCCAGCATCCAGCGCCCTGATGGCTGCCTGGCTATCAGTATATATGCAGATGTGCCGTGCGGGCTCTCTGCACATGGATACCAATGTTGCCGCCTGATAAATCGCTGTAAGCTCTGCCTTAAAAACACTGCATTTGTCAGGCAGTCTATAAGAATCGTGCCACTGGAGATCTCTAGAGTACACTCCAGCCCCTGTGCCCGCATTCGTCTTGGAGCCATCCGTAAATATAGAAATATCGGATGTAACGACCACCTCCTTCCCCTCCCAGTCACTCCTGGTGGGTATCGTTGCATTGACACCACCACCAAAAGTCAGGATGGGTACTTGATAGTCTGTTTCTACCCTGCCATCCCTACAGTCTACATTCTGGAGTATATTGGAGTGCCCAAAACCCCTCTCCGTCCACCAGCCCCCCGCTCTCTAAATTTGGGTGTTCGTGATTGTAATTTTGAATGCCAATGATAATCTACATTAAATTCTACATACGGAGTCAGGTAATAGAGGAAAGGCTTTACTATGGTACAGTTTCTATTACTTAGATGGCGCTGCTTTCTTTATTTCTTTTTTTCATTTTTGTTTTGAAGTTGTGAGACCCAACGAAAGATTAGGGCGTTGGATGTGATATGCAAAAAGGTGTAGTAGAGAGAGATTAGTGATAAATATTATGAGATTTTCGATAAACTTAATAAAGTCTGAAAGATTTATTTCTTCCTAAAGTGATCTTCAACTTGGAAGATCAGAAAATGTGATATTTCTCAGATAAAGTGGATGTATAGAAAACGAAGAATCATCAGTTCCTGCTTTCTAATACATACCTCAATATAAAGAGCATACAAAAAATATCAAATTAATTGTAGCAGGAATGAATATCAATTAGTTCTGGCTTGAATTAAGTATTATTTTCCCATAAATTTCCATAAAATATGCCTCAAAGGGATTTTTTCACATTTAGATCAATTAGATGCTGAGAGATGTACTTCCACAGGAGCTGTGTAGATTACCTAGATACTGCTTTTCTACCTAATCCATTTAATCATTGAACTACACTTTACCCATGCAGATCAGTCAGCACATTGAGTTCTTCCGCAAAAATAAATCCAATTAGGTCTTATAGGTATAAGAGTAGAAAAACGATTCGTCAAAATTTATGATTTCCCTATACAAGGACAGCCTTCATCCAGTTAGCTACAAGCAAATATCATAAATTAGCCATAGTCATGCCATCATCATCATCATCATATAGTTAAAGAAAAGGTAGGTAGCGTTGTTGCCCTCGAGTAGAACTTTCAACAAGAGACATAAAACTCGCGTTGCGGTACTTAACTTCTTCTTCTTCTAGTTGTTGTTGTTGTTTTACTTGTGAGCTTTCTTGTTGATTGCATAAAATGTTGAGAAAAATCTCGACAGCATCGTCTTCTGTGCGCGTGTGTGAGTGATACATGATGATGCATGATGATGCAAATGAGTCAATGTAGGACAGACTTTAATTTATAGGAATTATGTCAATTAAATACCACATGAGTTAGTTACCTCGTAACGATGACGACGACGATAGTCATTTTATGCCATGTTATCACTCTTGAATTGAATTCACTCATATATAAGAAAGCATCACTCTACTTCCTTGACCGGTAGCTCTACACACATATTTACGTGTGCTATAAGAAGACTACTTAAAGAATGTTTGCTTTTATTGCTTACTCTCCGCCAGTTATAGGTCAAGCGGTCTTCGGGGTAAATGGAATAAATTTTTTGGTAATGCACTGATCCAACAACGGTTTTATTTTTTTTTTATTTTTTTTTCGTATTTATTTCGAAATTAAAGCACAGAGAGAGAGCAGCTAATAGTTGGATTTTATATAGGCACACAAAAGCAGAGAAATGTTTTTCTTTAATTTGAAATTTTATGATTGTAATTAACCGAATTGCTGCTGCTGCGTAATTAGTGATCGATTTCTTATACATGTTTTATTACCCAGATAAATAAGTATCAATTTAATGAAATACTAGAATGTGCCGCCGCGTTATCGTTATGTTTTTATACAGAGAAAAAAAAAGAAATTAGAATCTTTCTTCAGGCAATATGTTTTCTCATCATCTCTTCTGATCGTGTTGAAGTCTTAATTCAGACACCATGTTCCCTCGGGTATACATAGTTAATATCTACCAGAACGATCGGATAGATCGATAAAAATCAATCAATGGGAATTGCTTGCTAATGTCACATTAAATTCAATTATCTTATGATATTGGAGAAGGGAAATGCCCAGATCAATGATCACCAATATAATTATCGTTTACGGTTTCTCTATTATCACCAGTTTAGCACTATTTCCCTTCACTTGAGACGTAAGCATCGAGCGGTAAAGCGTAATTACTATTCGAATTGCTTAATTACACAGCGGAAAGAGATTTTCATTATTCATATATGTTGCAGCAGGTACATTTTTGTACTAATATCGGTAAAATATTTGGTTTTATAAGAGAATTAAGAGTTGATTTATTTTTTTATTTATAGAGGATGAGAAAGAGTTTTACGGGAAATTTGATTGTTCTTCGTTCACAAATGAAAGTTCACAAAATGTAAAATTAATGGAAAATTTATTTTTGATTATAATCTCGGTTTTGGATTATTGTTTTGTTTTTTTTTTTCATACTTACATAGAATATTAGGATTTAGTACCTTTTTATTGTATTTCTGAGAAATTTCTTTTTCGCAATCTAGTCCAAGCTTAAGATTAGGATATGAATTAGTCTTTATAGTTTTGCTCCACTAAACAGAAGATAATCAAAATATAGAAAGGCAGCTCATATCCTACGTGACTGATTATAAAGATAGCGGCAATGATGATGATGCAGTGTGTTTTGACTTATTTGAGCCCTCAGGTGTGGCGTATGCTTTAAGCCATGTATGGCGTCATGTTGATCTGAGAATTTTGAATTAGGGTTAGAAAACAGTCCTTCTTCATTGGGAGAGGAAATAAGTTATCTGCAGCGAATTTGTAATTTATGTTTCGCTAAACATATTCTAGCTTTTGGACATTTTGGAAGTTCCGAGTGTGGCATGAGGGCTACACTACCATTTACAAAACTCCCCCGAGGCTTACTTGTTATATATACTTTACCAAAATATTTTCCAAATTTTTTTTTCGACAAATATCCATCGGTTTGTGGTAATCTTTTATTGCCCCCCCCCCCCCCCCCCCCGCCGCCAATTTTTTATGGAAACCATAATAACAAGCTCGAATTTCATATTTTATTTTTACTTTATATATACCTAGTTAATTATATACCAGGTTCTATTTTTGTTCGGAAGGGCCTGATTCTGATGATAAGCGAGTGAATTCGAACAAGGCCCCATCTTTCAAAAAACTATCTCACTGTTTAGACACGTACATAAATATATAAAATTCTACATTACATAGGTACAAACCATTATCGTCCAATTCACAAAGAGGAAGGAAAACTAACCTAAAGGGACCCTCATTGCACGGAACTACCGTACATTTCTCTAAAGGCATAAAGTTTCTAATAAGATTTAGCTTTAGAGTTCACAGACACAATGTCATAGAAGGCCGCCAAAGAACCGTATACGTCGCATTTTCCACGTGGATCTAAGAAAGGTATGAGTTGGACAAGGAAGCGCGATCCTACCCAACTGTTTTTCAATCAGAGGTCCACGGCATAAAAACTTGCATCAAAATCAGTGGCTATGGACACGCAAACATACATTTAATTCTGACAGCTATGCCGCGATAAAAGCACTTCATTTCATAGTCCTTTTGGGACTGTAGAGATGTTCTAGATCTATTATCAAAAAATAACCTTCCCAGGGCACCAGGAGCATGACGGTAATGATACTGTAAAATACCTGTTCGAAAAGAAGGCAGACTCTCTATTTACCGGACCCGAGGCTTTACCAAACAGAAACTGCTCACCGCAGCTAAATAACGTGAAGAAATTCTTTCCATAGAATCAATTTGGTAAACCCCCAGATCAGACTATTCACCGACTTGAAGACTGGTCATTACCCACTTAGGTATGGACATGCTTAAGAAAATGGACAAAACCATAGACGATAACTGCCGAAGTAGAATCTGCAGACCACGTACGCTGCACATAGGACTTGATCGTCAAAGACTACAATGTCTGGGTAATGGATTCATAGCCCTAACGAAGTATAATAACTTTCCTAAAATTGTGAACGTGGACTGAACTTAATACGGTAGGGCCATACTGCACTACACTATACTCCGAAAGCGTTGGACGTACCGCTTATGTTCAGGAATCTCCTCCAATGTAGCTAAATATAAAACAAATAATTTCTCAACGCTAAAGATAATTTTTTCAAGCGATCGACCAGCTTGTCTCTTGAACTGCCGACATCTTTCTAAAGGCTTTTCTTTCCCATTCACCGTTAGTCTAAGAATTTTCCTTGTCGATAAAGCCTGACAACGAGATCACTTTTCACTATTTGTCTCATAAATTCGTGATTCGATTTATATTAGCATCACAAGCTTTTTTTTTCTTCTTACTAATCGTTCTCGGTCGCGTCGAATTTTTTAGGGGATTCTTTTCATTCATTCTCGGTCCGCAAGATTCGTGGGCGGCTGGATTGATCTTCACGACTATTCGTTTCGCGCAATTTTTTGCCAATTCGATAGATAAATAGCTTTAACAGGGGAACGATTCCTGCTTTCTTTAAACGTTTTTCAAAATATTAAACGTTTTCACTTGTAATCGCTTTCATATTTATTTTCCTGCACTTCTAAATCTTTCTGAACCATTTCCCATTATTAAGACTGTGATTGCCCACACATTACCCTGGTAGAAATTGCTTACAGTTTTTCAATGTCTCCTGTCCCGTCAGGGATAGATTTTATATATGCTAATACTTGATTGAAAAATCTCAAGGTGTTTGTAATTGTTGAAGAAACATATAGTTTTCATGAGCCTTCCGAGAAGAATTCAGTAAATCTCACCGAAGGTCTCATGAAATATCATAAATCTGCTCCCTATATACTAAAAATATATATTTTTTTAATTCACTAGGTGATGACATTTCTGATAGGAGGAACACTTGACTTTATTTATTTTGTTGATTTTTAATAATTTTTTTAATTTATTCTTCCGAGAGAAGAACTGAACAGGACTTTATGTCAAATTCCTTACGCTTCAACGTCCCTCCAGTTACTGTCACTGGGCTAATTCAACTCTTTTACATGGATACAAATCTAAAAAAAAGTGAAAGAGAATAAATGATTTTTTTCCCAGTTTTGATTATAACGCTTATGATTTGTCTACCAGGGTAAGTTACAATATGTACGAGACCTATGGTACACATTACAGACAAGCACTTTAAAACCAATATTTTCTTGCCAGGTATTTGTGTAAGTAGGTCGATTTTTGTATCCGAATCATGAGCCACCGGTGTATAATAAAACCGTTAGAGTTTTGGATGGATGAATTGAAGAGAAGTTGTGGCCCCGAAGGGGACCATGGAATGTAGGCCACAATAAGGCCCATTATTCACCCTCTAGATTTATATGTCCAGTTGCTCATAGGTCCCAATCAAATTTGGCCCCCAACCCTCCTTGCAGTTCGGCCAGGAGGTGTGAGCCAAGGAATCTGTATTCTGTAAGGCTTTCCTCAGAGAGTCAGACATTGAAAAAGAAAGTGAGTCACCGTTTCGGATTCCTCTCCGCATCCTCTGTTTACAGGATTATGAACAATTCCCATCCTGTATAGGTGACACCTGAAAAGAGAGTGCACAGTAAGATTTGATACTAGAGCTCTCAGGGTTGGCTTGCTTAGTCCCGATAGTGTTTTCGTTAGGTTTGGGTTAGGTTTACTCTACGGTTAGTTTGTAGTTCTACCCGATGGGCAGAGCTGCGCAATACTTAAGTAAAAAGAAAACTTAAGTACTACTTAAAGTACATTTTCATTACTTAAGACTTATTACTCAATACTTTTGAAATGCCCCTACTTAGTACTTGAATATAAGTCCTAGCGTCTATTTACTTGTACTTAAGACTTAGTTTTGTACTTCAATACCAAGATTTTTACTTAAGTATTTCTGAATCTATTAAGTACCTACAAATTTCTAACTCTTCGTAGAAAATAAAATACAATCTCTAGCGCAACTGCTTTTTTGTTGAGTTTTAAAGCATGCAAAGAGCTGTCAAAGCATGTGCCGCACTCACGCATCAACTTTAGACAAAAACAAATAACATACAAATAAGACTGGGCAAGTAGAACAAAAAACCAATAACGTCTCGCACGAATATAAAATCGACGATGCCTTGACTTGATGACATAACCACTGACATGTATAATATGGACTGACTGCGTTCATAGAAATACACTGCAAAAAGTTGGCTCACTTCTATATTGCTGACTTTTGGTCTAAGCACCAAGTAACAACTAAGAGAGAACTGAAAACAACAAATAAATGTTTTATTAAAATCACTTTCCGAGCTGGGTGCTCACTTTTTCAACTTTCCGCCAATGATTTTTGCAATGTTGGCATCGACGTAAGAACTCTTTTTGACACAAGCAATTGTGCCCACGTGAAATAGAAAAGTAAGCAGTCCATATTATATTCGTCAGTGGACATAACTAAGGGTAAGCAAGCAATGCCTCGCTCCAATATAAAATCAACGATGGCTCTTAGAAATTTACTGGAAATTTTTTCCTTAGAATCGTTAGGCATTATTGAAGGATAATAGGTGCTTGGGCGGACCTCAAACAGTTTTTATGAGTGTAGCAATGAGAGGTGAAAGTTTTACTCTACCTGCAGCGCCGAAAACTATAAAAAACTATAAATAGTAGCCACTGGCATTGATTTTATATATACAGATATGCCACCAAATCTGTTATCTCTTCTCGACAGATGGCCTTACATATACCAAATTAGCAAACAGGGGCGACATTTTTACCGAATGACTGAAATAATGTTTACAGATGGCGCCATCTATTAAAAAAAATTGCAAAATATGAGGATATTAAGTTATCTTCGATAACAAATGTTTTTTCTTCTTCCCTATCTAACAATGGCGAATAGTCCGAATAGTCCTTATGTAACCTGCTGCTTTAAATTCTAAGCCTACTGTTTCAGCTTGGAAGAAAATGTCACATTTTGCCGAACCAAGAATAGAAAATTAATATTTCACCCAATTTTAACTGACTGAAATAAAAAAAAACTGTACTACCCTAGTTTGGCAAGTAACTTTAAAAGTTGACGCATTTATTAAGGATTCTAAAATGGTATAACACTTGCTATAATATTTCTTAGATTATGGAAAAAAAATTCTTTAAGAAACCCATTATCGAAAAATTTCTTTTCACCTACTAAAAATGATTCTAGTGTACCCAAAGCTTGCCGTAAGATCGTAACTTTAAACTTCTAGTTTGACTGAGACGGAGAGTCATTACATGAAGTGTGAGTGAGACAGATATTGACGGTTTCAAGTTAGAAATCCTAATTTTTTGTTGAATTTAGGACAAATTTTCCTTAAGGGTAAAATTAAACACCAATTATTTGGATGCTAAGATTTATTATTTACAAAAGACGTTCAAACTGCCTTCCTTCAGCTGCAATACAAGTTCGACATCTTCTTAAAAAGGATCGGATTATCAGACAGGCAAGTCTTCCGTTGTTGACAAATTAAACTGTTTCCGTAATCCTGGAGCTCATGTTTTTGTAAAATTCGGTGAGCTATACTTTTAGGCACTCCTGTGCTTTCCTGGATTGCACGTATCGAAGTACTTGTGTCTTCTTCAACTGCTTGAAGTACTACGTCCTCGTAAGGTAAGGAACTCTTCTTTCACCATGTACTTGGTTTGGAAGTCGGCCCTCTGTGGAGATTAGACGATGCCCATTTGTAAAAGCTCAATGATTTGACGAGCTAGCATCACTAGCTTGCTCACTCACACTTCATGTAATGATTTTCCGTCTCACTCATACTAAAATCTGAAAGTTACGGTCTTACGGCAAGCTTTGGGAGCACTAGAATAATTTTGAGTAGGTGAAAAGAAATTTTTCGATACTTGGGTTTCTTAAAGAAATATTTTTTTTTCCATAATCTAAGAAATATTGTAGCAGTTGTTAAACCATTTTAGAATCCTTATTAAATGCGTCAAATTTTAAAGTTAAGGCTGAAACAGATTACACTTTAGTGTGCGGCGCGACAATGCGGCAAAATGTTAGAGAACGCATTGAACGCGGCGCGACAGCGCGGCGAAAATTTTTAAGGCTGAAACAGATTACACTTTAGTGCGCGGCGCGACAACGCGGCAAAATGTTAGAGAACATGTGTTTCGTATTGTGCATCACGCATTGAATGCGGCGCGACAGCGCGGCGAAAATTTTTGCCGCGTAGTCATTTCTAATCCTAAATTTGCTGCTCACTTTCAGTGGTACCAACAAAAAAATTATGTTTGGGGTAGGCAACTTCTCATGAAAATCTGTAGTACCAATATAAGAGCGCTGTATCTACACTGCTGCGGTCTTATTGCAATCTGTGACACAGCGCGGCGGAACAATTTCACCGTTCATTTTGCCGCGAAGTCGCGCCGCGCACTAAAGTGTAATCTGTTTCAGCCTTTACTTGGCAAACTGGTGTAGTTCATTTTTTTTTCATTACAGTCAATTAAGGTGGGGTGAAATATTAATTTTCTATTCTTGGTTCGGCAAAATGTGACATTCTCTTCCAAGCTGGAACAGTAGGCTTAGAATTTAAAGCAGCAGGTTACATAAGCACTACTCAGGATTACATAAGAAAAATAAAATTGAAAAAAATTAAAGATTTGTATCAACAGGAGCTAAAAAACCATCACAAGGTGTACATTTTCTCGAAAACAAAAGAAATGTCTATAATTTAAAAAATGCATGACTTAGAATTTTTTTTATATTTTTCTGGTAACTGTTATGATTTGGTCTATCACCCGATTCCGGCTTGAAGTCGACGGGACACCCTGTATATGTATAAAATCAATGCCACTATAGTTTTCAAAAGGTATTTATTTGTTAATATATATTAACTGAACTCGATAAACTTCATTATATTACTGCCAACATACAAAGATTCTACAAAAGTACTTTAAAAAGTACTTCAAAAAGTACTTAGTACTTTTTATAGACTTATTACTTAGTTACAAGTACTTTTCATACATGCGGTACTTGTACTTACTCTGAAGTACTCAAGCCTTCGGTACTTGTACTTAAGTACTTTTTCTTTGGTACTTGCCCAGCTTTGCCGATGGGTCATCTAACGAAAGACGACTGTGTTGGCAGTTGAGCCAGGTCGAAATATTAGGGGTAAGGTGTTTTGGTACAATCTCGACTATGGAGGAAGATGCCTCCGATACTGCACCAGACGAGCAAGTTCGAGATCAAGTACTTCGAGTTACTCCGAGAGAGAGAATTCAGGGTGGTTTTATTCTCCAATCAGCTTGGAGGTTGTAAAGGGTCTTGACAGGAGCTTGACAGCTGCTTAACTGTTGAGTTGGTAAGCTCCTTGTTCTCGATATCTGAGTTGAGGAGGTGCCTTCCCACTTCCAGGATAGCCTTGATTTCCGCCTGGAAAAGCGTGACATAGCTTTCAAGGTACATATATGGCAATTTCCATATAACGCCTGCTACGGTGTTTTCTTCGGATTTGGACCTGTCTGTGTAGATAATAGGAAACGTCAATGGTTGAAGCACAGAGTGTAATTCCCATTCTGCCCTAGATGGAATTTTCGATTTAAAGTTGCATTTCAGCATAGTCTTAAGGAGGTGATCGCTGTCAATGTCGATGTCTGGTGTGATAGACTGCATGAACTCAAAGATGGATTACAGGGTGTTAAATAGAGCAAGTACCGAATAAAATAAGTTTGCCCGACTATCTCCTTCACACTATTACACATTACATGGCCTTGTTTAGAATAGATCTTTTACTCCACGAAATATTAGTATTTAATTATGGGACACGCTATATATGGAAGTGCATTGATATCGCAGTCCGAACTTTTAGTTGACAATAGTAAATGCTCGTGTGCACTTATCCGGTGCTATATACCAGTGTGGATCATGCCATCATATAATTATTACGTATAAAATAAATTCAATTGGACGGGAAAAACATCTTCCGATTTTAAAAAGCAAAGATTTAAAGAAAGAAAAAAAAGCCCCCCACGTAGTTTTTTTTTCTTTCCTTTTTTTTTTTTTAATTATTGATCGCCTGCAGAAGCAACTCCAAATGGATAATTTCACTATATTAAACACCTATATAGTGAAAATGTCCATCATTAATCGATTAAATCAATCAAATTCACCAAATTTCGATCGGAAGAATATTTAATTCAAATTTTGCTAATGATTTTATTTACATTTGTATATCTACTACCCACCTTTACATAATAAATTAAAGGTGACAGCAATTTATTATCACCATTCCAAAATCGATGTTACATTTTTCATCATAAAACGGAATTTTATTTTGACTACTGCATAATAAAACTGGGAGATGATCACTCTGAACATGGAAAGTGATCAAAAGATAAACGATTGAGACTGCGCAAACATATTTTTTTTTAATTCTCTTTTTGTTGTTTTGATTTTTACAAATCATTTCAATCCTGCTGTTTTCAAAGAGCAAACATTTCAAGATAATGTCTATTTGGTTTTTGCTTGTTTGTTTAGTCTCTATCGAGAGAAAAAAAACACCAATCACATTTTTGATTTATGATGTTATAAGAAGATTACAACTTCGTTTCGAGTTCGCGAACATTTAATTCGGCGGAGAAAAAAAAAACACGCTCTCCTAAATAAATTTCGTAATTCTTTTGCGCAAGTGAAAGTATAGTGTTCATTTTTTAAGAATTCGATTACTCAGCTCAGCTTGCAATGGTGGTGTGCTGCTTATTAGCTTTTGATGTCTTTTGTTTAAGTAAAATTTAAGATTTCCCTCTGTAAATAGTTTTGTAAATCTTAAGAGAGTTGAGAGTAGTTTTGTCGTTACGCAAAATTAACTTCGGTTTAATAGCCTAACTCATGTTGGCTGCTGGTACTGCTGATGCTGCTGGTGCTGCTGCTCCTTCTTCTGCAAAATATTTTCTTACAACATTTATTATAAGTTGCGAGCGCATGTTTTGTTTTCTAATGTTTTTTGTTATGTTTAAAGTGTGAAATTAATCAGCGCCATTTGATGAGCATTAAAAATCAAGTGTAATTACCGATCACCTATCGAATGAGCATTTGGTTACCTACCTGTGTATGGTATATTAGGTAGCCACTGACTCTATGATGTGAAAGATGAAATTGGATGTTGTAGAGAGGTCTTAGATTTTATTACACTAATTTTATCTTTATAGTAGGTACTTATATGTATGTATGTAGTTAGATATATAATTGTACAACACCAACTATAACGAACTAACCAACCCAACACAATGTTCAGTTTAGAGTAGAAAGTGATCGACAGATCCGCATCGACGTTGTTAAAGTGTTCGCTTTCATTTAAAATTGGTCTTGCACCAGAGAGTTGTACAAGAGATTTTATTATATACAATTTGTAGAAATTATAGCTCTTTTAAAATCCCATAAAACATAATACAGCAATCATTGGCGCATTGTGAATAGTTATAGTCTTTAGCGTGCGCACCAGGATTTTATCTTTATAATTTTCTTCATTAGTTTCAGTGAATAGGTACTTATCTCTATGTAGTAGGTAATAATCCTAGATACTAAGCCTAAAATTTTTCAGTTAAGCTATAATCTTTTGGTAAAGTTTTTTTTTTATTTAATTTACACCACAACAGTTTTATAGGAACCAATTTAATTAAAATTAATTTCTTTTTGGTAGCTATAGGTTTTGTTTTTATCTTATACATATTTATGTTTTATATATTGAGGTGCACAAGTGAAATAGATTAATTAAAAGTGGCGGTGAACTGTCTGAAATGTGGGTTTATTACCTCCTACTTTATCTTGAAGCTCTTCATTATATACCTATAACACATAATAAAAAAAAGAACTAAAAACTAAAAAGACATGCCTTCATCATTACTTTCCAGTTTAATTTAAAATCATTTAAATATTCAAAAATACGATTAAAAAAAAAAAAAAAAACAACCTCCTCCACCTACTTAATATAAAACTCAGGCCTTGTTCGTGTTCGAATGAATGCTGTGTATATGCAACACCTCTGAATAATTTCATCTTTGATATGTAAGAAGCGCGCGCAGCCGCCGACAATAGATGTAAAGAAAGGGCTCGTGACAGATCTAGTAAATTTGCATAAAAATTTGATTGCAAATTAAATCTGTGTTGCTATTATTATGTAAACGAAGATGATTGTCTTAAATTGTTTTATGTCGTTCGTTTAAGACAAATTTTATAGAGGTGTGTTACGAAATAGCTGCTAGTAGAGTTGCAGCATAGTAGTACTTCCTGGGGAAACATAAAAAGAAGAAAAAATGTATTTATATTTCTCATCGCGGATTTATAACTGTGGCGCCGATTAGTAAATTTTTAATAGATAATAGTTTGTGGTTTTTGCCTTGACATAAAATGCATTCGTTTTTGTTATTTAGAGTTGACTATAGCTAGACAAAGTGTTATGCGTATCAGCATAATTATATCATAAGGAGCATGTGTTGATCTTAGATTTATTAGGATTGTTATAATGTTCATAAATATCACACTGTGCCTATATTTACATATACAGTGGAATTTAAAATTTTAATGAAATTAAGAAAATCGTAATTTATGGATCCTGAATTGAATAAACGTTACAAATTCATGATTTTATTGAACAGGATTTCCTACTATTTGGAAACTGGCTCTAAGTGATACCAATTCTCAAAAATACCAATACCACACTGTAACGAACCCGTAAATAGATAGATATTTAGAAATGTATGAGTGAAGTTTTATATAGAAAATTTTCCTTCATGTAATTCATAATAGCTTTCTGAATTGATGTTATAAGTAGGGCAGTATAGATTCACTAGACACCTAATCCACCTACCAGAATTTCCTGCACAACATTTCTAGCAAGTTGAACTGGCTTGTCCGAGAGACCTAGAAAATCCTCCTCCACCTCCAAATCCTGCCTGTGAGCCAGTACGTGAAGAACGGAGAGCTATTGATAGTACGTGTAACAAACGGAAAAGCTATCCTGTCATCAGTACGTGAACAACGGAGGACTGGTGGTGGTACGTGATCAACGGAAACCACTAGTTAGTACGTGTACAACGGAAGTCTCTCCTGTCCAGGGTTGCCAGAAAATATAATTTTAAATCGGCAGTTGCGGTTTAAAAAAATCGTCAAATGGGAGTAAAAATCGTCATACATATTAAATGCAATGCATCCTTTGTCTTATTCACTTTATTAAGAGAACGAAAACAAATGAGAATAACAACAAAATATATAATAAAAAACTAAACTTAACAGTTGCTTAACTAATATTTTTAGGAATAAAATTGGTAAAAAATAATATCACCAAATATAATACAAATGAATTTTTTTATGAACATTGTAGAGTTAAATTTGTTAAGTAAATCGTTATCTAAATTTAAATTCATATAATCTCGCGTAAATAAAATTCCCTGTAAAGAATCTGTATAAACTCGATTACGAGTTATATTTTTATTAATTTATTAATTATTAAAATATACGCTCGACATTAATTGTTGACGAATTTCAAAGAGTTAAAAGTGGCAACACACATTTTTCAAGTTTTGGAAATATCTTTCAACCGTCATTTGTTTTAAATTGGAAATATATTTCCAAAAATGTTCGACTGATATGTTAACACTTTCATCAAAAGTAAATATGGTCTTATAGTCCAAATACCTTAGCATTATTTATATCCTTCATGAAAAATAAGACTTGAGAACGCACGAATTAAGGGCAATAAATAATACCGGATCGATTAACGAAATAAGATTGGATTTGTAAAATCAAATGGTTTGCAAATTTGTTCGCTTCTTAATTCAATATAAAACAATACGCAGCTGTTAACAAAACTATTAATGTCTTGATTATACATATATATATATTGAGTAATGCTAACTTATTTCTGACAAAAATGCCTAAATAAACTTCTTCACGATTGCGCAAGTTATGTAGAAATTTGAAATCTACCAAGTTAATTTGTTTAATTTTTAGACATTCTGGTTTTATGAAGCAAGTTTCGTTTGAGATAGGTGTAATAATTTCTTAGGATTGTAATCTAATAGGATGAGTATATCCTTGAACCGTGGACTTCTTTTTGGCCTGTTTGAAATATAGTTATAAATATTACGTACCATTGCTTCTACTGCAGAAGGCAGTTTAAAGCCCGCATAGGATCAGCACAATGCTACGGAGTGGCAGATGCAGTTTAGTATTAATTAGTATTAATATTTATTTATTACTATTATTTATGAGTCCATGGACTCATATCAAAATCATCCAAATCATTTTCAGAATTCGTCGACGTAATATTCTTATTTTAAAAACATATTTCGAGAATATCAAAAGTTGTAGAAATTAAGAATTTTCTTATTATTTTGAAATATTTTTGTATTTCATTCAACATGGTGCTGGTACTGCTGTTTCTCACTAAATGGTAAATTAAATCATAATCATAAATGCTATGCAGATGGAGTAATAATTAAGTTGGATTTTTTTTTTTTTATTTCGGAATGTACTTCCTGGTCAAAAACTTTACATTTTGGCATGTACGTCAAACACTTTTTGTTTCGGTATATACTTCAAAATCAAAAATTTGTTCTGTACAAAACTGACAAATGTTTACAATTGTCATAAAAACGTCATTTTCAAAAGCAAAATCGGCATTAAAATTCTCGATACAGAAATCGTCATAATGACGATAAAATCGTCAATCTGGCAACGTTGCCTGTCACACTCCCAAATTAGATTTAGACAACATAGACAAGAATTTCACCAATATAAATTATTCTACATTTATAATAGGGACTTAAAAGGAATAAATAATTAATTTGAACTCAACCGAACTGTTGTCATTTGGACCCCTCACTCCACTGAAGCTACCCAGAGTCAAGTTCTGACGTTTTGCTAACCGACCGAACTATTGGCGCCCGAGCAATCTCGACCGACCGACCGAGCAAACGACGTCACAACACAATTAAATGATTACAAAATTTGGAAATTTGATATCGTTTTAGCAAATTGTTTTTCAAATAACCACCGTATAGCACATGACTTAAGTGATAGTACTACAAAAATGTTAGTCCAGCAAAGGATTAACGAATTTGCTGTAAATACAGCATCTTCGGACCAGGAAATCCACATAGAACTCAGTCAGGTAAGGGAACGAATCAAAAAGCTTTGACCCAGAAAAGCAAGCGGGATTGATAGCATTAAAGGAAATTGTATCAAGGCCCTACCGAAGGTTGCATTAATCCTTCTTACATTGATCTTGTAATTGTTACTTCAAAATAAAATATTTTCCTGGAAAAAAGCAAAGGTAGTTGCATGATATTAACTCTTATCGCCCAATCAGCCTTTTACCAATATTCGGTATATTATTTGAAAAGCTAATTATTAAAATCCAACTAGCAAATTACCTGGACACAAATGATATTCTACCAAAGGAGCAATTCGATTTCAGGAATAATCATATAGCATCACGCATCCGCTTGTTAGAATTACGAGACATATTAAAATTAAATTTAGCCACCAGGAATCTACTGGTCTGGTTTTGCTATAGACATTCAAGCTGCATTTGATACGTTGTGGCATGATGCACTCATTTACAAATTGATTACATTCGGATTTCCTTTCAATTTAATAGCACTTGTAAATAGCTTTCTGAGAGATAGACCATTTTCAGTTGTTGTGCAAAATTCTTCCTCTGTCGCCAAACTAGTAGTGCCCGCTGGAGTACCACAAGGCTCAGTGCTTGGTCCAACCCTAATACACAATTTTTACATCTGATATTCCAGCCTTCAAATATCTTCCCAATACACGATAAGTTAGCATCAGGTCAGTAATTTCATAGAACGTTCCTCTTGCCACCAGGAATGAATGGGATGGGTAGGAGATGGTTGTAACATCCAATGTTTCTATCTTTACGGATGTATCCAAGGCAAGAGCGGGCACAGGCCCTTGAGTGTATGTACACCAGAAACTGCCAGTGCCACAAGTTTCGTACACAAATGTAGCTATTTACCAGGCGGCAATATTTCTATCTACGTACCAGAGTCCATACGGCACATCTTCATATACATTGACAGCCAGGCTGCGCTGAATGCTGTGCTGGTAAAATAAAAATTGGTGCAGTATTGTAAGACCAGCCTTGAGGAACTGACTACAAGGCAAATGGTGACCCTATGTTGTGAATTTGGCCACACGGATATCCCAGGCAATGAAATGGCTGATGAGTTGGCTAAAAAGGGCTCTGAAATGGAAAGCTCCGCAACGATAGCTTATGTGAGGATCCCTATCGGAGCTTTAAAAGAGAAGATCATCAGAAGGATTCGGAGGAAATCGGATCCATCCAACACATACTTTGGGAGTGTCCCCCTTTGATGTATAAACGAGGTAGGCTAGTCGCGTTGCCAGAAATTATTTGTGACTCTACCGTAGAAGTAATAAAATATCTTTTAACTGAAAGAATTTTGTTTTTTTATTTTGAATAAATTATAAATGAGCCCTTAAATAAATACAAAAGTAGAAATATACATGATATCTAATTATAAATTCAGTTTTTTAAATACGTTTTTATGCATTATTTACTCTACTTGCTCTTGGACATTCTAATTATATTGTTGGTTAATTGAAAAAACTTCTTCACAAACACTGTAAATATTAGTTTTCATTTTCTTGTGCGATCAGTTGGCTCAAAATCAACGCCAAAACAGCTCCATTTATACTGTTAGTACCTATTTAATTTATTTCGAAATTTAGTTTTTAGGAGAAATATTTTAGAAAATATACACGTTCTGCATTCGAGTGGGGGTAGTGCAAATAAATTTAAAGCGAATTGCAGAGATTTTTAAATTTGTGACGTTTATTTGTGTCAGCTCTTCGGATATGAGAATGATGGCAACTAACGCCACTCATTGTCTAATTCTTGGGGATCAATATTCATACAAATTTTGAGTCAATGTTTGCATATATTATATATAGCGAATGTTACGTATCTCTAATTAGAAAATCAGTAGCCTTTTCTCGATTAATGATATTCCTAAGATTTTTAAAATAGGATCATCAAAATCAAATGGGATTTTAATTTCTGTATATATCTTATTCTATAAGATTTAAGGCGTTGACTTTTTAATTCGACGGCTTTTAATCAAATTGTAACCGTCACTTCCAAGATTATATTTCCTTTTGTTATATTTTTCGTCACAAAACACATTTAAAATGGAATTAAATAAAGCGGTACTTGGATGCAATTGATCCGTTTCAACAAGTTCATAAAAACTACCTTTAATAACTCCGGAATCCGTCAAAATATCGTACAACTACACAAGATTTTCTTCTAATTGGACATACCAGTTGCTTCGTCTACTAAATTGCTAAATTTATTTAATCTTTATTTAATAGCTAAATTCAATACAGGAAAGCTACTTTTAATTAAATCTGATGAATAAACCATTGCTAAAAAAGGAAATGTTATGTTCAGCAAAAAAAAAAAAAAAAATAGTTCTATCTCTGCTTCATTAACATTTACATTAAGTTTTCTCTTGAATGATAATAATTCAAAATTGTTTTTGATGAGTTCACACCACATTTTGTTTCATGTTTTTTTTGAAAAACCCGTGCCGTTTTATCACCGTTATTCCACAATAAAATCTACGTTACACAATTTATACTTAGCTTTGTACTTGTCATTTAGAACAGAGCTTAGCCAACTCTCAAGCCACTCTTTCTGAAAACGCTGCGTCCACGTCTATTTATTTTTTTTCTACGGCGTGCTTTCATCTTCATTCCCAGACATTTTATAGATTTCTTAAAATTAAATTAAGTTTTTTTTTTAGTTAAAACATTTTAAAATTTAGACAAATAACTCACATTTAACACTTTCCACTGATACAACATTTTTAGCAGAATCATTTATTGTTTAAAAATACCTCCACATCCTACTTGACAAGATAATCATGAAAGATTCGAGGACATTTAGTTCCCAGCTATTTAGGCCTAGTTTTACGTAAGTGGACTTACGTAGTACCTGATAATCGGGCTGCCGTTTAGCCCGCTCGTATTAAAGTTTTGACAGTTGTCAAATTTGGCAGATCTGCCTAGTATATACATACTTCACGAGGAAAATGAGAAGTAATATTTTGAGTTTACCTCATGCACAAGAGAAGAGGAATAGAAAATTTTTTATCATCCGAAATACTTTCTTCTGACCAGTTCGCATTTTATTCCTTCTTAATTCAAATTTTATTAAAACTAAATGGAAATTCTCTCCATTAATGAACAAAATTGAAAGCACTTCCTTATGTGCGATTTATGTCTACGTTTAATACCTACTAATTTTTTTAGGTTAATTTCGCTTCAGATACCGACATGTAGAGATCACTGCATATTAGTTTTACGTAAAACTAGTCCTAAATGATCTAAACAGGTTCATTGTTGAATCAATTGCTCCAGATCTTTTATAAACATAATTTCAATTTCGAGAAGAGTCCTGAATCATTCCAAGATTTCTGGGCAAACCGTTAACCAGCACTAGGCAGTAAATAGAAGTCTTCAATCAATTCTAACACATCCCCCATATATGTAGTGCGTGTCTTAAAAACTCTCAAAGCATCTAGCTTTACTCTTCACTAAATATCTTAGCGTACTTTGGTAATTGAATGAAATATTCTTTGCTTTAAATTAAAATGTATTATTTTAAAATTACTGTAGGTAATTTCCTTCAACCGTAGGCTAGATTTCTTCAACAATTACCTTGAAACTACGGTAATTACCGTATGTACGGCAACGCTTATTAGGTAGCTATACTTCGTTTCAAGTCTGATGGAGCTGCAAAGCAAAGAGTTCAGATTATTTTGAGATTTCCAAAGGAAGTAAGATGGATTTAGGGTGGTTTTAAAGGTTATCAAGAATCCAGGGATACAATGAACCCACTGGAGGTCTAAGTGAAGGAGAGGGTAGCGATCCCTCAAATTATCGACCAATTGCGATTCTTTCAAAGGTTTTTGAATCTATCATTAACTCAAATTTAATGAAGTATCTAGAAACTAACCATCTCATCAACGATCGCCAATATGGCTTTCGAGCTGGACGCTCATCTGGAGACTTGCTGATCTTTCTTACGGAACGTTGGAACCGTAGTCTTCACAATTTTAGTGAGTCTAAAATCGTTGCTCTAGATATTTCAAAAGCCTTTGATAGAGTCTGGCATCCAGCACTTTTAGCCAAACTTAAAGCACTTGGTCTCTCTCCTCTTCTTCTGTTATGGATTGAAAGTTTCCTATCTAGTCGCCAAATACGTGTTGTATTAGATGGCGTTACATCTGAACCGCATCCCATAAATGCCGGTGTACCTCAAGGCTCTGTTATCTCTCCAACTCTCTTTTTAATTTTCATTAATCATCTGCTTTCCCTTACGTTCAATCCCATCCATAGTTTCGCAGATGACAGTACTCTTGATTTCACTTACTCCTTTGACACTCTTGCGGACACCAGGGGGAATTCCGCATGTATTAAACGAGATTGCATGATAAGATCATTGAATAACGATCTTAACAATATCCTCGTTTTGGGCAAAGCGAATCGTGTCGAATTCAATGCATCTGAGACCCAAAGCTGTCTCATATCATTAAAACAAGATCATAACTTAACCACTACCGTTTCTTTTGATGGAGCATTAATTTCTGATTCACCGTCACTAAGCATTCTTGTCATTAACATTTCCAGTGAGTTAAACTGGACAGATCACATCTTCTCTGTTGCCAAAGAAGCATTGAAATGTCTTGGATTTCTGAAAATGTGTAAGAAATATTTCAGACCGTCAAATCTAGCGCTCCTCTACAAGTCCTACATTAGACCTAGAATGAAATACAACCCCCATATATGAGCCGGATATTGGATATTGTCCAAAAGAGAGCCTTCAAGCTCATTGGCAATTTGGCAATAAGTTGTCATATCGACTCATTCGAGCACCGCCGCAATGTTGGATGCCTTTCGTTTCTTTATCACTATATGCATGGTCAATGTTCTGATGAAATATCTAGTCTAATCCCTTATAGAATGATTCCTGCAAGCAATACTCGCGCTGCAAACCGCGCACATCCTTTAACCCTTCAAATTACTTTCGGCCATACAATAAAATTCTGAGATGCTTTTTTATCCCGAACAGTGCGAATGTGGAACAGCTTACCATCTTCTGTTTTTCCTCCGGCATACAATCTGCGGAAACCGAAGTAAATAGACGTTTTTTTTTGCATTTGTATTGTATAATGCTCATGTTTACCATAGAAATAACTAATTCGTATAAATCAATTTTTACTCTACACAATTTTAAAATCAGTTGGAAAATTACTCTAATTTCCTTCCACTTTATAATTATACATGGATTCATCATCATATATCTGCCCAGTGCCCACCATGAACATATGTTGCAGGTACCCACTCTATATTTAAATCTCTGCTTAAATTGACTTGTTTTTCTCTTCGCTCTTCGCTCTTCTTTCCCAATGAAAATCATAATCGATTTTAGAATAATTGTGTAATCTATAATCCTACATATGCACACACATCTACCATATACACATCTCTACATAACTAGTAAATACCAAGAAAGTTTTGCATCATCGTTAGAAACTTACAATTAGTTAATGACGTAATAACTGTCTGTACAAATTGCCGTATACCTACCTATAATAGGTAATAATCGCAAAAGTATAATCTTTCAAATCAATCAAAAGTTTCATTCGTATACATTGAATTGAAATTCTGTCTAGAGTTCTGTGGCCAAGTTGTTATCTCTTTACAATCATTATTACCAACCAAGAAACATCCACACATACATGATGCCCCATTTGTAGGTATTTTGTACGTTTTTTTCCTTCTCTTTTTCCAGATTCTCTTAGAAGACGTTTCAATGTGATTCTTCTTCTTCCTGTTCTTCGTCTTCTTCTTCTTCATAATAATTTTCTTAATTGCCGACAAATCTTAATCTCTACCGCACAACACAAGAAATCTGTGTCACCAGAACAAATCTAATGCATTTAGATCAGATCTTGAGCATTGAAATGTTATTATGTATAGGTTTGTATGCCTATGTATATGTATGGATCTGTATTAAAGATAGGTTAGCAGTGTAATGCGGCATTGATTTTTACTTACGGCAATATATAGCTGCGCGCGCATAACTCTTTATCTTTATGATTTTCATGAAAGAAATATTTTTTTTTTAAATTGTTTTCTATAGAATATAGTGGCGTCTATGGTCGTAAGGCAATGATTAGTTAATTTCTTGACCAATTTATCACATCGTTTTAAGATAAAGGCGAAATTTTAATGCAATTCGAAAAACATTATTATAACCTTCCAATGATTGATCAGCGATCACCACCCACTTTATGCTATAATTAGATTATATGTATGTACTTGGATAAAGGTATATATATCTATACCGTTATGTATAATAACTAATTGCTATCATTACCTATGGAAAATCAGATTCGAAAAATTGTTGTTCATAGATGATGAAAAAGGTCTGTAGAAGGTTTGAATTGGGTCGAAAAATTGTTCTGTTGTTGTTGTTGGGTGTATTTTTGTTTTTTATTTCGTTAATAAAGTTGTCGTGTTCCAGATTATTATTTTTGTTTTTTAATGAAGCGCCATCAAGTTTTGGTGTGGAAGGTTTTTCAACTCCTCTAAAGATAGAAGGGCAGACTCTAGAGTATCCAGTGTGCTCCGCACGAAGGCCGCATAAGCACACAAAAAGTGTTCGGTTGTCTCAGGATCACCTTCCAGGCAGGACAGATACTCAGGGCTGTCAACAACTTCCATCCTTGTTAGATGCGCGTGCAGTGAGCTGTGTTTCCTTCCGAGCCCGATAAGAAAATCATAGATATTCCTATTGGGCCCATCAAGAAACAGTGTTGTGCACCTGCAAGTACCTACTCAGGTTCTCCCATCTCTGCTGATGCTTCCTATGATCATACGCTTTGATAAGAGACCCGATACTCCAGATGGCAACGCTTACGGCGGATGGGTTATAGTCCGTAGTACAGAGAATGAGAGCCAGCCTTAGCTAAAAAGTCAGCCCTTTCAATTTCCATGATCCACATGTAACCAGGAACCCACGGAAGGGACAGCTTGTTCTGGATACACAACTTATCCACAGACGACTTGCAATCCCCCAGTAACTTAGATGTTATCCGAGGGACACTTAGAGCCATCAAGGTTGCCTGAGACTATCAGAAAGGATTATAATGTCCTTTATTTTGATTTCCATATCAAGGGCTATCTTTGCTGCCATTGTGATGGCGAAAACTTCAGCGTGGAAGACACTGGTGTGCCTTCCAAGTGAGTACTCCATCCCAATGTCACGTTCAAGAAGGTAAACACCCAGGCTCCCTCATTCTTGAGAGAGCCGTCGGTGAAAATGTTTAGAACGGACCGGGGAAGTCTCTATAAGGCACTTCCCTCAGTCCACGGTTCCCTTATAGAAAAACTCATAGAGAAGCGACGCCTTAAACGAAGCTCTGGAACCATCGCATCAAATGGCATGCTGGCCAGAGGGTTTTCTAGATGGAGCCCACATGCCAAAGAGCAATGAGAAGAGCCAGTTCAGCCGTCCTTCCGACATCCACATGAGCGCAATATGCACACAGCCTTTTTGGGATATACCTGAATGACAAGATCGAGGAGTGGCAGATTAAGTAGGCTGTAGGTCCTTCGGATTCCGCTTCGGATTCATGTATGGTTCTACCTCAATGAGGTCAGCACCCATACAGAATTCAATGTAGCGGTGATCAGAGAGAGACTCCTCTCGCAATACCCTCCAGCCGGAGAACAGATGAAAAACGTTAAAGGATGCGAAAGTCACATAAATGTCTTCGGCTAGTAGCAATGGTTGGTTTGTTGCCCTGATTCAACCCAAAACCAGATCCGCTGAAGCTATGAACTCCAGCAATTGCTCACCCCGATGGTTAGTGTCTGAGCTGCTCCAGACAATGTGATGAGCGTTGGCATCATAATCAACCAAGACACCAAGCCGATTAAACCTCGCATACTCAACCGCTCGCCTTACTGCCTCAGTGCGAGGGTGAGCAGCGGAGTCATACGGGAAATATACTGAGACAATCAGGAGTTCCCCTATTGACTCCATTCTTCTTGACGGAGAGCTTGATCGATGTAGTTTCTCTGTTGCACAGATTAGGCAGCAAGGTCGCAACAGCACAAGTCCTAAAAGTAGAGCAAGCAGCAACAGGATTTGAGCTCCTTGCGCTTCCGTTAGACCGCAGATATGGCCTTTTCAGCCCCAACGCTTCTGTACAAGCATCACTTTTTGTTGTTGGGTTTTCTACGCAAGTCAGCAAGGCAACGTCCTAGCAAAGCAGACGCCGCTGCCTTGGTGTGTTGCAGGTTAATCTGTGTGAAGAGAAGTCCAGTCATTTCGATTACTTCCGTACGCCAATCACTTGCGAAGAGAGAGAAGGGGAAGACCCAGGGACAGCATTATCCATTTCCTTAGCTCTTTTCCTTCTCTTCCTTTTCCTGCCTCGGGAAGTCCCACTTCGGTCGCTACTGGCAGGGCATTTCGACTTTGAAATCACAGCATCAGCTAGCCCGCCCGAGTTGAGTTGAGCCGACCCATGAGAAGTATGAGTGATCTTCATAGGAGTCGCACCGCCCTCATAAGCCGATCCTGCTGAAGATTTTCCACGGATCTCGAGATCTTGAGGATAAAATCCTCCGATTCCTCAGATATCCATGTATTAATAACGCACTTGCTAGAAGTGGATTTATTTTCCTCGGATAGTTCTATATTTTCTCTCCCACGAGTTGCGTTGATATACTGTCAGCGATGGTAGACGATCAGAGATAACCGTACTGATGAGACCTCTCTAATTGCTGGGTCGAAAAGTTCAATAATAATTTTTCTGCACTTAAAATGCATTTTGTAAATTTATTGAAATTATTTTCAATAAATTTCAACTCTATTAGACGAGAAATCTCTTTCACTGTCAGCCACGGCAGAAATCCGAATTACCGTAGGAAGGCTAATTGAAACTGGAGGTCGCCTGGTATCCAGTGCATTCCTTAGCCACGCAGCCATTGGCGTATGCTGTCTTACCTTGGCTTGGGATGGGAGCAGCTTTTAATCAGTGTCAAACCCACCGAACAATGGTTACTTACCACCTCACCCAACGTGGAAGTAGCTGAACCCAATGCTAACACCTTCACTTCACGCACTTCTGACTTGACAGAATTGCAGGATCCGTTACTCACAGAGAAGATACAACTCTGTTTGATGTAAGCCGAAAGCAAGACATGTTCCAGACATACTCCCCCTCCTATTATATCTGGCTGTAGTAATGCGTTATAATTGACCTGAAACAAAAAAAAAATCATTAACTATATTTAATTCAACCCTCTTCTATACAGTGATCCCGAGTAGTAATAAAAGGTTAATTAGAGTTGAATATAGTGCAAATGGTATTGATTGGAAGTCTTCTTATTGATGATTACCACCTCTATAGAACCATCATCGTAATAATAATCGATTTCAGTTATAATATGGAACACTCTAACGTACCACATTTATCTATGTGTATGTATTATATATAAATATTCACTCGTCACTATAGACACATTTTCTTCTAAAGTGTCTTTGTAGTGCGCAAGCGCGACTGACTGACTTTATATTATTCTGATGAAACAAAACGGAACGGAAGAAAGCGTTCAAAGAAAAAAAAGGCCTTTGCCACAATTACATGAACTGCACAGAATCAGAGATGCTCTGAAATAAGGTTAATAAACAGTTAGAATCTGATTGAAAATTTCAACCATTTCTCAGAATATAGCCCACTATAGGTAGACGTCATGGAAATGTGGAACTTGGCACTGCGTTTAAACTAAGTAAGTAAAGATGATGATGATAATGGCGATGGTGGTGGTGGTGGTGGTGGTGTTGTTGGCGCAACTCTTAACCATTGCTGGAAAGCATATTGTCTATAGATTAATCTTTTATCTTACATTCCGAGCGCGTATATGCTTTTGCAGTTTCCTTATACCTATGTATGTATGCCTATACGTGAATGCATTGATTTATACCATAATGTTCAGATATTGTGCAATTTATAAACAATATTGTTTTGGCCTTTTGTTTTGTTGCTTAAGATTGCGCTCAAAAGATGATTTATACATAATTTCTGGCCTGGTCTGGCTTAGTCTGACTTAGCCTGGCGCTGATTGACTCCTATATATGCTAGAGAAGAGATGATAAATTTTCGTAAAGTTATCGGGAAGCGAATAGAGCCATAATTATCATAGAAAAAAGGCGTTACCCAGAAATCTCTTAGTATAAATCCATCGTTGAATATTACTTGTGCAATTATAAATTGTGAAAATATTTCATTATTCTTTGGATGGTAGAGTTAGAATGGTTTGGATACATATATAGGCTCTGAATATACATACATATGTATATATGTAGATGAATAGCACCTACCTATATAATGAGTGGATAGAGAAAGTTCATTAAAACTCTTATTTATATCGTTTCAATATTGATTATTGGTGAAGTTGTTTAAATTACGATAAAAGTATTTCTGTTTATGTGTGTTGTGCGCTTATAGTTTTGGTTTGACCATCAGATATAGTACTTGGTTCCGTAGAGTGTCATCATAAGGCAGAAATTTTTGGTTACAAGTTACAACTGTCAATAGATGGGAAATTTTACTATATTTTATCAGTAATACAAAATTATTTTAGATTTTTCCGTTAAATACTATTTGTTTTATAAAAATCTGTCTTGTTTAAAATTAATCTATGCAATACATTCACAAACTGTTTAAGTAAAAATAATACTTCTTTGAATTAAGAGAAATTATCTGCTATACGGTCGTAAGGTCATATAATGACCTTTTACTCAGGGATGTAAAGGACTCAAATTTTGACTCAACTCATCGCTCAACTCAAGCAGTGAGTCCGCTCAATCACTAAGTCCGCTCAACAGTTGAGCGGTGCTTCATCGCTCGAAATTTGAGCAGACTCACTGGTTGAGCGGACTCAATCATGAGCGGACTCACTTGTTGAGTGCACTTGAACGGACTCACTGCTTGAGCACACTCATCATTTGAGTTGAGCGGACTCAGATCATGTTTTACATAACATAAGGAGAATCTGATTTAATTAACCCTTTGCACTCCGTTTTCGCCGCTGCGGCGACAATGTAAGGTAAACATACAGCTTCGTTGTCGCCGCTACGGCGACATGTAAAAGAAACATTGGTTTTGTTATTTAAATATATATATTTTTTTACCATTTTTTGTGGGTATGTTCGTCTCGATGTCGCACATCTTTCAATGGTGGTGGTTTTTAGGAGAGGGGCTCGCATCCGGCGGGGCAGGAGGGAAAAGTTTCAACTTCTTTTGCTTATAACTTTTTATCGAGAACACGCACAGAGCACATTAAGGGCTTAAATGAAAGCTACCGTCGGAAGTACAAGTGGTCGCTGAGAGGTGGTTAGGTTGGGGTCGCTGGTAGGCGAGGGGGCGGCATGGAGGGAGCCTAAATCTCAAGTTTTCATCGAATAAATGTACACAAATGTTTTCAGGGGTAATCTCCGAAGACACCCATCTGGTTTACTTGATTTCAAAGCGGTTTTTAGGTAATCTCCTAGAAGAGGAAGTAGGGTACTAGGGTTTTTGATTTTTTTGGAGGGGTGGGGAAACGTGGGGGTATTTAGTTTTACGCTTATAACTCAGCCATTTCACCTCGGACCATAGTGGTGTAGGTACTCAAAATCCATATAAAAACATATTAGAATTTCTACTAGATTTTCCGAAAACGTACTAGAATAACTGTAGGGAGCTGAGTATACTTTCTAAACTTTTCCTAAAACCGCTATAATTCTTTGTTTTCACATCTCCTTCGATCTCCATATCCACTTTTTTAGTACGTTACTTATTTTTTTTCTAAATTAGGTACTAGATCTCTGCACGGTAAATCACCTATAACTTGGTAGGGTTAAGTGCGATTGGAAAATCGATTCCACTGTTCATCTCATCTTCGTGCCAGCTACAATTCGTTGAAGAATTTTTTTACAGGGGATACTTTAAGGGTGCGGAGTAGGTACCCCCAGAGGGGGTCCTTCCAATTTGGAATATCGCATATCAAATGAAAGGTCTCACTGAGTACTATCGAGTGGGTTCATTTTTTTCCAATTAAAAAAAACTTCATCGATGCGTTTTTTCCGCCTAAGAAGCCATTTTCATATAGCTGGTTCCCCTTCCCCTATAGTTCCTACATTTCGCATATATTTCATCAGTTCTTTCTTTTAACGGCATTAGTGCACTGCTGAGAACATTTTTTCATGGGAATTTTTTTCGCCGACGCATCAATTCTTCACAATCACGAATGGAAAAAAACTCAACTTTTTCACTCAAAAGACGGCAATTTTTCTCCTTCAAAAGGACGTTTTGTTTTCTTTTTCGATTATCTCAAAAAATAATCAAAAGTAATTTTGGAAATCTTAGTATATTTAGCTGAATTATGGGGTGGAGATGAATTTATACACTTATACACAGATAAATAGAATAGAATAGACTTTTTAAGGGCCTGAAAAAAATTCCAGATGTTTACTGGGCGGGAAGGAACGGGGACTAAATTTGACTAATCGAAGTCATTTTCAAATATGTATTTTTTTCAAGCAGTTTGAGTACCCACATGCCTATGCGGCGAGGCGAAATGGCTTAGTTAAAGCGGCCAGAGTAAAAATGGCCGTTATTTCTTCCACTCCCCCCGAAAAACGTAGTATATAATTGACGTAGGATGCAAAAGTAGGAGAACCGTTTTCAGTAAAATTAAATCGGTTGTTTTTTGTGAGAGCTTCAGGGTTTTTCGTTTTTGCTCATGTATGGTGGAAAATATCGCAATTCCGACACCATCGTAGATTCCGCCCCCTTCCTACCGAGGGACTTGAAATTCATAACAATCATAGCCCTCGCTGGGAACTTTCATTTAAGACCTCAAATTTCGAGCTACGCCACTTCTTTCATGAACTATAAGCATTTGAAGTTGAATCTTTGCCGCCTCGCTCCTCCGAGATCTTACGCCTCCCGATAAAATGGATAGGGGGAAAGAAGCGCGCAAATAAGAAGTATGTAAACACCAAGTTTGGTAAAAAAGTGTTTTTTTCGAAATTACCCCTGCCATTTTCGAAATCCGAAATCGAAAGTACCCTATGGAACAATAAATTAAGTTGTGAATCCAATCACATAAGAACCTCTCCCCTCGATCACACTCTCTTCCCTCTTTAATTTGATACTCCACACGACCCATTTCGGTCAACCCCGGGGGGGGGGGCACAAGCCAAATTTCAATGAAATAAGAAAAGCTCACAAAAACGCCATTCATTATATTTTGGTTTTGCTAATTTTCTTAGCCAACATTTCTCTTCCTCTCAATCTAATGTACAAATTCAACACCTTGTAAAACCTGTAAGGAAAATACCATACTTGAAAATGTTATAATTCAATTCAAGGAAATTGTATTTACATTTTTCCATAGAATCAGCGTCTTACTTTGTATTTTTTGAGGCCAGCCAATCCCTTTAACTCGTACACGAATTTGTCTATTTCTTTACTATTTTCGACATTTTACGTCATCACAGCGAGTTGAAATTTGGCACACAGGTTCATGTCGCGTGACAATTGAATCTATCAAAATTTGAACAGGAAATTTCCATGGAAAACCCGGAAAATCGGGAAAAATCATTTGAAAATTTGGTAAAAATTTGATTAGTGATAAATCCGTTTCAGGAAAAATGCAGAGTTTTCCGATTTTTCCGAAAATTTTATCCGGAATTTTCCGACTTTTCCGGAAAATTTTCCGGTAAAAAAGTTTTCTAAATTATGCAGGATCAAGTTCCCTATCAACTGGCATCATTACTTTCTCTCCGACAATGGTGAAAACTTGCAGAAAACATCGAGGAAAATTCATGTAAAACGCTTTGCCGGAGTTTTTCAGACCAAGGAAGCGTTTGAGCGTTTTGCAACTTAAGATAAAGTTGTAGAGCGAAATGAGTTGCATAAAGTTGCTTTTGTGGAAAACTCCGCGGAAAACCCTTAAAAGGGGGAAAATCATAGGACAAATTTTCATCGATATGTTTAGTGATAAATCTGTTTCAGGAAAAATGCAGAATATTCCAATTTTTCTGCACTTTTCCGGAAAATTTTCCAAAAAAAAAGTTTTATGAGCTATGCGGAATCATTTTTTTTCCGTCCTACTGGCATCAATAATTTCTCTTCAACAATCATGAAAACTTGCATGAAAAATCGAGGAAATTTCATGTAAATTTTTAAAAAAAATTTCATAGTAATAGGAAAAGTCTGTGGAAAATATGGAAAATCGGTAAAATTCATGTTATATGGGATCAAGTTGGAATACAGATAAAAAGCGCTGTTTAAAATATATTTTGAATTTCAGAAAACCGTTGCAGTACTTCAACGACTTGATACTTGAAAAATTTACGTAATAATATCATTATATTCAAGAAAAATGTCCCAATCAAAAAATCTGAGTCCACCTCTGTGTGTGAAAAAAAATTTATTTTCTACTTTTTCATGCGGCTTGGCCTCAGATTTGTTTGAAAACTCCTTTTTAGGTATACTCAAGTATAGAAAATATTATACAGGGTTTTCCAATAAGAGGTGTTATTTTGATATGCAAAGAAAAATTCCATTTTTTTAGATAAATGATCGGATCTTTATTTCATTATAAAAAGGAAGGTATGCCGTTAATAATGGAAAATAACATCAGCCAAATCACCACCACGACCACGCCTACAGGACCATATATCCTTTTCATGAAATTTTCCATAACCAAATCGCAAAGTGGCTGCCCTATGTCCTCGATAGCCTCACGAATTCCATCCTTGAGGTCTTGAATCGACGCTGGGCTGTTGGGGTAGACCTTCTCTTTCACGTGGCCACAAAGGAAGAAGTCGCAAGGTGTTAAGTCACAAGATCTCGGTGGCCAATTGTGATCACCTCTTCGAGAGATAACACGGTCCGGAAACTTTTCCCGTAAAAGATCAATGGTTTCGTTGCTTGTATGGCACGTAGCGCCGTCTTGTTGAAAGTAAAGGTTGTCCAGATCAATACCATCCAACTCCGGCCAAAAGAAATCATTAATCATCTGTCGATAGCGCAATCCATTCACCGTAACTGTTGCTCCAGCCTCATTTTCGAAAAAGTAAGGTCCAATGACCCCGCGGCACCATAAACCGCACCAAACAGTCACACGTTGAGGATAGAGAGGCTTTTCAACAATAACTCTTGGGTTTTCCGAGCCCCAGATGCAACAATTTTGCTTGTTGACGAAGCCATCGAGGTGGAAATGGGCCTCATCACTCAAGATGAGTTTTCGATGGAATTCCGGATCATTTTCATGCATTTCAAGGATCCAATCAGCAAAGACTCGACGTTGTTGATGATCGGCCGGCTTGAGTTCTTGTGTTAACTGAACTTTATAAGCCTTAAGACCCAAATCTTTATGCAAAATACGGTGTAAAGACGTTTGTGGAATGCCTAATTCCAAAGAACGACGAGGAATGGACAAACCTGGGTTTTCTTCAACACTTTCGGCTACAGCAGCAATATTCTCGGCTGTTCTTGAGCGACGTGCACGGGTTTTATTCTTCACATCACTAACTTGTCCCGACAGCTCGAATTTTTCTACCAATTTCTGTATTGCGGTCCGACAAGGTGCTTCACGACGACCCAAAAATGTTCGAGTTTTACGAACCGTCTCTGCCACATTTTCACCATTTTTATAATGAATTTTAATAATTTCAATGCGTTGTTGAATCGTGTATCGTTCCATTTTTATTTATGGCGTAGTTTCTACTTGTCAAATGTCAAAAAATGACAGCTCCAAAAGTGACATCTACCGAAATAGCGGGCTAATTAAAATAACACCTCTTATTGGAAAACCCTTTATTTAGTGATAGGGCATATGCGGAAGTTTTCTAAGGCTAAAACGATATAGCACTGGTGTGGTGGAAAATAAAATTTGAACATAAGAAACGCGATTTTCTCGAAATCAAATATTTTGAGATATGACACTCTACGGGACCTGTGCGATATATGTACACATGTATACAGGGTGTTTCCCCTTAGGAGGTCCATAGAGCGGGAGGTGATAGTACTCACCTAGGCGAACCAAAAATTGTATGGCAGGGGGAGGGCAATATCAACCGTTTAGGAGTTACAGGGTGATTCATAAAAAAAGCTAGGTTTTCACAAAACACCCTGTATATTAAAAACTACAGGGCGTATGGTCACAGTTAAGGGCTTACTGTACGCAGAACTTCATGGCCTTTCCAACGACAGCTCAACCAGCCCCGTACCCCTCTCCCCTAAGAAGTTATAAAGGTCTAAACTAAAAATTTCAGATTTTCTTTCCTTTTTTTTTACTTTGACCTCTATTATTTTTGCAAAGAGGTCGTTAACATAACTTTTTTTTTTTTATAAAAACTGTAAACTGCAGACTCTCCTCTTTAATATGACCCAATGTGCTATCTGAAGCCCTTTAAGAGTTATTAGCTCTAAACCTATTCTCAAACCAATTTTCAAACCTATTTTCAACGAGAATTTGTTCCCTTAGCACGTCATTTTAAAAAATATCGTCTTTTTTCGGTGTGACCTGAATAGGTTATGAGTTAATAACTGTTTAACGGCTACAGTTAACACATAGGATGTAATAGGTCAACTTAAAGATGAGAGTCTGCAGTTAACAGTTTTTATAAAAAAAAGTTATGTTAACGAGCTTTTTGCAAAAATAATAGAGGTCAAAGTAAAAAAAAAAGGAAAGAAAATCCGATTTTTTTAGTTTAGACCTTCATAACTTCTTATGGGAGAGGGGTACGGGGCTGGTTGAGCTGTCGTTGGAAAGGCCATGAAGTTCTGCGTACAGTGAGCCCTTAACTGTGACCATACGCCGAGTAGTTTTTAATATACAGGGTGTTTTGTGAAAACCTAGCTTTTTTTATGAATCACCCTGTAACTCCTAAACGGTTGATATTGCCCTCCCCCCTGCCATACAATTTTTGGTTCGTCTAGGTGAGTACTATCACCTCCCGCTCTATGGACCTCCTAAGGGGAAACACCCTGTATATAAAAACATATAAAAAATCTGTTTGATGTGTGTGCTTGTACTCGTATAGAGAAGGTATAACAAAAGAATATCATCACTTTCAGCATCTTTAACCAAGATTTCTCATATAAGAAAAACCCACAGAGACCGGTGAAGAAGGTACATACCTACTATAAAAAAAGTATGCCTTAGCGCATAAGAATCAACTCAAAACATACTTAAACATTACCGCGCAGTCGCAACGCACTACTCCAGAGAGTATTGTGCAAATTAAAAAGGTGACGACTGGAGTATGTACGTACGTACAGTGAAGAAGAAGAAGAACACCTCTTTGTTCAAGTGGGTTCGGGTGGGTATACTACTTGAATGAGGCTTTTACACCATGATTGTTTTTACCTTTGTATTATTTATGTAGTTCTTTCTATGGTCTAGAAGAAGACTTGAAATGCGAACATTTTTTGTTTTTTTATTTTTTTTAATATCGAATGGAATTCAAACGATCATTGACCTTGAGGCAGTAATGCATCATCGAATGTCGAATGTATCTTTCGAGGCCGCATTCATTTATAAACTATATACAACAATTTTAGTTGGAAGATATATGTATATAGTGCAACTTGGATTACAACATACCATCAGCAACACAACCATCATACTTCGGTAGTGGTACTATAAGCTAAATTTTCTCTCGCAAGTCGCATGGTCGCCTATGACTCTTGGGTTACATAGTGTTGCGCGCTTGCGGCTACTTATTTATTTTTTAAATATGTCAACGGAGCGCTACTTAGATTCTTTTACTTATACTTTGTGGTGCTGCTTGCTACTGTATTCCATGTTGGGATGAACATTCATATGGTGTGTCTCTTTGGTTCTTGACTATGGACATTGCAAAAGAAACATAGCGGCGGCATAAAACTTGTTCGAAGGAAAACTAGTTCTTTTGCTACCCTGTGGTACACCCAGAAGTTGTCGTAGGTATAGTACGAGTATCTATGTAGCACCGATTGACAACATTTCCACATTTGGTTAGGAACCGCATTACATAAGTTCCGTAGAGAAGTTTTTACCTTTCGCTTTTGGGTTCTACTTATATAAATATCCACATTATCCGTATAGAGTTAATTTTACTTTGATGTAATAACGTGGTATGATGATGGTGGTGGTGGTGGTGGTGCGTTTTTTGAGTATGATGGCCTCAACGTGATTTAATAATATTGTTTTTGACATAATATCGTTGATACCTCTACTATACAGATAGCTGCTACCTATGTATATATAGCTTTTTCAAGACAATCAGAGTGGATGAAGTTTTAACAAGATAGAGAGGGAAAGAGAGGGGATTGTGTTTTTACACTTTTAATGACTTATCTAAAATTATTAGCAAAATCAAATACGTTTTTTTTTTCTTCAATTTCCATAAAACTGTGCTGTGCTAGCTAATGATACCTTTTTACAACAACCGGTAGCTAAAAAAGATTAACACTTCATTTTGGACCTCTTTTAGCTACTTGTAATTTTTTTTTTTTTTGTTGATGTAATAAGCACCAGCAGTAGTTTAACTCGGAAGATTATATAAATTTTTGTAGAGAGGTACATAGTTGTTATACTTAATTAATTCGGCGCTCCAAGTAAAATAGGTAGATAGAGATACGTACATACCTACATAGGCAGAGCAGGCTTTTATAATATAAAACAGTTTCCTTGAGAGTATTATCTTAATTTGCTAATTTATATTGTTGTTTTTTTTTAAAGATTTTTACTAAAAACTGTGCACTTGTGATTGATCTAACTATTCATGCGTTTAATATTGAGCTGCTCTTATACAATTGATTTACGTAAAACTTTTGCTGAGATTCGATTGTTTTGTATACACAAAGGTTTTTTTTTTTTTTTTTTTTTTGGAAGAGGCGTGTAACCCCGAATTCCAGTTCTTTCAACAATAATGTTTTTGCTACACATTTTTCACTCTCTAAAAGATTTGCTTGATTTTGATCAAATTATTCCGTAACTATTGAAGTTTACGCACGTAAAGAAAGTTTTTGAAAGTTTTAGGGTTTTTGTTTTGTTTTGTTTTAGATTATCTTTAATGGTTGTTTTCAAGTGTATAGCTATAGATTTCTAGTACAAATGATCATTATAAAGTAGATCTGGACGACTAAAAATTTTAAGTAATTTTGTATCTTCTACATAAAAAAACAAAAAAACAAAATACAATTTATCTTGATACTTTGTTATATTTCCTTCCACTATGGGTCTGAAGATGACATTTGTGTGCATGTGAGAACACTTGGTACCGGTTTTTTTGTTCAATGTGCGATATTAATGGGTGATTTGAAGAATGGTTGAACTTAAAGGCTGGAACACAAATGTGACGCTGTAGCTCGTAGCTGGCGCTGTATTTATTATTATTATTAATTGTGGGGGATGCAGACAGGATTTCTGCCTCTCATCTTGTCACTGCCACCTATAAGATCTATTGTGACATTAACCCTTGATGCCCTAGGGCGCCCATTCGAACTTAAGGTCTTTGATGAAGCCTATAATATTCTTTAGGGCCATTTTTTCAACATCCTCTGGCAGTGGAAATGCCTTTCCTAGATGTCTTAGCCTTATGCGGCACAGAGCTTCACAGTCACATAGGACATGTTCAGCGGATTCATCGTCTTCCATACAGAATCGACAGGTCTCATCATCGACCTTACCCATCTTCTTAAGGTGGTATCTAAGTGGGCAATGCTCAGTAAGTAGGCGCGTTATGAGCCTTAGTTCATTCCTGCTGAGTGTGAGGAATTCTTTGGTCCTCTGTTGCGAGTACTTTATAAACTTCTTTGCTTGTCTCAGCCCCGGGGTATTTTCTCAGTATTCCTTCTTAGTTCTGTATATCCTTCCTTCTTAGCGCTGTATAGCCAGACCTGCGCGCGCCAAATTGACAGTCGTTGGAAAATAATATTTTTATTGAAATAAAAACAACTATGATTATGTTAATATGTAAATTCTTTCATATTAGCTAATTACGAAAGAATAAATGAATTTTTATCTTCATACGATTTCGCACAAGTCATTACAAATAATGTTGACAGATCATTTGGTAATTTGTATAATATCCTCAATCAATGTATTGAGATCTTTGTTCCGAAAGTGCCTAATTCCTCTAATAATTTTCCAAATTGGTTTTCTCCGCAATTACGTATGGCAATGAAATTGAAACAGAAGTATAGAAATATGTATATATTCGCACTAAAAATCCTGAGATTTATCAGACTTTTTCCTATTTTCGAAAAATTTCTAAAATACTGTTAAAAGAATGTTACAAAGCTTATATAGTGGACACAGAGACTGCCGTTAATAATAACTCTAAGAGATCCTGGAACTTTACTAAAGGCCTTAAAGCCACTAATTTGTTTCCCAAATACATGAGGTATGGAGACAACATATCTAGCTCCCCTGATACTATATGTAATATGCTCTCTGAATATTTTGGCTCAGTATATCAATCGGTGCCTGATGCTTTAGTATACGATAATATTTCTCCGAATAACTATAATGCATCTATTTGTTTTAACATTGTTTCTCAATGGGATGTGGAACAGGTTATTTTTAAATTTGATGGTAATAAAAGAGCTGGCCCTGATGGAATTCCCAATTTGTTTTACAAAAAATGCTCTGCAGTCCTTTCAATCCCTATAGCTGACCTGTTCAATATGTCAATTAGAAAAAAGATTTTTCCTAAGATTTTAAAGATATGTTTTACCACACCTATTTATAAAGCAGGTGACCCTAAATTAGTAATCAATTACCGACCCATATCTATCTCTAGCAGCTTGGCTTTGATATTTGAAAAAATTATACATGGACAGTTAATTCACCAGACGAATGCTTTAATTAATCAATGCCAACATGGTTTCATTCCTGGGCGTTCGACCATTACTAATTTGGCGATTTTCACGGATGTTATTGCAACTGCATTGGATAACTGTACACAAGTTGATTCTATACATACTGACTTTACTAAGGCTTTCGATAAAGTTCAACATAAAAGGATAGTAGTAAAGATGCGATCCTTGGGATTCCATGAGGATGTTATTAAATGGATGTTTTCTTACCTAAGCGAAAGAGATAGTGTCGTAGTTTTGAATGGATTTCAATCTATGCCTTTTAAACAACTTTGGGAGTCCCGCAAGGTACAGTTCTTGGTCCGATCATATTTACAATATATATTAACGACTTGCCGGAAAGCATGGAATCACAGTGCCTTCTTTATGCAGATGATGCGAAAAATTTTCGTGTGATAAATACTGTAAATGATTGCCTAATATTACAAAATGATCTAAATAAATTGAAAAACTGGTGCGAAGAAAACTTCCTATCCCTTAATATTACCAAATGCAAATTTATATCCTTTTCTAGGAAACGGCAGAGACTTCAATTTGATTATTCAATAAATAATGCCGCGTTGTCTTTGGTGCATGAAATTAAAGATCTTGGAGTTATTTTTGACGATAAATTATTATTTTCTTCTCATGTTAACTATATAACGGCTAGAGCTTTCAAAGTCTTAGGATTTTTATTCAGATCATGTAAATCTTTCAAATCTGCGCATTCGCATATAACAATATTTAACTCCATTGTAAGAAGCATTTTGGAATATGCCTCACCAGTATGGAATCCGTTTTATTCCATATATGTATATAAATGAACTGGAACTTCCATTAAGGCGTTTCACAAGATATCTCAAATACAAACTATCCGGTACTCAATGCGAATATCCTCAACGACTAAATAATTTTTCAATGATTACACTTCAAAACTGCAGACTTATTTTGGATGAAATTTTTTTGTATAAGATTACTAGCAACATAGTGGATTGTCCTGAATTAATATCGAACCTAAGCTTTAATGTTCCATCTCGTCTATCGCGTAATTTCAACACGTTTAATCTTCCATTTGCCAGAACTAATTTAAGAAATGAATCACCCATCTTCCGTATTCAAAAAAGTCAATACTTTCTTTAATAATGTCGATTTATTTAATAATAGAAGCCTCGCTAGTTTCAAGCAAATAATTTTTAATGAAATATCCTCTAGCAATTTATTTCCGGTATAATTTTACATACTTCCATATTAAGGGTCTGCGATTTAAGGTTACCACTATGTTATATCCTCTCTTTCTTAATGGTTACTAAATAATTTTCACGTTCCTGAGTTTTCCTTCATATTCTTGTAACTCATCATTCTTTACCCTCTCTTACTTTTCGTATTATTTTTAATATTATTTCTCCCTAACTCACCTCCAGAATTATTGTTAATTGAAATTGTAAACCTGAATTTCTTATTAACTTTTAATTAAGTATAGTGTGGTGAGCATATCTTCTAAAAAAAAAAAAAAAAAAATGTTCATAATATCATACAACTTGTTTTCTTTCTTCTTTATTTCTTGTTTCTCTAAATAATTTTTAAAAGATTGTAATAATTATACGGTAGTATATTAATGGAACAACTGTATCTGTATACTGTCGTCTTAACTTTTGAATAAATAAATAAATAAATAAATTACAATACATTCAAATAAAAATACATAATATAACATGATTTTATTGTATTATTCTTCTTCAGTTTCAATTTATTTAATTAATTCAGGTGTACACAAGAGTATTTTTTACTTCTTATTACTAGTACACAAAAATAGTGGTAGCCAATATATAAAATAAGACAAATTAATTAATAACTAAAAGTAGTCATATAAAACAAAGAAAATAATAAAGAATGAAAAGAAAATTATGAAAGAATATAAAAATAAAAGTAAAAGATTAAAAAAATATATATTTTAAGAATTTAAAGAAACGAAACAACGATAAAAAAAGACTAATGAAATTAATTGTGAATTTTGAACCAAAATTGTCAAAAGGTTAAGTTGATTTACTGACATGACTTTACATGACGACCCTGCCCCGCTTCTACCGAACTACCGAACCAATCCCGAACATACTTCAGTTTAAAAATTCCAATTTTTAATAATCTCCTTGAATTTAACAATCGAACTAGTGCGCTGAACATTTGTCGGCAGACGATTCCACAAACGCGAAGCTTGAACGAAGTAAGAGTCACTTTGAACAGAATAATGGAAGACAGGAATAAGTAGGTAAAGTGCCTTTCAGAATTTAAGAATCGCAGTTGATTGCCAAGGTACTCTGGCTTGCCTGTATAGATGATTTTATGGAGAGAGAATAATAGCCTTCTCTGACGGTGCTCATTGAGAGAACAACCCAGCAAGGTGTTACTAAGAGACGAGATGTGATCAAACCGTCTAAATCCATACACAAATCTTACACAGTCATTAAAAGCTATATTCAACCTTCTTAAGCAAATGGAATCCAAATGTGGAAAAACTAAGCTACCATTCGTAAAATAAGGTAAAAGAAGTGATCTGACCAGCAATAATCTGGTGCCAATTTGCAGAATACTGGCCGATAACCACAGCTGCCGAAGGCCACCATAGATTTTACCTATCATATTTCCCATATGGTCACAGCATTTCATATTCGTACCAATTAATACACCAAGATTTTTGACACGTCTAGAAAAAGGCAGAGTAAAATCATTTAAAGTGACAGGTGGGAGAGCATTAATATCATTCCGATAAAAGGCAATACACTGTGACTTCAGTGGATTCAGTTTTAAATTATTATTAGTAGCCCAACGAGAAAAATTTGCCAGGTCGGAATTCATGCGATCTAAGCAATCTTCTAAGAGGCCGATAGGTCTGCTAATTTGACGCTGCACATCATCAGCATATAAATGAATATTGCGATTGTCAATAGAATTCGGCAAATCATTTATAAACATTCTGAACAATAACGGACCCAGTATGGACCCTTGTGGTACACCGCAACTTAGAGGACAATCACTTGATACATGATCACCAACTTTCACACGTTGCAATCTTCCTGATAGAAAACTACCGATAAGGGCGACGGACGGTTTTGAGAAATTAAAGTTAAGCATTAGTTTAGACAGTAATTTTAGATGATTAACTGAGTCAAAAGCTTTAGAGAAGTCGAGTAAAGTTAAGACACATAGATGATTCATGTCAAGTGATTTTCTTATGTTAGACGTGACTTCAATCAGTGCCGTTTGGCAACTATGCAAACGACGAAAACCAGATTGGTAAGGACTGAGGAGATTATGACAATCCAAATATTCAATTATTTGAAGATACAATAGCTTCTCAAGTACTTTGGCTAAGAAATAGAGAATACTTATAGGGCGGTAATCAGCTGGTTCCTTTGCTTTTTTAATCTTAGGAACCGGTAAAACTATTGCAGTTTTCCATATAGAGGGTAACTGAGAGGTCGTTAGACATGTGTTAAAAATCCGTAGCAATGGCTCGATAATCCATGGGAGAAGAATTTTCACAAATCTGGGGGAGATTCCGTGAAGGTCCTGTGGCATTGGATTTAATAGCCAAAATAGCATTAATAACTTCAGATTCATGCACACATCTAAAACTAAAATCATCGTCATTATCATTACCCGAATCCAAAGTACGTCGATGGCTTGAAGATTCAAAGATGAGAAATGATGGTTGAATAATTCAGGATCAATATCGCTGACGGAAATATCTTTGCCGTATACATCTGCCTTATGTAGGTTAGTCCATATATTTCTGGTACACAGATTTGGTGAAAATTTTGCTCCGTAGTTTGGTTGAAAAGATACCGACCTTTGCTGAGGAAGTAATCAGTTAAAATTTTGTGTACGAAGTCTTCTCGAGTGCTATTATTGCCTCTAAATCGACGAACTGGTTTCAAAGTGATACTTTGCTATGACCAAGTACCTTGTGTAACTTTGTCATTGCCGACGTAAGAATCGCAATAACTTGAGGGACAATATATTCTACAATTATATAGATCGTCTGTTATTTTCTAAAAATTGTGTAAAATTACACATGCTAGGATAACTATATTTGCGTTTTTTGGGTGAAATTCAATTGGACTATCGAGAACCCGCTCTTGACAGCAGTGGCGGATCCAGGATTCGGGTGAGGGGGGGGGGGGGGCACAACTATGGTTTAAAAATGGTATGTGCTGAAAACTGAACAAAAGTTTGAAGACACTCGCAAATGTCAAATGCTCAAAATTTATCTTTTAAAAGATACGAGTCGAGCAAATTATAGCAAGTGGTTACCACTCGCAACGAAGAAAGTTGCTCAAGGTTCTTTGCCACTCCGAAAAGACAAACGAGATGTTATATTATCATTCTTTTTTTTTTTTTTTTTTTTTTTTTTTTTTTTTTTTTTTTTTTTTTATATTATTAAGCCAAGCTCAGGGGATACCCTATGATGCAAAGCACAGCATGGCAGGAAGGAGATAGGGAGAGGATTAGGGGATGTGAGGAGAGTGGCGGAGGTGCCGATGTGTGTCGCCCTTAAACTTCCGCAGATTGTATGCCGGAGGAAAAACAGAAGATGGTAAGCTGTTCCACATTCGCACTGTTCGGGATAAAAAAGCATCTCGGAATTTTACTGTACGGCCGAAAGTAATTTGAAGGGTTAAAGGATGTGCGCGGTTTGCAGCGCGAGTATTGCGTGCAGGAATCATTCTACAAGGGATTAGACTAGATATTTCATCAGAACATTGACCATGCATATAGCGATAAAGGAGCGAAAGGCATCCAACATTGCGGCGGTGCTCGAGTGAGTCGATATGACAAGTTATTGCCAAATCGCCAATGAGCTTGAAGGCTCTCTTTTGGACAATATCCAATGAAGCTAAGGCTGTGCGACCAGCCCCGGCCCATATATGGGAGTTGTATTCCAT
Organism: Dioctria linearis; assembly: GCA_963930735.1. Taxonomy (NCBI): domain Eukaryota; kingdom Metazoa; phylum Arthropoda; class Insecta; order Diptera; family Asilidae; genus Dioctria; species Dioctria linearis. The sequence goes on along the minus strand of OZ005743.1, from coordinate 195,415,892 downwards.
TCTAGGTCTAATGTAGGACTTGTAGAGGAGCGCTAGATTTGACGGGCTGAAATATTTCTTACACCTTTTCAGAAATCCAAGACATTTCGATGCTTCTTTGGCAACAGAGAAGATGTGATCTGTCCAGTTTAACTTACTGGAAATATTAATGCCAAGAATGCTTAGTGACGGTGAATCAGAAATTAATGCTCCATCAAAAGAAACGGGTGTGGTTAAGTTATGATCTTGTTTTAATGAGATGAGACAGCTTTGAGTCTTAGATGCATTGAATTCGACGCGATTCGCTTTGCCCCAAGCGAGGATACTGTTAAGATCGTTATTCAATGATCTAGTCATGCAATCTCGTTTAACACATGCGGCATTCCCCCTGGATTCCGCAAGAGTGTCAAAGGAGTAAGCGAAATCAAGAGTACTGTCATCTGCGAAACTATGGATGGGATTGAAAGTAAGGGAAAGCAGATCATTAATGAAAACTAAAAAGAGAGTTGGAGAGATAACAGAGCCTTGAGGCACACCGGCATTTATGGGATGCGGTTCAGATGTAACGCCATCTAATACAACACGTATTTGGCGACTAGATAGGAAACTTTCAATCCATAATAGAAGAGGAGGGGAGAGACCAAGTGCTTTAAGTTTGGCTAAAAGGGCTGGATGCCAGACTCTATCAAAGGCTTTTGAAATATCTAGAGCAGCGATTTTAGACTCACCAAAATTGTGAAGACTACGGTTCCAACGTTCCGTAAGAAAGGTCAGCAAGTCTCCAGATGAGCGTCCAGCTCGGAAGCCATATTGGCGATCGTTGATGAGATGATTAGTTTCTAGATACTTCATTAATTTTGAGTTAATGATAGATTCAAAAACCTTTGAAAGAATCGAAGTGATGGCAATTGGTCGATAATTTGAGGGATCGCTACCCTCTCCTTTCTTAGGAATAGGCTGAACGTGAGCTAGCTTCCAAGCAGTTGGAAATTTTCCTGTCGAATAAGACAAGTAGAAGAGTTTGCGCAGAGGTTTAGCCAAGGATGAGGCGCAGCTTTTAATTAACAGGGGCGAAAAACCATCAGGACCTGCGGCTTTGGAGACGTTGATATCCTTAAGGACCCTGAACACATCCCTCGTACGGACGTGTATTGGCTCTTGTACACATCCGCACGGGGGATGCAAAACAGGTGTTTGTGAAGTTGGTGGAAGACGAGAATTTGAAGCGAATCTAGCAGCTAAAATATTAGCTTTATCCAGGGAGTCAACAATCACTTCTCCATTATTAAGTAGTGAAGGTATAGAGGAATTGGTGAAATTGTTCCTGATGGTTTTGACCAGGGACCAGAAACCTTTGCTACCTTTGCGGCTTGTCAAGATTCTTTGTCTAATATTCTGGTCAAAAAGAAATTTTTCTCTCTGGATAATGGACTTGCAGGTGTTCCGTGCAGTCTTGTAGACTTGTTTCATTTCCGGACATGGATGCAATTGATAGGCGCGAAAAGCAGACTCTTTCGCTTTTATAGCTTGGTTACACTTATCGTTAAACCAGGAGCGATCATGCTGTTGTTGAGACCTGCTGTAAGAATACGGAATGTATTCACGCATGCCAAGATTTAGTATGTTACTAAATTGTAATGTGCATTCATCAACATCCCTCGAAGCAAAACAAACCGACCAATCAATTTCTTTAAGATACTTATTGAGACTTTCCCAATCAGCATTCTTATAGTGCCAAAGAAGCCTACTTGTAGGTGGAGCAGTTGGGCGGCACAGGTTTGAGGTGGTAAATTGAGCCGTGATTAAACAATGGTCTGAATTTCCAAGAGGGGAACCGACTGAAATGGAATATTTGTCAGGATGAGATGTTAGAAACAAGTCGAGTAAATTAGCTTTATCTCCAGCTGCATCAGGAATTCGCGTTGGTGCATCCACTAGCTGTTGCAAATTAAATGATTCACAGAAGAGTTCAACGAAACGGCCCGCAGGACTTGTGGTAGAAGAATGTCTGAGCCACGGTATATTATGAACATTAAAATCGCCTGCCAGGACGATTTCGGAAGAGGGGGAAACAGAAAGCAAATGATCAATATTGTTGGAGATATTGTCAAATACGGATACCGTGTCGTCATCAGACATATTTGGGCTGCGATAAAGGAAACAGAAGTATATGATGTGCTTGTGAAGTTTGAACCTAATCCAGATATAATTAAACTCTGGATTAGCAGAAGGAAAATCTTGAAGAATAGTAAAGGCCACATCATTCCGAATATATACTGCGATCCCTCTATGCTGAGAAAAAAGAGGCACGAAGCTGTAACCAGGGACGTGATACTGATTAATATCAGCATCAGAAACGACCTTGGTTTCACTTAGCGCAAGAATTGCCGGATTTTTTGAGTTAAGGTGGCAGTACACATAAAACCGATTTGCTCTTAATCCGCGAATGTTGCAGAAATCTAAAATAAAATTCTGCATGCTGAAGGCAAAAACAAAAAAGCAAAAAAGAAAAAAAAGCGACACACAACAACACAAAAATTTGGGCGCCACCAGCCGCAGTCAACGACACAGCGAGGTAAAAAAAACAACAATAGTGTTATGCCTATTGCTGCTTTCAATACCTCAGACTGTGCAGTTCAATGACCACAGCTGGGGACACCCGTATTGCTGATCAGTGACAAGTGCTAATGCATTTGCACTGATCACAGATGAAGAGAAGGAAAGGAAACGTTACCGTGCTGCTGGCTTATAGAATGTTGATAGGGCATAGAAGAGCCCTTCACTTGGCGGATAAAATTTAATTTTGATAATTTATTAATTTATCGGTCGCGTCGGAATTTAAATAATTATAGTAATTGATTATATTGAAGATATTTAGCACAACACTATCACTTGTCTTAAATTAATTGATTGAATATGTTTATATTGTTTTATTTGAACTACAACACTATGCAACGTCCGATCGGATTGACTCCACGCACTCTTGGTTTGTAAATGGTGGTAGTGCAAAACTTCCCAATCATCCATTTTAGTTAGTAAAACTAGGGAAATTTACTTCATTCAAATTCACGAATCATCATAAATTGTATCTTTGTAAAATACAGGAATTAAATATTTACATTTATTTAAAATAGCAGTCACAGAATAGATGCAATACATATCTTGGACTTATATAACTTCGTCGGCAAGTTAAGAAAGTGTGAGCAGCTTTGTTTTTTTATATTATTAAGCCAATCTCAGGAGATATCCTATGAACTATGATGCAAAGCACAGCATGGCAAGAAGGTGATAAAGAAAGAGATTAGGTAATATGAGGAGGGAGGCGAAGGTGCTGATGTATGTCACCCTTAAATTTTCGCAGATTGCATGCCGGAGAAAAGATAGAAGATTGGAGACTGGTCCACGTTCGCACACGACCGAAAGTATTTTGAAGGGTAAAAGGAAGTGCGCGGCTTGCAGTGTGAGTATTACATACAGGAATCAGGGGTCAGATTAGATATTTCATCAGAACATTGACCGTGCATGTAGAAATATAGGAACGAAAGGCAACCAACATTGCGGCAGTGCTCCTGTAAGTCTATAAGACAAGTTTTTGCCACATCACCAATGAGCTGAAGGGTCTCTTTTTGACAATACCCAACGAAGCTAACGCTCTGCGACCAGCCCCGACCTACATATGGAAATTTTATTCCATTCTAGGTCTGATGTAGGACAGAGGAGCGCTAGAATCGATGGACAGAAATATTTCTTACACATTTTCAGAAATCCAAGATATTTTGTTGCTTATTTGGCAACAGAGAAGTTGTGATCTGTTCAGCTTAACATACTGCAAATATTAATGTCAAGAATGCATGAAGACGGTTTATCGTCAAGCAGTGCTCCATCAAAAGAAACGGGAGTGGAAAAATTATGATCTTGTTTTAAAGAGATGGGATAGCTTTGGAACTTAGATGTATTGAATTCGATGCGATTCGCTTTGCTTCAAGCGAAGATATTATCATGGTGGTGATTCACGGATCTAATCATGCAATCTAGTTTTTGACAGATGCGACATTTTCCAAGGATGTCAAGGGAGTAAGCGAAACCAAGGGTACTGCCATCGGCAAAACAATGGATGGGATTGAAAGTAAGAGAAAGCAGATCATTAATGAAAATTGAGAAGAGAGATGGAGAGATCGCAGAGCCCTGAGGTAGCCCCGCATTTATTGGCTGAGATTGAAAATGTCAGGACCTGCAGCTATTGAGACGTTGATCTCCTTAAGGATCTTGAACATATCTCTCGCATGGATGTGTATTGGCTCTTCTACACATCTTCAAGGGAAATGTAAAGTGGGTGAAAAAGGATAATTTGAATTGAATCTAACAGTCTAAATAATAGTTTTATTCAAGGAGTCAACAATCACTTCATTGTAAAGTAGTGAAGGAATAGAGGAACTGTTGAAATTGATCCTGATGGTTTTGACCTGGAACGAGAAACCTTTGCTGCCTTTGCGTCTTGCCAATAATCTAACATTCTGGTCAAAAACGAATTTTTCTGTTTGGATAGTGTTTCAGTTCTGGACATGGATGCAATTGATAGGTGCCAAAAGCAGACTACTAGTATTTCGCTTTTATTGCTTGGTTGCACTTCCCGTTAAAACCTAGAGCGATTTTGCTGTTGTTAAGATCTGCTGTATAAATAAATACTGAATGTATTCACGTCTGCCAAGATTTAGAATTGTACTAAATTCAAATGTGCTTTTATCAACATCACTGATTGAAACTTTCCCAATCTGCAGATTTATTTTGTTTTTATTTAAGGTTTGGGCTAAGTATTCTATAAAAACTATTACATTTTACGAAATAATAAAAAACAATTATTTAAAAATTAATCTCTTGCTTTAAATGTATTAACACTCACTACAACAATGCACAATGACAACTTCGTCGTTATGTATAGTTTCGCTGAATTTCTTCAATTACGAGATATATGTAAGAAGTCGTCTTTACATGGAAGGCTTATCAAAGACCCTTTGGCAGCTGTTTTCAATTAAAACAAACCTTCCATCGCGTTAACATGAATAGGCTCTATCTGGCTTCAAACACCTCAAAATTCAGAAGATCTACTGCGCCCCCGCGCCCATTAGCTGGATCCGCCCCTGCTTGATAGTCTGTAATTAAACACAGTCTTCTCCTTGTTTAGTAAAAGGTCTGGATATGGGGCCTCATTAAATTTTTACGTAAGAGAAATGCACTGTCCCACCAACAAAATAGTGTGGTACAAATTTCTCCGAATTCGGTAGCGAAATTGGTAGAGGTATATTAATCTTATAAGCAGAAAAACGGAATATTCCACCATCACTTTGACTGCCAAAAGCTCCAACATCTACAGATGTGAAAACATATTTGGCGTCACACACTGCCAATAAAACCAATGTTGAAGTGCCCTTTATAATTAAAAAACTTAGAACCACTTTTGGGAGGACACTTTATGGCAACATGCTTTCCATCAATTCAGCCCACGCAGTTAGGCATTTGCCATTTCTGATTAAATTCCAGTGCAATTTTTATCCAATCTGAGATATTCAGCTATGGCATGTAAACTGGAGATAACAAATCCCATAGTACTTCGCAAACTTCAATAATAATTTTTCTTACGGTGGGCCATCGGCATTGTACTAGAGTCCAGTCTCTGATAAAGTTCTTCCGCCATTGTTTCGATTCATTTGACACATCTGTGCAACTTAGCCGCCTTTGTCTTTGACCTTCTTAAATAAAATGCAAAAATTTATGACGCACACGTACATTTTTATGTATAACTTACAAGGAAAACACGGAAAATGGTTTAACAATAAATCTCAACACTTTCTCTTCACTATACGTTTCTTATTCACAATGTGTAAGCCAAATGTCAAAATTAATATTCATGCGGCGTTGCCAAAAAACATTTGTTTCCTAAAAATCTTATACAACACACACACATTTTCCGACTTTCATAGATTAAATTTAAAATGTGCAAAATTTTAATATCTGCGCGCGCACTTTTGCTTTCTCCATTAAAAGTCAGGTCACATGTTTTATGTTGAACTTTTCGTCGGCTTTTGGTTGCGTATTTAAATTTTTTTTTTTTTATTTCCTCCTCCTTAGATACAGATCTATATATGTATGTTGTACATAATATGTACATATATGGTATTCTCGAAACATACCGTAAGGTAAATTTACATTTGACTGCGACAGACAGAAAATCTATAGTTGTCAGACCCCTTTTCACTTAAAATTTACATAATTTCTTGAAGTTGATGTTTTTATCAATTTGTCTAATCTGATTCTGCGTAGTGTATGAGAATTCCTTTTGGAGCACTTTAAAACCGTTTCCAATAACGACGAACGAACGAACGGACGGACGGACAATCACTAGCTGGAACAAGCCGACAAAGGGCGTGTGTCAATTATCAACGCAACAATTCATCAGATTAACTCTGGGTAAACTGATGCATCAACACAGTTGAAGAATATTAGCTGTATTCCATTAGGCGCTTTCTTTAAGTATTCTTCCTGCATAGAATTTTTTTAGGAAGTTCTTTCATCTTGTCTAAATGATGTACCGTTTAATGATAATGGAATCATATACTCTGGTAGTATCCAATGAAATAAATATAATCATTATGCGACGTGGGGGTTATGGAGAAATTTATTTGTTTCGTGAAAATTCTATTTGGAATCTCAATTTCTTGTGGCTCACTGACTGTAATATAATTGGAGAATTACAGCATCCCAATAACTGTTGTACAGTACATAATCTGTTAATAGCAGAATATCTCAATCATTGTTGTGTACTAGTCGAGCTCGAACAGTACCGGCTAATTCTTTCCAATCATTGTTCCCCAGAAAGATAACTTGAACTTGCAATTTAAAATTTATTTAGGTAGATACATTTTAATAATGCTTTAAAAGTTGAATGTCCACTTTTTATAGAACTTTAGGTCCGACACTTTCAGACAGAGATGTCTATGAAAAAGTGTACTATTCTACTTCTCGTGGTTGCGGGGAATTGATACGTCGTGGAAAATGAATGACAACAATTTTCACAACAGAGCACTAATGGCCATGGAAGAAAGAATTGCAAAAATATGTGCGAAATGCAATAACTGGGGTGTATGTGATCTAAGTGCATTAAAATGGGTATTCCGGCACCTAACATGTCTCAGTAAAGTATTCTAAATCGAGAAAAAAGTACACCACCCGATAGTACTCGGTGAGACCTTTAATTTGCTATGTAACATGCCGTATTGAAACCAACCCTTCCCCGGCAGATTGTTCCTACCCCTCACCCTAAAAGAAAAAAAATTTCTTCTACGAATTGTAGCTGATAATAAGCTGACGCGAACAATGAAATTCGTTTTCCGCTCAGACATAACCCTACCGAGTTAGAACTGTTCTAAGGTGCGAAAAATCTAGTACCTCAATTCAAATCGAAAAGAGGGAAACACTGAAAATGTGAGTATGGGGATAGCTATTTAACCCTCCGAGTATAGGAGTGTGGGTACTCAAACTTATTCTCAGGACCTAAGGAATTCCTTTCTGTACTATATTTAACAAAATTTACTAGATCAAACTTTGACACCCCCCCCCCCCAAGCCACAAGCCTTTTGTTTAATTGAAATAAACATTCTTAATAAAATATGTTCAGAGGAGAGATGTTACGAATGTCATATCTTTCACATTCGCGCATGCGAATGCGAATGCGAATTTTCGGGATGCGAATGTACGAATGCAAATGTTTGGGAATAACCTTTAAAAAAAACGTTAATCAACTCAAGTCATCATTTTTATTTTATTTTTGGCCAGATCTGTCAATTTGTCGTATGTTAAATTAGTTTTCCACCAGTCGAAAGGGTTTTCATCGAGAGAGGCTCGTTTTTCTTTAAGATAGCCCTTCAATTGAGCTTTAATTTCACATTTTTTAGTGTCTCCAGATTCTACATCCGAGTCTTCGTTTTACTTGAGGAATCTAGAATACCTGCCAGGTTGCTTATAAGACTTTTAGCAGAACTTGTTGAAGGCTCATCAATGTTGCTTGTTCTTGTTATACTACTCAACCTTTTAGCGCCTGAAGATAAACGCCGATTATTATCACCATCCCGGTTAAACAGACTTAGAGCCAAATTCAACAATATCAGAGTGGACTTTATCTATCACAATATCACTGAAAAATTTATGCTTGTATCGTGGTTCCAAAAATGTGGAGATTGTGAACAAAGAATCATTCTCCAGGTTGCCAAACTTCTTGTTTAATTCGGTTTTGATAACTTGTATAAAGCTGATAATAATGTTATCAAAACGGTGTCGCCTTCAGTAGACAGCTTTGTGTCATTGAGACCTTTTTTCAATGTGTAAATAATCGGAATCACGGACGAAATTAAAGCGTGTGAGCTGCTCAAGTTGCTTGTAGCTTCTTCAAATGGCTTAAGAACTGTTACGCAGCACTCCATAGCTTTCCATTCTTCGGGTGATATGTTGGAAATGTTATTGTCGTTACGATATAGGCACAAAGCATCTTTTAGTTTTAAACACCTTTCGAACATATAAAACGTGCTATTACATCTCGTTGAACAGTCTCCTATAACAGTTAGTGGAACTTGATCTGGATTTAGTCGCTGTTGGATTTTGGCTAATTGACCTTGAGCGATAGTCTTAGTATAGTCTTAATATTTGTCTGTAGTTTATGTGCAGTACAGTCTACATAGTTAAAATCGGCCAATGTCATATCACGCTTCATGTTTAAGCCCCCATCTCTCACCATGCAGTGTACTTGCTCCTTAGTTATATTCCATTTACTCAGCATTGATTCAAATTTGTTTGAAATTACATTGGCAGTGTGTCTGCCTTCAAATTCGTCGCACTTTAAAACAACGTTTAAGCGGTTGAAGTGTGCCGTTATGCCGTGACAAGATAGGCTGAGAAGTGATACATTCGCACTTGGCTCTGACACCATATATCAGTCGTGAATGACATATATTCGAAATCTGCTAACAGAACTTTAATTTTTTCGGCAACTTCTCACAAACATTGCATTTCGCGTGGTCTCGATCGATAGGCGTAAAAAATCGCCATATTTCACTTTTTTTTCCCGGTGCCATGGAAAAAATTGTCAAAATATCTCAACACAGTTCTAAGCTCACAAACTACTTGTTTATTTACGTAATGATTAGTTACAACTGAGAACTGACTGACAACTAAAACAAAATAAAATCAAACTAACCAAGCAAGCAGCGAGAAAGAAACCCTTTCTATTGGTCGAATGAAACACGTGATGCCTGCCTGCGCCGACACGACACGACCTGTACACATTCGCATTCGCAAAACATTCGCATCGCTTGATGAGAATGCGAATGTCGATGCGAATATTTAAAATGATGCGAATCATTCGCATAAGCGAATGCGAATGCAAATATTCGTAACATCCCTGGTTCAGAGTAAAGGGTTTTCCAATAAGAGGTGTTATTTTAATTAGCCCCCTATTTCGGTAGATGTCACTTTTGGAGCTGTCATTTTTTGACATTTGACAAGTAGAAACTACGCCATTAATAAAAATGGAACGATACACGATTCAACAACGCATTGAAATTATTAAAATTCACTATAAAAATGGTGAAAATGTGGCAGAGACGGTTCGTAAAACTCGAAAATTTTTGGGTCGTCGTGAAGCAGCTTGTCGGACCGCAATACAGAAATTGGTAGAAAAATTCGAGCTGTCGGGACAAGTTAGTGATGTGAAGAATAAAACCCGTGCACGTCGCTCAAGAACAGCCGAGAATATTGCTGCTGTAGCCGAAAGTGTTGAAGAAAACCCAGGTTTGTCCATTCCTCGTCGTTCTTTGAAATTAGGCATTCCACAAACGTCATTACACCGTATTTTGCATAAAGATTTGGGTCTTAAGGCTTATAAAGTTCAGTTAACACAAGAACTCATGCCGGCCGATCATCAACAACGTCGAGTCTTTGCTGGGTCCTTGAAATTCATGAAAATGATCCGGAATTCCATCGAAAACTCATCCTGAGTGATGAGGCCCATTTCCACCTCGATGGCTTCGTCAACAAGCAAAATTGTCGCATCTGGGGCTCGGAAAACCCAAGAGTTATCGTTGAAAAGCCTCTCTATCCTCAACGTGTGACTGTTTGGTGCGGTTTATGGTCCCGCGGGGTCATTGGAACTTACTTTTTCGAAATGAAGCTGGACTAACAGTTACGGTGAATGGATTGCGCTATCGACAGATGATTAATGATTTTTTATGGCCGGAATTGGATGGTATTGATCTGGACAACGTTTACTTTCAACAAGACGGCGCTACGTGCCATACAAGCAACGAAACCATTGATCTTTTACGGGAAAGGTTTCCGGACCGTGTTATCTGTCGAAGAGGTGATCACAATTGGCCACCGAGATCTTGTGACTTAACACCTTGCGACTTCTTCCTTTGGGGCCACGTGAAAGAGAAGGTCTACGCCAACAGTCCAGCGTCGATTCAAGACCTCAAAGATGGAATTCGTGAGGCTATCGAGGACATAGGGCAGCCACTTTGCGATTTGGTAGGCGTAGGTCGTGGTGGTCATTTGGCTGATGTTATTTTCCATTATTAACGGCATACCTTTCTCTTTATAATGAAATAAAGATCCGATCATTTATCTCAAAAAATGGCATTTTTCTTTGAATATCAAAATAACACCTCTTATTGGAAAACTCTTTATCATAATGCACCTTTTAAAAGACATCTCTCATGTTTGTTCATGTCAGGCCTAAAATGTGTAATCCGCATTTTCACAACTTCAATTCTTTTTCCACGGTTTTCATGGCTCTTACAACACTTTTTTTTCAAAAAGCCGAAAAACACGTTCTTCAGATAATACAGCGATCCCGATCTTGTTCATCTTCATCAGCAGTAGTATACGATCAATTCAACTCAACTTTTGTTCTTGTCAAATGTAGGGGTATTCCCTAGGTTTTTGTTTAAATATTAAAAATGAATGTAGTTCATATTTCATACTTCAAATAATTTCACTAATAATAGGCTTTTGCTATCGGCCTGCCACACAATAATTTCTTTCTTTGTTTTTTGAAAAGTCCACATAGCTATGAAAAACCTTCCACGCATGAGGATAACATCCTTTTCGGTGTTTTTGTGGTGTTCCTTTCATTTTTTTTTCAAAAACTTGTTAAAATTAGTGGGTGCTCCTTTTATAGAAAAGGATTTTGAATACAAATTAAAACAAAGGCTAAAATCACATTTGAATTCGTCAAATCTTGGGAGATGAAAACACTTAGAATATAGAGAGAATAGGAAGTGTTGATACTTATGAAATTCATGTACATGAGCATGGCTTTTCTTTGGGGTCCATGAATAGGGGAAATTGGAGAAATGTATGTTCCAGATTTGAAACAGCTGACAAACTCCTGGATACTTTGGCGTAGTGATAGCGACAAAGAGCATTTTCGGTAGGAACAATATTTTCAACCATATATCTTGTTGCTCCGTTCTCTATGTTGATTCTACTACACAGCTGTACTGAGTTCTCACTATGGCGGCAACAGATTTTATGACAACCAGAATTTAACTATACGCTAAATTTGGCTTATCACACTTCCTGTACCTACTCTCTATAGTCTAAGTGAAAACAATCACTTTTTCCAATTTCATCAACAAAAAGGTGCAAAAATGTACAATCTGGACGCATGCATGCATCCCTTCAAAAATCTAAGCTGCGCGATCATTTTCAATTAGAGCATCTGCAACCCAACCAGTCGCCGACATGTGGTTCACATATGTATGTCTGTCTGCTGCTGGATGTTACATTGTTTGTGTAACTTAAGCAGATAAAAGTAACGCAACCTCCCCCTCTGATTTGTGTGGAATTATTTCCATAAACATTATAAGCAAATTCACTGTCTTCCCGAAAATGTTATCACTGCGCTGTTGTCGACTTAATATGTGAAAAGCTGGAGTAATGTAGTTAGTTCTACATATTTAGTTTATGTTGCTTATCAATACCACACCCAAATGAAGCTTATCTGAAGAATTTACGAAGATTTCTTCGTTGTTGTTGTTATTGTGTCCAGCTGCATTATAAATGAATTTTCGGTGGTTTTCGTCCGGAATTCTGACTCGTCTGACTGACCACAATTCTTTCGAGGAGAGCATTTTGTTTTTTTGTGTGTTATCCGATATAAACCTGTAGCAGGAAAAATTTGATCATCTGCTCTCGTGCCCTTTAATATACTCCGTTCAGTCTGCCAAATATATGTATGTAAAAAAAAAAAAATTGTTCGATCTTTGGTATGTTAAAAAACAATAACAAAACTACTCCGCATCAGCGTCCACGCAACAACGCTTTAATTCCTGTGCTCGCGGCATGAACGTGCCTCATTTATTGCTTTTCTCTGAACATTGAAATTGAATGCGGAGATCATTATTAAGCCTTGCACTCGCCCTTTATTCTCTGGCACGATCATTAAATATGTTTGCTTGTATGCGGCACATATACATATAAAGACTGCCAATATATGTGCTTTAAACAAATCCTTCCTTCTCTAAATTTGTCCTCCCTTCTGGAATAACAATCGTAAAAAGTTCGACGCACATGCTCTGTTCTTCTGTTTTTGATATGATCAGCTGCCGTTTATATTTGTGTTGCACTGTTGAAGGGATTTTGATATGAGTACAGTCGGAGTTGTATTTGATTGGACCTGTGCAAATAAATTTTGTATTATTTTCATTCATTTGTTGTACTGATACTGATTAGTATGTACAAAACGATGGTTATAGCTCCTCAAATCAAAATAAATTCTCTCCCTTGTAGGCCCTATTTATTTTATGGAAGACCATATCAACTGCCTAAATTAAGAACCTCGTAAATTATATTTTGAGGTTTTATGATGTCTAAGTGAGTACCTAGCTTTGCTATTGAGAAAATCTGTTATAAGGACACAGGAAACTTTCTGTTCGTTTTCAATTTCTATAATAAAGTCTGGTGGGTCCTTAGGAAAGGGTATGTATGTGTATTTTCACACGCGAAGGAACTCACAAACTGTTGTAGATTTCATGTACAGTTTCATATCTCTTCCAAACTTTGAGGTCTCCGATAATCAACACCTACGTATACGATTGGACTAAATTTTAAAGATTTTGGTCATTCTGAAGAGTTTGAGGTAAAAGTTATCAATTTTTTCTTGGAGTAGACAAGAACCATGCAGCGATGCCTCTGACGCTGGTCTTTGGCTCTCTAGGTTAGGAACCTTATAAAGGGCCTACCAGTAAAAATGTGTCGTAAATAACTACTGAAATGTGAATCCAGTGTATGATCCTCCGGAATGCGTGTGCGATTCTTTTGGCAAAAAGGTTTTGCTGGATTAACCGTTAAGCCGCTAACTCACTGTTAATTTGTGTAATTTTTGATTGTCTTATTAATATTGGCTAGATATTTACCCGAGAGGACTATACAGGGTGTCCCGTATCTGGTCTGGCACCCGAAGGCTACAGATAGGTCATGCTTAGACAAACAAAAAATTGTATGGGTGGGGGAGGGATATCGTAACTGTTTCCGATATAACGGGACTTTAAGATATTTGGGTATGTTTTTATAAATCACCCTGTAACTTCTGAACTTTATACCCTATGATGACGATTTAATCTTTAATAGATAGATAATCGTTGGACCTTTCAAAGGATCTATGAATTTTTTTTGCCTCAGGCCTTCCGTTTTGACGTTATGGCTCAACAAAGTTAAAATTTCGGAATTTTTATTCGTTTTTTATTTTTTTATTTAATTACTATTTTTATCAAAAAACACGTCATCATAACAATTTTTAATAATGAATTTAAAAAAGCCAAAAGCTTAGCTTTAAAATGACCTATCACTCTCTGTACCGAAAATGTACCACTTTCTGCGTGCTTGCACTTTTTCTTAAGCAAATCCAGCGAAAATGGCTGAAAAAGTTCAATAAGTGCCAGAAAGTAGGCAATTTTCTTTTGGAAATGACCTTTTTCAGCCATTTGCGCTGGAGATGCTTAAGAAAAAGTGCAAAAAACGCAGAAAGGGTTACATTTTGTGTACAGAGTGTGATAGGTCATATTAAAGCTAAGCTTTTGGGCTTTTTAAATTCAGTATGAAAAATTGATATTGATGACGACTTTTTTATAAAAATAATAGTTAAATAAGAAAAAACGAGTAAAAATCCGAAATATTAGCTTAATAACGCTCAAAACGGAAAAATTTAAGGGAAAGTTTATAGACCATTGGAAAGCTCCAACGATTATCTATCTACCAAAGTTCAAATTATCGTCATAGGGTGTAAATTTCAGTAGTTACAGGGTAATCTATAAAAACATACCCAAATATCGTAAAGTCCCGTTATCTCGGAAACAGTTACAATTTCCCTCCCCACTCCCATACAAATTTTTGTTTGTCTAAGCATGACCTATCCGTAGCCTTCGGGTGCCAGACCACAAACGGGACACCCTGTATATGGTCGGTGTATGCTGCTACCAATGCTATGTCTTGTGTCTCATTTGAAGTGGGGTCAAAACATCGTTGATAAGCTATAATGATAATGAACTTTCCTGTGGTGTCCCTCGTAAGTGTAATGCCGCATTTTTGATTAAATCCTTGTGTGCGTTTCGCCACCGTATATAAAGTCAGTCGAACTCTTCAAAATAAATATTGAAAACGGCAATATTGTACGCAAAAAAGGTTTTGCCAAATCTATCAAAACTTTTGTGGTTGTACGAAAAGTGGGCCTGAACTTTTATAGTGGTATCCTGGATGAACGGCTTTATGAAGCAAGCAAAAACGGTTCCCCAGGAGAGTGTCTTTCATGCCTTTCTGTTGTGAGATGTAAGTTGTTTCGTGACATTTGAACAGCAATTACATTACTTTCGATATCAGTGCCAACATTAATAATTCATCGGAGCTCAAAAACATGCTCGTCAGACTAGAGGTGGATTTATTTCATGGCGGACATTGAATACATGCAGTTTGGAAGTGGCGACTCAAAGAATTTTTCAAACTTGTTGGCGCTAAAAATTGCATTCAAACGATAATCATCTCTGACAAGTCGTCTTAAGCGGGGCCGTTTTTGGTGGACACATACCATACATATTTGGAATTGTCGAGAATTATTCTGTATTTCACTTATTACGACGAGGATGAATGGTGTGAAATGGATTCTCTTCTTCAAGATTGTATTAGAAAACAGTGCAAATGTAATTGTAGGCCTAAAGTTCGCAGCAAAGTGGTAGAATTTGAAAAAATTACCTAACTGCAAAACTTTGGAGTGCAATATTTTCTCATGGTCAGGCTGTTTAAAAATTTCATTGTAGGTGAACGAACTGGAAATTTAAAGCTATACTTTGATACCGTACGAAAACTCTGCAGTTTTCTTAACCTGACAGGGTATTACGTCTTGTATGCCAAGTTTAAAATAAATTTGATGTTGAAAGTTTTAATATTTGGTAAGCCGATTTGTACAGGAATTTCTATCACCCCAGAGAATTCGAAACTGAAGTGATTAGGTATTGTCGTCGATCAATTGCATCATAAAAGTCGATTCAGGACCGATTCCGATTAATCCATTACCTTCACCGAATATTTATTACAAAGTAAACAGTAAACAGTATACGAACTGGTTTCGTTTCCCTTATCATTATTCACGAAAGAAGTAATGATAAAGGGCTAGAAATCAAGTTTGTATAACGAATTTTCACCGCTACCAGAAAATACTGAATTCGGACAGAAATGCATTACCGTGGTAGTTGTTGAAATCTTTCTGAAAATGAAATTCTGAAAAAAATGTGGGTGACACCGAACCAACCACGGACTGGGATCATTGACCAACAGAGATAAACCAGCAGCATCGAAACTTCTTCTGAAATTAATTTCGTGTAAATGCACGAGCATTCAACTGGTGAGTAGCATATGGTTGGCAAAAAACAGCACAAAATTGTAGAGAGTTTTGAACTTCTTTTTTCCCTTGACAAGTTCTCTTTTTCTATACACAACTTCATTACTTTTTTTTCGTCAATGGTTTTCATATTTGCGGTGGATCCACAGGAAAATCAAAATTCAATTAAAATATCCGTCACAATTGTTGCAATTACTACTGGCCGTTCGGGGCTGTCCGAAATTTGTTTCAAATTTTGTTTGCTGCTTTACGCTGCTGCCTAACATCGATAACTGTATTCGAAAAATATTTCGTCGCCGACAATATCGCTGCATTCATTCTATTCCAGGCTTGACTACGATTTAGCGCTACAGTCTTATACTCTACTACACACACGGGACATATCAATGATCATTGGTTCAATTACGTAATTGGACCAATGATCATTCCTGTTTTGGGGTGGCACACGGCAATGATGGTCTTCACGTAATTAAATTTGACAGACTAGATTTGACCCATTAAATGTGTCACTTGTGTATACTTGGCGATTACTCCCATATCCTTAATTTTCACAGACATCTCCGCGTATATGTGGCTATTTCTTCGTGCCTTTCTCAGATCTTTTATATATTTAAATGCGCCACAGCTCGCACAACTTATAATTTTCAGCAGTTTTCCACAATGTTTGCATTTTTCTTCATCTCTTTTTCATTCGTCTCTTTATAATGTATGAAATTTTTTTTTAAAGAATTCAATAATTTGGGAAACATGCAAAATTTACCTTGAAAAATGTATCAGCCAATTTCACAAATGACATCTGACAGTGATGGCTGGAAAATCAACTGATTTTTTCAATAATTTGCAGTTGATCGCCGCTGAAAGCGCGGTTATCGCTAAAAGAAATGACAAGCAATGCATAATTGCAAACGAATGAGCTTGTGGGGGCGTAATTGGTGCAATGACGAAACGAATGACCATTGCGTCAATGATGCAGTGACACACAAGCTATGCAATGATCATTGATATGATATTAACTTGAGAATAATTTTTGGATATTTAAGAGAAAAATTCTTGAATTTGTTAAAATTACCTATTATATTCGTAAACTAATGTAGAAATAAGGAAAAGGAGGAAACAGAGCTAAACTTATAGTAAAATTATATTGCTTTTACAATGAATAACAAAAAATGCTAAATAAATTCACTTACTTACTTACTACTTACTTATGACCACCTCGACTTACGACCATTCGCACTTACGACGAAAAAATTTCATAAAAAATTAATTTTCACGTACGTAAAGTTAGCACCGCAACTTTGTCTGATATATGTAGTTCGGAGCTATCTCAAAATTTGTCGTTAATTTGTCGTGTCCTTTTTTTAAAGGAAACTGGATTTGGTGCTAAGTTGACGTCAAGTTAGCACCGCAACTCACTGGAACTCGGCCAAAACTTATCGGATTGGAAAATTATACATCTTGGAGTTTGTCGTTAATTTGTCGTGAAAACCATAAATTTCTCGTGTCTTTTTTTCTAAAGGAAACTGGATGTGGTGCTAAGTTGACGTCAAGTTAGCACTGTAACTCACTGGAACTCGGCCAAAACTTATCGGATTGGAAAATTATACATCTTGGAATTTGTCGTTAATGTGTCGTTAATTTGTCATGAAATTCATAAATTTGTCGTGTCCTTTTATCTAAAGGAAACCGGATGTGGTGCTAAGTTGACGTCAAGTTGGCACCGCAAATCACTGGAACTCGGCCAAAACTTATAGTATTGGAAAATTATACATCTTGGAATTTGTCGTTAATTTGCCGTTATTTTATCATGAAATCCATAAATTTGTCGTGTCCTTTTATCTAAAAGAAACTGGATGTGGTGCTAACTTGACGTCAACTTGCACCATACCCAGTTTCCTTTAAAAAAAAGGACACGACAAATTTATGGATTTCATGACAAATTAACGACAAATTCCAAGATGTATAATTTTCCAATCCGATAAATTTTGGCCGAGTTCCAGTGATTTGCGGTGCTAACTTGACGTCAACTTAGCACCACGTCCAGTTTCCTTTAGATAAAAGGACACGACAAATTTAGGGTTTTCACGAAAAATTAACGACAATTTAACGACAAATTATGAGATAGCTCCGAACTACTATATCAGACAAAGTTGCGGTGCTAACTTTACGTACGTAACTTTTCTATAGTTTTCTCCAAATATATATATATCCAATACCTACATATTATACAGGGTGTTCCGGAAATGTCTTTAATCCTTTAAGGGGATAAAAGTAGAGGTCATTTGGGTCAAAAAATTCCAGATACTTTTATATCGAACTCTGCTTGGTTTTCGAGTAAATCGATAATATCGATTTTCGAGATCTTGCATACCTCTTCAGAGTAATTTCGTTATAAGTTCTATTGTAATTAATGGATTGTGACGTTCAAACCTTTATTTAAAAGAACACATATTGGCCTTTCTAAGAATGGATAATAAGTTATAATTGTGCCTTCAGCTATTTAAAAAAAAAAACAGTTTTCTCTATGAGTTTTCATTTCACGAACATTTTTGTCGCGCTTCAGTGTACATTTATGCAAAATATCACCATTGCACGAACTTGGCAAAACTATGAAAAAATTTCCGCATTATGTCCCCTTTCCAAAATGACCTCCCTAAGTTCTATCAACACAATCAAAAGTTATAAGCAAACATTTGGAAGAGGTGCCCATCGAGGTAATCTACAGTTTTTTCGTAGGATTCTATCTTCTCCTACAGTTTTTAACCTACGACAACCATTTATATGTCATTGTACGGGAATCTTAACTGGCTATTAGATAGGGTACTTTTCGATTTCGAACTTCGAAAATGGAGAGGGTAATTTCGAAAAAAACACTTTTTTATCAAACCTGATATTTACGTAGATTTCGTTATTCCGCAGGGGCAAGCTCTGGGATTGGCGCGAGTTCAAAGTTTCAACTTTGAGCGGCTATATTTTCTCAACCAAGCATTGTTCTCCCAGAGCTTGCCTCTCCCGCAAATATGAATAGCACTAAAAATGCGGAATAACGAAATCTACGTAAATATCAGGTTTGATAAAAAAGTGTTTTTTTTTTCGAAATTACCCTCTCCATTTTCGAAGTTCGAAATCGAAAAGTACCCTATCTAATAGCCAGTTAAGATTCCCGTACAATGACATATAAATGGTTGTCGAAGGTTAAAAACTGTAGGAGGAGATAGAATCCAATGAAAAAACTGAAGATTAGCTTGATGAGCACATCTTCCAAATGTTTGCTTATAACTTTTGATTGTTATTGTTGATAGCACTAAGCGAGGTCATTTTGGAAAGGGAACATAATGCGCAAATTTTTTTATAGTTTTGCCAAGTTCGTGCAATGGTGATATTTCGAATAAATGTACACTGAAGCGCGACAAAAATGATGGTGAAATAAAAAATTCTAGAGAAAACTGTTTTTGTTTAAAATAATTGAAGGCACAATTATAACTAATTATGCATTCTTGGAAAGGCCAATATGTGTTCTTTTAAACAAAGATTTGAACGTCACAATACATTAATTACAATAGAACTTATAACGAAATTACTCTGAAGAGGTAAGCAAAGCCTCGAAAATCGATATTATCGATTTACTCGAAAACCAAGCGGAGTTCGATATAAAAGTATCTGGACTTTTTTTTACCCATATGACCTCTACTTTCATACCCTTAAAGGATTAAAGACATTTCCGGAACACCCTGTATATCTTGCACGCTTCTGGCGATTGATGTAGTAAACAATTAAAAATCAGAGAAAAAAAAGCTATATTTTGTGTACATAAACTTCTATAATTATATTTTTTATTTTTGTATGAAATTCGACTTACGTCCGAAGTTGTGGACCCGAATCCCGTCGTAAGTCGAGAACTGACTGTATTATCTAAAAACCACGATTTTGAACCTTCATATTTCTTACGAGGTGTGGCAGAAAAGTAATGAGACTGGCAACACTGCAAGCGATCTGGCAACCCTGCGCTGTTGTCCTTGACAGGTTTGCTAGACTGCAACAAATGGATTCTCGTACCAACTTTACAAAAATCTCATACGTCATGAAAAATTCTCGTACACTATGCTTATCGCGAATTTATTAAGAAATGGCAGCTTAATTAAAACTGAGGATTGTTTAGTAACATTTCATTTTTTGTTTATAACAAAAATAATGGGTATCTTTAAAAAAGTTTTATTTGATAAATTTTTTAAACCGATTTTTGTATTAAAATTGTGTATAATCTTGTTCTTAAAATAAAAGACATCTAGATTAGGCTAGGATTATCTGGGTCCGAGTTAATAGTTTGGTCGAAATTTTCATCATCAGGTCGCAATGCAGTAGTAGGTTAATTCTATTAAATGACGCCGACGTTGTGCGACTTATCATTTGGGTGGTAGGTTTCTTTTGACTGTGCTTTAACATATTGAGTTGAAAGGAGGGATCCTATCACGGTTTTTCATGTGAGCTTCTTAATTGTCTTAATTTTGTTCTTGTTAGGTTGTTCTTGCTAAAAATCCTCTTGGTATCGGCATTGGAATGTGCGACATTTAAAATGGATAGCGTAAATTAAGGTAGAACTATATATTTGTGGTCTTCATCAGCAGTGCGGAGTCGGAAAATCTTGTACATAAATATATCAACTACCTTTTCTTTGGTGATATGTGGATGACTTTGGTCCAAGGAAAGAAGTCGACACTCGTCCATCAAGAACCCATTTTGCAACATTTCGCTTCGTTTTCAAATGAACAAAATTTTACTCCATTTAGTGAAATTGCAGTAAAAGCGCCACCTACCGTCAATAAAATGAGCTTAATTTATTGGAAAGTGAAAAGTTTTAGCAATAAAGATAGCAGTGGTAGCAGCTTACTTCTCTTTTTGATCTCTTTGAGCAACAAAAATTGTCTTCTACTCAAAATGCTTTGCAACTACAGTAAATACCTACTAGCAAATTTTCTTGATAGCATTTAATTAAATTATTCTGCCATGATCTTCACTCACAATAATTTTCGTCCATAGTCTGTCACCTCTTCATTTCCGTGAAATTACTGATTTTCTAGTTTGGTCATTATGGGTGCAGTCTGTTTAGGGTATTTGGGTCTGGCGGCTTTTCTATAGGAACATAAAACCATGAATAAAGGAGTATCATTTCGGTATCTTGAGATCAGGCCTTGAGCCTAAAACTATAGCTCCCACAGAAAACTAATGTTATGACAAATTACAGCCCAATATGTTTCTTTCTAATGGTGTTTAGAAAAAGTTACATGTAGGGCAAATTTATGGTAATTATGGTGTTTGAACTAAATCCAAGCTATTTTTATATGAAAAACTCCTGCAATAAACAAGGCAAAAAGTGTGTAATATTGGTCGCTATGCTCTTTTCAAATTTGTTTAAAAAAATAAGCAGAACCGTAACCACCGGAATATACAAGCCATTCTATATACCACGGGTTACGGTTGTTCTGCTTACTTTTCTTAAATTATCTTTTACTCGACTTTTGTTAGTAGTATTTTCACAGTGTGAAAATTCTGGTTGGAAAATATTTGACGCCCAAATTCTCGTACTTTCGCGTACGAGAATACATTTTGCCTCGTACATCGTACCAGAGTAGAAATTCGCGTACATGTACGAGAATTATCGTACGTCTAGCATCGCTGGTCCTTGATAGAGCACGTGTAGGAGGGTACTGCCATAGCTCAGTGCGAGTTTCCACTCCTTCCGTTAACGACGTGATTTTTGTGACTGCTATTAGTGAAGTTGTGTTTTGGTTGTACGTCACGCAAAATGGAACAGCAGAATTTGGAGCAACGTTGTGCCATTAAATTTTGCGTTAAGCTTGGAGAATCGGCAAGTGTGACGTTTGAAAAGTTAAAACAGGCCTATGGTGAACATTCTTTATCCCGAGCTCAAGTTTTTCGCTGGCACAAATCATTTTTGGAAGGCAGAGAACACGTTACAGACCGGGGAGTTCACGCTCCATGTCACACTGCCCTCGCCATAACAGAATTTTTAACCTCAAAAGGCATTCCTGTGGTTCCCCCCCCCTATTCACCTGACCTCAGTCTCTGAGTTTTTCCTTTTTCCTAAACTTAAAAATGTCCTCAAAGGACGTCATTTCAGGACTTACCATACCGGTTGAAGACTTCCAGCGCTGCTACCAACAGTGGGAACAACTTCTCCATCGGTGTGTAGCTGCCCAAGGGAATTACTTTGAAGGGGATAACATTGATGTTTGAAAAAAATAAAAATAAAAACTTGTATATAAAAATCAGTCTCATTACTTTTCTGCCACACCTCGTACCACCCTCTTAGTCTTAAGAATATAGCCGCAATCTTTAATACAAAATTACCTAAATATGAAAAAATAAATTAGAATCAATGAACTCTGAATTTCGGCTGTGCTCCTTCAAATGTATTAAATTCAACTATAGATCAAAGTCTTAAAAGTAACAAGCAGATTAATTTGTTTTTTTTTTTACATATACAACATATTTAAATTTCCTGACCCCTTACATACGAACACGATTATTTTCAATAAAAATAACTAAAAACACGGAAGTATAATAAATTTGGTAGTGCGCGGTGTATAACATGATTCATGTAATCAGTCATCGTCTAAATACATACTTTCAGTGACTACTTCACTTAGTTTCGTCTCTTATCTAAATTGAAAGTATTTTCTATATATATATATTACCTAAAAACACACACATACACACACATACACTTGATAAGAAAAAAACAAAAAAAATAAATAAAATACAAAAAAAAATGTATAAAATGAAATAATAATACTTTTTTAAAAGCTTTCGAAAAGTTCACCATTTAAATATGATAAATCATATACAAAAAAAAAACAAAAAAGTTGACATGCAATAAATCCCATTCGCTTTTTCATGCATTATAATAAATATTTTCTATTATATTTAACAAAAACAAAAAAAAAACGCTTCCTACTTTTTCCTGCCATTACTGTTTTGTGTATTATATAAGACATGTCGTGTGTTGTATTTAAATGATTTACAACTCAAACAAGCTCGATTCAATATACAAAAATCCATGGTGATGAGACGAAACGATACCGCCGCCGCCGCAGCGATTCAATAAACCATCGTGGAATGGTGGAACCAACTAAACTGTCGATGTATGTATTTGTGTGCATCATACACATACACTTGTAGTAGAAAATTGCACAAATCCGTGTAAATTTGTATAGACCCTATTCAGATGTCCATCCATCCATCCATCCATTCAGTCCAGATCCAACCCGGTCTGTTCAATATGTTTATGCTACTACAACTACAACTACAAAACTGCTATTCCTGGTTGCGCTAACTACTCTGTGTCTCTCTACTCGTTGGTCTGGTCTCTCTGGTCTGTTGGTTTGCCTCTTCTGCAGTTGGTTGTGGATTGGATTGGACTTGAAGCCTTTGTGGTGTATTAAATGAAATTCATCAGTTGCACGCGAACTGCTTCGTCGAACGAACGTTTTCCTACCTTTTTTTTATTTACAAAAAAAAAATAAAATAAAATAATTCCCAAGTGTGGCCTTTCCGCTCAACAACTCTTGTTTGAAAAAAGACGTTGAGCACAAAAAAAAAAAATTCCTAAGACATAAAAATACTTCACTGCCGGTCTTTCGTTACTTTATTCCGTCTGCAAGAGCTTCGAGAAGAGTGTCCTCGTCTTGCCTGTCGTGTAATGTACCCCAAGTGTCTTAAATCCAGTGATATTTTACTAGAAATTTTCAATTACCTAGATATAATTTAAATATTTTCGGTGTGCTATTATTGACTTGTGACTCTGACACTTGGCTATTTTTTTTTTCGAATTTCCTGTTTTTTTTCCTGATTCCCTTTTATATTATCATCATATAAATCTTGTGTTTTCTCCATTATCTCCCCTTTTTTTTTACATTTTTGGGGGCGAGTTATTTTTAACAATAATATAATTTCTTCCTCGAAATACCGATACACGTGTGCGGTAATGTGTAGTTGGTAGAAGATATATATTTTTGTGCTTATAGAAGAAAAGTTCTGATTAAAAAAAAAAAAGTATTCCTTCCCACCGACCCACCAACAAGAAGGTGTCTAATGAGTGTTGCAAATTATACCTGATGTGCTTTGGTTTACTGCTGCTGCTAATAAAATCAAATAACATAAAAACCAAAACAGCAAAAAAAAAAGTGTTTACTTTTGTGATATCAAATTTTGTGTTTTTTTTTTATTAGTGACACAAAGTATTTTATTTTGAATTTTCTGCTTACTTTTTTGATAGTGTGATGATGATAACAATATTCAAAATCACTTGAGCCTATGCCGAACGAATATGATTTTGAGATTATTATTGTCTAATTGGATATAACCGTGACGAAAGGTAAAGATAAAACTCGAATATGTACAAATAGATTTATATTGCCCCAGTGTGACTTTGTAAATATGTATATAAAGCTGGTTACACACCATATGTACAATCATTATATAAACACTGTTCTCCAGATAAATGTTGTATTTTTTTCTTTATTGTTAAATTTGTTGATAATTGAACTCTTTGTCCTTTTTTTTGTGTTTTTTTTTAAATAAAAATAAAAAACCAAAAAATTGTAAACATAGACTCCAAGGCTATAGATTTTATTAGCGCCAATTTAAATAAATTATTACTCACCATCCAATGAATGATCATGGAAGAAGAGGTGATCTTACATACTTGTTTTCTGTACTATGGCTGCGTTAAAGATTCAATTTAAGAACATTGAGCAAAATGTCTGCGCGAAATCGTCTGCCGGGATCATTGAGCTGCTGATGCTGATGTTGCGCGCGCAGCTTACAATATACTATAGGATGATGAATATAAAAGATCACCCCGCCGATCTTCATTCTTGTGCGGGTTCATGTAGATACTATAGACTAGGTAGAGTTCGTGTTGTAGAACATATCATACAAAATATATAGGGATAGGGTGAGAGAGAGTGTTTATATCTACTAAAAGTATACTTGTGCCGAGGGCAATGATGATGTCGAAATAGGTTTAAGCAAATATTTTTATATATATACATATATATATGTACGTGTGTGTAAAAACAAAAAATGGAATTGTTTGTTAGCGTCCTATCCAAAAAAGAAGAAGAAACCTTTTTTTTTAAATATGTTCGCGCGCCTTTTCTTTCTTAAGACCTTCTAAAGAGTATAAACTCCCTAACAAGATCAGACCCAAGATTTTTTTTCCGCTTGGCTTGTATGCCGGCCGCCTTTGTTTTGTGTTTTATTGTTTTTTTCTTCTTTAGTTTCTTCATGTTGGTCCCTTTGGATAACTGGTCCATGCCATGTCTGTGGTGTATAGGCGATTTCTTTTTCAATACATAGTACCCCAAAAAATGAAATTCGGGTTTCCTGATAATATCTCATACTTCGACCTAACTACCTGCTTCCTTTGCTCTTTTTTTTTTTTTGTTTATTTTTTTTCTTATGTTTTCTAACTGGAATGGATCTGAAAATAGCATTTTCAAATCCATTCCAGTTAGAAAACAGAAGAAAAAAAAATAAGAAAAAAAAAACAAGAAAAAAAGGGCAAAGGAAGCAGGTAGTTGTTTTCGGATAGGATCTTTATATGCATAGTATAGGTACGTGTGTATGTACAAACGATGGCTCATGCGTGGGGTATATAATGAACAAAAGAGGGAATTGAAGGATATACTTCAAGGGCTAACATAAGGGAAGGGGAAGACATTGCCAGGTGAGAAAGCTAGCCTTAAATTGTACCTACCTAATTTCCAAATAAAAATTGTTTGTTTATTGTTTTTTTTAAAACATATGAACCACGAAATTAATTTCATTTCCTATGGTAGAACCATTTTGTATAATGATCATAATAAGATCACATTAATATTGTCTGATTGGTGGTAGGTATACCTACTTACCTGTCTACATACTTACCTACTATGAAGGAAATTTAATACTTGACGGAAGATCAAATATCTTTAGATAGGTAGTCTGCAGCAATTGATATGTATAGTTTGCAGCAATATAAAAGTTCATTCGTTCGTTCTCGTTCATTAAGATGAATGGTGATCTTGATTTCATATATACAAAAAATATCTAAAAATAGATAACTTGCTCATAATTCTTCTTTTCTTCGGTATCAGTTTTAAATATAAATTTGAAACATTTGTTTTGTGTCAGGAGAAATAAAATTTTGATTTCAATCACATCACGCCTTTTAGTCTATTCCGTAAATTTTATGTTGTGTTATTAATCTGGTTTCGTATCTATTTCATCGTAATGATCAGAGATTGTTTTTTTCTTCTTTTTTTCTTCACAATAACTGAAAGATAAAATCTTAATAAATATCGCAGAAATAGAACCATAATAAATTATATGCTTGAAAATGATTGTAAATTTTTTTCATATAATCTGTCGATGAAGTTGAAGTTGACGTTTAACTGGGATGGTTGGTGTTGCCTATAGATTTAATAAAAAAAATTTCAGTTTTTTTATGTTTTTTATTTACACATATCTGAGTCATCATGAGTCATTCCAAAAAAAAATAGATAGATCGTTTGGAAAATCCTTTATAAGATTAGTAGAATTCAAGACCTAAAAGTAAATTTAAAAGAAATTTCAAAATAAATGTAATATAAAAATTTAAAATCAGCCAACACCCTACTTATGCAGTGCATTTCATAACTATATCAAAACCGACGAACAATAAATTTCTCAAAGATAGAGTTGAGACGCCCATCACTGCAAAACCGACCGATGACAATTCAAGAGAAAACAAGCAACGATCCTATTCAATCTAGAGGAAACACAAAAAAGAAGTGAAACTATATCACCGCTTAGAATATTTCAATTTTCTGATATTTTAGTTAAATATGTTGGACTTCAAAAATATTTTCAGTATTTTGTCGGACCTTCTCGACTTTTTGCTAATGTTAAAAGTCGGTCTATCATGCTGCCCACAAGTTTTTTTTTTTTAGCTTCTCTGTCTCGAAACTGTTCCAGGCGGCTTCTACGGCTGCTTGTAGGTCATTCACGTTGCTGAACTGCCTTTTGTTGGCGTACACCTCTCGAACCAAAATGCTCCAAAGATTTTCTATTGGGTTTTGGTCCGGGAAACAAGTGGGCCAGTCTATAACTGTAATCTGGTGACAGCCAAACCAGGCCTTCGTCGCTCTACTCGTGTGGACAGTGGCATTATCCTGCTGGAATGTCCATAACTCGCTCCCGTTACGTTCCAAGAATGGAAGGAGTTTGCTTTCTAAGATTACAATGCATTCCTCGCTGTTCATCTTGGTGGACGGAAAGGCTAAAGGAAACCCGTCCTTCAGCACAAAAGGTTCCCCAAAACATTAAGCCTCCTCCATCGAAATTTCGCCTGGAAAAGTACAACGGGTCTTTCCTCAAAACCCTTCAATAATGCTGGGAACCATCTGGACCATCGAGGTTGAACTTTTTCTCTCCGGAAAAAATTTAATTTAATACACAAAAAGAATAACAATAAATCGCATAAAATGAAAAGGTTTAAAATGACTTTTTAGTTTACCTCGTTCCAGTTCCGATTAATGTTTACTCCTACAAATTTTAGGCGAGCGTCTTTATGACGGGATGTAAATCGGGGTACGGACTTCAATTTTTGACTTTCCACATGTCCACAGCATGTAATTTGTCCGGTAAATTGTCGCACAGAGCACAGGAATCTCAAGTTTCCTTTTTTATTCGGACCAAGCTTTTCAAGGAATTACTTGCGATCTTAACAATTCTTCTTTTATCCCTTTTTCTTTTGGTCCTCCTGTTTTCTTACAACCGTAGGAATCCTGATTTTGCAGGAATTTTCAAACTGTTACCAGATCTCTCTCCAGTCTTCGACCAAAAATTTTCCTTTCCTTAAAAGCTAAAATTTTTCCCCTTTCTTCTTCTGACAAGTCCGTTCCACGTGACATTTTGCTAAATTTTGAATGAAACCGGGTTTTCCCTAAAAATTTTAGCGCTTGCACTTTAATCAACATAATTGCGACTAACAACTTTGATGGTGATTTAAGTATGAAAACGGCATTTTCACTTGCCTTCTGAATCTTTTCCCAAACCGAACAAAATCGTTGTTTGTTCTCTCCCGAACTATCACTTACCCTCTTTAGTCGGTCTTGCAGTGATGATAACTACAGGGTGTCTCAACTCTATCCTGGAGAAACCTATAATTCGTCGGCAGTGATATAGTCATATAATGCACTGTATTTTTATTTTCAATGGTTGCTCACAAATATCTAGTCATTGGCCATTTTTGCTCTAATATTTGACCACAGTAAAAGTTAAGTTAGGGAAAACTGTATGCAGGTACATAGGTACATGTAAATGATGTGAAAATATAACTAGAGAACAGTTTTACTACTATAAAGCTTAGAAATTCTTTCCAAATCAAATCAAAACAAACCAAAAACGGTAGGGAAGTTTCCATAGCCGTGAGACCTGAACGATGAAAGATGCGATGGGTTGAATATGTGTGTGAAATATGAGATAAATTTCCATAACTGGATGAAAAGTGAAATAGGCCAGTTTATATTGACTTTTAATAGTTGAAATAGTAAAATAAATTACTTGTGCAGGACATATCTATCCAGTAATTGTCAAACTAAAAGTGATTTATATGCAGGAATGCAGTCCAACCTACTTAAATTGAGTTAAAAATAAATCTTGATCATTCAAAATCAAGTTTTGGGAATATATTATTGCTACAGAAAAGGCATTATTATTCCCCTTTGATTAGATTCCATCGGTTTACAGATGGAAAGAATAATGCTGACACCAAACATCACTATTTTCACCATAATTCTAGAGATATTTTTAAGTGCAATATTAATTACATTCCCGAGTTTATTTTCATATCAGTTATAAGTTTTCAGTAGTGTAAAGAAGTTCCATTAACTTTACTATTGCAGGTAAATCCAAAATAGCGGATTAACTACGATAAAATGAGAGTTAATTCTTGATGGACCACGCTGACATCCCAGTTGTGGCTCAAGATTGAGTTTTGCAAAGCACAATTTTTCATTA
Source organism: Dioctria linearis (assembly GCA_963930735.1). Classification (NCBI taxonomy): domain Eukaryota; kingdom Metazoa; phylum Arthropoda; class Insecta; order Diptera; family Asilidae; genus Dioctria; species Dioctria linearis. Next base: position 195,386,914 of record OZ005743.1, on the reverse strand, counting down.
TTAAGGTGAATTTCAGCACCCGGAGATCATTAATAAATAGCATAAAAAGCATAGGTCCTGATATTGAGCCCTGAGGAACCCCGGGAATAGGATACATACTATATACATAATCCGAAAAGCAATCACACACTATTAACCTGTTGAGTTCTATGAGAAGCAGCATCACATGATTTTGTGTTTCGGACTTTCACTGGTGTGTTTTATGCATTTCTAGATTTGAGCAACATAATCTGGACAAAAGCTAGATTGTAAAAAGTTATCTTTCGACTTTATATCTTTTTCTTGTGTCCTTTTGAACGATTTAGCGTAGAATATCGTATCACTTAACCAAGTTGCATTTAATTGACTTGCTGTTAATTAATATTCATGTTTATTTTCTCCTTATCACGTTTTCATTCGGCAAGCTGTGTACAAATATTCGTGAAAGATTTTATTTGTTATACAAACAAGGGACATACATATGTAATGCTAAGGAACAACTTTTAGGTATAACATTTTCTTCGAGACCATTATTTCAGTTATAATACAATAGAACAGGTGCATGGGTTTGTTCGTATTATGCGTAGATAATTTTTTCTTAGGAAATTTTCTTTAGATTTTTCTGTGATATACTATTGTGGCGACTATGGGAATGGGCCATGCTCTTAGCACTCTACATCTGTAGATATATCGCTATTCGGTAAAGTTTGTGTCATAACACAAAAAAATACGAAACTGGATAATACCCTAGGCAGACGGACGAACGCAATGATCAGTCATTCGTAATTGATTTTCTTTTTCAAAAATCAAGTTACCCAAGGTTTTGTGAATTAAAATGAAATTTCTGTAAATTTTTATATGTAATTGACAGCACATTTTTAATAGTTAATTTGAAAAATTCAATTGCGAACGAATGATTATTGATTTTGCTCGTCTGCCTAGCAAAATGATCGGCAGTCACTTAATGCTTAAAAAACGTCATAATTATTTTGCAGTTCCTTCCCAATAGATGGCGCAATTAAAGTACAGAAAATTGTAAATACAATTTTTATAGATTTTTTGAAACAAAAAAAAAATATTAAAATGTGATTTCCCAAATTTTTCTTTGTGTTATGACACTCGTTGCCAATGTGCGATATTTGCGAGATATGTAAGCTGTTTTTGAGTCTCTTAACAATTTATAGATACCAGCGAGCCTATAGGCAATAAAATATTTACTATACGTAGGTTTGCGTCCTAAATGTGAAAAAATTCATATAAAATTAGCCTAGCCTTAGAACACAGATCGCATTGGAGACATCTGGTGTAAAAGACCGAAACCCAACATGCGGCAATTTAAGACAAAAAATTAATATTTGTAGTTCAAATAAACTGAAATTTTTTAACGAGAATTAAAGGCCGATTCACACCGCCGCGATTTCAATAATTTTATATGATATAGTTGGATTTGAAAATTTTTTTTCCGTTGGTCTTCTTCCATTATCTTCAAAATTTATTAAACCCCTAATTTTTAATTAAGAGGGCTCTAAATGTTGAGTGTAATAATTATCGGTTTTCATTCGAGATTTGTAAAAAAAAATATGAAGAGTTTATGCAGGTTTTGAACAATTTTAATAGTTCTGTTGCAGTAGTAGGATTGACAAAAAGTCTCCATTTTGCATCCAAATTCGAAACGCGTTTTCAATTATCTACTTATAAGGTTGTGTAAATTTAAGTATTGTACTGATCTTTCTGAGGTTCTTGTTGAGCATACCTTGCTGCGAAAAGATGCACCAAATAAAATTTTAAAGGGAATCCTTAATCAAGAATCGAGGTATGAGGTGTTCTTTGATATTGATCAGGCAAACATATGGTACAAACCGTAGTCAAATTTCATCTCTATAACCGAGAAATTTAAAACATCTGCGTCACTACTTTTTCCATATCTTTCAACGTACATAGATATATAAAAATTTATATTCGATATCAACGTTGGTCAGTAAGAGAAACTTTTCCAAAATGAAAAAATAAGTCGAGCCAGTATAAGTCAAGCTAGTACACATTGAATTGACACATAATCGTAGCACGTTCACCATCGACGATACTAGCCAATACAATTGGAAAGATCTAATTTGTCCCATGTTTAGATTTTTCCCAAATGGCTTTATTTAGTTCAGACATATGCATGTAACTATGTCAGTGATCTATCGCGTTGGTATGAAATTAATTGTGTCGCTAGTTTATCGGTATGATTATCGCTATCGTTATCGCAATCGCGATCGCGATCGCGGCGATGTGAATCGGCCTCAGCTCTCCTAAATTTTTTTTCCACATAATTGTATTGATTTGTATTTCAACAACGATCAACGAAATATTGCAATTTCTCGTCGGTGAAATATCGGGAGAAAAAACAAGTACTATTAGAATCAAATAATAAAAAAAGAAAACGCCACTAAAAATGAAAAAAAACTCGACGTTATTTGCTAGATCTAGGTTTTAATTTTCAAAAATAGTCAGAAAGAAACGAGATTACCTGCTAACAGGAAACTTCAATTTTTACTTTTTTTTTTACAAGTTTCCGAGCTAATATCTCTATTCCAACACATTTTTTAAAAATTTTTGTCGCGTTATTTATTAGACTTCTACAGAAACTCGCATTGAAAAATGCACGAAACGGAACGTCCAACGACGAATTCAAGACCGCGTTACCAACGTATCCTCGTTTACTAGATGTTTTTATCGTGAGAGCATGTCCGTAGAGGACCGCGTTTATTTGGAGATTCTAGAGAAGCACTCTTGGAGCATTCATAGCGAATCCAGAAGGAATCAACAGATTCAAGATTTCAGCTTTTGTTTTGTTTTCTCAATGCGCTTCGTTTCATTGTAAACCTCTACGAATTAAAAAAAACAAAAACATACAAACATTATTAATTACCTAAATGAAATCACACACTTCAATTGACTTCTCAAGAATGACAATCAAAATTCTTTTGGTGCTTTCTCAGATGCATATGAGTCATCTGATTCATATAGCAAATGAAGAAGCCTAAGATCAGTGAAGAGATCTGCTTTCGGAGAAATCCATTTGAAAAATATATCTTCTGGCTACATGGTGTGGAGACGCTTTCCTTTGCTATCTCTAGATATATTTCCAGCTGGGAAAGGGCAATATTGTCTGAAGCAGTTTTTATTTTTCTTTTATTCTGTCTTTTCGATCCAAACACCCATAAAGCGATTTAATACAGATTTAAGATTTACCACGAAACATTAATACGAAATGAAAGGTGCTGCTAAAATTACAAAATAACAAAAAGAAAAATGAAATTAATTATCAGGGGCTTGTGTGAAATTGATAAGATTTAAGGGGATGTGTCAATTTGTTACAAGTATAAAGTTCAACAGGTCCATTCCAACTTCGACTTCACACCTAGGTGGTATTTCATACAACTTTTACTCATTTAGTACGACTGTTTGCTCTTGACACTCGCTTATCACTTCAAACAATCAGAGATAATTTTCACGATAAGTTCCCCTGAAATGCACCTTTTTATATCTAGTTTGTTTAGTCAAATACTAATTTATGGCATACGCATCAATATTAAAACTTCTATTTCATTTCCGGTCGCAATATATCAACAAAGCATAATATATTCATGACAAAATGTACATTCATGTATGTGCACACAAAACAGAGTGTTGATGAGTTTACATTCTTCCATTCAAGTCATTTTGATGGCGCGGCGGTGGCGTGCAACATATTTGATAATTACAAACTGCATATTTTCACCAAAATAAATGGTTTTTAATTTTGATTACACATCAGTCCACAAATGTCAATCATTCGCTCCAATAGATGTTAATTAACTGGTGTGCACCGTAATTCATGCTGTTAAAGAGACTTTCTGTGGGAACCCTTTAATTAATTTTTAACATAAAGTCGGGGATCGTTTTAGTACTGTTTTGCCATGGAAATATAAGTTTTTTTCACGACTTTCTAGTGGGCTCTTTTAAACGTGTATGAAACGGGATTATATTTATTCCACTTTACACTTTTGGATAAGCTAAATCCTGCTTTTATTTCACAAGGAATTTGCTGCTTGCTAACTGGCATCATTATCGTGAAGTTTTTGTTTTTATCGTTTACGATATTTTTTTTTCATGTTTTTATTTCGATTAAAAAAATGATGCTGACGATATTCTTGTTTTATTTATTTTACTGGATTTTGTGGAATTTTTATATAAATCCTCAAATTTACGATAATTTTTAAAAAAAATATCGTAAATTTTTTTAATGATTTTAAAATTAAAAAAAAAGTATCGTAATTTTTTGAATGAGTGAAATATTAATATTATTTATTTATAGAAGTTGTTTTTTAATTTTTTTCTTCCTTATTGCATATATTGTAGGAATTTTAATGTTTTTATTAACTTGGAAGAAATGGAAAAGTGGAAATAACCCATAAATAGTTATAGAAAAACGTTTGTAAAGCTAATGCCTTAGACACACAGCACTCTTAATGAAGAAATAACTAACGACTCATTAGTCTATAATGATTCATTATAAACTGCGGACACACAACCAATTCTTTAATTAAGTTGTTGTGTCAAACTTGTTTTGATGAACTTATCACATTAAAGAAGCAATATGGATCGAATTAACGCGCTAAACTTTGTTTTCTTTTATTTTATTTTCAATTTAACAATTTCCAAATGAGGAAAACATTATATTTAAAAAAATATTAATAATATTATTTGTGATTTGCATTTCTTTGCATTTCTTCTTCTTATTTTTCAAATCGGCAGATGCACAGCGGAGCTCTAGATTTACATTATATGCCAAATCTAGCACATTTTTCCTCATTATAGCTATAATGAAGGAGGAAAACACTTCATTAGTGTACTTCATTATCATCTGATTTTCGGGCTATAATGATGTAGACTATGTAACACACGCCATTTTAATGAATGGTTTGTACAAATGATTCATTAGTTCGTGCTGTGTGTCTAGGGTATAACCCTTCCAGGATTATCTCTCCCATCCTGCAGGTTTTTACAATTTTTACTGTTTTACTGTAGTAGTGGAAGGAAGGCTAGAATATGTACTGTGTCGCTCTTATCCAAAACTAGCTTTCCCTCTTCTAAGGTTGGAGAGACCGGGCAAAGTCGGCACTTTTTGAACTTGGCCGATTTAGAAAATCAAAATAACAAATAAATTGTGATCTTTCGCTTAAAAATTTTGGCACTGTCAAAAATCTGTATAATAAAGAAAGACACTATGACAGATCATTTTTTTAACCATCTTCTTCGGAGGAGATCTGGCTTTTTTTTATCACAGCGATTTTATTTGATTTGTAAGAATTTTAGTTTTTCCACTCGTTACACTTTTTGTAATCCTCATGGCTGTAATTCACATTGGGATTGAACTTTGTCCGTTATCCTTACAACGCGACGGACCGTTGATGGAGCCGTCTCTTTAATTATTCTTTTGTCTGTTTCGAAGTCTTCAAGATATTGGATAATGGGAATAAAAGTATTTTTTCATTCAAACAGTTGGAATTGGCTTATTCCGATTTCTGGATATCTATAGCTCCCACAAAAACTCGTCTTCTAGAAAAATAATCTGGATTCAATGGCAAAATTCTGGTGCATTCATAACCAGAAATTATGTTTTGTGATACGTGAAGGATAGTTGCAATTTGCAGGTTTTTTTTTTTTTTACAATTTCGTGGATGTTGTGTAAATCGTGATTGTATTTCCACAATTTGAAATAATCCAACTGCTTATTTACGATTTTTTTTTCTCATGGGGCCCATATATGATACAATCCATCTGCTACGATTTGTGTGAGCGCAATATGATGAAAGCACAATTATCCCTTTTTTGTTTTTTTCTCTTTTCAATAATCGAGTCTCTATCAATAGAAATATGTGATTCGTGTGATTATCAAACCTTCAGAGCTTCAGTTGAATCATGCAAAAATGCGATTAAAACAATTTTAAAAATTGCACGAAAAATTCTGAAGTTCATTCAACCATGTTTGTTGTATTAAGCTCTGGTGTGTCACGCGATAAGCCTGTAGCTTTTGGACTTCTTATCAGATAAAATGTTGTGGAATCCATTTCAGAAAGTCAGTTAACCAATCCTTAATCGACATGCTAGCTTTTTCCCACTGTGGTAATGTCAGGTGATTCTTTTTTTCTCCATAAAATACTTTTGTTGATAATTCGAAATATATGTCGTTGCTGTTCTTAAAATACTCCGCTAATTGCTCTTCTGAGCTGATAATATGGATTCGAACGAATAATATTTTTACTGTATAAGGTATACCTTAAGAATTATCTTACTCACCGTAGTTTGTTCATGACCTCGTACTTGTTTCAGCTTCTTCATAAATACGCTTCAAGCAAATGTGAGTTCTGCAACGTTCCTCTCCCTATTCCAAACACTTGGTTCGTTTATTTTTTATTTTTATTTGATCCACTTTAATGGTTCGAATAGTCGCTTTTATCTTTTCCTTGTTGACAAGAGACATATCCTGCTTATATATTTATTATGGACCATTGCAAATGACACATTAGAATTGGCTTTACTACAGTGTGGTGGCTTGGTGTTACTTTTGTTCCAGGGTGCCTGCTATGAACACGTCTATATTTATTTTCATCATGCAAAAAATATAAAAATTAAACTAAACCCAAAAAATCTTTTCCAGATACAGTTCAGGGCATATTTCCATATCTCTCTGAATTCCTTACCTAAATTTTCATTGCAAAATACATTTGTATCTAAAAATTGGAAGACGGGCAATAATTCCACCAAGACCCAACTTGCTACTTAAGGAAGCCAACAGATCTCCTAACTTAAAAGGACTGCGGTCAACTAATTAAGACATTCAAAAAGTAGTTCTTATTAATAATTCACACTTTTGATTATGACAATTTATAAAGACTCAATTAAACTTAGTAAGGTTTTGCGTGTCCATGTTTTAATCTTTTTTATACTCTCTGCACATCTTTGCTGCATACTGTCGATAAGTTTATGGCATTTTGGCTAATGAAATGTTGCTTCAGGCCTCTTGAATTAATTTGCCACAAATTACTGGAATTGTTTGGTTTTTGTAATGCTAATGTTTCCTTTAGTGTTCCCCATAGATTAACTATATGGGATTAAGGTCAAAAGTTTATGCTGGCCAGTGTTAATTAGCACATCAACAAAATTATCATTAACGAATTGCTTCACATCTCGTGAAGTATGCTTGTTCGTATAGTTATCGTTCATATTTGTGCACGTAACTGGTATATTATTGTTGGCATGTGATATCTATAATTTTGTCCAACATTATATCTTATATTGGTGCTGGTCTATTATACTGTTCATTTTCACAGTAGGACCCACCTAGCATGGCCTTACATACAAAGCCCCAAATCATGCCATTTCCACCATCATGTTTGACAGTTCTTCGGGTGAACTTCAAATCAAATGTTTTTTTAGAGGCTTGGTTTTTCAAATTGGCAACACTGTTTCTAGTGACTGTCAATTTGACAGCTGACTGTTGATTTGTGGTGAGTACGCTTTGTCATTTCATCATGAATCGACTTACGTCAGAACAACGCTTGCAAATTGTGCAAACTTATTTTGAGGATTATGGTTCAGGGTTCAGTTCGCCAAACTTACCCCACACTACGTCCATTTTACGGTTAACGTAATCGTCTATATGAGTAAGTTATTCGCAAAACCATGTATGATTTTCACACTACGCACACTCTAGTTGATAATACGCATCCACAAAGACGCGTATAGAGAAAGACCCTGATGAGTTGTTTCGCCATCGTGCAAAGCACTTTGTGGAAGGTTTTGGGGAAAGATTTGCTGGCTGACGAGTTTACAAGATTCAGCTTGTGCAAGAGTTGAAACCGCGTGACCATCATGCGCACTGTACGTTCGGTGAATGGGCCGAAAACAATATTCAGCTTGATCCTATTTTTCAACGGAAAATTTTGTTCAGCGATGAGGCTCATTTTTGGTTGAAGGATTACGTCAATAAGCAGAATTACCGAATTTGGAGTGGAGTGGAGTGCTTTGTGGGCAGGTGGAATCATTGGCCCATATTTCTTTAAAGATGATGCCAGCCAGAATGTTACCGTCAATGGAGAGCGGTATAGAGCAGTTGAATTGTATTGATGATGTGGCAGAGCTTTGCTTTCAACAAGATGGCGAAACATGCCACACAGCGTGCGACACAATTGATGAGCCCATAATTTCGCATAATGGATCTATGAACTGGACTCCACGATCGTGTGATCTCACAGCTATGGATTACTTTCTTTGGGGATATGTGAAGTCACTAGTCTACGCCACTAGTCACACTAGTCTATGGCCCCAGTTGCTCGATAGAGTTGTAAAAAATTAGACTTCGCGATTGCGCTTCACTCGAACCACTGAAATATTAAAATCAGCAGATCTTAAGTGCCTTGGTCGATATATGATACTTTGTAGACTCTAGAAGTAAACGCGTGTCGATATTTCCTTTCAAAAACTAAAAACAATATCAGAAATTTTCTTTCGATTATGATTATTTCAACGCCTGAGAAATTCAAATTGACTTGAATTCGAAAAAAAAATCATCACGAGAAATCGTCCGAATAAAAGTGATATTGCGAGATGGTTTCATCGATAGTGTATAGCCATTATTAAAATATTTTAGTGCTGGCGAGGTTTCGGACTATCTCCACGCAAAATTCTTCGAAATCTCTTACAATGTAAAGATTAGATAAGGGGGGATTAAACGAAAAGCGGGTGGCCTTTGCACTACAGCCATTCATTGGCTTATCACAATGTAACCACATCCTAAGTGCATCAAATTTTATCTCTCAATATGCGGTGGTGGAAGCAGTGAAAAGCATCTCGCAAATCGACAGAGACCTGTTAAAACAAAAATAATCTTCTTTGTACACCTTCAATGCGATTAAGTGACGCTTGTAATATGGGGATCAAAAAAGGATCAGCATAAATATTCCAAGATGAGTCGAACAAGGAGGGTTGTGAATAAAGTTTTCAGAAACTTAGTAATTTCAGAGATCGTTATTTTCTGATTGTTCAGTATTTTTACACAATTTTTTTCTTCAACACTACATTTACGTCCTTTCTCCATTGTTTTACTAAGAACTATAAATTGTGTTTCACTTGAGTGCATTAATAACGAAAGAAAAATACCTTTTAGAAAATTATTCAAGAAGATTATTTTTTGGATTCTTTCGAGAATCACAATAGCAAAAACAAAAAAAAATCTTATTTGTTATTATTTGTTTTTTAATTTTGGGTGGAAAACTGCTTCAAGTCTTGGTTTGACTCATCAGCAGGTCCCAAAAAGCGAAATTGAGTGACAAAAAAAAAAAAAAAAAGAAGAATGGAAAGAAATTAGAAAACGAAAAATTGAGAAAAATTGAAAGAAAGCTTATTTAAAAGCATTAAAAAAATCAGATTAATTCGAAGCGCATTCCATTACATTACATAATTCCCTACTTTTTCTGTTCTCATAGGGAATCAAAATATTTCTTAAATAAATTACACACTAAATTGTTTCTGACAATAGAATTTAAGCAGAAACCGCCGATAGATCCAGAAGCAGAGAATCTTAAGCACATTGAAAACCTAAGGCAGGGATTCACACCGGACGTTTTAATCATGCTTTAATGATTTTTCAGAGCTGCTGAATAAATCATTTTGTTTTATCGGTGAGATTATGCCAAGGGATATGCGCAGAAATTTATGTGGTGTTTTGATTGAATCAAGACTGAAGAATGACTAAAACGTCCGGCGTGAATGAAAACATGTTTCCCATACATAAATATATATAAATTAAAAAAAAAAAAAAATTATGAGAATAAAACCAAGTCTTTGCCTTCCTTATATATTGGCATGGCAGTACTGAGCAAAAGAAGAATAAGCTTAAGAAAAGTCCAGACTCTGTCTCTCTGTAAAGCGTTCGAATCCTAGCATGATTTTTTTTTTATAACTTAAGAGAGATTCCCATTCTAGGAACCGGCAACTTAAGCTATTGCTCAATCCGACAGATTAATCATTCTCGCCGCAAGATTCACTTCCCCTTCACGATGCGATTTTTCAATCCGACGGCAGAACTGCCACATTCAAGTATCTGGATTCGATTCACTTGTTTTCAATAATCAAGGAAAACTTGAAACTTTTCGTTTAGAACGTTTTCGATAGTTACAAACTAGCAAATTCACGAGCTTAGTTCTCCCGGTGGATTCAGCAATAGGGGCCATTTTTTGAGATTTGATCAACTTCCAAGTTTTCTTTCTTTCTCTTTCAATAAAAAATATTCTTGATAAGCTTTGGTTTTTCAATATGTAAGCTAGCAGTGGGCTGAAAAGGAAAAAAAAGAAGAAAATCAAGTGTTTCGTATCGCAGAGACCGTATACTCTTCAGTACGGTTTGACTTCTGCCAGTCGCGTAGACATTTGAAAAAGATCAAACTGATCCCACCTCATATATATAACTCAGAATAAATTCTGGGTGTATATGAATGAGGCAACTCTCCCATATATTTTTATTATTATTGTGTTAATTCACTTTTCACAACTAACGGAACTCCACGTGTTTTATTAATAATCATTTAAATTTGGAAAACAAGAAAAAAAATTGCGAAGAGAAAACGGCTGTTGTGCAGAATTTTATGGTGTCTTAATTAGTTCGCCGTCACTGTAACTTCTCTGGCGAGGCATGACCGGGTTGTATGCCATTAACTGTGTTTAAATCATTTTCCTATGATTTTTTTTTCTTCTAAATATTTACATATAAAATTAAAAAAAAAAAAAAAAAAATTGCAACAAATTACATTTCGTTTAGCGTACACCTCTTGAGAATAGACTTCTTCTTCTGTATGGCGTCGTCAGTAGCAGGCGATGGTACCTGACACCGTTCAGATAAAATAACTAAGAAGGTATATATAATAGTGGTCGCTACTGGCCACTACTACTAGCCTTTACAAGTAGTGAATTACTCGCCATCAACATGAACTTTTCGATTAAATCTCAGGAGCATTCTCACGTTCATGGTACGTGAGATCTATCAGAAAATAACAAGAGTAGGTACCTATACCTTACCTACCTGTCTACCTACCTATGTTGAATTAAATTCATTACCTACTTCTCCATGATACCCAAAGAGTTCAAGAGTGTTGATTTTTCGCCATATCCTCAAGTACTCGTAAGTAAGTACGTACGAGTAAGTAAACGTACATAGTTAATACACAATAAAAAATGTTTATTTTTCCGTATAACTCTTTTGTGTTATCAATTTAGAACTGATTTCCTGGAAATTGTTAAAAATGAAGAGTGGAAAAAAATATATACGGAAATGAATTGAAGAAGGAAAAAAAAAATCGTGCTTACAATTGGTGCATTGCGTTTACTCTACTCTAAGTTAGGAGTAGCTCTAAGTACACTTTCATTCAATCCAACAGACTCAATTCCCGATTGTGATTGTGCACACATATATTAGTGTGATTATAAGAAAAATGACTGAAATTCTTAAGACAAATTTCCCAGATTTTTTTTTATTATTTTTTTTCGTCCGTCTACCGCAAGAAAATAGCGTGCAACACGAATTGAATTGCATAAAAGATACTTTTTCCCTCATACAAAGAATTTCCTGAAGTGAAGTTGTGAACTAAGCCAGAGCGCAACTAAAGCAAATAATATTTTCTTACAATTGTTCGGCGGCGGCGGCATATGTTCATGATTTACGCTAAAAGACCACCACCATCAGCAGCACATGTTCGGCGAGCAAAAGCAACAAATGTGGCTTTAGTTATGTTGCAAAAAAAAAAAATTAAAAGCTAAATTTGCACAAAATTTGTGTTTCCTTGAAGTTTTTTTTGTTTGTTTTATGTTTTTATTTAAATTTTGTATTTTTTGTATTTTCTTGTATTTTTAACTTTTTTTTTTTTGTGAAAGGAAAGTTGTTGGAAACGTGTGTCTTTACTGTAATTTAAGAACCCAGTGAGGAGATAACCTCCTATGTAGATACATATTTAGTTTATGGTATATGCTCTGGCTGGCTGGCTGGCTGGCTTGTGGTCGGATTACTTGGCATATCCAGCCAACCAACCAACCACTATAGAGATCAACAAGGGGATCTCTTCCAATTTCTTCCAACTCCATTAGTTATCATCATCATCATGAACAAAAGTATCTTTGCGCTGATGGACTTCTTGTTGCCCCTTTACTTATTTATGTACAAAAGATACATAAACCTACTGCACATGCGTTCTGCGGTTTTACGGACGAAAAAAATTGTTTATCATTGTTTTTGCTAAGATATTTAATAAATAAAATCTATACCCCCCATTACAGAGCTGTTGGTCTTTATTTTTGTTGGTTGCTTCTATGTTATACTATGTATGAGGTACACAACGAAATCAGTGAAGGTAAAATTTCACATTTTTGTTGTCCATTTATTTATAGAAGTCCCGAGGAGCACTTATAAGAAACTGTACAAAAAAAAACCAACCTCAATGATATGTGAGAAAGGAGTCTCTATAGAGAAAATGGACAATCTAAAACCACAAAATAAAATTCTTTTTGCGGTTATTGAACATCAGACAACGTACATAGCGGAGGTATGGTATGCTCTTATATAGGTACGGGTTACAACAATTCTTCTAAAAACCCAACTTAAAACTTGCTAAAGTAATTAAACTCTTGTTGTCAGTGAATATAACAAATAATAATAAGAAATCAAGTGGTTGCTTGAACTCGACTATATAGCAATAAATATACAGAGGGAGAGAGAGGAGTTCATTATCTTGAATGCGACATTGAAGACACCTTTTGTTTTTTTTTTGTTATTAAAAAAAAAAAAAAAAACCAACAGAGATCATCATCACTAATGAAAAAGATACAGGCAGATGCACAGCTAGTGATGCAGTGATATTATGTTTCACTGTGTATCATTATTTCATTTATATTCACTTTTTGTATTTTTTTGTATTTTTAATTCCAACCTAAATGAATGTTTCACGTCGAATTGGTTATTGTTTTTTTTTCTTCGTCTTCTTCTTCTTCTATGTTTTCATTAATTTATTTTTTATTTTTGTAACATTAACCCATTCACTACCAGAAAAATTTAGAGTCTCTTGCCCTGGATGCCAAGATTTTATTTTAAAGAAAACACGGAATTCAGCACAATCTAAGAATATTAAGTTAGAGATATAATAGTATGGGGATGGGATTTACTGTAATTTGAAAATAAAAAAAAAACACTACGAGATAACTCGTAGCTGGCGTCGGTGAATAAAATTCCTGTGCTGAGTGCCGCTTACGAGATATCTCGTAGTGTTTTTTTTTTCAATCAACTTTTTCATATTCAAAGATATTTCTTTTTACTTTGCCTTCACTTATTTGTATCTCGTTATTAGCTGAACATAATCCACTTTTTCTTCTAAAATAATACACAAATCAAAATATTTTTCATCTACGCACTTTTACCTTCCTTCATTGTTCTTAGAAAAAAATTGTAAGTATATGACGCTTTTTCGACCTGAATGCACTCCCTCCATTTCCTGCAAGGTACCTAGCATACATTTAGACATAAATACATAACGCCTGCCTTCCCAAGCCAGTACAACGTAAGGTAAGTCCAAGTACTCATTACTAAAAACTATGGACCCCGGAAAAATTATAATTAAGGAATTATAAGGAAAAAATTTCGAAAAAAGGGGTTAAAAAGAAATTAATTTAAGAAAAAAACTATACCATGTAATAGTACTCGCCAATACCTTTCAAAAAGTACCCACATGCCGGGGTAGGGGTAAAAGTAAAAATCACGAAATTTTGATAGGGAAAAAAGCCAACATTTTCGCGGGAGTTGTCGCACTTAAATTGCTGTAGAATCTAGCCGAAGTGCCGAATGCCTTTAAACAAAGTGCCAGAGATAGAAGAGACCTGTAGGTAGCGCTTAGTGTAAATAACATTCCAATTAGCCTCGTAGAACTGCCGCTAGATGGCGCAAAGTGCGCCTTAAAAATTCTGACAGTTTTTTTTTTTAAATAGGTAAATAACAACCTATGTTGCTGTAATTTTATATAGGTAATCTTGTAGTAAGCGAGCATCCATAAAAAATTCAAAAATTGGATTTATCTTGAATTCGTAGAAAGTTTCCAAATGAAGTTTTTCGATTAAAATTTTGGCGGTGGAAAAGAATTTTTGCAACGCAAGAGGGAGGGGGTGTGAAATAGGCTCACAAAATCAGAAAATAATCAAAACGAATTTTTGAAATCGGATAATATTTGGGCGAATAATGGGGTGGGGATGAATTAATACATATGTACTGACATGTAATTTGAAAACTTTGTTTGAACGAAGGTTGCTTAATAAGAATAAAGAAGTACACAGCTCGATAGTACTCGTCAATACCTTTCATATGATATGCGACATGGCATGGTGGAACTTACCCCTCGCCGGGGGTACCTACTCCCCATCCCAAAGTACCCCCGGGAAAAAAAGCGTTCTTGTATGAAAGATATCTACTAATCAGATGAGTAGAAGTGCATACTCAGTTTCCCGATCGGACGCCCCTATACCGAGTTATTATCGAAAAACGATATCCCCCCCCCCCCTCGGAAGGGGTGATTATAGCAGATAAGCCGGTACACCATACGACGCCCTACTCCAAATAAACCTTTGAAACATTAAAATCGGTTAATATTTGACCGATATATAGAGAAAAACGTAAAAGCAATAAATTGAGGTAAAAATGCACCTTAAAATTTGTACTAAACTTCTGACGAAAAGTTTATCTAAAAAATGACGCCAATGGAAAAAAAGTTGTTCTACCAATTGTAGCTATTGGCCGTCCAGTGGTAAAAGTGAAAACCGTTCCTCGATCGGACTTAATTGACGGAAGCTATGAAGGTATGTAGAAATAATCTAGTACTACAATAGGAAAATTCTAATTTTAGTAGTAGAGCAAAAGTGTTAATGGGGATCGATAGAGGATGGGTGGAAATGATTTTTAAGACGTTCCGAAAAATTCCACATACTTACTTACAGGGGTGAGGGGGACGATTTAGTATTAGTACAATTTGAAATTTGGAAAGCAGTTTTAAAAAGCCCTGATTTTTTCATGAATTTTAAGTATACACATGACTATGCTGTGAGGTGAAAGAAGGAATTTATGTCGTATCGAATTTGAAACTAATTAAATTCCCCCTCTCCGGAAAAAAAAAAAAAAAAAAAAACGTAGTACCCTATACCATGCGAAATCGAAATATCTTCAAGTCTGTAAGAGGAAATTTTTTCCGATCAAATTTGTGGGAGCTAAAGGGTCCCCCAGTTTTATACGTTTGTATAGAGCGGTGTATGGTGAGGAGCTTCGTCCCTTCACCGCATTTCGTTTTCTCAAGTCCGTTTCTAATAAAAATTGATAATTAATATGTTTTCTACACTATATAAATTTTTCATTCATCCTTTCTAATAATTCAAAATAACTCAAATGGCCATTTGTAAAAATCTAAAATTGTAGCACTCACTACGGGATATCTCGTAGTCGGCAGTTTTGGTACATACGCTTACTACGAGATATCTCGTAGTTGGCAGGAAATGGGTTTTAAATGAAATTAAACGCACTTCAACCAAGCAAGCAATAGCTCCAACACATCTTTAATTTGAATCTAAAAAAAAAACAAAACACTCACAACCCACCGTCTGCTACTACTCCTAAGTCTGCTAAAATGCTATGCGCAGCTTGTCATATGTATGAAAGTAAGTGCGCTGCGCATTCATCCGTAAGTAGGTTTTCTTCTTCTCTCTAAAAACAGGAGAGAAGACACGACGTTTGGCCTGTGTTATTATAGAAAAGATATATCTGCATTTTAGGAATAATCTTCATATTTTGAAATATCTACCGCCAACAAGATAGTTAGAAGTGCCATACCCACCCCACCACCATAAAATAAGCTAAACATATTTTCTTCTTGATGCTGGTTTTCATTCAATTCAATGATTTTCTTGCGAAACATATTTATGTACATATTTGAATTAAGAGAGCTATAACTGCATATGTATGTACATAGCACTGGAAACCCACTAGCTCCTCTATATTTGGTACAATCATTGGTACATATCTCAAAGAGTGATATCAAATTTGCTACACAGCATAAAACTGTTGTAAATGTACACATAAACTTTATACGTCCTTACCTTTAGGGATTTAATTTCTAATAGAATATGTACACATAGGTGCGCGCGCAAGCGCACATTATAATTAATCATTTGCACAATAAATGGTTAAAATTTATTGCTCGTGGGTAGAATTTTATTAATTAAGGCTCTCTTTTGCCAAATAGGAAGACATTTTTCAATATCAAAGAGGTCCGGCCGGCGCGGCGGTTGCTGGCGGCAGTGCAACGCAATGATGGTTTTAAACTAACTTGTCATCGCGTCTTGTCGCCTTCAAGACTGATGGAAGAGACAAGTTTTGTTGTTGGTGTTGTTGTTGGTGTTGTTGTTGTTGGTTGTTGCAATGCGTATTAGGAGGAGGTTCAAATCATCTGTGATTCATTTAAATAGGGCAACTTGTACATATGCGTGTGTACAGGTATTATGGAAAATAAGATTTATTTGCTTTTTAAGAACTGGGTGGCCGATATTTATCCAAAAGTGGCTTTAAACAAATACAGAACAGAGTGCAACGATATAATAATAATAATAAGAATTTATTCGCTGGATGATATACATAAGATTTACAATCTTTTGTTGTATAATTAGAAGGTGGAGCTGGATAAAGCTATAAACGAAATGATAGAGAGAATAGAATACAAACTAAAAATATTAATAACTAAGAGTGTAAAGAAAAAAAAATTAAAGTAAAAAGAAGAAAACAAAATATATATGAAACATAATATGAATAATTAAACAAAAGTACAAGAAATCACAAACAAGTTCATGCTATTTTTCGAATACAGAGAGACAGTGGAGAAAATAAATATAAAGAGATAGATAAAATCAAGTTAAGTGGGTGTTAATAAGCTTTTTGAATGCATTGACAGTGCCCGCAGCTTGAATATTAACCGGAAGACAATTCTATAAGCGAGCTACTTGGACAAGGTAAGAACTTTCCATTACTAGTTTATAGAAGCGCGGTAGAACTAGATTTTTATTGAGTCGAGATGACGTGAGTTTGAACAACATTTCCCTGAGATACTCCGGCTTTTTCAACTGAAGTAAGTTATACAAGAATGTCAATTTTCTTTTATTTAAAAATACGACATCAGTGAACAACCGACCAAATGATGTCGAAGATGTGAGACATGGTCGAATCTTCTTAATCCATATATAAATCGAATGCAGTCATTGAAGGCAACCTTCAACTTGCGTGCACATGAGCTATCCAATCTAGGAAAAATCGAACTGCCGAAAATGAAATGAGGCAGTATCAATGTTTTAACTAATTTACAACGTGCGCTACTTGATAGAATGTTGGCTGAAAGTACTGCATAAATTTTTCTAATCATTGCACTAACGTTGTCACAACACTTCATATTACAGTGAAGGATGATCCCTAGATTGGACACCTTACTAAGCCTAGGCAGTGGAATACCGTTTAGAGTAACCGGAGGAATAGCAATTTCGTTACAGGTTGGATTATAGAATGTTATATTCTGTGATTTCCCTGGGTTCAATAACAAGCGATTACACTCTAGACCAGTTATATATGCTATCCAGGTCAGCATTTATACGTCCTCGATAAGACCGATTGGTCTGCTTAGATAAATCTGTACGTCGTAATAAAGATGGATTTGGACATCGCGAACCACATCTGGAAGATCATTTATGTAAAAGCTAAATAGTAGTGGACCAATTATTGAACCTTGAGGAACACCACGCTTGAGAGTGCAAGACAGTGTACCATTGACTTTAACTCTCTGGCTGCGGTCCGACAAAAACCTGCCAACCAGGGCGATGGCAGTGCTACTAAAATTGAAATTTTTTTGAAATTTCTCTGTAAGTAAGGTGTGATCCACGCAGTCAAAAGCTTTGGAAAAATCCAAGAATATCAGCGTCGTGAGGTTATCCTGGTCGAGGGCTACCCTTATGTCTTAAGATACCTTGAGGACCGCAGTTTCGCCACTATGGTTTGGACGGATTCCCGATTACCAACGCGTCAGCAAGTTATTTTCTTCGACAAAAGAAAGAATTTGCTTAGACATAAGCTTTTCTAGCACTTTGGACAGAAAAGATAACAGGCTTATTGGGCGAAAGTCGGCCAAATATTCAGGAGCCGGTTTTTTTCGGTATGGGTAGAATAGTGGCAACTTTCCAGCTGCAAGGAAAATATGATGACATTAGACATGAGTTTATAATGTGGAGAGCAGCTTAATAAAGCGTGGTGATAAGTTATCAGGACCAGCTGCATCAGATTTAATAGAGTTCAATGCGAGAGATAGTTCATCTAGATTCACAGCGCGGAGGTGAAGGATGCGTTAAGATCATCTGGACTAAAAGTACAATCTGATTTTTCCTTGCCAAAAACCCCGGCCTGCTTTAGATTACGCCATAGAACCATTGGCCCTTGATTAGTATTGAGTTTAGCACAGTAATACTGATACTTTGGTAGTGGAGCTATTCCTAAGGAAACACCGTAATTAACAAAGAGAAAGTCATGATCCAATGAGCTAGGTGGACTGTTTTGGTTGTGAGAGACAACTTTATCATTATCTGTGACAAGGATTAAATCAAGCAACGAAGGATTTGAAGTATTCAAATATGTGGGATAAGAATTTATTACATTAAGATGGAGGGACTGAACAAAATGCGAAAACTTGTTTCCTGAACTATCCTGACGTAATAAAGTAACGTTGAAATCACCTCCTACAATGACGTTTGTATAACGTTGAGTTATTCTCGATAATGTGTACTCCAATTCTGGAGCATTATCGTAGTCAAAAGATTTCGGAGGACAATAAACTGAAGCTAGTACGCATTTTTCACTACCGGAGTCTATTTCAACACATAGGAAATATCCCAGAACCGTGAGTGTGCAAAATCATATTAACTAGGACGCAGAAAATCGTTGATCAAACACCTAAAGGAAGCTACCGATCGTGTACGCTGAATCGCAGGTGGAAGTGTATTCCAAACGCAAGTTACGTGGACAAAGAAAGAACCATCAAGTACTGAAGTGTTTAAAGCGAGGTAAGACCAGATTCAAATGTCTTTCACTGTGCATAAAATTAATAAAACCGAACAAGGAATGAGAGTACGCAACTATAGAAAATTTTATGGAGTGAGAGCAGTGCTTTGCGCAATAAGTAAACGTCCAGAGAGCAATCAATGATTTTATTCCTAAAAGGAGTAATTTGGTTAAATCTGCGCAAACCAAAAGCAAATCTAGTACAATCATTGAAAGCTAATTCCAGTTTTCGCTTGCAGGCGGCATCTAGTCGAGGGAATATCAGTGATCCAAATGTAAAGTGAGGTAGTAATAGCAACCTAACCAGATTTATGCGCGCGCATAGAGGTTGGAAGAATTTTGGGCGTACAACCAAAGCCGTCTGAGTGTTCCATAAACTTTGCCAGTGATCGCCTTGATATGGTCACCACAACAAGTCATACTGGAATTCAAAAATATACCAACATTTTTTACCCGACATACAAAGGAAATAGGATAGGATACAAAGGAAATAGGTAGGTGTGAAGGGTCGAGGGTGTATCTGTAAAATGGCAAATCCACAGACTTAATGGGATTTAATGAAAGGCCATTGATGACAGACCACCTGTGAATTCGTTCTAAATCCTCATTCAGTCTACTAACGCAATCATCAACCAAGCCAATGGGACAACTAAGATATAGAATTGGACATCATCAGCATACATATGAACTTTGCATTGTAAAAGAACAGTTAGTAGATCGTTGATGAACAAACTGAACATAACGGGCCCAATATAGACCCCTGAGGGACACCACATGTCACACTAATACTGGAGGAGACGAGATTAGCGACCTTGACCCGCTGGCAGCGATTTGTCAAGAAACTGTTAATAAGTTTGGCAGCAGGGGAACTAAAGTCAAAAAGTTCAATAAGTTTTGCAAGGAGTTTGGAATGGTCCACGGTGTCGAAGGCTTTAATGAAATCTAACAGAACTAAAAACACAAAATTATCAATGTCGAGAGCTATTCTGATATCAGTCGTAATTTTTAACAGCGCTGTCTCACAGCTGTGACCAGCGTGGAAGAGAATGAGGGTGAGAGGGAGGGAGAAGGTTAAGCGGATGAGAGAGTGGGGTACAGATGATGGGAAGGAGATTTCGTCGATTACATATCCTCATAAAAAAAAATGGATAAAAAATAGCAAAGCTCACATTCATTTGTTTGGGACCAGTTGATAAGTCATACCAAGACTTGAAACTTTGACGCCCTAAATTAAAGATTGTGTGATAAAATAACAAATATGATTTGTTGCTTTTCTATTGTTAAGGGATTTTTAATAATCCATTTCAAATTTTTAAATAAAACGCAAAGTATTTGAGATATTCCCAATTTCTTTATTGCAAATGAAAGCTCTCATCATACCCCATTTAAGAATGAAATTCGATATCAGGCATATCGCCACCATGGGTCCGAGTTACATGCCCTGCATTAATCTATAGTAAACCCATTTAAATCATTTTTATTTCACATTTCAATTTGCGCATTAATTACATTTTTTCTAAAACATAAACTTCATACATATAAATTTCAATGCTCCAACTTTCTCACAAAAATTGCTTAGATAATTTCCACCAGGTATAAAGTTCAGCTTAAGCAAAGTTCATGCAACTCGACACATGTGTAAGAAAAAAAGGCTTGAGTCAGGTCTACGATACTTGTAATGTAAATTTTGTAGTATAGGTATCGAATCAGTTCTTAATCATCGTCTTTTTTAAGTCTCTTTTTAAAAAAAATATCGTGCTTACGACAATCGATTCCTTGGACCTAATTCTCGACTATTCTCTACCACATATTTTGGCCAATATTCCGGCAATTTCATTGGTTCCGAACTCGTCTAATGTCTCTGGCTTGTTGGCATAGACCAACGATTTCATGTAGCCTAAGAGAAAAAAGTCCAGAGGCGATAGATCGTACGATCGCGGTAGACCTTCTCGAAATAACGCTATTTCCAAATTTCGTCTTCAATAAGTCTATGTCTCTGGAACAAAAAACGGTTTACCATCCCTCTATATCTCGGTCGTCATTACCCTTAATGTGGCGGCCATGATTATCAATAAAAAAAGGTCCCAATGACGCCGCGCTGTCATGAAAACGACACCAAACATTCACATTTTGTGGGGGCAACGATGCTTTATGCAGCACATGTGGGTTTATTGCCATCGTCCAATAGCGCATGCTCTGCTTGTTGGCAAAGACATTTAGCCAGAAATGAGCTTCACGGCTGAGGATCATTCTCACGATGAAAATTCGGATCGTCGTCAAACTTTTCCACGCATGAATTTGAGAAATTTCGGCGATGGTCATGCGGCTTTAGAGCTTGAGTTAATTTGATCTTGTACGCATGTAGGCCGAGATCCTTTAGCAAAATTAGCCACATGATGTTTGAGAGAGCCCCGATTCCTGCTCACGGCACGGCGTTGTAAAGATTGAATTGGGTCGTTGTCAACAAACGCATATACGTCCGAAATATTCCCAAGAGTCCTTGTGTTTCTTTGTCACGCGGGCACCGGAGCATTAAGCAGCGAAAGTGTGGGCTCGAACTTTTGCACTAGCTTATAATAGCTTATGAATTGATTGTCGGATAGGGCACCTTTTTGGAAAACACTTTATAATGGAAAATTTTAAAAAGTAGACTAAGTAGATACTTGAACAACAGTGAAAAATTATAGTCTTTATTGATTTTAAGGCACAGTAGTAATTCTGGTAACATGACCTCTGCCTATAAGTCGTAAAAAAAAGAAGAAAAAAATCCGTTGAGAGTTAGTCGGACTCGCGCAGTTAGGCCTTCGTACCAGGACTTCATCAACGAACAGTTGATCGACCGAATTTGAGTATATTTAAATCTTATCCAAATCTGCTTATGATAACTGAATAATATTCAAATATACAGATGCAAGAGTAATTTTATAAATTTTATAAGAGTTGCGTCTTATAAATAATAAATATTTAGAAAAGTCCCAGACTCTATTTGTAACGCGAACGAATTCCACCGTGTTTGTTTTCCAAATTTCAAATTCCTTCGTTTTTGACGGACACTCGAGCGATCTTAAAAGGGTTCCGTTTTTTTCCTTTCGTTATATGGAACCCTAAAAACAATATGTTCATCCTGGTATAAGTCTTTTTTGTTTTGGTCATCTGTATCTCTGTTGTAGATGCCCTTCGTGGAGCAAACATACAAAATCCGATAAATTCATATTTATTGATTTTTAGCCATTGGCAAAAAAATTTATACAACGACGTCCACAAATATTAGTTCGTGGCGTTTCCCGATAGATGGCGTTAATTTCAAATAAGTCACGAACTACTAATCGCAGCGACACCACTAAATCCATGTTTGATAGCGAGAGTTACTTTGAGTTTATAAACATCGAGATTTGTGCAGTGGTTGGAAAGTTGTTTGCGTTTGAAAATTGAGAAAAATAATGATAATTGCGCTATATTTTACAATTTTATTACGACAAAAGGAAGAACGCTGCGCAGACTTTGTGAGCAAATTTGTGCTGTATACGGTGAATGTAGTTAGTCAAAATCTGCTTCTCTCGTTTTCTTTCTGGTAATTATTATGTGAAAGATGTGTCACGTTCTGGTTGGCTGAGTTGATCGCGTAAACTATGCGCTGGTGAAACGTAAAGAAATCGAGTAATTTCTGAAACGTTTGGGGATGAAAAATAGATCATGTATAAATATCGTGGGAACGGGGATGGTGAGGCGTTACAAGCGTTCGCCAAGCCAGGATTGATGCTGTGTGTGTGAGGTGGGATTGGAAGAGAATCGTCTATCATGAGGTACTTCCGGTTGGTCAGACGATTGATTCTCTACTGTACTGTGGACAACTAGAGAGATTTTGCCAGGCAATTGAAAGAAAACGGCCCTAATTGGATAATAAAGGTTTTGTCTTTCATCACGACAACGCTCAGCCACACATTTCTTTGATGAGTTGGCTGGGAAGTTTTGCTGCATCCACCGTATAATCTAGACATAGCAGCCTCTGAATATCACTTGTTCTGATCTCTGCAGAACATCTCAATAAAATTAAGCTGGCTTCAAGAGAAGTCTGTGAAAACCACTTGATTCAGTTTTTCAACCAGAAATCACACAGGAACTCTTTTCTCAGGCCCAATATTTTTTAATAACTGTTATAATTGGTTTATTTATTTTTCCCGCGTGCGGGAATCGCACCTACACTTGTCAGAATCGGCCAAAAATGAAGAATAGACGAATTTTTAGGAATTTTATTTTTATTTTTGACGATTCTAAATCAAATCATAAATACAAGAGGAAAAAACAACCGCCTCGTCCGGGGTCCCGGCTTCAAAACCCGGACGAGGCGGTTGTTTTTCCTCTTGTATTTATGATTTGATTTAGAATCGTTAAAAATAAAAGAAAATCCGCCTCGTCCGGGGTCCCGGCTTCAAACCCCGGACGAGGCGGTTGTTTTTTCCTCTTGAATTTATGATTTGATTTAGAATCGTTAAAAATAAACGAAAATCCGCCTCGTCCGGGGTCCCAGCTTCAAACCCCGGACGAGGCGGTTGTTGTTTCCTCTTGAATTTATGATTTGATTTAGAATCGTTAAAAATAAAAGAAAATCCGCCTCGTGCGGGGTCCCGGCTTCAAACCCGGACGAGGCGATTGTTTCTTCCTCTTGTATTTATGATTTGATTTAGAATCGTTAAAAATAAAAGAAAATCCGCCTCGTCCGGGGTCCCGGCTTCAAAGCCCGGACGAGGTGGTTTGTTTTTTCCTCTTGTATTTATGATTTGATTTAGAATCGTTAAAAATAAAAGAAGTTCTTAAAAATTCTTCTATTCTTAATGTTATAATTGGATTGAGCTGTAACTGTGGATCATATTATTTTTATTTTTAATTGTATTTATTAGTTTTTGCATGAATTCAAGAATTTCATCGGTTTTTTGCTTTGATTTTATATTTTTTATTCAAAAGTGCCCAGAGCAAGACTATGCAAATTTAAAATTTCTTAGAAATTTTTTATATAAGATTTAAGAATTTATAATAAGAAGAAAAGTGTGAAAATAATTATTTCCTTTCTCTATTATAATTCCTATAGAAATTCAAAATCAATTTTCCATCACCGCTGTTTTTTATTTTTATTTTTTTTTCTTTACCATGGCAAAACGATTTCACCCACAATTGCCTCAGTTGATAAACTGATAAGAAGCAAACAATCACGCAATGCTTGCATAGGTAGTATCGCATGCATTTTAATGATTTCCAAGGTAGTTCTTGTACTTGTTCAGTTTGTTTCTTTTCATTTCACTCTGTATAGATACTCTTCTCTACGTAGGTACAATTTGCATTTACATATTTTCTGTATAAAATCTTGATAACACTAATCACGGGCACACAAACCATTTTCTCACAAAGAAGTTATTCACTTTTTAAGAAATTCGCCAGCAAATTCCATTTTGTAGGCACTCTTCTGTTTCTGTAAAGTGTATGAATTTTTGCTTAAGGAATTTTTAATGGGAATTGCTTACAAACTATACAGAGGACAGTAATTGTGTGTTTGTTGTGACAAAGTACGATGGGGTTGCAAGATATATTAGACTTGTTTGGATTTTTGAATAGAAAATCCTTGCTTTTTAGGGAGATTTAAATTGAAGCGAACATGTTCATGATATCCGCTAAAATGGACAGCTTACTTCAAAAATAAAAAAGTCATCAATTAATTGTTGTTTAGAATATATTTCGTTTATTATTATTGCACTAATAAGCTTTTGTAAGAGTCTGAATAGAAGTCGTTTGACAATCTTCAACCGATTAAGAAAATAAAAAATGACACCACCACTGGAACTTGCAAGTTCATCACAACAATAAATTATGGACGTAGAGAATATTTACAATTTTATGTGGGCGTGTATAATTTTGATGAATTAGTATTTGACAAAACGCTTATTATTAATTATATAACAATTATGTGGGTTTAAGATATTTATTTAAAAATATCCTTAAATTACACAAAAACTCTGAGATATAAAAAAAATTGTCTGGTCATGAACATTTTTTGCCAGAGAGTTATTTATAAAAAATTATTTTCCCACCAAATTTTTACGACACTGCCTGACATTTGTGTGTTGTATACAAGTGTGTTGACAGTTTTATATTCGGATATGAAAATTTCTTGGTATTTTCTTTTAGGAGGTGTTGAGGAAAAAATTATCGTAATTTTAAAAAGTGTTGTGTGTGTTGAAGAGAAATTCAAACAAAATATTATGCTGTCAGCGTTTTTATATAAATTTACAACGAAAAAACGGGCAATGCCCTAATTGAAGGTCTCTCGTAGACGGAATGAAAATATTTTTTTTTATTTGAGCCTATTGAGAGATTTTTCAATGAAATTGAGAAAATGCTTTCATAAATAAATATATCGAGGGAACTGTGTTTTTTTTTGTTTGTTTAGAATTTATTTCCGAACTGAACTTGACGGTCGGCTATTAATATTTATAATTGATGGATTTTGAATTTATAAATTCCTTTTTAATGTCGCAATATTTAGATGGAAAACCAAATAAAGACCAAAAACAAAAAAAAAATCTTTTATGCAATCAACGTTATCAATTTGTCGGAATGTGACATGAGCATTTTTTTTTAATTCCTTTTAGATACTCAGTCTTGTCATAACTTGTGTCACAGAATTTCTAATGCGCGCTTTTCCAGAAATCAGCTTGAAACTGTACCGTTATGTTGCACTTTATAACAAATGAACTTGTTCGAGGGTAATATTCCGATCAGTTTGGTGACAGTCTTTTACTAGTGTAATCATGGAGTGGGGTGTGAAAGAAAATTGTATCGCTTTAATGGCACTCCATAAGTGTGTGGAAAGAGTGCTTCTGAAATTTTGAATTTGTTGAAATCGCTCAAAATAATAAAAAGATTTATTTATCGAGCCATAGAACGATTTAATGAAATCTCAGGCATATATGATAGAGCTAGGACCGATCGTCCACGTACCGTTACAACAGTCAGTGCCATCAAAACTGTCTGATAATTCACTGCACAAACAAAAAATATTGTCGAGAGAATTGGAGATCTCCACAAGATCGTTGAGTAGACTCATTCGACATGATCTTCATATGAAGGCTGATCTTCATATGAAGAAGCTACAAAAAAAAAACGGTTCCCAAAGTGCAACGAGGCCATCATCCAGATTCTGTAATGGTCTGGTGGGATGTATCCCATAAAGGTGTCACAACACTTCATTTTTTGTGAAAAATGAGTTAAAAGACTTTATTACATACTCTCTTCGGTGGACAATATTGGGTCTTCCAACAAGACTCTGCT
This sequence comes from Dioctria linearis, assembly GCA_963930735.1. NCBI lineage: Eukaryota > Metazoa > Arthropoda > Insecta > Diptera > Asilidae > Dioctria > Dioctria linearis. The sequence goes on along the minus strand of OZ005743.1, from coordinate 195,360,424 downwards.
GCTCCTGCTCACAAAGCAAATAGCATACAGGAATGGCTACACGCAACAACATTTCTGCTTTTATTGTGCAAGAAGATTAGCCATCCGGGAGCTCAGATTTAAATCCGCTGGTTTATGCTTGTCTGTCCACAAGTTAGAGAACAAGGCCTGTAGAACTCATCACCGTAAGTTGAGCAGTCTGAAAAAATCCTTGGTGAAAGCAGCAAAAAAAAATGTCGTTGCCGCTATAGATCAGCTGTCAAAACGTTTAAAAGCTTGCATAAAAAAATTATACATTGGATTGGGGTCGGAAATTTGTTCACCAGATAATTCCTTAATAAACTTTTCTATTAATGTTATCCTGAGCTTTCGTCCAAGTCTCAGAAAGATCAAAAAATAAGTTATCAAAAGATTTGTGCATCAGAAAAGTTTTGCGATGAGTGATCATCTTACGGAATCCTTAAAACCGATGATATTGATGCTGAAATGTTTTTTTTTCGTATTCCATCCAAATCGGAGATGATCGGGTTCCGAGAGGTGATCAATTTTGTGTGGAATGGCTGTGTATTCTTCTTATGCTGAGCGAACAGTCCTTCGAGTTTAGATCTGGAAAATGTTTTTTTTTTCACTTCAATTAGTTGTGTACATTGATCTGTTGGTTTTACACCCTGTATTGCTGTGAAAAACCATAAAATATTGACATTTTGGTCACTTATTCAGCAAAATAACCAACGGCTGCAGAACATTTCCATGCGAGGTAATTGCATAGCAATCGCTAATTATTCTGTGCCAAAATGTGCCCTTGGCTGTTGGAAAAACCCGCCCCACATCTTTTAGGTCAAATCATTCCAGATTTAGTAAAACTGCAAGTTTTTCATTGAGCGCCCAAATTTAGGTCTGTTTAAAATCGGTATCGGTATACAGTTAACCTTTTGTTATTTTGTTTTTGGTTGTTTGGGATGAAAGTAGTGAATCCCATGTTTTGTTCATTGTTAAGGTACGTTTACACTTAGATAAGTATCGGAACTTGTACTACCTACATTTATATTAAGGACTGGAACGAAAAGTAAAGTATTGTCGCCAAATCATTTAGTATAACACTAAGAGAACAGTAAATTTTTTTGGGATATACAATTTTCTCAGAAGCCACAAGTATTCCGTGGAACAATAACAGTTGTAATAGATCAGTCTTGTAAAATCACCGTGAATGACAAGAAAAATTGGGGAAGGAGGCTGTGTCGGAGGAGTGTCCGTTAGAACAATTCAGCGTGTTATAAAAAGTGTTAAGAATCTGCAGTTCTTAGAGAATAAGACAAAAACGGGTCGCCCAACAGGCCCAGTTGACAAAAAAGTCAAGTCAAGTGTCTTGAAGTAGTTTGATCTGAACAAATCACACAACAAGTCACACAATGATTCAATGTATGTAGAAAAAACACAAGGTAAAGACGTATAAAAAGTAAAAATTGCCAAAAAGAAGTAAGGAATAATTGGAGAGAGCAATTTTGCGAGCTCGTAAGTTTTACAATGGAATTTTAAAAACCTCTGACAGCTGTCTTGTTTCGAATGACGAATCATATTTTAAAATGGATTTTTCGACCTACCAGGCCCCCAATTTTATGCGTTAAAGCAAGTACAGTACTTCCGGATCCAGAAAAGTCGATTAGAATAGGAAAATTTGGACCAAAAGTTGTGGTTTGGCAAGCTATTTGTCAATGTCCTGAGGGCACATTGCAGGCCGATCTTCACAAAAGGGACAATCATGGTAAAAACTTATATCAACGAATGCTTAAAAAATAGGTTACTACCATTTTTAAGACAACATAGACGCTGTGTATTATTTTAGCCTGATTTAGCCCGCTGCCATTACGAAAAGCACACCGTTGAGCTCTACAATAAGAGCAACATCGATTTTGTTCCAAAAGAACTGAACCCACCAAATGCTCTCGAACTGCGACCAATTGTGCGGTATTGAGTTGTAGTGAAGCATAAACTACGAAAAGTAACTAAATCCATGGATGATTTCAAAAAAGATTGGTTGAAACAATCAAAATTGGTGACTAGGAAGTATTCTCGAAAATGTTAAGGAATTTTCTATAAAAATAAAAAATAATAACGTGGTGTTATAGAAAATCTTAAATACATTATAAACGATTGAAATTTAATATTGAAATAAAAATTTCCTATAAATTAACAGAGTTTTTTGAGTTTATGTATGACAAGACTTTTCGTTCCAGTTCTTATATTCAGAATATTTTTGACTTCTGTTCACATTGGTGGGTCACTTGTGGTGGATATGCCAAGTTGTTTTTCGCGCAGTAATAAAATGTTATCAGATGCGAAAAATTTCCTTTTTTTTTTAAGTTCATCGCTACTCATTTTAGATAAATTTGAAAAGAACAAAAGAAATTGGTGGGGCAACGTGAATAATTAAAAAAACATGAAACACATGGGGCATACAGAGTGTTTCCTTCATGATGGTCTATAAAGAGCGGGAGTGAGAGCACTCACCTAGCAACAAAAAATTGAATGTCAAGGGAGGGGGAGGGGGAGATATTAACCGTTTCGGGGTTACAGGTTATGCTAGGTTTTTACATAACACCTTGTATCTGAAAAAATACAGGGTGTACGGTTGGAGCTAATAACTCTTGAATGGCTAGAGATAGTACATATAGGCGCAATAGGTCAAATTAATGACGGGAGTCCGCAGTTTAAAATTTTTTATAAAAAAAAAAATAGCGGTCAAACTCAAAGTAAATTTAGAAATTTTTAGTTTCAATCCCGATAGATAACTCCTGAGAGGAGAGGAGCATGCTGTTGATTAGTCGTTGAAAAGGCCAATAAGCTCTTGACGGTGACCGTACACCCTGTACGTTTTAAGATACATGATGTTTTGTAAAAAGCTAGCATATTTTTTTCGTCACAATGTGACTCCGAAACGGTTGATACTCTCCCCCCCCCCCATTCCTTGCCATACAATTTTTTGTTTGCCTAGGTGAGTACTATTACCTCCCGCTCTATGGACAACCATGAAGAAGCACCCTGTATAATATGCTTATAAATGAGATAACTTTGGAAGGTTGTAGCTATTTTAAAATGCATATAAGAATGAATAGGGTTGATTTGGAACTTACCCGGGGGTTACACGAGATAGTACGGCTTGCATGCAAGCCTCTCTTCCAACGCGATTTTATTTAAACTTGACAGCAGAATGCAGTTCGGTTGATGTCTCATCATCGTGCATGCAAGTTCATTTAAAAATGGCATTTAGACGTAAAGTCTTGTGTATGTAGGAAATTTTAGCAAATAAAGGAAGAAGCAGAATCGGAAAAACAAAAAAAAAGCTAGAGGAAGGTGTTGGTAAATGATGTAATGCAAATGATCCCAAAAAACTTTATTTTCCCGGTATAAATTTATTAATTTCTCTCAAGCATTTATATTCCGCCATCTTGAAAACTGTATAATGTCAAATTACTATCACCTCAGTTGTCATGATTTTTCATCATGCAAGTTCGCTGAAAGTTGTCCTGCTTGCATGGCAGTAGGGATTACACGTGCAAGTATGGTAGTGAAAGTTGCATGCAGGCTGTACTATCTCGTGTAACCCCCGGGTTATTGGTGCCATTTATAGTTTTTCAGTGTTTGCTTTGGCTTTTCCTTGCCTTTATTTTTATTTTTCAATTTTTTTTCATTATTAATTAATCTTCATTTTCTTTTCTTGTAGTATTTTTTCGTGTATTTTTAGAATTTTAGTTTAATTTTTAATTCAATTTTTTGTACTTGGACTCACTCTTTTGTAGTTTAGTTATAGTTAAGTTCATAACTTTAATCTTTATATTATAGTTTAATTTTTTTTTTTGCAGTCTTAGTTTATACTCTATCGTTCTTCTTTTTATAATTTTTCTTTATTATGACTTACCGTATTAACTTATAATGTATTATTTTATTGGACTCTGTCTGTATAATATCTTTTGAATTTCTTAAATAAATAAATAAATAAATTTACTTGTTATTTGAATGACCGCTAGCCTGATTTAAATCTTTCATTGCAGATTGCAATTTTTACCAATTTTTACAAGTTTCCGAGCTAATATCTCCATTCCAATAAATTTTTTCAAACTTTTGCCGACGTTATTTACTAGACTTCTTCGTTACCTTTAATTTAAGATATTATTCTGCTGCAAATAGTTTGCTAGAAATTCGCATTAAAAAATGTATGAAACTTGCAAATCTTGGTATTGACTCCTCTTAGGAAAACATTATGTAGCGCTACTACAATTAGAGCAGAAATTATCTCCCGACTTGACATATAGGAATCAAATATAATGAATAGACATGAAGAAGAATTAACTTCAAAGAGAATGCGTACGCATTAATGACATATGCCCTAGATACACAGCGCTTTTAATGAAGAAATAACTAATGACTAATTAGTCTATAATGATTCATTATAAACTGCAGACACACAGCCATTTCTTTAATTAAATTGTACTGTCAAACTGGTTTTGATAAACCTTTGCAGAACTCGGCAAGTACCAAAGAAAAATTACTTAAGTATAAGTACAAGTACCGAAAGTCTGAGTACTTCAAGTACCGCATGTATCAAAAGTAATTGTGACTAAGTTCAAGTCTATTAAAAGTACTGAGTACTTCTTGAAATACTTTTTAATGTACTTTTTTAGAATCTTTGTCCGTTTTCAGTAATATAATGAAGTTTATAGATTTCAGTTAATAGATATTAATAAATAAATACCTTTTGAAAACTATATATAGTATAGAAAGACATAAGGTTTGGAAATTTTGTATCACCAACTGATCAGCTACCGGGTTACAATAAAAATTTTTTGCATCTTTGATTTATATGCAATCGAATTTCTAAACGTGTGCAATACGTGAGAAATGTATCTTATATTCTCTTTATCTGACATCCCAAATATTACTTTCTTCTTATCTATTCTATAAGAAGCAGAAGGCCTTTTGTTTTGATCATGATGATATTTATATTTAAGCAATCAACCGCAATACAGAAATTACTAAACGTACGATAAACCACATACCAGAATGAAAGGCATTTGTGTATGAGGCTTAATGGCATGTATGAGAATTTGTATCACGATTTTTATTTGTTCCGCATACAAATCTCAATACAAGTATCTAAACTAATATTTATAAGTGATGATGACGCAAAAATAATTCCGCACCATGTTGTAAAACATTTAAATTTTTGTCTGGAATTTCAAATCGCTGCTTCTGATTTGCATCGGTTAATATTCCGATCACCACTCATCTTGCTGATATCATCTTAAAGCTTAATAATTTTTCTATCACTGAAAACGAGATTTAATTTTTTTTTTTAAAATCCTCGATGATGGACTTGTTCTGTCAACCTTAAATCCTGTTTAACGAAAATCGCTGTCTTTGGCAGATTGATTGATTATCCGGTCGAATTTCAGCATAATAGTACCGACACATGTTCGATTGTTGGTGTACCAAAGGATATGCCTACCGCCTATTAACAATAATGTTTTTTTTTTATTATTTCGTTTCTAACCGAAATGATTCAATTTTTTATTACCGTCTTAATTTAGCACATCCTGTGTATAAGAAAAAGAAAATTGATATTCTCCACTAACTTAAAATTCAAAGTACGACCTAAATTAACATTGTCTTCTGCTTATAAAATATCTAAATTGATATTTAAAATTCAAATTTGTGTTCGAATTCTGTTCGTACGGAAAAATCAAGAAGACTTTTCATAGAAAAATGTTATCAATTTAAAAAATTGATAAGAAAAAAAATTGTTGCTAAAACTGCAATTGTAACTGATGAAAAAGTGAAAAATGCGTTTTTCCAGGCGTATACGGAAAGCAAGAATCAGCCATATACTGAAGAGTATTAAGTTTTTGTAGATACGAAACACATTTTGCACTTTCATCAAATTGTGGTTCCGAAAAATCTTTTTTCTGGTTCAATTATATTATTTCCATATTAAAAAACTCTCAATCTCAAAAACACCTTTTTCTTTTATCAGAGTGAAATTTTTATTTTTCAATTAACAACAAGACGACAGTCATAAAAATAATAAATTTCCTTTGACTTGAAATGTCATTTGACGTCACCGTCATTACACATATATAATAACTGTCATCTTAATGCAAAAAAATAAATAACAGTAATTACTTTCACAATCTCATCAAATAAAACATTTGTATGGATTTTAGTGAAAATCCTGTCATTCCATCCATATCTTAAGCTGATGACGTTAAAAAAAAATCCAAAAACAAAAACGACATTAGCGCGTGCGCGATCGCGCATGAGTGAAACTTTTAAAAGAAAATTTAAATAAAAGTATCCAAAACTCTCATTAATCTGAACACCTTAAATGAATGCGAATTTTATACATTATGTATGTGCAGATTTATTGCATTTATGTTGGGAAACCAATCAAGTAGAGGTGTGTAAGTAATGTGAATGCACGCAAAGTAAAACTTTTAAAGCAATTTATCATTTCAAGAGGGCAGGGAGGCATCAACAGTCTCAGCGCGCATATCGAAGAGATTTTATGCATATTTTATATACCAGCAGCTGCTGTGGTCGAGCATATTTGTATGTAGACACTAATGACACCTGAGAGGTATATTAATTTATATATCTGCAAAGATCGTGTATGTAGCTTTTATCTTATCTGCAATCTGCAGCACAATCAGTTTCAAATATAAAAGAAAAAATAATAAGATGAGAAAGAAGAGTATCTAGAGCGTATACACGTACATATGTATGTAGCCGTATAGGAATATATTTTAGTTTGAAAATATTTTGAAATATGAGATCAAGTTAAAAAAAAAAATTCTGCGAAATAATTACCAACAATGATCTGGTTAAAATTTCGTTGCTAATTGATATACACACAAACACACAGTAGACACTAAAACCGAGGATGATTATAATTGAATTTTCAAAACCCACATCTGAGATAAGATCTTGTTTATCATTATAAAAGTACACTGACTCGCAGCACATTACTTATTTAAATTCATTAATCGTTCTGAGAAAGATAAAGGAACAGCAAAAAGTATGAAGAAAAAAAAAAACAACTAAAAAAAAAAAGAGAAGCTCTATTCAATCTACCCAACTCGCCTCTGCGAGTTTCTAACTACGTAGGTACGTAAGTAGTTAGTTATAGTGAATACAGTAAGCAGCTAGGTAACTAATATCAAACTATCTTGCACAGCGGTATATAAAATGTAGTTCCGCACGTGACTAAGAAATTAACGCCACAAATAAGTTAAATATTTGTGGAAGATACTAAATTTCAAATTAGACATTAAGAAAGTTTTTAGCGAAATTAATGAGATTTTAACATTATTATTTTCAATTAAAATCTGTAAAGTTTGTTAGAAAAATGTGTATGTATGCGCGCTCAACGAAAATAATAATTTTCACACCACACTTAACATCATCAACCTTTCACAAAACCCCGAGAAAGAATTGTTAACTTCCGGTCTAATGGCCTGAATTTTTGCTGTAATATGATGATGATGATGATGATAATGCAGAAAGTATCTATTAGTAAAATGTTTAGCGCGGTTTAAGATATTTATGAGGAAAAGAAGAATTTTATGTATATGTATAGGTATTTAGTAGGTAAACAGTTATACATCACGGTCAGACGTTAAACTGTTGACATTTGTGTGCTAAGAGAAAAAATGAAGTAAATATATGTATATTGGTATAGAAAAGAGAGATACTGAAGTGCAGTCCTATAGCTGGAAGATGAAGGCTGTTTTGTTGGATTTTCGACAAATTTCAATGAATTTCCGGATAAATATTGTGTGTGAGGTTGGAAAAGGTTGTTGTCCGGAATTTTTTCTTTCAGGGTGGGGTAGAGCAACTAGCTTATTTAGAAATTCAATTAAGAAAAAAATAACGCAAATATACCCCCGATTTAGGATAAGAGAAAATAATTCAAATCTCTTTAACCTCTCAAATTTAGCAAGTAATGGATTTTAGCAGAATTAGTGTTCTACATAAATTTTTGTGGAGAAATATTAACTTTAAAGAGGTTAAGAGGGTTTGGAGAATCTGAATACTTTCTTTTTCGTCAGCGCGCTTCGCAAGTAGGAAGAAGAAGAAGACATTTTTAGCGGGCGATAATGGCAATGCGGCCAACTCACACGTAGGTTAGGTTAAATAAGTAGAGTACCGCAAGTCAACTACCCTGCATCACTGAGACCTCTAGTGGGTCCATTGTGCTTCTAGGTCCCATGGTATAACCTTTTCAAGCCGCCCTAGATCAATCCTGCTTCCCTTAGGGAACTCAAGATATCTCCAAGGTTCTTTACGTATATCCATTCGGCTTCTCTCAGAAAACTCAGGATATATCTAAATTCTTTGTTTTGTGCAGCTCACACGTAGCTAGCACAAATATTTTGCTACACTTGTGCCCAGACATGTCATCACAATAATTTTTGTACGCTGGAGTTCCTTATCGAGGCTAATTGTGTGCCTCTTTAATCAAGTTACAAATATTGATTATTCACCACAGCACGTAATAATAATTGAGTTATTATTTTATCACCGAAATCGCAAGTAATGAATTCCACAGCCGTTATTACGTCAAACAGGATTTTCGTATAAACCTGTAGCAAAAAAAATTAATTGTTGCCAAATCTGAAAAATGGTATCTTCGAGAATCACTTTAAAGACAAAAATTCTTTATGAATACCCTCAGAAATAGCAAACGAATATTACTCAGAACTATCCTCTGTGCACGGCGGCGCATATTGTACCGTAAACTTGGGTGACTTTGGTCCACTTTTGAACTTTGAGGTCCTGTAAGTTTATACAGGATAAAGATAATTAATTACTTGTTCTTGGTGTCATTTTAGAGGTCTGTTAATAGTACTTTAAGGACACCAAATCTTAAAATATTGCAACTTTAAAAAACACACTTAAAAAAAAAAAAAAATGGGTGGCCAAAGTCAGAAGACAAAGCTTGGGACACATTGGCCACCCTGGTTTTTTCAATGAAAATGCAAATATAGCGAGTAAATAGGCGACTTTGGACATTAATATATTTTTTTAAACATTAGACACACACAAAATGTTTGAAAACTTTGGAAATTCGACAAAAACAAAATTGAGAAAAATAGAAAAAAAATTTTATTAAAAATTTTTTAAATGTTTTTAGAAAATAAATTCATTCGAAATGAAACGAACATGTATTCACCCGCAGTGGACTGAAAAAGAAAATATAAAAAGGAAGAAGAAGAAGAAGCGTTTTTTGCCTGATATAATTCACACCCAGAATTTATTCTGAGTTTTATGAGAGGAGATCAATTTGATCTGTTTCAAGCGTCTGCAGCAGGCAGAAAACCAAGCTGCACCGATGAGTGTAAGGTTTTCTGCTAACACGAACCGCTTCTTCTTCTTCTTTTTTTTTCTTTTTCAGCCCACTGCGGGCGAATACATGTTCGTTTCATTTCGAATGAATTTGTTTTTCTAAAAACATTTAAAAAATTTTTAATAAATTTTTTTTTCTATTTTTCAGCCCACTGCGGGCGAATACATGTTCGTTTCATTTCGAATGAATTTGGTTTTCTAAATTTTTTTTTAAATTTTTTAAATATTTTTTTCTTCTATTTTTCTCAATTTTTCATTTTTTCATTTCTTTTCTTTGTTCTATTTTTTCATTTGTTTTTCAAGTCACTCAATTTCGCTATTTGGGACCTGTTGATGAGTCAAACCAAGACTTGAAACTTTTCACCAAAAATTAATGAGTTGTGTGATGAAATAACAAATTAAAAACTTTTTTTAGCTTTTGATATATACCGGAGAATCCAAATAAATTCCTTCTTGCACAAATATATGTTGTTCATTAAGTGAGCCAGTATCCTAGGACGATCGTTGTAGACAAGTGATTTTAAATAGCCCCATAAAAAAATGGTCGCATGATGGTAAATCAGGTGATCGTGCTAGCCAGTGCAGATCACCTCTCAAAAAGATGAGGCGTCCTGGAAAGTGTTACCGCAAAACACTAACTGACACACACACTGTGTGTGTCGTGACACCGTTCTATACCACACTCAATTTATAGTGATGAAATTTTTTGTTCAATGTCAATGTTTTGCGGCAGATTTGCTATTTCTAGAAGTCCAGATTTTTTTCGTTCTCACATCACCAGTTTCCTTGAAATTGTTTGCCCATGAAGCAATCGACTGCCAGTCAGAAACACAACATTGAAATAAATACGGAATGCACGTTGATGCACGACGATGATTGATTGAATGATCGTCAGTAAGTAAGCTTCGATAGCGAACGCGCTCTCCATGATGCTAACTAAACCAAGGTGGACTATAACTTATACTTCATCCTCTCGAATGTGCCTACCTCCCCCTGCCCCCATTCCGCAAGGCAACCAAGATTCAAATAATCAATTCATAGTATCTAGGCTGTTCCGGGAAAAGGCCGGACAAGCTTGTTTAAGGCTCCCATTCCAAGCAGGACAGACACTAATGGCTGTCGACAACTCCCATGTGCGTAAAGCGAGCTGTGGTCAACCACAGTTCTTGAATATCAGAGATATCAAATGAAGCTTAATGCTTTATATTTTTTATAAAAAGATATACCAACAGATGAACGAAATTTTGTTTTGTTAATAATAGTATTTAAAAACAAAAAAATAGTATTATTCACTACAGAGGACTTCTAGAACTTGTTTTGTTTATTTTTATTTTGAAGCTAGAATCTACATATGTAAAAAAAATTGCGAAGTATTGTTTTGTTTTCTACTGGGGATCTCTAGCACCTTTTTTTGTATTTTAATTTTGAGCCTATAAGCCTTTTCTATCTAGGTGCATAAAATTCGAGAGCTTTTCTTTAAGTAATAATCTCTTCATTGTCTTTGTCAGATTCAACTTCTTCTGTTACATTCTAAGGAACGTCGAATATCCTCTGGTCTATTTTATTGAATTCAGTAATACCTTTTTATGCAGCGTATCATCCTTTCTTAAGTCGCTCTCTAGCCACCACTGGAGAGCTTCCCACTGAAACTAAGATTCTGTTGACGTGCTTATAATAGAGCCTGCATTTGATGAGCGAAGCAAAAATCAACGTCAATTTCGAGCAAGCTCAAAGCCCCCTCTTGCCGGTTGGATGGCCATGCAACTTCCTGAAGAAGTGGTTGGCTGTATAGCACCATAGATTTTTTTTTTGGTTACTTTAAGGTAGCAAATACAACACACTTTTTTACTTATCCCCAACACCATATTCAGAATTTTGCGCGCGATTAACTAAATTGGCGTTGGCAATCCGAAATGCATCATTAGTTTTTTTTTTGTATTTCAATCACTTTACTTATTTATTTCACACTTTGAATTGATCTTACTCGTTCGGGTAAAACATATGAATTGGTAAATTACTCAATACGAAAATGTGCACTGTCGCAAACCCAAGATACCATGTATCAGACCTACAAGCTTGGTATATTTAAATCTGCAGGAATTACAACTTGATCTTCCAATAAAACGTTCAAGGGAGAAATTTAAGGAAATCTATTCTCTTCTGATCCGTAAATCCAAAAAAAATCCAAATCCAAAATGACAAAACAATGCACACAAATATAGTTTCTGAAAGGCTAGGAAGGCATAAATAGCTTACAGCTGACTTATAGATAAAATACACAGATAAAGTCAATAAAATTTCCAAAACACAAATACAAAATACGGGGAATTTAAAAATTCATATCTCAGCCAAACACCATCAATTTTTTTTGCACATAGGTAGTTAAAGCTTTTGGCTTCAAAATAAAATTACAAAACAGAAAAAAAAAGTGCTGAGGTCCTGAGTAGAAAAAAATATATTTCCCCTTAGTGCAGTGCTCCCATATTGCGTTACTTTGGGCATATTATTAAAGGAAAATTAATTTAGCTACGAGGTGGGCACAACAATTTAAATTTTGATTTCCCAAGTCACACAAGGATTAATATATTATTTACAAGGATTAAGAAATAAGGCTCACACAGTGTTGGGCGTAATCTGATTCCAGTGTAATTTAATTAATAATTCCATTACAGTTTATTCAAATTACCAAGTAATCTAATTAAACTGTATTTGATTACATTTCAATCAGATTACTTATAAGAGAATATGTAATCTATCAAATGTGTAATCTGTTACAATATAATTAAATTATTTTGTAATCTAATTACATTGTAACAGATTACTTTGTAGATTACTTAAAAGTAATTATTAATATAATGAAATAAATTGAAACAAAATAGTATTGTTCTCGTTAGAAATTAGTTTTAAGGAGTTTTATGAAGAATTAGAATATAAATATCTTCAATGTAATCACATTAATTAGATTAACATGTAATGGATTAATGTGTAATCAAATTAACTTGTAATCACACTACACGTTCGTCGATTACATTATGTAATTATGGAAATGGATTACATTGGTAATCTGTTACAAAGTAATCTGATTACAGATTAAATGGTTAATTGTAATTGTTAATCGTTTTAATCAGATTACATTTTATCCAACACTAGGCTCGCATTATGTTTGTTTTCTGCATTTCAAAAAGTCAACAATTCTGCTAAAGTCTTCTGAAACATTTGTGATACCATCAACAAGTTCTGAACGTCCGCAAATGTTTTTTTTTTCTGAAGCTTTAAATGATGCCATAAATAAAAAGTAACAGGCAACCATTGAAGAATTAGCACAAGAGTTTTTTTTTATTTAGTCACAATAAGCTACAAATTATAATTAGAAATTAAAAAAGGCTAAATAATTAATTGTTGGATAAAATATTAATTAACAAGAAAAGTATCTAATTATTTCTTCTTTCATTAGTCAAGTAATAGTCGGTAGTTAAACAATAAATCTTTTTTATCTTGTACACATGCAAATAAATACCTTCAAGGCATATAGGCAAATGTGGAAATTTCTTGCTTAGGTATAGTAATTATAGTTAGTTATAATATTTTCTCTAAAAAAAACAACACAATGGGAAGTGAAATTTATTTCTCTCCCATGACCAGTGAAGTAGATACTCGTACTAAGCGTTTTCATTAACTCATCAATTTCTGGTGAATTCATCAAATTTGAATTATTGTTTGGTTTTGAAATAAACAAATAATCTGGGCGACCGACGCAAGGTAGCACACGCAAAACTTTTACATTTTTCTTTCACCGTTGTTGTTTTTTCGTTTATAATTTTCTAAATATTTATGTATGATGAAAATTTAAGAATCAACAAATAAATCAAATTCAAATACGCCCTGCCTCACAGCTAACTAATTGCACACCACAGTGCTTGGTGCTTGCGGTTTGGTATTTGTGAAATTAATGTACTAAATTTCAATGAGTAATGCTCGCTTATGTTATTACATAAAATTCCATCAAAATGTCACAATAAATTTTTGTAAGACTTTAACTAACTCTTGCGTCATTTTATAGCTACTACATATATAATTACTGGGGGGTCTTTAATATGAATGTATAAAGAGCTTTGATCTTCAACCGTAATCTGTACCTACCTACCTACATACATAGTGAAACTGTAATTTTTCATTCTTATAGGTCAACAATATTTTTTGTCGGCCTCACTAAATACTTGTAAAACGGCTTGCATCAGTTGATTCGTTTATGAGAAGCAAAGAGCAAATTTTGTTTAATTCAAAAGTTGATAATAGTAACTATTTTGTTTATTTTATTTTTATATTTTTTTCGTGGTTTTATATTAAGTATATTTTTTTTTGTATTAATTTTGATAAAACATGATTTTTCCCATATTTACAATTATGTTGAGTGATTAATGATCGATTTTTCTTATGATGCTGCTGGGATGAGGCGTAGATGTTTATTACAAAATAATTTTTTTTGTCCATTTGAAAAACACTCATCATTTATCTACTAATTTTAATTTTGATGAGAAAAAAATGGGTTTTAGCTGACAAGTTATGTGATAATGATATAGGCGGAAAGTGATCGTTTTTAATTTTTCTGTTATTGGCAAATTTGTTGTTTGGACGTATCCGTGTTATAAAAATACCTAAAATATTTCACGCCACATCTCAATGTGTGGGCGTAATCGCGATCAATATTGAAGCAGTTTTGAGAGCTTAACGTGAAGCTCATTATGTAATTTTCAATTCAATTTGATTAATCGAAGCTGGCGATATGTTTAGTGTGAGAAATTTTTAAATAGTTTAAATAGTTACAGATCTGTAGAATTTTTTCGCTATCTTTAATCTATTCCCGTTCCAAACATGAGCTTTTCCTTATTTTGCAATATAGCAAGTACTAACTAACTATGTTTGGTATCCGCACAGCTATATAGTTTATGTGTCTATGTTTATGTGTTCTTGTGTCTATTCTTATTGGACACGGTTCTCTCAGAAGTCATCTAGATAGGATAAGACTTGTTGATAATCCTATATTTAGAGGATGTGGAGAGGAATCCGAAACAGTGACTCACTTTCTTTATCACTGTCCGGCTCTCTCCGGAAAACGTTATATAGATTCCTTGGCTCACACTTCCTGGATGAATTGCATAAAGCCGGTAGGGAATAGAAGGTTTGGAGCCAAATTTATGGTTTATAAGATCGTCTGGTTGGGACCTATGAACATTGCTCATGGGTCTGATGAAAATTGCTCATGGGTCTGATGAAAATTGCTCATGGATCTGATGAACATTGTCTTGGGCTTGGAAGTTGAATAATGGGCCTTATCGTGACCTACGTTCTAGCCCCCCCCCCCAGAGTGAGGGTCCTAACCTTTTTCAATCCATCCATCCATCCATGTCTGAGAAGCTTGAAGATCGCAATTTATATACAGCTTTCCAACCTGAAAGGCTCCTATATCATAATTTTGGCTGGACGTAATCCGTATGTGATACTGAACGTAGTCTCACAGATTGCAAAAAGTAAATATTTAAGTAGAGAAAACATTGCAGGAAAACAAAAAATAAAAAAAACGTAAATATTTTTTGTTTTGTTGAAATTGCATTTCGAGTGTTTGTTTTTAGTGTTTCTCCCTTTTTCGTCTTTTATTTGAATCTTTTTAATTCCTGTTTTTTTTCTCGAGATTTTTCCCTCCATTTGGTCCTTTTTTCCGACTCCTCATTTTGTTTCCTTTTTCTCCGCCTTTTTCTCATTTTCCCTCATTTTTCTTCATTTTTTTCGTTTTTTTTCTCTCTTTTTGCTTATCTTTTCTTCTTTGTTCTCTTTCTTCTTCCCTCTTACATCTTCTCTTTTAGATCGTCTTTTTTTTCTTCTCCTTTTTCTTCTCCTCTTTCTACTCCTCTTTTTTCTTTTCTTTTTTTCCTTCGTTCTTTCTTCTTTCTTCCTTCTTCTTCTTCTCTTTTTCTCCTCTTATCTTTTTCTTCTCTTCTGTTTTCTTTCTGTTTTTTTTACTTCTCTTATGTGCTATTTTTCGTTTCTCACCTCCTTCTCTTCTCTCTTCTCTTTTTGTCTCCCTAGCTTTTCCTCTTATTTTTCTTCTTGTCTTAGTTATTTTTTTTGTATTTTTTCCTTTTCTATTTCTTACAGAAATATTAAATTCCTAGTGAGATATGAGACCACATAAAAAAAATTCATTTGCTTTTTGACAAGGGACCTCAATTTTAGATTTGCTCCTTTTTAAGAATTTGTCTCTACATTTGAAGTCAATGAAGTTATTTAACATGACATTAGGAAACTATTTCTATACATACATACAGATGTATATGTATGTATTGTTACCTTCTCCAGTAAGGCTTTCTTTTCTTTCGAGTTGTCTTACATCTACTATTGGTAGTGACTCTGCCGACTCTAATAATTTTTCCCTAAGAATCTTGGATAATTTTTATTCAGATTTTTTTTCGCTGAGAACAGTGTAAAAGAGTTGTGTCTGTGATAGAAATTGAAAATTGAGTAAGACACATCGTATGAGAGAGGAACGAATAATGTTGTTCTGAGTATGAAGCGAAGACATTGTTCATAAGTTCTTTAATCATTTCATACATCACTTCCTTGCCAATATACTGCGATATTCACGAGACGTAAGGTACCAACATTTGCAAAACTCTTGTATGAGCAATAAATGCAAAAAAATATCTGGAGAATTCTTTGAATGAAAATTCTGCAGAAAATTGAGTTGCTATTCACGAGTCATATGAGATCAGTTTTAGCAGTCTGTACGAGGGGGTTCTGACGTAAGAGCCAACAATTTTTTTCACTGACATGAACTTTATAGATATCGGAGCTGTTTATCTTTACATCAACTTGCATCAATCAGAATTATCCATGGTCTATGGAATATGTACTTAAATACATACATATGCATGCCGATAAAAAATGCCGAATTATAAATTACATTTTACTTACAGTCATGACTGGTCTTGATATAAAAGACCACAAGTTGAAGGTCATCACCGCTCTAAAGATAAGAACTATTCTGCCCACCCACGATTTCATTAAATAATATTTTTTTAAAAAATACTGTTCATATGCGCCGAAACTAAAAACAAAACAACTTCAGCAATTGCCTATGTACCTATGGCATCATAGAACTATTTTTAAAAAAGACATTTAAAAAAAATTTCTAAATGTTTTTTTCTCTATTATTTCGCTCATTAGTCATACAGTAATTTTCGACAAAAAATTTGCCAACAACTTCGACTACATTGGGATTGGGGAAAAGAAAAAAAACACCGAAAAACTTGAAGTTCTTCACCTGACTGATTGCTTGCTTCCTGATGGATGGCCGAATAGGAGAGCGTGCTTACCTTATACCACCACATAGTGGAATCGCTTGCTTTTGACCGTGAAAGATTGTAAAAGTCAAGAACACTTTTCGTATGCAGGTGTTTAGACTTTTGATTAGATCACGAAATTTTATCTGACGAAGGTCGAAATTTGGTTTTCTTTTGTTTCGCGTGGTGTGTTCTGCTGTTTTTTATTGTGTGAATTTATGTGAATAAGACTGCTGCTGCTGTTGTTGCTTTCACATTTTTATTTGCAGAGATGATTTTATCTTATCGAATTTTGAGTCATTATAATTATTTTTGTGTATAAACTATAAATTATAGTTTAACAAATAAGCGACTGGCAGCTGGCAAATATTTCATCATAAAAACTCCAAAGATTTGTATGGCTGCTAAACAAAAGATTTTATAATTTAATAGTGTTTGCTTTATTATCATGTTTACGTTTATATTTTTGTTTTTTTTTTGCGTAGAAGAATTTAATGTAAATTAACATTGTGTTTTTGAATTGCTGAAAATGGAAAACACGAGTGTCACATTTTATTGTCTACTTAATTCTAGAAATTCAAGTAGAATATTCTCGCAGGTACATTTACCTCTGTTCAAACAAATCATCTACTTACCCAAATTCTTTTCCTGTAAGATAATAGGAGAAAAATATTCAATTATTTTTGTTGTTATTTTCAATCCGTGCTGTTTATTATCCGGCGTATACCCTTAATTTTGAACATATATGCATACATACGATGTACATACATATACTGTTATACCTATACTATTATTTTATGTAGGCGTGCAATGAGAAACAATTTTTTCCAAAAAACCAGCAAGTCTGAGTCGGACTCGCACCATTCCATGTTCCGTACCATCGTATAAGATTTAACAATATGTACGCAAAAAAAATGGTTTGTTGTATGGGGACTCCCTTAATTTTTAACTTTATTTTATTATTTGTTCTTATAGCGGCAATAGAAACACTGTGAAAATTTCAACTGTCACACAGACGGACGGACAGTGGAGGCCTAGTAATAGGGTCCCGTTGGCACCCTTTGGATACGGAACCCTAAAAACGACAATACGACTACATAAAGGAATTCTTCAAAAGCCAAAGAAATAATATTTAAAATTCGAAATTAAATTTCGAATTTCGCAAATTGTCGAAAATGTTTAGATAATCAAAATGGCATTTCAAACTTATACAATAGTCAGAATATTGTCAACCATCGTTCAAATTTCTAACAAACTGGTTTAGATACCGAGGATTTTGGACTTTTTTGCAGCAGCACCTCATATCCCTCAATCAATATCCTCATATTGTGGCACATATATACTGGGTGTTCGAAAATTCGATATTCTTCTTCTGCACATATAGCATTTTCGCATTTTACAATATTTCTTCGTCTTTTATTACCTTTATTAAATCGCAATTTTGTCGTCTTTTAACTGTTTTACGTTTCATCCCTTTATCTTTGCCTGCTCATAATTTACCGAAACTAACGCGCTATCTTTGTTTTTATGGGTACCGTCGAGAGGCATGAAAAATGCATGAAGTTTGGAATTTTTTGTTTTTACATAAAGTAAATACTTTTCGAAATGGGTTTTAACGTATTTTAATCTTCTATCAATGGAGAGTAAATTCCAATTTTATTTATAAAAACCATCCAAAATTACGACCCAGCTCCCATCAAGCAAAACCGTAGACGGTGTGTTTTGGTCTGTCTGTCTGTCAATTTATTTCGAAACAAATAAGGTTTAAACTGATTAAACTAGATAAAATTTGGGGGGCGTTACCGGTTTTTGGTTTTCAAAAAAACCTGTGAATAACAAAATGCCAGCCGTTTGGAAAAAAAAGACAATTTTTTTTTGCTCTGTTTATGTTTTGCTTCAACGGACGAAAAACTATTTCTAAATGAATTTTTGACAAAAATCGTTTCCTCAACGCCCCGGAAATTGAATTTCGTTTCAATTGCGCGAAGATTCATGTAAAGAGCGCCCGCGAGCTGAAAATGTTGTTTCCAGAAAAACTCATATTAAAAACTATCTGACAGATTACTTCAACTATTTCAGCACTATATAGAGGCCCTTATTCTTCCTTCAAGAACTGATTGTGTTGAATTTGAAGGTTAACGGTGTTCCGAAATTTATTAGGGGTACCTCAGGTATCGAGAAAAGTTCTCCCCAGAAAGCGCGCTCCGAGCGCCTCAGCTACTTGTTTTCTAGCCGGCGGGCGGACAGTTCCGCTCTCAAAGTACTTCAGATATGAAAATATCCTTTTACCAATGTGTTCTAAGCACTTTAAGGATAATAATTATGTAAAAAAAATCGAAGTTTTCATCGTTGAACGGTAACCTTCTCTTAAGCAATCAATACCAGTGCTAATAGCAATCTGGCTGACACTTGTCTCAGGATTTTCTGCCACTAGTTCAATTACCCAGTCTCTCATAGCTCCTACCATAAAAGTTTTATTACAAACAAATTTCCAGCGCGCCGACCATCTAAAAAATTCCAAGATTAGTCCTGTTATTTTTTCTTTAAAAATATATACATTGACGAATATTAAATACAAGTGCGAGTTTGATTTTAGCTTTCGATCTGTTATCATTGAGTGGGTTAATCAAATAAATTCAATCGCGGCAATAGCGTTGCATAAGTGTAGAAAGAATGCTAGTGAAATTTTCGAATTGCTAAAATTGCTTGGAATATCAGAAATTTTTCGTTTTCCGCGTTTTATTGATCGTTTCACCGAATCATCTAAACTTGAAGACAGAGTGAAGAAGTAATGAAGAATCGATTTGTAGAAAAATCCCCTTTGTGGACAGGAAATGATGTCCAGGAATTGGATATTTCAATGAATTCCATGTCGAGGTTTATTCGAGATGGTCTTTCGTCAGTCCAACTAGTGATTTTTTAACACATCAGGAGCTAAAAAAAAACTAAATAAAAATATGCAAGCGGCTCTTGCATATCAATGGTCATGAAAATAATATTTTCATGGATAAGAAAATTTTTACCGTTAAACAAGCAAAGGAGAATGCATACTTTGCACACAACTTTAGGCCCGATACCTCCAGAAATGACAGATATCTTAAACGATGCATTATGATACTCTGCTTTTATTAATAATGTTTATTTCAAAGCTTTGGTGATCGAATGTAGCTTGACCCACTTTCTTGGGAGAAAAAGTGGACTTTTCTACTTCTCGTGATTGTGCGGAATTGGTGAGTCGTGGAAAATGACTTGTTATGAGAAAAATGTTCACACAACAGAGTCCGAATAGAAGAAAAATTGCCAAAGAATATGCGAAATGTAGTAGCTGTGGTGTATGTGACCCAAGTGTATGAAAATGGAGTTTCCGGCGACAAAAACGTCACGAGAAAGTTTTCTTCAATTTGATATGCAACATGCGGTTTCAGAACCAACCCACCCCACCCCCGCGGGAGTGCTACCCCTCTCCCCCCCCATAAAAGTATGCCGTGAAAAATTTAATTCCACGAATTGTAGCTGGTAATGAGCTAAGGCGAACAGTGAAATCCGTTTTCCGATCGGACATAACCCTACCGAGTTAGAGCCGATCTAAGGTGCGAAAAATCTAGTACCTCAGTTCGTATTAAAAAGAGGAAATAAGTACTAAAAAAGTGAGTATGGGAATCGCTAATAAAGCCTCCAAGTATAGGAGTGTGGGTACTCAAACTTCTTTTCAGGACCTAAGAAATTCGATTCTGTACTAGATTTTTTCAAATGTACTAATTGAAATTAACACTGTTAATATAATTTGTTCAGAGTATCATAATGCATCATATAAGACATCTCTCATATCTGGAGGTACCGGGCGGCCAAAAATGGGCATTCCCCTTTATACTAGAACACTCAAGAAATGTAAAATGTTGCTCCAAGAGTTCACAAAGTGGCCATCATTCTGCTTCGGTGATGGCTTGGCGGAAAGTCTCTCATCAAGTTGTCACCTTTCTCCAGTTTTGTGAGAAAGATATTAAAATTGGGACAAAAATATACCTGGAAAGCAGTATTCAAAGCCAATACAGTCCGATTGATGACTGTTTATGGACAAAGATAGAAAATAGCCTGCAAGACACCACAACAATTTTCTTAAGAGACAGAGAAAAATTGATTGAAGCATCATCAAGAATGTCCATGGAAACTATGCGTGCCGCAATAATAACACAACGGTCAAACCGTTTAAGAAGGGCTTGTATGAAAGCAAAAAGAATTGTTTATTTCTTAAATTTTAATTAAACGGAGCATTACAAATGTGGCAAATTTTTGCTTGAAGGAAACTACATGATCGATATAAGAAGTTAGTATTATTTTCAAAATAAATTAGATCCTTACTTGATCTCAGCCAGGAGATAGATGAAATATTACAAATAGATTGGGTTGTACGAAAAATTACTGCTGTCACTTCAATTGTATAGAGGAAATTGCGTAATCATCTGACCAACTCATTGCGTTTGATTTTTTTTTTTTTTTCATCTAGAAAATATGCGTAGTAGGAATGATTGATTACCTTGCAGATATTCAAATTGAATTTGAATTGTAAATATGCTGATACATCATGGCTAGCAATCAAATATTTGGCTATTCCAGACACATTTATCAGCTCAGAATGGTTCAGTAAAATTTGCAGATTTTTCTTTTTCTTCACACACAAAACATTTCATTGAATTTGATTACGTGAAATTGCATGTTCTTATCTATTTAGCAAAAAAAAAAAATAATAATAGTTTTTCTAGTTTGTGACATAATTTTGATGCAAATTCACTAGAAACATGTTGGTGACAATGACTAATAAAAATTGTTCTTCATACAAATGTTTGTCGGGGGAATATGTTTAAAGTAGAGAAATTATACTAATTAACACTGACTCATAGTAAATTGTAACAAAAAAATGACCCACCTAGTTGTAGATCCTAGCTGTCTTCCAAATCTTTTTTTTCTGTTACTTTTCCATTGGCCCTTACACTACACATGCCCTGATGCAATTAATAAAAGTCAAAAACATTAAATGTCAAACTTTCTTGAAAATTAGGTCCATTCTTCGACATAATCAAAGTTGGACCTTTTAAATGGGTACTAATTTATTGTTAGAGTACTACTATCCATACGGGTACGACCTTCAACAAAAAATTCGACCCAAATTTCTTGAAATTAACCTATTCAGCAGGTAAGGTAGGTAGGTACCTAGTAGGTACTTTTGTTAATGAACGCACGCATATATGAAATTAGTACCGATGAAAGGCATATACGTAACAAAAAAAGGGTTCCCAATAAAGGTATAGACCCAAATAGTAATAATGAAAATCAATTAAGCCAGTCATATACCTGCATGTGTGTACATACTCTATAGGATGTAAAGTGAAATTCGGAACTTAAAAAAAAAGAGTTTCGATATTGCCTCGATTATTATTGAACGAACACCGTTATGATGTTGAAATTTCTTAAAATGCTACCGCCCGCTGACGGTGTTGACAGAAATGTATTATTTTCCCCTCTTGGTTCGGTTTTGTAGTATATTATTGATCGATTTTTTCTTTTGTAATCGGATAGGGATAATCGGATTCCGCCCTCTTGTTTTCCCTTAATTTCTTACGGTGAAAGCGACTTATTCACCTTTTTGTTGTCGTGGTCTTGAACTTTCGAACAATTATGGTGAGTGTGGATTAAAGAAAAAAAAAGGTGAAAAAAAACGAAACGAAGCTTCTTAGAGAAGAGAAGATTATGAGAAATATATCCAAAATTAATCAAGAGAAGTTATAAGAAATATCTAAAAATAATTACCACCCTGTCATGAACGTATTTATTTATGAAAACAATATGTGATCGTTCCAAATAGAATCTGAATGTGGAACGTAATTGATAATTTATACGAAAAAAATGCAAATTTGGAGAAAAGAATGACTTTGTGATAAAGAAATATTCTCTTTGTTGCATAAGCTCATGTCCATGAATTTTAATAGCATGTTGATTCCATATAACAACAAACAACTCTGGTATAATTTGGAATCATGTTTAGGTTTCGAATGATAATTTTTGACAAGATTGTCAAGTTAAATTTTGAAGATAAAGGGTGTCTCAGAAGGTTTTTCGTTTTTGAAACTTAAAAATGAAACGCCAGAATTAGTTCAAACTCGTTTTAATTATTTTAAAATCAAAGAGCAGTTTTTGAATTTTTGAGGCAGCCCGTCGCGTGACAATTGAATCTATCAAAATTTGAACCGGAAATTTCCATGGAAAACCCGGAAAATCGTTTGAAAATTTGATACAAATTTGATTAGTGATAAATCCGTTTCAGGAAAAATGCAGAGTTTCCAATTTTTCCGGAATTTTCCAATTTTTCCGGGATTTTCCGACTTTTCCGGAAAATTTTCCGGTAAAAAAGTTTTCTAAATTATGCAGGATCAAGTTCCCTATCAACTGGCATCATTACTTTCTCTCCGACAATGGTGAAAACTTGCAGAAAAAATCGAGGAAAATTCATTCATTCAGCGTTTGAGCGTTTTGCAACCTAAGATAAAGTTGTAGAGCTAAATGAGTTGCATAAAGTTGCTTTTGTGGAAAATTCCATGGAAAACCCGGAAAAGCGGGAAATCATCGAAAAAATTTTCATCGATATGATTAGTGAAAAATCTGTTTCAGGAAAAATGCAGAATTTTCCGAAAATTTCCGGAATTTTCCGACTTTTCCGGAAAATTTTCCGACAAAAAAGTTTTATAAGCTATGCGGAATCATTTTTCTTCCGTCCTACTGCCATCAATACTTTTTCTTCAACAATCATGAAAACTTGCATGAAAAATCGAGGAAAATTCATGTAAATTTTTAAAAAAAATTCATAGTAATAGGAAAAGTCTGTGAAAAACATGGAAAATCCGGAAAATTCAGTAAATCAGTGTCTTTTCAGCCGTCATAAAATTGTTTTAAAATATCTCCATGCAGCACGTAATAACAATTTATAGTTAACGTGAAAAAGGCAGAAAATAAAATAAGTAAAAAACGAGTTTTCAAACAAAACTGAGACCAAGCCGCATGAAAAAGTAGAAAATAAACTTTTCTTCACACACAGAGGTGGACTCAGATTTTATTCGCTGACAACCACCGATATATTTCAGTATGATCAATCAGAGGTAATATGTGATTTGATTCATCAAGGAAAAAAAGAATATTCAAGAGAAATGTCCCAATCAAAAAATCTGAGTCCACCTCTGTGTGTGAAGAAAAGTTTATTTTCTACTTTTTCATGCGGCTTGGCCTCAGTTTAGTTTGAAAATTCGTTTTTTACTTATTTTATTTATGTATGAAAAAGAACTATTTGTATATGGGCATCATCCGCTTCTTCACACTAATTTAGCCTGAAACTGAAATTTTCAATCACTCAGTGTAGCATCACTCTTGGAAAAGCGTTGATTTCGTCTCTAATTCTTCGCTTTAAAACATTAAAGTTGGTTGGTGGAATACAGAGTTGAAAGCTTTATTTTTTAAGTAGCCCCATAGGAAAAAATCAGCAGGCTTTAAATCTGGACTCCTCAGTGGTGGCCAGTTGATTCTTTCTCGACGACTAATTACTTTTTCAGGGAATATCATGAGCAACTAGTCAGTCATTTGTGACACGTGAGAAGTGGCTCTATCTTGCTGGAAAAATGTGTTTCCAGTTATAGCCAATCAGATTTTGAGTTTCTGGAACCAAAAAAGTTCGGATGATATTGCAATATCAATCGGAATTATCCGTTTGAGCGCGACCACTGTTATCTGCGAAAAAGTATAAGCCGATAATTCCTTGGCTTGAAATGACAACCTTAGGTGAGTGTAGTGTAGTGCAGTTCCCGTGGATTATAGAAAGGTCAAGCCGATATCTACAATTTTGTTTATCCACGTGCCGGTTGATGTGAAAATGGGATTAATCACAGAACAATAGTATAAGAATCGTCCTTTTTATAAAATGCTTGCACACAAAATGTGAATGATCCATCACTACTAAACTAAACAAGCCAACCAAGTGTTTGACACATGTCATATGTCTCTCTGCTAGCTGTGTTTGGCACGTAACAGTAAAAATAAAAACGAAAAACATTGACACTGTTTACATATCAAAATCTTGTATTAAATGCAAAATATGTCACTAGAAGACAGAAACTCATTTCGATATCTGACAGTGAATTCATAGTGAAATCAAAAAACGAAACAACATTAAAATTTTACGTTGGATGTAAAATGAAATATAAAATAGAAACTCACTTACTGACGTGCTTCTGTACTAATTTATTCTTTTATAAAGTGGTTTCAACTAAACTTCAGTTACGAACCATTAGCGTTCAGTCAACTGACGAATGTTAACTTGAAAATAATTCTTGGTTCATTAGCAAATCTACAGCGTTCATGATGGCAAGTTTAAGAACGACACAACTTGTTTTGATTTTTTGAAGTCTAGAAGATCTTGGACAACTTGATGCTGTAAGGATGAGTGTGGCTGAAAATCCAACAAATTCAATTAAACGTCGTCGGTCATGCTCAAGATAAAAAATTTGCATGAGTGAAACAAATTTCTTAAATATATGTTCTGGTTGGTACATTTGGATTTGGTGATGTTAGATTTACATCAGATGGAGACTTGTATCATCCACGACGAAGTTCTGGTGCAACCCAACGGTCACGGACACAGCTTGCATATAAACGGGCACAGGCCGGTTGCACCAGAAGCTCATGCTGGATGACACAGGTTTCCATAAGACGTAAATCTACCATCAGCAAATCCTAATAGACGAACCATCATGAAGAATTCAACTTAAGAGAAAATCCAGAAAAGATATTCGCATGCGCGAATATTTTTTCTGAATTTTTTTTCGGGATTCCCTCTAAATTTTGTCGCTTCTGGAATTTGTCACTTCTGGATTTTGTCACTTTCGGAATTTGTCACTTCTGGATTTTATGATTTCTGGATATTGTCTCTTCTTGATTTGTTCTTTCTGGATTTGTTACCCAATTCGATTCAACTAACGCACAAAAATCAATTTAATGAAAATTACAATGGACGTTATTTTGAATTGTGTGCAAAGATTAGACAGTACCAAAATGACAATCTTGAAACTCAATAGAGTAACGGGTGTTGTGAGTTTTGTGCTGGTTACCAAGCCATCGAAGATGCTGGAGAAGATGGTGTAATGTTATTGGTTGATGACGTGGGATTGTTCTCCTTCTTTCCGAAGGTCGTCAGTATATCATGTTGCTCCAACAGGATAACACCATCTGCCACAAAACTCTGAAGAAGGCATTTCCCAGTCGTCGTCGTCGAATAATGTTCATATCAGATGATGTGAATTGGTCATCTCGTTTGCCTGATTTGAGTGCGCTAGACATTTTTCTTCGGTGCTACCTAAAGGAAAGGGTAAACACGTAACAAGCCGATAATAATTTAACAATATTCATCACAAAATCGAGTAAATATCCACAGAAATGTGCTCTAATGTGATGAAAATGCTATTGAAAATGCGATTTCTCGCACCGTCTATTTTCTATTCCAAAGGTTTTTCAAAAATAATGTGGTGATTTTACATCAAAAACACAAAAAAAAAATGTAATTCCTGTAAATTCGGCTGTTTATACTTGGGTCCCCCAGTTTTTCCCCTCCGTTGCTTTTTTGAAAGAATTTTTAATAAAAAAAACACGTTGACAGTAAAATAAAAATCCAACTGATCAGAAATAAAGATAATCAGCTACTAACGTCGACACTACGGTGGCTAATCTACTGATTGTAAAAACACTTCTGAAAATCAACAAAAATAAAACAGCACTAGATAAAAGAAGGAAGCTATGAAGGTATACAAGCAACAATAGTCAACACAATCGGTCGCTCTGGCCTCCACACTTGGGATGGGATCTCCTGTCCAACATATCTCTTTAAAAAAAAAAAAAACAATAAACAAGTCAACCAGTTCAGGCAAATACTAAACTAAAGAAAAATAAAGCTGCGCAGGTGACAAAGAGATCCGTGCAGAACTATATTTAAAACCAAGTTTAATACAACTATAACAGAAACCCTGACCCCTATACTAGATATATTATGAAAATATTCTGGAAACATCCAAAGAAGAGAGAGTTTAAAAGAATATAACAACTTGGGCAGGAAATCCTTAAATCGGTAAACAAAGTACTTGAAAATAGAAGGAAAATTTTAGGAAAACATCCGACAAAAAAATCTGAATTCAAATGAAGGCCGGGATGCATAGACCAAATACACCAAACAACACCCTACGACTTAATCTAGAACAATCATTGTAAAAGCATTCTCTCTTATGTATTGCACTCGTTCATATTAATGTGTTTATACTCATTTCTTTCGCATTAAAAAATAGCCACAATATAATCGTATTGAATTCATTCGCAACAGACCTATCTGAAAATTCTCAATATTCATTCAAAAAAGTGAAGGCCCAAGTATTGAGCTTTGAGGTACGTCATGATATTATATGCATATGTAGTGCGAGTAGATGTATTTAAAAATTTACTGAAGATTTACTGAGATTGCACTTCTTTCTAAGGTTTTTATAATTGTCTTCTATACACCTATTATTTTAACGAGTTATAATCTCTCTAACACTTGTTTTTGGTATTCTACAACATAAAAATAAGCTTTCATCAATAGTTCCATAGATCATATCCAAATTTATTGTATTAAAAAAAACTATTACATATAAATATATTTTTTCTCTTATACATATGCGCAGATCCATATTATATAATTTTTATTTAAAATTTTTTCTTATTTTTCTTCCAGGTAAGTCAACTATGTAACTCCACTTTCTGATTTACAATCAAACAACAAAATTTATTTCTGCTCCTGTAAGTATGAGATTATAATCAGATTAATAATTTTTCCACGATAAAATTCGCCTCAAGAACATGGCTAAACACAGGTTTTCTCTCTTTAATCAAATATATACGTACATATGTATGTATGTATATACATTCATTGGCAGTTATACATATACTATAATAGTTACATAACTCTTATTGAAAGCATAAATCTTCCTATAAATGATTTATGCTGATGTTTATCTCTCGTCGATTTTTACCTCTTCTCTGACCATCTCTTTTAAACAGTCACGCATTCATCGATATTATCGGCATTATAAATTTGCCTTGCAGGAAAGAATGAATACCCTGCGCGCGGATATACTTTACGATGGATGCAGATTTTAAGGAATTGTTTTGTTAGGAGGGACAGGAAGGAAATTAATTTGAAAAATAAAATGAAAATCAATGCGCCTCACTCACGTATTGGCACTTTTGTGGGAAAATTATATTTAATGGGTTTAAGAAAAGTCTTTCAATTTGCATAAATTTAATTTTTGCTTTTTTTTTCTTCTTCATATTATATAAATATTAGTTAGGCTTTGGAAGGCTGGGCCTAGCCTAGCCGGTGAATGGATGAGCGGTTAACCCTGATTTCCGCATTTCTAAATTTTCTTTATCGTGTAACTGAATGGCAGTGCGTTGGTTTGTGATTTTCTAGTAAACATTTAGTAAACATCTTGTTGGATTTTTTTATTTTGCTGATCGTTTTAAATATATTTTTTTCTTGTAAAGAAATTACAAGAACTGATTTTGATAGAGAGTATTCCTCAAAAAATTGTAGTTGTTTTGATATTGACAAGTTCCGGCGATCACAAAAAATTTTTAACATTTAAAATTGCTGCTATTTTTAAGGACATACCATATTTATATTTAATAATGTTACGAATGAAAATATTTGTACCATAACCAATCCCTTTATATAAATACTATTTCCATTTTTTTAATTTTTGAGTTATTTTGAAGGACATTTCACTCAAAATCGTCTCAAAGGAGTCTGAAACGAATATTTCGGATTTAGTTGAAATTTTATAAGGCAAGTACCACACCATACTATTGATGTGCTGATGTGGTGATTTGTTTAAGTTTTAAAATAATCAACAGCTGATATATTGCGAGGATATCACATCAAAACATCCACTTAAAGTCATCTGATTTTTATGTCAAAATCGCGAGCACTTAAAATGGAATTCAGCGAGGAGGAAGAGCTTTTGCGGCTTTTATTATTAAAAGGTGAAGAAAAAGGCAAAATACACGCAAATATTGGGTGTGGGGTGGGTTATATACATATTAGTGTGTTCTTTTGTGTACCTTGTTCTAGAACTCCCATATACTCTAGAGAACAAATTGTTCTCTTGATCGAATTATTTGTACTAATTCGCTTCATTTATAAATCTTCTATGAAAATGTGTAAGGCGCTCTTTTGTGTATCTTTTGTTCTGCCCTATTTTGCGGACACAAAAGAACACAGCTATTAATATAAACTTATTAATATAGTCGGGATTTTTTTATGGCATTTTTATCTGAAGGAAAACTAACTTAAAAACGATAAAGTCCAATTATCATTCCTAGTAAGTGTCAAAATCTAGGAAGTCCAACGCCTCCTGGTAGGTGGGCTATATTTATTCCGTGTATGGAGGAAAGAAGCCATGCTAATAACGATTGTAAATTGCAAATTTGAACTTCAAAAATTGATTGGAAGAAGAGTTTCGTATTGGCAGAAACCCTAATACTCTTCAGTATGGCGTTTGATTTAATAAAAAATTCCATAAGAAAACATACCAACTTTTCCAAGTTACGACGAAATTTCTCCAACTTTTTTCCGATTTATCCGTTTTGCAGTAATCTGCACACGTTGAGTCCCACAGGCAAATCAGCAAACCACTTGCTGACTGGGCTTTTCTTGACTTATTTATAAAAGCGATATTTTCAACCGATCTTAAAATTTTTATTTACAGGGCTATGCATGCAGCTAGATCTTTAGTTAATATTTTTTCACATTGTATACTATATCCACCCACAATTCTGTTTCGGCAGCGTAAGAAACGACAAGTTGCTACTAGGCATCCAGAAAGGTATCTTCTCTGAATTAATTTTTATTGCTACTAGTTCCTCAACTGTCAACTCTGTCGCCAAATAGTAATTTTAGTATTTACCAACCTTCTGCACATGCACCAGCGTGCAAAGGGGAGCCAAGCCAATGCAAATATTTAAGAAACATGATATAGTTTACAATAGTATTATATACAGGGTGTTCCAATAAGAGGTGTTATTTTGATATTCAAAGAAAAATGCCAATTTTTGAGATAAATGATCGGATCTTTATTTCATTATAAAGAGGAAGGTATGCCGTTAATAATGGAAAATAACATCAGCCAAATGACCACCACGACCACGCCTACAGGACCATATCCTTTTCATGAAATTTTCCATAACCAAATCGCAAAGTGGCTGCCCTATGTCCTCGATAGCCTCACGAATTCCATCTTTGAGGTCTTGAATAGACGCTGGGCTGTTGGCGTAGACCTTCTCTTTCACTTGGCCCCAAAGGAAGAAGTCTCAAGGTGTTAAGTCACAAGATTTCGGTGGCCAATTGTGATCACCTCTTCGAGAGATAACACGGTCCGGAAACTTTTCCCGTAAAAGATCAATGGTTTCGTTGCTTGTATGGCACGTAGCGCCGTCTTGTTGAAAGTAAAGGTTGTCCAGATCAATACCATCCAACTCCGGCCAAAAGAAATCATTAATCATCTGTCGATAGCGCAATCCATTCACCGTAACTGTTGCTCTAGCCTCATTTTCGAAAAAGTAAGGTCCAATGACCCCGAGGGACCATAAACCGCACCAAACAGTCACACGTTGAGGATAGAGAGGCTTTTCGACAATAACTCTTGGGTTTTCCGAGCCCCAGATGCGACAATTTTGCTTGTTGACGAAGCCATCGAGGTGGAAATGGGCCTCATCACTCAAGATGAGTTTTCGATGGAATTCCGGATCATTTTCATGCATTTCAAGGACCCAATCACAAAGACTCGACGTTGTTGATGATCGGCCGGCTTGAGTTCTTAACTGAACTTTATAAGCCTTAAGACCCAAATCTTTATGCAAAATACGGTGTAATGACGTTTGTGGAATGCCTAATTCCAAAGAACGGCGAGGAATGGACAAACCTGGGTTTTCTTCAACACTTTCGGCTACAGCAGCAATATTCTCGGCTGTTCTTGAGCGACGTGCACGGGTTTTATTCTTCACATCACTAAATTATCCCGACAGCTCGAATTTTTCTACCAATTTCTGTATTGCGGTCCGACAAGGTGCTTCACGACGACCCAAAAATGTTCGAGTTTTACGAACCGTCTCTGCCACATTTTCACCATTTTTATAGTGCATTTTAATAATTTCAATGCGTTGTTGAATCGTGTATCGTTCCATTTTTATTAATGGCGTAGTTTCTACTTGTCAAATGTCAAAAAATGACAGCTCCAAAAGTGACATCTACCGAAATAGCGGGCTAATTAAAATAACACCTCTTATTGGAAAATCCTTTATTTTCTTAGTCTACTTCAAAAACCCCGAGAATATTCCAGAAGCCATGATATAGACCGCCTCACTACCACATTAGAGCCACAACTTAGTCCAACATTCTAAAATATTTGCAGTGTTAGCTTTGAGCGTTGCTCTGACATGAACGATTCGGTGAGGTGGGGTATTAGATGATTATTCTTAACTGATTCAAATGACCCAAGCGACCAAATCTTTTACATGAGTCACTTATCTTTCGGGCACAGGGGCTGGAGTGTACTCTAGAGATCTCCACGAGTCTTATAGACTGCCTGACAAATGCAGTGTTTTTCAGGCAAAGCTCACAGCGATTTATCAGGCGGCAACATTGGTATCCATGTGCAGAGAGCCCGCACGGCACATCTGCATATATACTGATAGCCAGGCAGCCATCAGGGCGCTGGATGCTGGGCTGGTAAAATCAAAATTGCTGCAGTTATGCAAAACCAGGCTTGAGGAATTGACTGTAAGGCACAAGCTGACCCTAAGCTGGGTACCTGGCCATAAGGATATCTCCGGCAATGAGATGGCTGATGAGTTGGCCAAAAAGGGCTCCGAATTGGATAGCTCCGCAGCTGTAGCTTACGTGAGAATCCCAATCGGAGCTTTAAAAGAGGAAATAATCAGGGACGTCTATCAAATGGCAGGCCTCCGATGGACCAGCAGGGATACCTGTCGTATTGCGAGGCAATTGTGGCCTTCATATGATAGGAAAAGGACAACTGCTTAATAGCAGCAGAGCAAATACCAGGAATCTAGTAGGGG
The DNA here is from genome assembly GCA_963930735.1 of Dioctria linearis. Lineage (NCBI taxonomy): Eukaryota > Metazoa > Arthropoda > Insecta > Diptera > Asilidae > Dioctria > Dioctria linearis. The sequence continues at coordinate 195,328,514 of OZ005743.1, read as the reverse complement.
TCATGACGGGTCACTGGGCCATAGGGGACCATGGTAGAAGACTGAGAATAGCGGCGAACGATTTCTGCAGTAGTTGTAGGGACTCGGAGGAAATTGAATCCGTCAAACATGAGCTTTGCGAATGCCCCGCTGTGATGAATAAAAGAGGTAGGCTACTAGGTAGCTACATCTTTTCAAGTCTGGGGGAGCTTCAAAGTATAAACTTCATAGACATCCTGAGTTTTCTGAGTGAGGCAGGATGGATCTAGGTTAAAGGTCTTGGATATATCCTGAGTTTCCCAAGGAAAGCAGGATAAATCCACGGCGTGAAGGGTTATCCCATGAGGTCTAGGGGCACAATGGACCCATTGGAGATCTAAGTGAGGCTGGCTGGTTGTCTAGCGGCCCCCCTCTTACCTAACCTAACCTATCTTAAAAGACTCGTATGACCTGAGTCACCAAAATGACCAATTTATCACCATCACTCCAATGAATCATTATGTATGTAGCAATTTTCTGTTACAATTAATTAATTTGTATCCGGGCGAGAGCAAATCATGAGTCCAATATGGCGACAACGACTTAAATGATATATTGATATTGCAATTATGTCAATTGCGATAACAGAATTTTAGAGACACACTTGCGGCTTACGATACTGAGAATTAATTAGAGAACTTCCATTTGATTTATTATTTGATTTGTCATTTAATTTATCATTTGACTTAAGAAAGTTCCGCCAACGTACAAAATGCGAGCAAATATTGTGAAATTACTTGTCTATAAGCAAAATAAAAACGAAATAGACACTTCAACTTGACTTCAAGTGTCAAATATTAAATGTCAGAAAAAGTTGCAGCCAACATTGCAGTATAAATTTTTTTTCGCAATTTCAATATTGAGTTCCAACGTTCTACATATTGAGTGTATGCCGAGTGCATACAGAGTTGTTTCTCAGTATATAGAGACACACTTGCAGTTTAGTGCAAACTGCAATATTGAAACCGCAAGTCTGTCTCCGGTATAAGTCTCTTTGAAACATATTCGGGATTTTCATATGAGTGGAACGAATTAATTTGCTACGTTCTTCCTTGGCTGACTTCCATTTTCTCTGCACGAGAACTTTGGACTTATTTAAGTTTTTTCAAGTTTTTTATTTGCTGTAAAAATTTTACACTTAATTTAACCTAGTCCCTCATGTGGCTTTTAATTATAGTTAAGTACACAACTTTTTATATGTAAATGCAATCTTACCAACATTCCTTAATTTTGTTTACCTGATGATGAGTAATAGGAGGGAATAGGCGGTCGGTATTTCTTGAAAAATAAACATGCGGTACAGATAAAAAAATGAATTAATTTTATAATTTAATTTAGCTAAACAATTTTATAATCATCATAAATTGATCAGATCCACATTGTCGAGGAGTTTTACCATAGATCCAATTTCAATGGTTTAAACTGTGATATAATCTTCCAATCAATAGAACTATTAGGTCCTGTGCTATTGAAAATTATACATTTATCGCTACAGACAAGTATATTCCCAAAAATCTGAAAGGAATCGATAATTGTCCCAATTGAGAAGATACCTAATACAAGTAATTGTGAAAAATTTCGTCCGATAAATATGCTACCCGTGGAAGAAAAAAATATTCTAACGACATGCAGCTAAAATCTAGTGAAGTACATCGAATCATATAATTTATTAGCCGAAGAACAGTCAGGTTTTAGAGGTGGACACTCATGTGAAACCGCCCTAAATTGGATAATATTTGACTGGAAGAAGGAACTGGATGCCGGTAATGCTGTTATAGCTGTATTTCTAGATTTTAAACGGGCTTTTGAGACCTTAGACAGACAAATCTTATTACAGAAGCTTTCAATGTATGGAATAGAGGGAGTAAAATATAAGTGGTTTGAATCTTATCTATCAGAACGATGGCAGAGAACTAAGGTGAATAACATATTTTCAGAGTCAGTCGAAGTTAATCTTGGTGTACCACAAGGTTCAGTACTGGACGTTATCCTATTTCTGTTATATATTAATGATGTTAAGGATGTGATTAGTCATAGTAAATTGTCGTTATTCGCGGATGACACTTTAATATTTATAAGTGGTAAGAACATTTCCAGTACGGATAGATGGAATTAATGTTGAATGTGTGGACAATCTTAAATATCTCGGTATTATATTAGATAATAATCTGAAATTTAAAGAGCTTGCAGGCTATCTTTGTGGCAAAATCGCAAAAAAAATCGGGTTTTTAAGAAGAATACGAAATATGTTAAGTGTAAAGAATGCAATATTGTTCAACACTTTTATATGCGAGCTCGAATGAAGTAAAGGAACATCTTCAATTGTTGCAAAACAAAGCTATGCGCATGATTTTAAAATGTAATTTGTACACGCCAATCCAGAATATGTTGGAGACCCTACAGTGGATGAATGTAAAGCAGCGCTTAACATATAATGCAATGGTTTTCATCTTTAAAATCAAATATAATTTACTTCCGGCCTACTTAAGTGGAAATGTTGTATATGTATGTATCTGAAGTGCAGCCGTACAATTTAAGGCAAAATAATAACTTCAGGTTAAGACGATGGAACGATAGCAGAACACAAAATTCTTTGATGTATAGTATAGGGGACTACAGTATTTCAATAATTTACCAGGTGAACTGAAAGCCGAGAACAGAATGCACCTTTTTAATATAAAGCTAGCAGAATTTATTAAAAATAATTATATTTAAATTTTATATTAGCGGTCAATTAAATTAAATTAAGTCTAAAGAACTATGAAGTATGGTAAATGAAATGTTACTAATAAAGTTCTTTGAAACTAATAAATACTACTATTACTATAACCTCAAAATTGTACGATTATAAAAAGTTGAAAATCGAGTTACATCACAAGTCAGCAAAAATTTAATAGAAGTGCAGCCTTGCTGTAGATTACAAAATCTTAAAAAAAAAAAAATAAGTACAATGACCTAATTCGGATGTAAATAAATAAATTTTTTGTAAAAAGAAAACAAAAAATCCAGGAAATACTTCAATTGTCCACATAAAAAAAAATGAGGTGTCATTAAAATTCCATGTGGTCTGATCATGGGGAATCAGAAGCCAGTCCTCGATCGGGAAGACATTCTAAAAAATGCCACCTATATTGTGTGTGACAACTAAACACATGTCTGGTGTATCTACATACAGCATTCTTGATTTTTGTGAAAGGTATAATGCTATATTTGTCTACATACTTCCATACATCATACAATGTACATATTTACAAGGAAAAGGTGCATAAAATCAGGAACAAAAAAAAATATGTCGAATTTCTCCACACCTCGGAACAGAACAAATTTGCAAATTTTATCGACAAATGCCTGTGGTATAAATTTTAAAGAAGTACTGAAAACACACTAACAACAACAACTGAGCTAACAAAGTGCCTTCAAGTGGAATCATGCACCAGTGATTGTCCACATATTGCCGCGCGCCGGCGCACTATCTTCGTCACAGTTAGTACCTACCTACCTACCATACCAAGGTGAATCGTGATATCCGTTGGCGCACGTTTCACTCCAAATTGTCGTTGTTGAGTAGATTTGTATTACAAAATACAAATTTCAACAACAGAAAAACAGAAAAATGGGAAAACTTGAATGAAAATTGTTGTAATTTTTGCATTATGCATTGTTTAAAGAATTATACCCCCACGACACAACCGGGTATCTGTTGGATTGTTAGTCTCCACATCTCCACTCATCTGGGCATCTATAATTTTGCTAGAGCTCATTACAATTTCGCTAGCATTATTATGTATTAGGCCGGGCATTTAGAGATCTCTAATTACACATACTGTGAGCAGCTGCGGCAACAACAGGTGAGTGTGACTATATTAGACAAAGCGCGCTCACACAAACACATGCCATAAATTTGTTCAGATTGAAATTGGATTTTATGTAAGCCATAGCTGCGCAAGTTGATGTTTTTTTTTAGAGTGTAGGAAATCAAATCCTATTTAATATGATTTAGCAATAAAGTTTGGCAAATTGTGATGACGGACAAAGACAAATGATAACCTCATTTCTACTAATGACAAAATTACACTGTAGATAGTCTACAAAAGTTACGTTGAATACCAACCCGGGTTCGAATACTTAAGCGAAAATTCAACATAGATTTCCTGAAAAGTAGTCGATTATTAAAAAACGATTTTCAATGGTGCGTTCATTCCATTCATTCAGTCAGTCGTTAGTCAGGTGATTTCTATGTACCTACTACATATACTATTATGAGCTCTAGCTTATTTAGGGATTTCATAGATTCAACTCATCAGGGAGTGAGTGCTCGAAAGTAACGGTGTTTTCATAATTATCTATGCAGATATTATTTGAATAGCAATTGTTGACGTTTCCGGTTATTACATTGAAATGGAACAGATGAAATTTTGCAGATTTCAAGCAAAATATTTCACTCGACCGGAAAATGATTTTTGACACTTCTTGTATGGATTTGGGTTTGGGGGGGGTCTAGAGAGTTTTCATAGTTTCCGCATTAAGGAAAATAATTGTTTTGGTAATGGAAGATGGCATCCGATTGAAAGTTGAACAAATTCTATCAGCTTGGTTTGCTTATGCGATATTAAGAGGCTTTTGTTAAACGTAATGTCAACGTAATGTCAGTAAACTTTATGGTGCTAGCTTTATGTGGCCAAATTGTGTGAAGTTGGACATAGATTAGACAGAGGCATCGATAGGTGAAAAGTTCATTAAATTGGTGAGGTGAGATAATGTAGGAAAATGAATATAAATTTGCTTCTGTTAATACTTGACTATATTATTAATATAATTAAAGGAATTAACGGTGTTGTGATAAACGACTAGGTACGAATCTAACAACAACTTGGTCTATTGCTTTTTTCTCCCTAAGCTAGGTTAGATTAAGAGATTCCGATCTTTTGTCGTCACTTAGGCGTATATATTAGTCACATATTTTCACATTTCACCACAAATTTGTCGTACTTTTATATTCACCATATTCATATTGATTTATCCTTTTTATCAACCTCAAAATATACTAAAATGAATTTGTGGAAAGTGGTAAGGAATTTTTTACTCTTTCGAGACCCTTACAAAATACGAGTCTACAGGCATTTCTCAACCTACTGCATATGAGCAGAGAAAATTGAAAAAAACAAGTACCGAGGTACTGTCAGTTTCTGGCCTAAAGCCGAAGACCAAAAATTCCATAAAGAAATTTTTGAGAGTATAAGTACTGTGTGTAAAGTGTTTCGATCAGTAGTAACAGGGCGATCTCATCAGGACAGCAATGAACCCTGAAACTGCCTGCTGTCTACACCACTACAGTGAATTTGTAATGAACAAGTGCAAAAGCTAGATGATACCCTAGATGAATGCCCGTATGAAATTTCGTATGGTCACCCATTTGAGCAATTTTGATTTTTTGCATTGGTTTCTCGCATATATTTCTAGAACGGCTCGTCGGACAGAAAAAATGATTATAACCATTTTTATAGGATTTCTTATTCTGAAGAAGCTTTTAGTTCAATAAAAATGTCTAGGACTGATCGTTTTCAAAGTATATGTAAAAAACCAAATTTTCTATATGGCAACACCAAGAAGGGGCTGCCCGATTTAGTCAATTTTTGAAATTTGATTTCGTATTACTATGAAAACCAAATTTCAGCTTTCTATGTCGACGTGTTCTCAGGTAGTGTCCAAATATATAGTGGAAAACGAAATTTTTGTATGGCAGCCCCAAGAAGGAGTTGCCCGATTTGTCTCATTTTCGAACTTAATTTTACTTTTTTTTTTAATGTCCGTATACAAAACTTCAGCTTTCTAAGTGAACGCGTTCTCGAGTTATCGTGCGCACGGACGGACGGACAGACGGACATGCAAAAATCAAAATAACTATTAATTTTATGCATGGGTGTCCAATCCATTTTGCTCTACCATCATTATTTCTGTGCGTTACAAACGGAATGACAAACTTAGTATACCCTATAGATTTCATCTAGGGTATAATAAATGGTAGAAAATACGCCTAAAAGTACGGCAAATTAGTCAACTACATACTTCCGAGGTTGGTGTATATAAAAGTACGACAAATTTGTGGTGAAATGTCAAAATATGCCACTAGGACCCTGCGGACTTCGCGACTGGTTGATATATTATGCCTTTCCTTAGGGTGCTTAGATAAAAATATCGACTTTTTACGAGCTCGATTATTACCTTTAACATCACAAAAAGAGTTTATCATAAGTAAAGACGTCAACCTGAATACATTAAGTACAACAACCAACAGACTCCCTAATATTGCGTGTGCTGGGTATAGCGATAATATGCGGTTCAAGAAACTTAACCAGATCTCCGGAGATACGGACCAAATGTAAACATGAACTATGGTAATACCATAAAGTGTCCCATACACGGTCACACATGTTGTCCAACTCGAGTAGGACAACCATGTTGTCATGCAGATTTAACTGTGTGTGTGTGCCTGTTTGACAGTGTTATATAAGCATGTTTGTCAAGCGGTTGGACGAAAATCAAGTTAGTTTGATTTTTAGGGGCAGAGCTACTTGTTTGGCAACATTTTGTAACAACATTGGCAACATTCATCATTCTTGAGTGAGAGATATTGAAGTAAATATAACAGTTAACGGTTGTAGCACCTCCTGATTATGTGTTCCTGTCCTGATGTTGGACAACATGTTTGACAAGTGTGTGGAGAAAAAGCTTGCATGTGTGACACACTAAGTTGGACAACATGTTCGCCGTGTATGGGCCACTTAACAGCGACTTTGATATACATTTGAGATTAAGCAATTTTGACGCTTCCCTTAGTAGACATCTGACCGTTCTCGAAACATACATCGGGACAGCAATCACATAAAATTTGTAAGCCAAAAAAGTCTAATATCTTGACAGACAGATCAATATATTCGAGATTGACATGTGAAACCTCAGTTGCGTGTACTCTAAGGCCGAGGGCATATCAGGCGCAGCACACTGTCGAGCACAGTAGATACTATGCGAAATCAATGTAGGAAACTGTGTGTCAAACACAACCAGCGCAGTATAGGAATAGGAGGTCTCTGCCTGTGCTGTCTTGTCCTATTACTCGGCTGCGTGCAATGTACGATTCTCCTTAAAAAAAAAAATACTCCGTACATTTTTTATAATACATACCTACATTATATCGAAAATCGCCACACTTTTCCCCAGTCTCCCCTAGTATTGTTCATTTTATCTAATAACCCATTAGAAAGGCTAATACTACTTACTTACATAACGTAACTTTTTCACGTTTCCAATCGGGATTTCAGATCTAAGGACTGTTGGGAGACTGTTACGGTGAGAGTGTCCCACTCACTATGGGGATAAGTGTTGTTTTAATCTCTTAGTCGCTTTTGACACGTATTAGAGAGATATAGCATGTACTGGAAGAACATCGTGGGACAGAACCATATGCCAAGCGTTTCATGGCGATTCAGTCTATGGAAAAGGCTAGGCAACCTCTGAGATACAGTATGAACAGACGTTAGACTCTTCACTTGTCTGATTACCGGCCAGTGTCAGTTGAGGAAGCACCTTGCTACTATATTAGCGTGGGTTTTGATCCTACCTCTAGACTATGCTCCAGATTACTTTACATGTCTAGTGTGAATGCCTGCCGATAGCTAAACTACTGCTGGACCCTAGTGAGTTTGTGAGCAGACCCCTTCGCGGATTCTTAAACCTGCTCAAAGGGACTGACCTGCTTTAAGGAGATTGGAGGGTGAACACAGTAGGCCCTTACAGTAGCCGCATTGTTTTATAAGTTCTCATCTCCCTCTGTAAACCAACGAAAGAACGAAACAACGAAGTCTCATGACTCCTCCAAATCCTTTGAGATAATTTTGATCGTCATATTTTATTCCTAAAGATTTCAAGTTTTTATATTTTCACGTCATTGACTCTTCTAACAAAATCTATGAATAGGTTAAGATAAATTATATACTCCCTAGCTGATGTTCCGCAAGGTTCTATTATTGGTCCGTTACTTTTCAATTTATTCATTAGATCTTGCTTAGGTTACAAAAATGTACATTCTCGTCCAAATATACCTAATCAAGTAAATTTGTTTACTTGAAGACTACGTTTATACCGTGAGTAAGTATTAATAGTGATTAAGAACGAGCAAATATTGGAATTCCTCCATTCCTTTTCGGTTTTTTTTATATCACTTTTATCACCAAAAAAATTGATACTCGCAGTTAAATAAATAAAAAAAACGTTTAAACACGAGAAAACGTTTTGCAGAAATAATTTTTGCAGATATTTTCGTCCATGCTGTAGTGACACTCACTATTGCATATATAGGTGTGGCTGTGACTATTAATTTGATTTAGTAAATTGCCTAAAGGGTCTGAAAGGAAAGCAACCGCATAATTCTTCGCGGAAAATGATAAACGTCTCGATTTCTGGGCGTAGGTAGGTATATAAAATAATTTTTCACGAAACAATTTTTATTTGTTATAATTATTTCGTTTCCCTTCCAATCATCAAAATACTTCCGAGTGGAGCGGATTATGAAATTGTTTAGAATGAGAAATCGTACGAATGGAAAAAAAAATATAAATTTTCTGTGAAAATTAGAATTATAACAATTAGCAAGGGTTTTGGTTTTGTGTGGTAAATATTTCTCACAAAATGGGTGTACCGCACATTTAACAATTTGCTACAGTTCTGGTGCATTTCAGCCGGTGCGGTGTCTTGTTCAGGTTCCAAGAGTTCAAAACTTTGGCTCGTATTGTAGCTCAGGTTCATTTGGTTCTGCGATTTGATAATTATTTTTGTTGTTGATTCTGAGTCGAGATAGAATAGGTAGGTATGTCTATTTCTTGAGGCCATTCAGGTAAAGATCGTGAAATAACTATAACATCGTGGCCAGTTCATATTTAATAAGAGCATAGTGGTAGGTAGGTAAAGATTAGCGAATGTTCTGTTTTTGTTTTTTTCTTATTGTCCACTTTTTAAAGTTACACAGGTTAAGGAAAAGTTCAAGATTTTTAGAGAGATTAACTTAGGTATTTAGTACAAAGTGACACTCCTTGTTATGTGCTTTTTGCTACTAGCTTGGTACATAATTCATGGTGAAAAATAATTATTGCTTTGTTTGTTTAATATCGAAATCTCAGGTCACCGCTACTTCATAGAACTTTTGTGAGTAAGTAGGTACCATTGTCAGTGATGCTAGAATTCTAAGAGTAGTCTGGCTCTTATCTCTTAGGGATACAAATTTTGTGCCTGAAACTTGGGTGAGTTAGCGCGTTTAGATAATTTCATCTACACTTTAAAAAATTACTAAATAATGAAAAAAATTACCTCCTAATAAAACTTTATAAGACTGATCGTAGTACGAAAATTTCTGAAATTCTGTCAGTATGAAGTTCTAGTATACTTACAATAGAGTGAATCAATCGCTCTCTAATGAAAACACACCTTGGTAATTTATTAAATTTTATTTTTCCTCATACATACGAGATATGATCAAAAAATGTGAACAAAATACGGTGAAACAAAGTAATAAGTTTAAATTGAATTTGAATTAATTTCTCTCAATATATTCTCTTTGGCCAGGGATGTACTTTCCCAATGTTGATTCCATGATTGGAAGAAATTTTTCAACGCTCCTTTCTGATGGGCCTTCGTTGCTCTGTCGTCCCCGCCTAAATGTCGAAAATGGTGCATCAAAACGTTTTCCTTGTAGCCAGAGCTGCGGAAGTACCAAAGAAAAAGTACTTAAGTACAAGTATTGAAGGCCTGACTACGTCAGCGTAAGTACAAGTACCGTATGTATGAAAAGTACTTGTAACTAAGTACTAAGTCTATAAAAAGTATTGAGTACTTTTTGAAGTACTTTTTAAAGTACTTTTTTAGAATCTTTGTACGTTGGCAGTAATATAATGAAGTTTATAGAGTTCTATAATTTGTATAGTAACCAGTGGCTACTATTCATAGTGTTGGGCGCTGCTCGTAGAGTAAAACTTTCACCTCTCATTAGTACACTCATTAAAGCTATTAGAGATCCGCGCAAGCACTCATTGTCGCCTCCAATAATGCATAAAAATTCTAAGGAAAAAAGTTCCAGTAAATTTCTAAGAAAAAATTGAGGCCTTCCCTACATCAAGTCGAGGCATCGTCGATTTTATATTCGAGCGAGACGTTACTGGTTTTTGTTTTACTTGCCCAGTCTTGTTTCTATATTATTAGTTTGTCTTGCCTTGATGCCTAAGTGCGGCACATGCTTTTACCGTTCTTTGTGTGCTTTAAAACTCAACAAAAAAGGAGTTGCGCTAGAGATTGTATTTTCTTTTCTACGAAGAGTTAGATGTTTGTAGGTACTTAATAGACTCAGAAATACTGTCGTTAAAATCTTGGTATTGAAGTGCAAAACTAAGCTTTAAGTTCAAGTAAAAAGACGCTAGTACTTATGTTCAAGTACTAAGTAGAGCAGTATTGAGTAATAAGTCTTAAGTAACGAAAATGTACTTTAAGTAGTAAGTCTTTTTTTACGTAAGTATTGCACAGCTCTGCTTTTAGTGCAGTTTTAATCTTTCGGAAGAACCAGAAGTCGCATGGGGCTAAATCCGCAGAGTCCGGTGGATGTAGATAGACAGGAATTTTTTTTTTCAGCCAAAAACTCGTTGTCGTAATGAAAGAGGAAGCCATTGAACCATTTTTCTGGCTTTGCACGGACTCATGGGATTTTTTCATTCACCTTTTTAATGGGTTTTCCAATAAGGGCGGGTCGATGTTTAAATGGAATAAAACAAGCTGTCTGTGAGGTATTAACGGAATTCTTTATTTATTTGAAATGTATGCCATAATGTATGGAATGTGATATCGTTCAAATAACCGCCGCGGCTTCTCTTGGTGGTATGGATCCGAGAGGACCAATTTTCAATGACTCTGCTGTATAGATTCCGCTGAATTTGAGCGATGGACTGGGTTATGTTAACTTTGAGGGCATCGATCGATTGCGGCTCATTGGCATAGATCGGCGACTTCACAAAACCCCACAAGAAAAAGTCTAGCGGGATCAAATCGCATGATTTTGGTGGCCAATCCTCATCATCTCTGCGAGAGATAACGATACCCTCAAATCGTTTATGCAGAAGGTCCATCTTGGCATTCGCTGTGTGGCACGTAGCGCCGCCTTGCTGGAACCACATGTTATCCACGGCCATATCGTTCTATTCGGCCCCAAAGGAAATTGATTATCATCGATCTGTAGCGCTCGCTGTTTACATGTCTAACCAACGTCGTTTTCGAAAAGTACCAACCAATGACACCGCCGGCCCACACTTCACACCAAACAGTAACTTTTTGTGGATGCATTGCCACCTGGGTGAAACTCGTGTTGGTTGGTGTTGTCCCATATATGACAATTTTGTTCGTTAACATAGCTATCCATCCAAAAATGCGCCTTCTCGCTAAAGATGATTTTTTGGCCAAAATTGGGGTCCTCTTACAAATGCTCCGAAGCCAAGTCAGTAAACAAACGGCGTTGTCTATGGTCATTAACTTTGAGCTCCTGGGTCAGTTAGGTCTTGTACGGATGCAGGCCAAAGTCTCGATACAATATTCGCCTAGTTGAAGTCTCCGAAAGGCCGAGTTCTTGTGCACGGCAACGAATTGACTGCCTCGGGTTTTCCTGTACACCTTCACGGACAGAGGTGATGTTCTCTGCCGATCTGGCGTTCCTTTGACGTACGGGTAATGGCAGGTTGTTTACCGAACCGGTATTTCGAATTGGCCACCAAACGTTGGAGAGTTGACTTTGAATGGCCACCGTCTTCATATCTAGATTTGATCCTTCAGCTCCACTCTTCCTATCCCTACTAGCTCTTACAGGATTCCTATATTATCAGGGGTTTGTATATGCTATTGTATAGGGGACGGGCCTTGGGCGAAAATATTTCTTATCGACTTCATAATTTCCCTGATCTTTTGCATTAGGATTTCTAACTCCAAACTTTCTAGTATCTAAAGGAAAAACCACAAAATCTAAAATGTCTGATTTCTCTGCTTCGTTGAAGCTTGTAATTAACCTGCTAGCGGTCTCCGCTTTTGATTTATATTCTGACGAGTGGCGAAAAAAGAAGCAGTCCCCTGTGGCAAAATCTACGAATCAATTAAGATTTGGGGTCGTTTGGTATATACAGAGTTGGACTACTATGGCGATTAAGCAATTGATTAGATGCGCAGATCTGGGTATATGTTGTATCATGTTTACTCGTCTGAGGCTCCTCATTTGACATTCGGAGCTACCCTGATAGAAAATGGCCATATTTAGGGTACCCCAACTAGTCGTCACCTGTCAACAAATTATGAGTTAATGAACAGATTTCGATTCGAGTTTTTTTGTCTTTGAAAGTGAAGGAATTCATGTGTGTGCTACTAAAGTCAATAACTTCAAAGATTTTTTTATATCTACTTACATACATAAAATTATGTAATTGTGTACAGCATAACTGTTGTCTAGTGTTATATTATATGAAAAACAAAAACAAAAACAAACAACTCTTTTAAAAGCATAAATTAAATCGCGACGAGGCGTTAAATATTTCATAAAACCTATCAAAAAATATTTCCATATTAATGTCCCATTGAAATTCAATCGTAAAATTAATTTTGAAGGCTAACGTGAGATTTTAAGTAATGTTTATATGCTAATGAGGCTATTAGAGCAATTTACAATAGCTTTTAACGATAACGCTACTTTCACAAAAAGAGTTGAATATGAATGGCGGGAAACATTAAAAATTTGTCTGTCTCGGTGGTTTATGTATGATTCCATCAACATACTTGGTTCAGTAGAAATTTGTATTATTTAGGATCATGCAAAAAGTTAGATGATGCCGAAGGAGATCAAATAGTGCTAATGGCAGCTTTCCTAGGAAGAGCCTAATGCTAATAGTAAAAAATCTCGACAGAAAATCATCACTAAATTGTATTTCGTAACCACTTTTTGATTATCCTCAGAACTGTAGTCAAAGATTGTCGAGCATTTAACGCAAGTTTGAACTTGTCAATAATTATTACAGAAAACTTATTGCGAACTCCAAGAATGCTCGGCAAAACCTTAACCTGGCCTCCGTGCTTGAGATCTCTCGTCCCCTGCCAAAAAGAAAAAAAAAACCGCTGGAAAATAATTTTTTTTCTGAACGCGCATGAAGCAAATGACTATATCTGACAAGGGTAGATCGGTCTTGATAAGACCCCATCCTTCTCTAAAACCTAGAAAATTTTAAGATTTGTTAGACTGTTGGAACGAGGGAGATGGGTGGGTGTAAAGTTACTTAATGTTGCAATGAACTTTAATCCGGTAACTTTAAACGAGTCTCGTTTGTGACGTCGTTTGCGACTGCCAACTTGAGGGAATTTTTAATATTGCCAACTGTGCGAATGTCGAATATTAGATGAGAATGGCTTCTGTTGACACATTTAAGAAGTAAACAGCTACCAAAAATGTTAAAATGGAAGAAAACTTGTAGAGTTAGTAAAAGATAAGCGGTATTATTTTTGCATATAACTGGTACATCTCAAAAACTATCCAAAAAAGCATGAGTAGTTTTGGAAAATCGGATGCATCTGTAGGATTTTCTAGGTCTCCCGCACAAGCCAGTTCAACTTGCTAGAAATGTTGTGCAGGAAATTCTGGTAGGCGGATGAGGTGGTCTATTGAATCTATACTGCCCTACTTATAATATCAATGCAAAAAGCTATTGTGAATTACATGAAGGAAAATTTTCCATATAAAACTTCACTCATACATTTCTAAATATCTATCTATGTACAGGTTCGTTACACGTTTTTTCACCTATTTCTTGCGGTTATTGGATAGGCGCCAGCCAATAGTGACATTTGTGAAACCCCGTATAGTAGTGATTAAGACCCCAAACAAGAAATTATTGCTTGAACTTGAAGCCCGATAATACAATTATTGGATATGTGCTATTTAGTTATGCCACTTTGATAACCCCTTAGAGATCATTATGGGTCGATTAGGATGCAAGTAATGATTATTTCCGGGTCATAAGATAGAGCAGAGCCCCCCCCCCCCCCCCATACCCGATTTTACTTTTATTAATTAGAGGCATGGCCAGTTTAATTTCTGTGAGATGTTGAGAAATTTATTTAGAAAATCGAAAAATACAAATTTATTCATCGTTGATTTTGTCCCTTTTGATCCTTTTTTGTATGAAATTCAGGACTTTGGCATCAGCTTTGCAGCGACACATCTCAAGCCCAAACAATTAACCAAAATTTCTTGAACGGAACCATAACCGATGTACAAGCTCTTTCCCAGTTCTCTGATGGTTAATTTGCGGGTTTCTGCCAACATTTCTTTGATCTCATCGGTGTTTTCGTCGGTTTTTGATGTTGGCGGCCTGCAGCAGTTGTAATTGTCATCCTCGATGGACTTATGATCACTTCTGCAGCGTCCCTGCCACACTTAAACATTTGTTTTCGATATAGTATCGTTGCCGAAACACTCACCTAATAATTCCAAGGTCCTTATACCATTGAATCCGTTCTTAATACCAAATTTAAACATTTAACAATAAAGAACTCAAATCAAGTGACTGGGGGCTCCACACGGTGGTCGTTCTTAAAACTTTTTGCTCAAGTTGATATTGAAGAGTTTCGGATTGAGATTATCGTATGGGTCGGATAATATTGGCACTTGTTTACTGAGGCTCTCTACTCTAGATCTATCAGATTTATTAGAAATAAAACTAGTAAAAGTACTCAGCTATTAGACGTGTTCAGCCAAGGAAGGTATGCGAAGAAAATAAAACGAGCTTCAAATCTTATCACCCTAGAAATCGGTAATACGGCTGCAATATAAATTTCTAACTACCCAGAAGGTGTATCACAAGGAAATACTATACTTAATCTCAATAGTAGCAATTTAATACCACCCTTCCCCTTACGCCGATTTTCATTTTCAATTGTAATAATTTCAAAATAATTTCTCTGTGGTCCAAAATTCGGAAAAAAAAAATCGGAACATAAAATTGTCTCAAAACATTTTATTTACAAGCATCGATAATTTCCGATTATTTCCCACAATTATGCTGCCAACAACCTTTTTTTAAATATCTCTCAGGTAGGTACTGGGGTACTGGTGGGTACCTACGTACAATCGACTTGGGGTATAAATCACACTTCCTGAAAAGCCACAAAACGCTCTTGTTTCGTTTCGCATAAATCTCTTTCGACCTCTACCAATATTTCAACAACTGGAGTAACTCTTACAAATGAGCGCGTGATATTAAATTGTTCTCTAACGAATAGCGCTGCAGTAAATCAAGTAAATAATGGGGCATAAACGAAAAAGCCACTTTAATACCCATGTTAGATGTGCTATATTTTTACAAGGGGGGGGGGGGGCAAAAAAAAACGCAGAATATTATAGTTGTCGGCGAAATCATTTCGAGGAAGACATTAAGGCCGCAGCACGTTTCGAAAGTTTGTTAAAAGAAAATATATATGATGTAGGATGTATAGACGGACGGACGGACGGACGGACGGTAGATTACATATGTAGGTAGTCAATGGGTATGTGAAAATTCGAATCTATTTCCTCTCATCAATATTTTATCTAAGGAAGGAGGTTATAGAAGCAATATCGGTGGCAGCGGTGGCGCTGACATGGCCTTACTCTATGTGAAAAACTTCAAAATTTTATTATAAACCTATAACTGTTCGCTGGAGAGCGGGACTTATCGGGAGGTTCAATCAGTATATACAAGACATGCTGGAAATATATTATTACTATCATAATGCGAATTTACTACTTGCTGTGCGCGAAGTGTACCTACATATATATAACTACTAACTCTACTGCGCATATCTATTCAGAGCTCTGCGCATACTATTTTTGTATACATTGTAACATTGTAGTACAGATTCTGCTGTGCAAGCAAAGCAGGCGGTATAGTATTTGCTAGCTGAGATACGATTCACTGATTGCGAGTGAATTTTAACACGTTTCAGTTGAGAGAAGATACGATTTCTTCGCTTTTCGGTTTCTATAAGGTGTAGAAATACTGAAATAGTCCCAAAGCGATGTATAAAGGAGCACTGCCTAGGACCGCACTCGCGTTATATTTATTGCGCCTGATATGATTACATTTCCTATACAATTTCTATACCTTCCTTCCATTTGTTTACAAAAAGTGTTATAGCCTTACTATGTAGGTATGTATGTTGAGAGGAGGTGACTTGAATAGTAGTTATATATCGTCGTGGCATAGTCTATTCGATATGCGCTCTGTGCTGCTGTTGCTATGTTCCTGATGCACATATTATTACCTATGGGGGCAACCTGCCGAAGTTGCCATCATCGCCATCATCTATTGTCGGCACGAGCAATTATTATAATTGATTAATTCCTAGAGATTTCCAACACTCTGCACACAATATTATATTATTTGGATTTTCACTTTCGCATTCGTAGGATATTATAATACTACAAACATATCTACAGAAAATAAACCTGTGGATTGCCGGCCGGCCGCCTGCTGATTGTAATCGCTTTATTGCAAATTCTGTTCGTGTCTTGTGTGCTGCCAACGTAGCGTCGTCGTGCCGCACCATACTGCCCGCCCGCTAGGTTGTAATGTCTTATAAGAAAAGGTATAAGAAAATCCATCGAGATTAATTGCCATCGAAATTTATTATTAAACGTGAGAAATAAGCTGTAAATTAGGAACCTTTCATAATATTTATTGCTTCTTAGAGATTTTACAGCATCTCGCGCGACTCCGAAAGTCAAAGGTTAGGTTATAATATGATTTCAGCTTCAGCATTCAAACAATAAAAGTGTGGTGTGCGCATGCTTTACAATCTTTGCTTGTAATATTTTTGATGATGATTTGCAGCATCCCAGCATGGCAAGTAGTCACCAATTTTTCGAACAGGTTCTATTAGTTTTTGCATTAATAATTTTCATTGTGTGTATGTAGGTGTATATGCCTACCTACCATTATTCAATTTAAGTAATTTTCTTGCATCACCTTTATACTATGTATAATGTGGTGATATATGAATGGATAAATGTGAATTGGCTTAATCAATTTGCGCACGCGCACTTAATTTAACTTTGTTTCATGAATTTGAATTAAAATGTGACAAAATGAAAATTGCATACGACGACCACAGGGGAAGTCTGTTAATACATACACATACATGTCCTGTGAACTTATTATAATATTTTCTTGAAGGCATTTATGTTGCTGTTGACTAATTAGATTTTTGTAAATGATTATCTCTTTATAAAAGTAACGTTAGAAAAGAAACAGATGGAAAAATATACAATTTTAGTATGCGTCGCTTTTATATTGGGTATAGAGAGGTTTCAGGAACGCAACTCACATGGTGCTAATCAGAAATATTCAAACTTTTCCGAATATTTTGGAATTTGGAATTTTGTTGGGGGTTTTCAATTCATGGCTACTGTGAGCTTTATACAGCCGCTCATTCTGGAAACTTACTTAATCCATCTAAGGCACAACAGGGCTATTTTAATAAAATTTATTGCCTTGAACGGATTTTTCAACATAATTTTTTTTTCTCTCGTTCGTAAAGACTGACAAAATTTTCACATTTTAAAGCGCAATAAATTAAGAAAGTTGTCAAAAGTTTTTAATTAATTTTTCCAAAAAGGACGAAGGGATCTACAGATAAATAGCAAACTAACCATATCCCTGCTTATTTTGACGATGCAGAGGTGTTTTGTAAAACATTGCCGTTAGTTTGAAATCTAATTTTTTTTACCAATTATCAGCGATATTAATAATCTCTCTACTTTCCAGTAAACCGTCCTATTTACCATAATTTCCGATTCCGTGTTATAGGATTTTACTTTGTGTTTATATTAGTGTGTGTGCGTGAATGTGAGTGCGTGCATACGTTCATGCGAAGGAGTTGCCCAATTGGTCCTATTTTTGAACTTAAGCTTACATTTTTTTTTTTTAAATGCCCGTCTACAAAATTTCAGTTCTCTACATCGACGGTGAGGCAGTGTCAAAATATATAGTGAAAAACTGAAGTTTTGTATGGCAACACTAGAATAGGTTGCCGATTTGCTCCAATTTTGGACCTGTATTTGCAATTTTTTTTAAAATGGTATGTACAAAATATGAGCTCCCCACTTCGAAACCTTCTCAGGCAAATATATAGTGAAAAACCGAAGTTTTGTTTGTATGGCAATACCAAGAATATATTTTTGAACTTGAGTTTAATTTTTATTTTTATTTTAAAAGCCCGTGTACAAAATTTCAGCTCTCTACATCGACGCTGGAGGAGTGCCCAAATATATAGTGACAACCAAATTTTTCTATGGCAACACCAAGAACGGGTTGCCAAATTTAGTCTCTTTTTGAGCTCGTATTTACTTTTGTCATGAAAACACCATGCACCACTTTTTAGCTCTCTACGTTGACTCATTCTCAGGCAGTGCCCAAATATATAGTTAAAAAGGAAATTATTGTATGGCAATCCTTCGAACGAGCTGTTTGTTTTTTTTAAACGCCGTATACATACTATTTTTTTCACGCCGATGCGTTCTCAGGCAGTTGCCAAATATATAGTGGAAAACCAAAGTTTTGTATGGCAACACCAATAAGGGGTTGGCGATTCCATTTTTTCTGCGGAAATTGATTTTTATTATTTATATAGTTGAATTGAATTGAATAAATGTTTTGGTCACAGAAAAGATGAAAACTACAAAAATTTGTT